>WOXC01003603.1:145000-850186 GCA_011680675.1 Gymnobelideus leadbeateri
CTGTGTGGAATCACTCAGTCCTCTCCATTGGACAGAAATCAGGCCCCTTCCCCAGACCCAAAAGGACCAGAAGCCTCTTTGTGTGCACCTTGCAGAGAGAGAAGGCCTTCACGCCTGGCAGATTGGAATCATGGACCTAGAGTGACCCCAAAGGCCACCTAATCCAACTCTCGAATTTTACAGATGGGAGATTAGATATCAGGTTAGGTAAAGTGACTGACCCTAGGTCACACGGGGAGTTGGTATCAGGGCAGAATTTAATGCTAGGTCCTTTGACTCCATTGCCAGCTCTGGGATGGGTCAGCCAGAGAACAAGTGCCTGTGGGTCAGTGATGGACAATTAATGGGCAAGACACAGTTTGTGACCATAGACCAAATGTGTGTGTGCCTGTGAGAGCTTTCCTGTTTGTGGAGGCGGCAGGGTCTGACCTGAAAGAGAAAGGTCCAGCACAGGATAGCAGGAGGAACTGGGCTTCTTACAATGGGTCAGAAAGCAAACAGAAGGATACAACCAGAGTGTCATCAGAGGATTACAGTGGCGGAGCTGGAAGGGCCCTTGCAAGTCATCCAGCCCAATCCTATAATTTCTAGATGACAAGACTGAGGCCAAGACAGAGAAGGGCCCTGAAATCTCTATTCCCCTCAATTACTCATTCTTAATAATATGGTAATAATATTTGTAAAGCACCTACTATGGACCAGACAAAAGCATTTTGCAAATATTATCTCATTTGATCCTCACAACAACCCTAGGAGGTAGGTGCTTTAGGAAACTGAGGCTAAAGGTTAAATTAAAGGTTAAATGAATTGTCCAGGGTATTAAGTGTCAAGGGCTGGATTATGAACTCAGATCTTCTTGTGACTCCAGGCCTAGTACTCTACCCACTGGACCACCAACCATCCTAAACTCACCTTTAAATTCCTTGAAGTTACCCTTTAAAATGTTCAAATGTATGGACCCCTGATTTGCTCTCCCACTACTCCCCTGCACTTCTCTCTCTGACCCTGTGTGGTCTCAGCCAGGTCTTACAGGGCTGGAATGAGATGATCATAGATGTCTCCAGGCCTGGAGAACTCTCCTACTCCCAGGTGGTGGGGCAGGTGGGCATCTAGACCCCTGAGGACTCAGAAGAGGTTTAGCCAATGATGAAACTGATTCTTCCCATCACTTCTAGTCCTCCCCCACTCTGCTCTGAGTCTCTCCTGCTCTCTGAGTCTCACCATTCCTTGGTCCTCTCTTGATCCTGGGTTTATTTCCCTTCCTTTGATGCAGGGCATTCTCTGGGCCACCTAGGTCCCTGCTCTGTTCTGCTTAAGGAAGTGGGGGCTGGGGCAGGGGAGAGGCAGACTCTCCTATGGGACCAATATAAAAGACAGAGCTACCAAATTCAAAAGTATAGGTGGGCAATTTGTAAATTAAAAATTTTGATTTTTTGGTTATTTTGTACTTGTCAAAATCATCAAATATGAGCATTTCCATATAGAGAAAACAGAAATAGAGGATGTACAGTTTGCATTTTAAAAAATAATATGTAAATACAATGTTAGATTTAAAATTATCCTGCTTGTCTGTGTTTCCTTCTGAATGTCCTTCTGGGTCTCTTCTGTGTATTTTAAAAAAATGCTTCAATCTCTCTTTTTCTTTTTGGAGGGGCATCCTTATTGTTAACTCCCACTCCCTTCCAAATTGCTGCTAAATTAAAAAAACAAACCTCCCGTGCAATAAATATGTGAAGTCAAGCAAAGCAAATTTGTACATTGGCCAGGTCCAAAAATGTACATTTCAGTCTTCCGCCTGAGTCCCCCATCTCTTTGTCAGGTGGGGGCGGGGGGTAGGATCCTTCATCATTGGTTCTTTGGATTGGTTGGTCATTGAATTGATCGGAGTTCCTTAAAAAATTGTTCTTTATGATATTGTGCTTATTGTATAAATTGTTTTTTGGTACTGGTCATTTCACTTTGAATCAGTTTGTGTAAGTTTCCCCAGGTTTATATGAATCCACAACTTTCACCATTTCTTACAGTGTAATAATATTGCATGACATTAAATTATCGGAATTTGTTTAGTCATTCCTCAGTTGATGGACACCTTCCCCCCCCCCCCCGCCCCGCCTTGCATTTCTAATTCTTTGCTACCACAAAAAACTAAAATATTTTTTATCCATATGGGTCCTTCTTTCTTTGATCCCTTTGGAGTACTTGCCTAATAGTGGTATCATAGTGACTTTGGGGGCATAGTTTCAAATCGCTGCTCATCATGGCTGGATCAATTTGTAGCTCTATTAATAGTTCATTAATATTCCTGTCCTCCACATCTCTTCCAACAATTGTCGTTTTCCTTTTTTGTTCTGCTTGCAAATCTGTTGGGCATGAGGTGGAAACTCAGAGCTGTTGTTATTTGTATTCTTTTACTATAATGATTTTAAGAATTTTGGGCTATTGATAGCTTGAAGTTCTTTGATGACTGCCTATTTATATGCTGTAACCATTCATCTCTTGGGACATGGATTTTTTTATAAATATAAATCAGTTCCCCATATACTTTGAACATCAGAACTTTATCAGAGAAATTTATGGCAAAATTTTTCCACTTTATCATTTCTTTTCTAATTTTAACTGCATTGATTTTGTTTTTGCAGAACCTTTTAAATTTTATCTTTATGCTCACTTTATCTTCCTGTCTATCCCTGTTTAGGATTATGTTTGGTCATGAACTATTCCCCTATCCACTTTTGTGAAGGGTATTACCTTCCTTCCTCCTATGTGACCTTTCATACCTAGTCATGTATCCACTTGGAGCTTATCTTGGAATAGGGTGTGAGATAGTGGTTTAAACTTGGTTTCTGTCAAACTGCTTTCCACTGTCCTAGCAGTTTTTATGAAGAGTGAAACCCTTTCTCTAGTAGCTGGGGTCTTGGGTTTTATCAGACACTGTTCCTACATGTATTTATTTGTCTATGTTTTGAACCTTCTGTGTTCTACTGAACAACTTTTCTATTTTTTTTTAAAGCCAATACCAGATAGTTTTAATAATTACTGCTTTGCAGTATAGTTTGAAATTTGGAACTGCTAGGCTCTCTTCCTCCCCACTTTTCTTCATTATTTTCTTTGAGACTCTTGACTTTTTATTTCTTCAGATGAATTTTGTTATTACTTTTGTACATCTATAAAGTTATTCTTTGAGAGTCTGATTGGCATGGCACTAAATAAGTAAATTAGATTAGGTAGTATTGTCATTTTTTATTATATTGGCATGGCCTATCCATGAACATTAATATCTCTGTAATTGTTTAAGTGGACTTTTTACATAGTTTTCAGAAGAAGAGGTATAGGCATAGTTGCTGGAATCACAGAACCTTGGAGTCTAAAGGGACCTCAAAGGTCACCTAGTCCAATCTGGACTTAAAAAGGAATCTCCTCTACAATATCCCCAACAAGTACCATCTGGCCTCTCTTGGAAGCCCTCCAGTGATGGGGAGCTTTCTACCTTCTGAGGCAGCCCATTCCTTATTGAGGTCCCTAATACATTGGGTCAGGTACAGAACAGAAAGCAGGAGAATATCTTTTCATATTAATTTATTGCCTGTTTCCCTTTTTTTTGGTCTGATGTTTTTCCAAGTACATATTTGTTGATTTGACTCAAGCACACTTAGATTTACCTTACCCTTCACCTAATTATACCGTAATTTCTTCTCTCTCTCTCTCTCTCTCTCTCTCTCTCTCTCTCACACACACACACACACTCTCTCTCTCTCTCTCTCTCTCTCTCTCTCTCTCTCTCTCTCTCTCTCTTTCTCTCTATGTCTGTCTGTCTGTCTCTCTCTCACACACACACATAAACACACTCCAATTCAGAGGAATTTTTTTGCATGGGGCAAAAGCATTTGGGGGAGGGTACCGATAGGGGAATGGGGCAAAACAAAACAGTCTGACCTTAGGTACAATCGTGCTGGAAGAGGAAGTGGTTTAGCCCTTGCTCCCCTGGGAGATGATGGAGAGAAAGCATGACAACCAAGGGCTGGTCACACAATATTGCTACCTGGGCCATTGGAGGACCTCCAGATGAGCTCAGGGGAAGTGGCTGTTATGGGAAACATGACTCCCAAGATTACCCTCCAAATGTCAGTGCCCTAAGTCTTCACCCTGTACTAGTTATGGCTTTGGCTCCACTCACATATTCAGTTCCCTTCTGGCTTCTTTGCCTCTTCCTAGAAACATACAGATAAACACTCTTGCTGTCATTCTCCCAGACTCAGATACAGCATATGTACACACTGTCTTATGTACCAACTTACAGATAGGCCAAATAATCACACACAAATTCATACAGTTACTTAACATGCATTAATAAAAATACCTCACAGGGAAAGGCACACATATTGACAAATACACATAATCCACAAAGAAACATTCACATATATGATCTTCCATAAAGACACAGAATATCATGAACACAGATATACACAAAGATATAGTAAAAAAATTTCACACGGATGTCCCCACAGTCTCTATCACATGTATGGGTAGGAAAGACATATGTACCACATAACAATCACACAAAGTAGGTTCACACGAAGCAGTGTGTGTGTGTGTGTGTGTGTGTGTGTGTGTGTGTGTGTGTGTGTGTGTGTGTGTGCGCGCGCGCGCGCGCACACAGATATACTTGCAGGGACCACACATACAGATTTCTTTTCTCTCTACATGCATCTGCACACTCTTCTCCACCTCTCTCTCTTTCTCCTCCTCCTCCTCCTCCTCCTTCTCTCTCTCTCTCTCTCTCTCTCTCTCTCTCTCTCTCTCTCTTTCTTTCTCCCTCTGTCTCCCTTCTCTCTCTCTCTCTCTTTCTCTCTCCTCCTTCTTTTTCTCCCCCTCCTTCTCTCCTTCTCCCTCTCTCTCTCCCTTTCTTTCCCTCCTTCCCTCTCTCTCCTTCTCCTCCTCCCTATCTGTCTCTCAGTCTCTCTCTCTCCCTCCTTTGTCTCTGTCTCCTCTGTCTCTCCCTCTCTCTCCTCTCCCTCTCCCTCCCTCCCTCCCTCTCTCTCTCCCTTCCTCTCCCTTCCCCTCTCTCTCTCTCTCTCTCTCTCTCTCTCTCTCTCTCTCTCTCCCCCCTTCTCTCTCTCTCTCTCTCTCCCCCTCTGTCTCTATCTCTCTTCCTTCTCTGTCTCTTTCTCTCCCTTCTTTGTCTCTGTCTTTCTCCCTCTCTCTCTCTCCCTCCTTCTCTGTCTCTCATTTTCCCTCTCCCTCTTTCTTTCTCTCTCTCAGCCCCCTGGCGAATCTGGAGGTCACACAGCTGGCAGACATCTGTGCCCTGGGGCATGTTCTATTTCTCCTCACTTTGCCAACCTCAGCCTGCTGCTGCTGCTACTACTGGTGGTTGTGGTAGTGGATAAACCCAGCCCAGGTGGTGAGAACAGGGGCAACTGGCCCTGTTCTCCTTACTTACCCCAGTGTGAGACTTTTCTAGCTTGGAGGATGTGGCTACAGAAACAACTGCAGCTCCCTGACTATCCTCACTCCTCAGCCTTAGGGATGGCACCTGCTGGTAAGTGCTCACTTTGCCCAGGAAATGCCCAGTCAGAAGTCCCCCTCTGTGGCTAGAGCTGGCACCTGTATCTCTGACCCCCTCCTTTTCCAGGTGACATAATCCCACTGCATTGGAGGGTTCTATATAGCGGGGCACATATGTTTGGGGTGTAATATTGCACTCCTGGTCAAATTTGCAAATAAGAGAAAGAAGGTAGCTTACCAACACAAACAGGTTCTGAATAGCGGGGTGCATATGTTTGTTAGATAACATTCCACTCTTGTTCAAAGCTTGCAAATAAGAGATAGAAGGTAGGTTACCAACACCACCAGACAGGCACTAAGGTGGCACGGAAGAAGAGAGAAGCCGCAGGAATGCCAACTCCTGTTGCCTCTGTGCCAGGGGAAAGGGAGGTAGCCAAGGGTGACTGTGGCTGCTGGATTCAGATCCATAAGCTCAGAGGATGTCAAAGAATGGAAGACATTATCTAAGTGAACTAATTTCACACAGGGGCAAACCGAGATTTAGAGAAGGGATGTAGGGACCAATATTAGAACACAAGTCTTCTGCCTTCCAGCCCAGTTTTTTCACTGCACCCTGCGGGGACAGCTCCCAGTCATCAAATCGTGACATCAGCAATGCCTGTCTTTAGCCCCTCTCTACTCCCTGCTCTGTGAAAATCCCCTGAGGAGGGAGAGTATCTGTTCTAGCCATCCATTTATGTGTTGCTTCCTTGAGCCTCCATCTATAAAACGAAAACATTGAATTTAGTAATCTGTTAAATCTCTTACAGTTCTCACTCCTGAGATTCCTCCCCTGCCCTGTCTCCAGCCTTCAATTCCTTCTTTCCCACCTCTGCTGCAACAGTTCTAGTCTGGAGCTCCTTGACTGGCCTCCCCTGCCTCTGGTCTCTTCTCTCTCCACTCCCCTGCTCAAAAACATTCCTTTGCTCCCTGTTGCCCGTGGCACAGAGTCCACACTCCTTGGCCTGGCCTCAGAGTCCTTCCACGATTTGGATGCTATCCACCTTTCCAGCCTTAATTCACATTCCTCTTCTTCATGGACTCCATGTTCTAGCCAAATGAGCCCGTCATGTGTTCCCTGGTGTTGTCCTGCCCTCATCTGCCCTTGTGCATGACAGAGGCCATCCCCTGTGCCGGAAGCACCTTCTCTCTTTCTGTCTGCCTGTTGAAATCCTTATCTTCCTTCAAGACTCAGCTTAAAGGTTCCAGCATAGGGCTGAGGTTTGATCCCAATGGAGAACCTGGACTGAGCCCTAAACCTGATTACATCAGTCATCTCACAAGCATGAACAACTGTCAGTCTTAAGGAGGACTGGACAAGAGGGTGTGGATGGCTCATTGAAGTCCATCCCCACTGCTGGGAAAATATAATTCAGAACCCATATCCCACTGACATCAGGACTGTCATCTTTGTTCATGAAGGACCGCACTTTTCCTGGATGGAACTGGGGGTCAGGAGACCTGAGTTCTAGTCCTGGCTTGGACACTAACGTTTTTGGGGGATTTTGGGTAAGCCATTTGCCTTTTCTTGGCTTCAGTTTCTTTTTCTGTAAAATGAGGGAGAGGGTTGGATTCCATGGCCCCTCCCCTCCCCTTCCAGCTTTAACATTCCAGGTTCTTTTTTTTTTAATGGTGCCTTCCAGTCCTGACATCTTGTGTTCTAACATTCTTTGTTCTAAGGTCTCTTCCATTTCTGACATTCCATTATTCAATGGAAACCAGGCTGTGGACCCAAGGGAAATGTGTTATCCTCCTCACCTCCCTCCTACTCTCTATGCCTCTGATATGTCAAGTCCCAGCAGGGGAGTTGATATTTAGAGACTGTCAGAGTGACCCTGACATAACAGGTGCTTAATAAGTATTTTGTTGAGTGAATACATGAATGCATGTCCTACTGAGCAGTGGCAGGGGGCGTTATGGGCAGAGGTGGGCTCTGTGTCTGATTATTATTGGAACTTCTTAGAGTCTAAAGTTCCTCAGTTAGTTCCCCTACCAATAGCCCCTTCTCTCATCACCTCCCCCACTCTCCTCCCAGGATATGGGGAAGCTAATTGTTGCTCATCCCCACCCACTCTATTCCCAACTGTTCCATGTCACTTCCATTCATGCCCAGGATGTGGGAGCCAAGGGAGGGAAGGGGACATGGAAAGGAATTAATGGTCTCAGACTCATGGGATGTTAGATCTGGGGGGAATCTAGACATCACCCAGTACAACCCCTTCATTTCCCAGATAGGAAACTGAGGCCCAGCAAGAGAAAGTGGCTTGCCTCAGGTCATACAGCAATTTATTAGTGGTCAGGAAAACAGGGAATATAGGGAAGGAGGTAGGCCAGGGAGATGGGGGAGAGAAGTAAGGAGGCTGAAGACACTCTGAAGGGCCAGAAAGGGCTGGTGGAAGAGGGTGGGGGTGGAGCCCAGTGGTGGGGGCTGCCTGTCACATCACATCAGTGTCCCCAGCCAGGCCACGGCCCCAGTTTGCTGTGCCTGGGAGTCTCCCTCAGGGCCTGGACACAGCATTTCTCTTCACGCTTCTGGGGAAGAGCTCAGAGAACATACATCAGGAGACGCAACCTATGCTCACATGGAAAGGTACGCAGACCAGTCCTAGGTGCACACTTAACTCACAGAGGGGGAAAGACAACGACTGGCCCCTTAACCCCACACACACAGGCAAACACACAAACTCGGTTACCATTCGTCTGTCACTCAGGGCTTTTCATCTGTGGCAAAGTCTCTCCCCTCCGGCCACCTCCCCTCACTGCCAGCTCAGTGTTACTTATTTCAGGTTCAGCTCTAAACAGCACACTGAGGGAAAACCTGCTACCAGAAAATCATTTAGTGTCATCTCAAAGCCAGAGAGAAATAATTTGGGCTTCACATACTTGGATCACCCTGTGCTCCCATCCTGGTGCAGAGTCCAAACCAGGGCAGAACCACCAGGACTCTTCCTGAGGGGCCAACATCTGGGGTGAGGAGATGCTTCCAGAGAAATCTAGTCTTTGTGCCCCATGGTCCCTGGCCAGCCTGCATCATCTCACCGATACCCTGGGTTGTCATCCCCAGGATCCCAGGCCCAAGCCTTCCCTTTGCCTCCAGGGAGACATGAATGGGACTCTCTGGAGAACATGTTGCCCACTTTCAAGTTCAGGCTGTACGCTGAACTCTTGCTACAATTTTTGTGTTAGTTACAGCTCTGGCTCAGAGGATTAAGGATGGAGAGTTGGTTGTGTGGATAGAAACAGTGACATGGTCTCCTTTCATCACATAGTGGGGCAATCCTATTGAGCACATCACCCAATCTTCCTATTCCTCATTTTCTTTATCTGTGAAATTCGGAGTTTAGACTGAATGACCTTGAAAGGGCTCCTTCCGGCTCCAGAAAGAGCCTGGACTGGGAGGCAGAAGACCTCGACTAAATTTCCAACATCACCATTCACTCACTGGCCAGTGTGATGTTGAATAATTCTCTTCTCTCTGAGCTCCAGTTTCCTAGTCTGCAAAATGGGTATGATAATGCCTGACTTCATGAACTTACGGGTATTGTGAAGATCAGTTAAGAGAATATACATACACACACAATGGGGATTAGTGGTGACTACTTGTGTATACATGTGCACATAGAGGCTATATACATTGCCTACAAAATGCCCAATGTAAAGGTTCTGAACCTGGTGGTGCTTTCTGTGGACAAGGGACCCTGGGCTGGGAGGTATAGGATATATACCTCCTAGACAGTCATTTTAAGGAGCCTGATGTCAGGGAGGTGGTCAACTGATCACCCCTCTATTTTGTGGGGGTCCCTGTGTTTGTGCACATAGACCCTTGGCCAGCCCTGTACTGTGGGTCAAAGAGAAACTCAAACATCTAGGAAGGACAACTGGTAAAAAAGAGAAAGAAAGAAAGAAAGAAAGAAAGAAAGAAAGAAAGAAAGAAAGAAAGAAAGAAAGAAAGAAAGGAAGGAAGGAAGGAAGGAAGGAAGGAAGGAAGGAAGGAAGGAAGAAAGAAAGAAAGAAAGAAAGAAAGAAAGAAAGAAAGAAAGAAAGAAAGAAAGAAAGAAAGAAAGAAAGAAAGAAAGAAAGAAAGAAAGAAGATAAAGTGTGTGTTAGGTCAGAGGAGTGGAAGACTAGGTTAGATCTGCTTTTCTGAGATTCAGAGAAGCTTGGCTAAGAGCAGTGGAGTTCTCCAGTCCCTGAGTGCTCAGTCATTACCAATTAACATATGCTCTTCCTCAATGACTACATCGTAACCTGGAAGCACATTATAATAAATGTATGTAAAGCAGCCTGATAGGCAGTAAATGCCAGATGTTACCATTGGTCAGCCAATAAACATTTATTAAGCCCCCGACTTGGGACAGTTAGGTGATGCAGTGGATAGAGTGCCAGACTGAAAGTCAGGAACTCATCTCCCTGAGTTCAAATCTGGCCTCAGATACTTACTAGCTGTGTGATCCTGGACAAGTCACTTAACTGTGTTTGCCTCCATTTCCTCATCTGTAAAATGAGCTAGAGAAGGAGATGGCAAACCACTCTAGTAGCTTTGCCTAGAAACCCCCAAATAGGGTTACAAAGAGTCAGAAATGACTGGAATGACTGAACAACTAAAGGCCCCAACTATGTGCCAGGCACTGTGGTAAATTCTAAGAATAAAAAGGAAGGTAAAATACAGCACCTACTTTCAAGGTGCTCATGATCTAATGCGGGAGACAACAGGCAAATAAATATGTACAAACAAGCCTATGTACAGGATGAATGGTAAATAATTAACAGAGGAAAGATGGTAGAATTAAGAAGGATTAGGAAAGTTTGTAGAAAAGATTGTAGAAAGATTGTAGAAAGTGGGATATTAGTTGGAACTTGAAAGACGCCAGAGAAGCTAGGAGGCTGAGATGAAGAGGGAGAGCATTCCAGGGACAGGGGACAACCAGAGAAAATGCTAAAAGATGAAGAGTCTTATTCATTTAACAGCAAGGAGGTCAGTGTCACTGGTTGGATGAAGACATGGAGGGTTGTAAGGCATAATTATTAAGCAGTGGGTTGATTGGGAAAGTTCTGACCTCATGGAGAACTGAGCCTTTATTTGAGACCAAAGGAAGTAATCAAGCCCATTTTCCCAGTCTGTACTGATCTCTACTAGAAATAGTTTAGACTGTCATGGGAAGAGCCATGCTTTTGCACTGGGAATTTAAAAAAAGGGGGTGGATTTGGTCTTTCCCTACCAGCTAACTGATGTAATTACAGAAAATAAGGGGCAGATAACTGGCATTAATATGCTAAAAAAAAGAAAGGACATAACTAAATCTTGTCATTTCCTTCAGAAGTTCAAGAGCAGATGGCCATTGGCCTAGTGAAGATTGGCCCTGCCCCTAGAGGCATTTAAAAAAAGCCAAGCAGACCAAGGCCTGGAGACAGGCAAACAGTTTGAGTGTTCAGGAGAGTTTGAGATTAGAAACAGCTTTGTGGAGTGTGACTTCTGCACTTTTCCCAGAGGGCATCAGGAAGGGGAGGAGATTTTTCTCTCCTCCATGACTACCATCTCTATTGACCATGATATCTAGCATTAGATCTACTTACCACATCCAACAGGGAGCAGTTTAGATAGTCAGGTATTTGGAGGCAGGGAACAGAGGTGTATACTCTCCAGAGACACAGAGAGGCAGTATTCAAGGTAGGAAGCAGCTTTGAAGAGTGAGACCTCTAGCAAACTGACTAGGAATTCAAGAGAGAACTCACCTTTGGCAGCTGAGATTCAAAACTGTGGAGAGGAGCAGATCTGGAGTCTAGCAACACATCCAATAAACATGCCATACTCAAGGGAGGAGCAGGAGGGGGCTCTATGAAAGGAGAAAGGACACTGGGTTCTTGTGGTACAAGGGACAGGACTTACCTTGGCTATACATTTTCCCTACACATATGCTTTGTTACTAATGTACTCTAAGTTTTTGCCCACTCTTCTCATAGGCACTGTGTGCATCTATGGGAGAATATACCCCAGTTTTATGGGGAGAATGTCTTATAATTAATGTTCTTATACTATGTTAGGAGATGCCTTTGCTTTGAGATAATTATGTCTGCTGGCTGACTATTAAAGGGAAGTGTACCAGTGGAGGATCATGAACTATAGTTTTAGGCATGCAGAATCATAGGGTACCTCTTAAACCTTAAGTTACTAGCTACCATCTAGGGAGCAAATACATGAGAATGAGTATAAATTTGGGGGAGTAACCTCAGAAGAGGTGCTACAAAGAATGGGCCATTTGACTCATTTCACCCTTATTTGTGAGATCTTGAAAAAAGAAACAGAATTAAGAGCGGACTTAGACCCCAGAGTGATTATTCTGCCTACCTGGGAGCTGCTAATGGCTGCCTAAAATCAGAGGAACATGGGAGATGCATGTGCTCTCATCCATCTGGCCCAAGAGGAAGTTGCTGGACCTCGATTTCCTTGCACTGGTTTTGGAGAGTTAGTTATGTAATCTTCCAGCCTGAGAGATGGTAGATGTGAAGAAGAGAAATGTGTAGCCAAATAATGGTAGTTACTGAACCCCAACTCCTAGAAAGAACAGAGTGGGATTTCTTGGGCATAGCAACTCCAGGATCCATCCTACTAGAGAGAGAAGGGGAGGTCCTTGGCTGAGCCAGGTTCTTGGAAGGAAAAGAGAATTACACACACACACATTATGTATGTATGTGTGTGTGTGTGTGTGTGTGTGTGTGTGTGTGTGTGTGTGTGTAAGGTATCCATATAAATATGTCTTCCTAATCCTTTCCCACCTCAAAAAAAGCTCCGTCTATAATTGTTTCCATTTTCAAACTCTTCCCTTCATTGAAATTATCTTGACAATATCTCTCCTTGCCAAATGAAGCGACGTGGCAACCATGGCCAATGACGATTTAGAATATAAGCTAACTTGAAAAATATCACAGACAGAATACCAAGATTGGTGAGTGTCTCCATATAAAACTGCAAAAAAAATATATATATATATATATTTGTATATACGTATGAGTCATTTAGACACACACACACACATATATGAGTCATTTAGACATCCTGGTTTGAAAGGGATTGCCTCTTCAGTGATTCCAAATGTGTTTCCCTCCCAAGGGGAGTACAAGGAGTACAAGCCCTTAGGCTGGAGGCCTATGGGGGTCTCTGGGGTAAAAGAAGGAGTGACCAGAAAGCTAGGGAGTTGTTCTGCTAGTGACCTCAAGTTTGTTTCCCAAATTCCATTATGGCATTATGAATCTGGAGGATGGTAGAGCCCTGAGGAAAAGTGGGACTCTCATGAAAGGGAATTGAATTACATTAAGTATTTTGGGGCTATATGAGTCCTTTAGGTATTATCAGCATTGTTCCTGGGCTCCTGTGAGTTCTTTGAATATTCTACATTTTCTATGAAGCTCTCCTGTACCAAATATGCATTGTTACCTTAAATACTTGTACAGGATCTAGGGACCCTTTCACTCACTTCTGTGCAGACCTAAATACAACCTATATTTGAACTATATGATTGTGTACAGATTTGATCAAGTCCAGCCCCTCTTTCTGATTTCACCTTCTTAGAGGATGTTGTCACTTCATAGGTTTAGGGCTGGGGGAAGACCTTAGAGACCACCCAACCTAACCCCCTTATTTCATAGAGGTAGGCAGAACCCGAGGTCCGCAAAGAAGATGTCATTCCCCCTAGATCACACAAGTAGAAAACAGTAGAGTGACCAAGGTCAAAGAAAAAAATACATATATTCCTGAACCTATGACATATTTTTCCCATAAATCTTGCTGTTTATGAGTCCATGATAAATCCAGAGATGATTTCTGAGTCCTGAAGCCACTTGTTCAGTTGTGTCTTCCTCATATCATCTGGTAGTGAAGTGGTGAAGTCCAAGTCTACTATCATTGCTAATGAGACTACATACATCACTTACATACATCAATGTGCTGGTATATCTTTTCCAGTTCACATCTATTTGTTGTCCTCCCAGTTCCAGCTACAAGCACTTCCAAGATGATCTAGTTTAGCCTGATCTCCCACTAGGCCCTCTGCAGGGTCATTTTCTCCAATGCTTTTTGCAGTTTTATATGGAGACACTCACCAATCTTGGTATTCTGTCTGTGATATTTTTCAAGTTAGCTTATATTCTAAATCGTCATTGGCCATGGTTGCCATGTTGCTTCATTTGGCAAGGAGAGATATTGTCAAGATAATTTCAATGAAGGGAAGAGTTTGAAAATGGAAACAATTGTAGACGGAGCTTTTTTTGAGGTGGGAAAGGATTAGGAAGACATATTTATATGGATACCTTATTTTCATCTCTATAAGATTTTTATTTTTATTTTTATATGGATGGAGCCTCTGTAGATGGTGTGTATAAGAACATTAACAAGAGTGAGAATAAGAAGGTTGCTATCTACATAAACGAAAAAATACCTAGATCACAGATCTATTGAATTATTGAATAAGAAGCATAAACTCTTTATTAGAATGGCTTATACACATCAAGTGCATTTTTTTGTTTTCCTTTTTGGGTGGGGGGGAGCCTAGTTGGTGTTAAGTGACTTGCCCAAGGTCACATGGCTAATTTTTGTGTTAAGTGTCTGAGGCTGGATTTGAACTCAGGTTCTCCTGACTCCAGGACCTGTGCTCTATTCACTGCACCACCTAGCCACCCCAATTAAGTGCATTTTAAAAAAAATATAAGAAAAGAACAAGCAGACTTTTGCAGATGATTTTCTACAGCAGACCATAATCTTTAGAGTCTCACAAGTGACTGAGAATATATAAAATACCAGATTATGTTGTTTATATTTGGATTTTTTTAAAAAAGCATTTGACTTATTAGAACAAGATACAACCTCAAAGGCTATCCTTAGTTAAGATGACTCTCATACATATTTTAAAATTATATGTCTCTGTGATAGATGCAACTGGAAATGTCTGTTCAACAAACTGCTAATAAGTGATATCAGGCAAGGTAGAAAACATCTGCTCACCTAAAGCATCAGTATATCAGTATAAGGGTAGATGTCTTGCCCAGAGTCCAAACCAAAGAAGGGTCCCTGGTCGATGGCAGGGTTCTCCAAATATTCCTATTTGCAAAGGCATTAGAGTATTTATATTGTGCCCTGGAATATGACATAGCTCTCAGTGAAATCCACAACAGTATAGTGCATCCATGTGGGAAAGTCAAAGTGGATAAAATATGCATGTTGCCCACATTATCATATGCTCTGGATAAAAAGGCAGAGGGAAGTTGCAATCTCTAAGCAGGGAGAGAGAATTCACACCAGTGCCATTGCAGGTCCATCAAAGAACCCAAGTGAGCACCTCCTAAATCACAATTATTCTACAATAAACCACCAGCACACAAGTTAAACCACTGGCACACAGGAAACCATTAGCA
The DNA here is from genome assembly GCA_011680675.1 of Gymnobelideus leadbeateri. Classification (NCBI taxonomy): domain Eukaryota; kingdom Metazoa; phylum Chordata; class Mammalia; order Diprotodontia; family Petauridae; genus Gymnobelideus; species Gymnobelideus leadbeateri. The sequence continues at coordinate 159,950 of WOXC01003603.1, forward strand.
CACCCAACTGGCCGTGGGGAATAGTTTGGGAGATATGAGCCCAGAGGACCTGGATTCGAATCCCACCTCTGATAAAATAGCTATTATCAGCCTCAGTTTCCTCATTTGTACAATAATACCTATTATACCCTCCTCCTGGAGGTGTTGTGAGACTCAAAAGAGATCATACATGTAGTGTGGTTTGTTAATCTTGCACTGTAAACTGTTGGCACAATGACTCCTTTGGCATGGTCTCATATATCGACACCTATTAAACCAACCATTAGGAGGGATCAGTTTACCTAATTAGGAGAGGGGGGGTGATGTTGGCCAGATGGATGGGAGAGAGTCAGGGTAAGTGTAGTGTGTGTGTGTGTGTGTGTGTGTGTGTGTGTGTGTGTGTGTACTCGTGTGCCTTAATGCAGGGGCTCCTGGGTCCACATGAGGGTATTGGAAGGGGGATATGAGAATTTACAGACCAACTTTAGCTCCTTAACCATTTTCAGGGTCCATACTGAGTCCTTCTGCTCCCTGACTGGTGAGATCTGAGATGGGGGGCACTGAGCCCCAGAGAAGGGAGTGCATCAGATCAGAATCAGGCTTCCCTCCTGGCCCCCATTTCTGGGGCTGAGGTGGGGGGTGGGGAGGGTGGTGGTGAATCAGCCTAGGCAGCAATTGCTGCTTTGCTCCCAGCTGACGGTGACCATATGTTCGGGAAGAGGAAACTCACTTGTCGTTTTGCGGCCCCCGGGGCCCAGCCTTCATGGGCCTGTCACAGATGATTTTCCCTGCCTGAGTGGCAGGCCCGCCCAGCTCCAAGGTCCTTCGAATAGGCGGGTGGGCAGTTGTTAGGGCAAGGGGCATCACTGCTCCCTGCAAAGGCTTCAACTTAGCCTCAGCCTCCACCAAACTCACCCACCCTTCAGATCTCCCAAACACCCCTCACACTCCCCCTCATCTCACAACCCTTAAAATTCCCCTTCTATCAGACCCCTCAACTGCCCCTTTATACTGGTTTCCTTTATACCTCCTCAAAACCCTGCCTCAGACTTCCTAAATTCCCCCTCCCCTCAGGACCCCCATGCTTTCTCTCTCATTAGACCATCTCAAACTTTCCTTACTTCTGATTTCCCAAACTCTCTGAGCCCTCAGATTCTTCCAGACATAACCTTGCCAAGACTCCCAAACTCCTCTTCCCCCCAGATTTCCTTCCCCTCATTCCCCAAAGCCTTCTCCTTAACCTTCCAAACTCCCTTCTCTATCCCAGGTCTCCTTCCCAAACTCCAACAAAAGCAAGGACTCTGTAGTGTGTCTGGGGAAGAGAGCAAAGACTGCATTAACAGGGACAGTTATCTAGATTCCTTAAGACCTCAGTTTCCACATCTGTAAAAGTAGATGCCATCTCTCAATGGCCCTTAGCAAAATGATTGCTTGGCTTGGAGATGCCAAGGATAGTGACAGGGCTAGCCCTGCCTCTCCCTTCCATTGCTGTCTCTTTTCTCTGACTCTCCTGGAAGATCCCTGTCAGTCAGCCATTCCCTTCTGTCCTCATCCTTGGAGGGATAGCTAGGAAGGGGAAATGTGTGTTATAGTGAGGAGGGGGATGTGACATTCCAGGCTGGAGTCTCTCAAAGGTCAATCCTCACTGACCTGGAGATGGCAGGTTTCCCCATCCCCCTAAAGTCTCTCTTGCCTAGAATTCTCTCCCTACCCCCACCCTCAGGGCAGGTTCCTTAATTGTCCTGGCTGGACTAGGAGCCCGGAGAGTACCCCTCCAGCCCCTCAGCAGCCTCTGGTGCTTCTAACCTGCGGCCGGGCTGGTAAGAGCCGATGACCAACCGGCTATTTGCCTGTCAAGAGTTTGCTACCCAGACACACCGCCCCTGTCAAATTAGCGAGCCCAGAGCTGTAAGGGAGGCCACCGCGGCTAATTTGTACATTAACTGGTTCTGACAGAAATATTTCACAAGTGAAAACACAGAAACTGCGCCTGGAGAAAACACTCAGCAACCAGGCCGCCCAACTGGTGTGTCACTGTGTGGGGAAGAAAGGCGGAGACAGGGTTGAGACTAGCGGCAGTGAGAGGGGGAAATGTGGGGGAGGAAGGCTGTTAGGGGGCAGAGACTGAGAGATGAAGGGAGAGAGAAAAATGTGGGGGAGAAACAGAGGGGGAAAGATGGGGTTGACGTTGAAGAAAGGAATGTGGGAGAAAGACAGGAGAGAGAGAGATGGGCGAACGGAAGAGAGAGATGAAGGAAGGGAAAATGGGGAGAGGGAGAGTGGGGAAAAGAGTGGGTAAGTGAGGGATGAATGAGTGAAGATGGATTGAGGGACAAGAGAGAAAGCTATTAAAGAGACAAGTGAATAGAGGGAGATTGGGGGAGTGAGAGAGATGCTGGATTAGAGAGAGACTGGCAGGAGAGACAGGCAGAGGGAAGAAAGATTGGAGAGAAAGGTCAGAAAGAGTGGGAAGACAGACAAGAAAGATGGGGAGAGAGAAAGATGGAGGTAAAATAAAGGCAGCAAGATGGGGAGAGAGAAACCTGGGAAGAGATGTGGGAAAGAGAAGGATGGGGAAAGAAATGAGGGTAAGAGAGAGGAAGACAGGGAGAGAGATGAGATAAATGAGGGAGGGAGATAGAGACAGAGAGAGGAGAGACACAGAGAGAGAGAGAGAGACAGAGACAGAGAGAGGAGAGAGACACAGAGAGAGACAGAGAGAGACAGAGACAGAGAGAGGAGAGAGATACAGAGAGAGAGAAAGAGGGAGACACAGAGACAGAGAGACACAGAGAGAAAGAGAGAGAGACAAAGAGACAGAGAGAGGAGAGAGATACAGAGAGAGAGAAAGAGAGAGGACAGAGAGACAGAGACAGAGAGAGGAGAGAGATACAGAGAGAGAGAAAGAGAGAGACAGAGAGACAGAGACAGAGAGAGGAGAGAGATACAGAGAGAGAGGACAGAGAGACAGAGACAGAGAGAGGAGAGAGATACAGAGAGAGAGGACAGAGAGACAGAGACAGAAAGCAATAAGGAGTGATAAGGCTGGAGATGAGGAATGGAGAGGTGCAGAAAGGTAGACAGAAGCCAGAGAGACAAAGGAGAGGCCGAGAAATGGAGAAAAAGCTGAGACTAAAGAAAAACTGCGGGAGGTGGGGGGGAGGAAGAAAATGATGGAACTGTGGTGGTGGGTTAGGTTGAGGGGAGGAAGGAGAGGGGGCACAAGGAGAAAGAGGAAGAGACAAGAGAGCTCAGAGGAAAAAATGCAGGAGGAGGGAGGTTTTGAGAGAGAAGGTGATAAGAGTATCACAGTCCCCAGTGAGGTAAAATCCCAACACAGTGAGACATTGGCTAATGATATATTCTCCATTTCTCTCCTTGTCCTTCCTCCCTTCTTTCTCTCCTTCCCTCCCTCCCTGCAGTTCCTCTCACTGGGGCTCCACTTTCCTCCTCAGCTCCATCCACATTCCCCCCTGAAGGGTTATTTTCTAGATTGGCTTGGTTTGAAGGAAAGAGGGGAGTGAGAAAGGGGGGTGGGGTGGAGTGGAGAAAAAGCCTACTACGTGCCAGGCTTTGCAAATATTATCTCATTGGATTCTCACAATAACCTTTGGAGGGAGGTGCTATTGTTTCCCCCATTTTTACAGCTGAGGAAAGTGAGGCAGACAGAGGTGTGGCGACTTGCCTGGAGTCACACAGCCATTAAGTGTATAAGACTGGATTTGAACTCAGGTCTTCCTGACTCCAGGACCAGGGCTCTCTAGGGAGGGGCTTCTCCCCAGCCAGGGCTGCCATCTTTGCCACAAAGGATTTCATTTTTATCTTTGGATCCCCGGTTCTTAGCATAGGGTAGCTGCATGGTGGCAGCTAGACGGTTCAGTAACTAGCCTATTGCATTTGGTGTCAGAAAGACCTGAGTTTGAATCCTGGCTCTGCTACTTGCTGGTGTTGTCACCCTGGACAAGTCACTTGACTTCTCAGCTTCAAGCTCCTTCTCTGTGAAATGGGGTAATAGCCAACACCCGGTTGTTGTAAAGATAAAATGGGATGACATAGGTAAAGTGCTTTGCAAACCTTAAAGCAATATGTAAATGTTAGCTATCATGATTATTATCAATAATAAATGCTCATTGATCATTGTGAGACCCAATGAGATGATGTGTGTAAAGCACTTTGCAAACCTTAGAAGACAACGTATATGTATATATGTACACACATGTACATAATACACATATGTATTTGCATGTACACTCATACACACATGTATTATATATACATTATACATATTTATATACACATATATGTTTATACACAGGGAAGTCAGGTGGTACAGTAGATAGAGCACTGGGTTTAGAATTAGGAAGACTCATCTTCCTGAGTTCAAATCTGGCTTCAGACTCTTACTAGCTGTGTGACCCTGGGCATATCACTTAACCCTGTGTGCCTCAGTTTCTTCATCTGTTAAATGAACTGAAGAAGGAAAGGGCAAACCACTACAGTATCTTTGCCAAGAAAACCCCAAATGGAGTTACTAAGAGTCGGACATGACTGAAATGACTAAAGAACAAAAACATATACACACGTGTGTATATATGTATATACATGTCAGCTGTTATCACCATTAACCCAGACAAGAGATGAGGTGGCAGCGTGATGGAGATCCTCTTGGTCCATTTTCCCATCACCTTTTCTTCTCTGATCCCTCTGCCACTGTCCTGCTTCCCCAGCCAGGTGACCTCAGGACCATAAAGATCATAGACCTCTTTGGCAGGTGGGCAGAGAGATACAAATTTTCACCCAGTTCATGGCCACTAACCATGAGTGTCCCTTAAGGCTCTGTCATGGGCTCTCCTTTCTTCCCCTCCTTTTCCTTCCTCTCCCCTCCTTTTCTCTTCTCTCCCTTACACCTGCTTGGTGATTTCATCAGTTTCCATGGATTCAATGATGATCTCTACGAAGATGATTTTTGCATCTATTTATCTAGCCCTAACTTCTCTCCTGACTTCCAATCTTGCCTATTGGACATCTCAAACCCATAGGTATCTTAAACTTGTCTAAACCTGAACTCAATCATCTTTTCCCCAAGAGCGTCCTCTTCCTAACTTCCTGATTACTGTTGAGGGCAATGCCATCGTGCTGGTCACCCAGGCTCCAAACCTAGGTGCTCTCCTTAACTCTTCACTCTCTCTCACCCTCATATCCAATCTATGCCAAATTCTGCTGATTCTATTTTGCGCCGTCTCTCATCTACACCCCTTCTTTTTGATACCTCCACAACCTTGGTGTATCTCATGAGTGGATAATTGCAGTCCAGTCCTTCTGGTTGATTTCCTTGCCAGAAGTCTCTCCCCATTCTAGCCCACCCTGCTCTCAGCTATCAAAGTGATCTTCCTCAAGCACAAATTTGACTGTCTTTCCTTATTCCCACCCTCCATTAAGAAGACTCCAGTGGCTGGCTCCCTGTTACCTGCAGGATAACCTGGTCTACTTCCTACCTGTGTGGTCTTCTTATGCCTCAGTCCTCTCTACGTAACTCTGACTCACTTTACAAGACACTCCAACCCCTGACTCCATGCGTTTTCCCTGGCTGTCCTCCATGTTTGGAAATCTCTCCCTCTTCATCTCTACCTCCTGACTTCTTCCACATCTTAGCTAAAATCCAACCTTCAAAAATTCTTTCCTGGGGCAGTTAGGTGGTGCAGTGGATAGAGCACCAGCCCTGAAGTCAAGAGGACCCGAGTTCAAAACTGACCTGTCACTTAATAGTTGTGTGACCCTGTGTGACCCCCAAGTCACTTAACCCCGATTGCCTCCAAAACCAAACCAGAAAAGTCTTTCCCACTCTTCTTTAATGCTGGCACCTTCCCTCTAGGATCACCTCCAATTTATCTTGTACATGTCTTATTTGCATGTAGGTATTTGCATATTGTCTCCCCTATTGGACTGTGAGTTCTGAAGTCAAAACCGTTTTTGCCTTTCTTTGTATCACAGTGTCCAGCACACAGTAGGTATTTAATAAATGCCTGTTGATTTGACCCACAGACTAAGCAGCATTGTCAGTCAGATGGCATGAGCAGTGTCAGAACTATCTGGCTGGTCAGACTGTTCCTATAGATTAGGGATCCTTGTTTGTTCCCTGGGGTAAGGAAGGCAGTCCTAAGGGGTTTAGCAATTCTCTGTGGCTCTCAATTATCCATCCCCCTTGACTTCAAATAATCCATCTCCCTTCTACCTATCTAAATCCTGTCCATCCTTCAAGGCCCAGCCAATGTTCTACCTCTTCTAAGAAGTCCTTGACCCCTCCACAGAACCCCAAAGTATCTTCTTCCTCTAAGTTCACATAGGGTGTGGATTAAAACATCATTTGTTTTGGACACGGCCAGTGGATTTGTTTTGCTTGCCTATATATGTTTGTAATAGAGGTTTTGTTTTTCTTGCTTTCTCAACTGAGGTAAGGGAAGAAGGTAGGAGGGAGAAGTGGATCTTCATTGTGTTATCTCATTTGACCACAACAACTGAGTGGGGGAGGTATATTATTATTCCCACTTTAGAGATGAGGAAACCGAAGCAGGCAGCATCTAAGGGCCTTGCCCCAGGGCACACAACCAGTAAGTCTCAGAGGTTGGACTGGAACTCTAGCCTTCCTAACTCCAGGGTCAGCACTCTCTCTGTCCATGGTGACACTCTGATTCTTAAGGTCTCTCAGACCTAAAAGCCTCTGAAACATTAATTCACCAAATCCACAGGCCTTTTCTAGGCTTCATTTTCCTTGACCTTGCATTGTTTGACACTGTTAATCATCCTTTTCTACTAGACATTCTTCTCATTCACTTTTTACGACATTGCTCTCCTGTTTTCCTTTTTACCTCTTGGAGAGCTCCTTCTCTGTCTTCTTCTGTTCCAACACAAATTTTGGGTGTTCCCCAAACTTCAATTTTCTTCTCTTTCTCGGTCTCATCCATTCTTTCTCTTCCTTTCTCACTGATTCTTTCTCCCTCTCTCATCATTTTCTCATTCTTTCTTCTCTCTTCATCTTATCTATCTTGCTCATTTTTCCCTCTCTTTTATCTTTCTTTGGTTTCTCCTCTCTCTCTTTTTCTTTCTCTCTCACTCTCTTGACATGATCTCATCCACTCCCATGGCTAATAATAAATGTAATTATTATTGAAAGTACTTTATAACAATCAACTGCTATATATCTTCAAATTCTTCTTCCTTCTCCCTCTTCTTTCTCTTCTTGTACTATTAAAAATCTATGTGTATGACTTTTTAAATTAAATTTTTATTTTCAGTGAACAAAGATGGATTTTCTTTCTCGTTCACCCACCACCATTGAGAAAAGAAGGAAAAAACACTGCAAGGCAAATATTATCTTCAATTCATAGATGAAACGGATGCTCAGAAAATTCACAGACTCTTAGAGTTAGAAGGACCTTGTTTGCTTCTTGAGATCTTTTGGTATTCAATGTTATTTAAAGGGTTAATTATCCCTCCCAGCCTTGTGGAATTTGTAAGATTTACAAATGTGCCATTTATGTCTTTATCCAAGATACCACATGTTAAATGGTCCCAAGGATTCCACTAGATAAATCATCAGATGATATGAACAGTTTTCGAAAGAATTACAAACCATTATCAGCCATATGAAAAGTGCTCCAAGGTAGTGGTGTCAAATTCAAATAGAAATGGATTCCTGCTTCCCAGCCCTTCATATTGACTTAGAAAACCACAAATTGGCATTATCTGTGTTGGAATGTATTTTATTTCTTTTGTTAAACATTTCCTCATTTCATTTGATATGTTTCTGGCCCCAACTAGGGAGTTTTTCTGACCTTCCACCTGAGTTTGACACCTCTGATCCAAAGGACAAATAATTAGAGAAATGCAAATCAAAACAATTCCTAGGTTTCACTTTGCATCCAGCAAATTAGCAAAGATGACAAAAGATGGGAATAGTCAATGTTGAAGGGACTGTGGGAAGAGGGGTAAACTAATATACTACTCTAGAGCTGAGAATTGGTTTAATTAACCTTGAAATAATCTAGACTTATGCAAAGAAAGTGACCAAAATGTTCACACCCTCTGCCCCAGAGATTCCACTCCTAGGCACATACTCCAAGATCATTGATAAAAAGAAAGGCTCCACATACACGAAAATATTTACAGCAGTACTCTTTGTAATGGAAAAAGACAAGAGAGATGCTTGTCAATTAGGGAAATGGCTAAACAAGTTGTAGCAAATGAATGTAATGGAATATTATTGTGTGGTGAGAAACAAATATGATGAATACAGAGAAGCAATGGTAAGTCATATGAACTGGTGTAACTACTTGTAATGATGTCAACATGACTACATTGTAACAATGATATCAATATAATGACAATATATAGTCAATATATAATGTATATGGTCAATATATAATATGTTGTTTACATATAATATATTGACAACATATATAGTCAATATGTAATATATATTGTCGATATACAAAAGATGTTACTATAGACAATGTAAACGTAAAGAACAAAAAAACGATCAAAAGTGAACATGGAATTATAATGACTAAGCTTGACCCCAAGGAAGCTCTATCAAACATAAGGTATCATCCCAGCTTCTTTGCATCGGTGGGAGACTAGGGGTGTGGAATACTGCACAGAATGCCAAATGTTTTTGATACATTGGTAATTTTGCTGAACTGTTTTTCCCTTTCTCTTTTATTCTTTGTTATAAGAAATAGCTCTCTGGAAGTGGCAGGAGGGTGTATTCCATTGGGAAATGTAGGTTATCAACAAAAATTTATTTTTGAAAAACAGTGCCAAAGATTGATTCCTGAGAAGCTGCACTAGAGACCAAGTTGATAACAACCCATTAAAGACGATTCTTTGGATTTGGTCATTTAATGACATCCAAGGGAAGCTCTCTGTACTATCATCCAACCCCTCCACAATTGCAGCATGAGAGACTTTGTCAAATGAAGTATTGAAACCCAAGCATATAAGCTAGGTCCATAGCATCCCCCAACCCACTGATAGCATCCCTGGATCCATTGTCTCATTGCTGCCATCTTTTCTCCAGCAGATTTCCCCCACTGTCATACCTATTCTCTTTTTAATTTTTAACCTGTACCTCTTCCATCCATGCTGCCTATAGACATGCCCAAGTCTTCATCATCCTTAAAAAACTCTGTACTGGACCCTCCCATGTCCACCAGCTGTCATGTATATCCCTCATCTCTTCAGCTAAACTCCTTGAAAAAGCTGCCTACAATTAATACTTCCATTTCCTACTCAACCCATTCACTCCCTTCTAAATCTTTTGCATTTGGGCTCCTGACCTTATCATTCAATTGAGACTGCTGTCTTTCTAGTTACTAATGATCTCTTAATTGCCAAATCTAATGGCCTTTTCTCAGTCCTTATCCTTCTTGACCTCTCTGTAGCATTTGACCCTGTTAACTACTTTTTCCTCCTGGATATTCTCTTCTTTTTGGATTTTATGGCACTGTTGTCTCTGGGTTCTCCCACCTTTCTGACAACTCCTCAATATATCTTGCTAGATTTCTTCCACTAACCACGGGTAGCCTCCAAGGCTCTGTCCTAGGCCTTTTTTCTTCTTTACCATGTCACTAAATGATTTAATCAGCTCCCATGGGTTCAATTATCATCTCTATGTTGATGGCTCCCAGCTCTATATATCCATCCTTAGTCTCCCTCCTGAGCTTCACTCTCATACCACTATGCTAATGATTCTCAAACCTAATTATCTACTTCTCTGCTGACCTCCAGTCTCACATTTCCAACTACCTATTAGACATCTCAAACCTAATGTCCGGTAGATGTCTCAAACTTTTTTTTTTTTTTTTTGCTTTTTGGAGCGGGGAAGGTAGGGTAATTGGGGTTAAGTGACTTGCCCAAGATCACACAGCTAATTTTGTGTTAAGTGTCTGAGGCCCCGATTTGAACTCAGGTCCTCCTGACTCCAGGGCCGGTGCCCTATTCACTGTGCCATCCAGTTGCCCCAATGTCTCAAACTTAACAGATCCAAAGCCAAACTTAAAATCTTCCCCCACCCCAAATCCTCCTTTCTTCCAAACTTTCCTGTCACTGTTGAGGGAACCATGGCATTCTTAGTCATCCAAGCTCACAACCCAGGTGTGATCTTTGACTCCTCACTCCTCACTTCCCATATCCAACTAGTACCAACGTCTATTGATTTCACCTTTGTAATATCTCTTAAGTATGTCCCCTTCTTGCCTCTGACACTGCTACCACCCTTATTATCACCTCCTACCTGGACTACTGCAATAACCTGCTGGCAGGTCTTGCCTTCCTCAAGTCTCCCTGCTCCAGTCCACCCCCCATTTAACTGCCAAACTGATTTTCCTAGAGCACAAATCTGACCATGTCATCCATCTACTCAGGACACTTCAGTGGCTGTCACCTCCAGGATCAAATATAAAATTCTCCCTTTGGCATACACAGCCCTGCATAACCTGCCCCATCCCTTCTGGTCTCCTTACACCATACACCTTTTCCCCTGCCCTATTTACTTGTGGATGTGATGACGTTGGCTTCTTTGCTCTTCCTCCATCTCCCAGCTCTGGCCATCTTCACTGCCTATCCCTCATGCATGGAATGTTCTCCCTCCTCAATTCTGTCTCCTGGCTTCTTTCAAATCCCAGCTAAAATCTTACCTTCTACAGGGAGACTTTCCCAAGTTCTCTTAATTCTAGTCCCTTTCCTCTATCGATTTCCTATTTATCCTATATATAACTGGCTTTGTGCAAGCAAATGTCTCCCCCTCATTGAGTTCCTCAATGTTTCTTGCTTTTCTCTTTTTTATTGAATTTTTGTTTGTTCGCTTTGTTTTTCTTTATATCCCCAGAACTTGGCAAAGTGCTTGGCACATATTAGGTGTTTTAAGACATGTTTATTGACTGATTGTCTGACTTACTATTGGACATTTCAAACTGGATATCTCCTAGACATCTTAAACTCATTATGTCCAGAACAGATATAATTATCTTTCCCTCCAAATTCACCCCCTTTCCCAGTTTCTGTCAAGGGCAACACTATGCCTCTCTTCATCCTCAGTGTTATCTTTGACTCCCACATTCTCACCTTATGTGGCCAACTGGTTTCCAATTCTTGTCATTCTTAGCTCCAACCCTTCATACATCCCTATATCTGCCCTCATGCCACCATTGCCCTAGTTCAGACCTTCATCTCGTGAACTATTGCAATAACCTCCAATTGTTTTCCCTGTCTCAAGACCCTCCAAACCATCCTCTACACGGCTGCCAGAGTGACCTTCATCGGGGATATCCTGATAGCCATACATGGGCTATTCCCATAAAAATTCTGTAGAGATGGGAAAGTTGGCATATAGGTTGTCAATTACTGATGTTTTCTTAATTGCCGTTTTGGGATAGCAATAGTGTCTGATAATTTACTTAAGAATTTGGTATACTCCCCACTATTGGAGACTTTGAGATACAATCTCTCAGTAGTCTCCAAATGGTCTCATAGACCTCCCCCATGAGTAGATGATCCAGTCCAGCCTAGCTGTTCCTCTGGCTCTTACCCATGCCTGGGAGGCTCTACTCCTCTTACTTGTACTTCTTAGTTTCTCCGGCTTTTTTCAAGATCCAGCTTGAATCTCCTTCTGCAGAAGGCCCTTCCTGATCTCCCCTGTTGCTAGGGCCTTCCACTTTCAGATGACCCTCCATCTACTCTTGTATCTTGCATATATCAAGTTCTTCATATATCGTCTCCCTCGTTAGAATGTAAGCTCCTAGAAAGCAATGCCTGTTTTTCTCTATCCTCTACCCTTAGGTTAGTGCCTGGCACAGAATAAGTGCTTATTAACCAAAACTTGTTGACTGACTGACTTTCTGTCTTCATTTTCATTAGTGTCATCTCTGCTCCCTCATGCAGCACCCTAGGGACCGAGATGAAGAGTCCAAACATGATGGTTCTGCTGTCACGAGAGAAGAGATAGTTTGTTATAATAATCTTGACAGGTTGTTTCTATTTTCTTCCTGCTTGTTGTTCTTCCAGTTTCATCCTTAAATGATTTCAGGATGCTCTGGTTTAATTGGGTCCTTTTCTGAAAATTTGTTCTTCCTTCTACCTTTTCCTACTGTTTTATTTACAACACTAGTGATAATCTTCCACCATCCTCCTCCATAAGGCTTTTTTTTTTCTTTTTGGAGGGGGGAGGGCAGGGCAATTGGGATTAAGTGACTTGCCCACAGCCAGTAAGTGTTAAGTATTTGAGGCTGGATTTGAACTCAAGTCCTCCTGACTCCAGGGCCAGTGCTCTATTCACTGCGACACCTAGCCGCCCCTTCCATAAGGTTTTATAAACAAGTTTCTATTCTAAACTGGTATTGCACTTGGTTGCCATATTTGGCAAGGAAACCAAATGGTTTGCAGGCTAAAGCAATTTCTTGACCCTTTGGGGATTTTTATAGTATTGACTGATTTACATTGGCTAAACTTCTTTAGGAAATGGTGATAGTCCCCCATTGATGACTTCTCTTTTATCCATTTCCCATTTTTCAGCATCAATATCATGTTTAAAAAGGTCGAGTTGGAGTGAACTTAATGGAACTCTATCATCTCATTTTATTCTTTCTTCTAATTGGGTATTGATTTTGGTTTTTGCTCTAACAAGCTCTGACTATACACAGACAGCTCATTCAGAAAACAATATCCAGTCATCTTCTTTCTATTAAAATAGAATCAATTTTAGTTTTTTGAAGACTATTCAATGGTCGTCATATCTAGTGCCTTTTGACTCCCTTTTAGATTTAATATTTTATCCCCCCCCAATTACATGTAAAAACAGTTTTAACTTTTTTTTTAATTTTGAGTTCCAAATTCTCCCCCTTCCTCCTCACTCCCGCCATTGAGAAGACATGCAATTTGACAGAGGCTATACATGTGCAGTCATGCAAAATACATTTTCAAAGTCACGTTGACTCCTTTTTAAAGAAAGTATCCATGATGCATAGAAGCTTCTGATAGTGTAGAAAACCTTTGTTCTCTTTCATTTCATATCTATCCATACACAAACACATGTGTATGCATATATGTGTGTGTATCTATATCTAGATCTGTCTTTTCCTATGCCCATCTATTCATCAGTCACCGAATATTAAAGTATATGTTAGAGGGTCTTACTGAATTCTTCTTATATTTATCCTTTATCTTCCACAATAGACTTTGGTGCATAGGTTGTAATTATCAATTAATTCAATCAATGAACAAGCACTCATTAAGAACCTATTATGTGCTGGTACAAAGACAAAAATGAAATCATCTCTGCCCTCAAGGAGCTTATATTCTATTGGAATTATATTCACAATGGATATTTATTCTGATCATTGCAACATGAGATGACCAGGGGACCCATCAAATGAATTTTTTTTGGTCTTTATTAATTTGTTTGTTTACTTTTAGTTTACAAGATTCAATTCCACAATTCCTTGAGTTTCAAATTTTCTTCCCCTCCCTTTCCCTCCCCCCCTAATGGCATACAATCCAGTATAGGATCTGCAAATACTCTTACATTAGACGTTAGTCAGGTTACAAAGGCGGATTGTACCAGATGGAATGAAAAATGGTAAAGAGGAAATAAAGCCAAACAATAAAAAGAAAAAAGATCAATTAGTTTGCTTCAATATGGACTAAAACTCAGTTCTTTCTAGTTCTTTCTCTGGATGTAGACATCTCTCTCCATCATGAGTCCTTTGGGATTGACTTATATCACTGCATTGCTGAGAAGAGTCCAGTCTATCAAAGTTGGTCATAACACATATGTTGTGTCTGTGATTGTGTACAGACTTCTCCTGGTTCTACTCTTCTCACTCAGCATCAGTTTGTATAAGCCTCTCCAGGTAAATATGAAGTCTGTCTGCTCCTCGTTTCTTATAGCACAATAGCATTCCATTACATTCATATACCACAACTTGTTTAGCCATTGGGCACCCCTTAATTTCCAATTTTTTGCCACCACAAAAAGAGCTGCTATAAATATTTTTGTACATATGAGTCTTCCTCCCACTTCTATGATCTCTTTGGGACATAACCCTAGAAGTGGTATTGCTGGGTCAAAGGGTATGAAATTATTTATAGCCCTTTGGGCATAGTTCCAGATTGCTCTCCAGAAAGGCTGGATCAGTTCACAACTCCACTAGCAATGCATTATTGTTCCAATTTGCCCACATCCTCTCCAGCATTTGTCATTTTCCTGTTTTGTCATCTTAGCCAATCTGACTGGTGAGATGTGGTACCTCAGAGTTGTTCTGATTTGTCAAATGAATTTTCTTGCCCCCTCTGGATGCAAGATAAAACCAACTCTGCTGACACTTTTATTTGCAATAACAACATTTACCTTTATCTTTCTTTTTGTCTTTTAGTTATAGATAATGTCAAGATATGATTTAGTGGGAGATCCATTCAGTGGTCACTGGATGATGCTCTCACATGGAGAGTTAAGTTAATGCTAACAAAGGATCTAAAAACTGTGATTCTTAGTACCTTTTACCCCTCCTCTCATCACATCATTGCAGATGTGGAAGAGGCCTGCACAGGACTAAGGTCAGGGTTGTTATCAGGTTCAAATGACTTAATGGATACAAAGCACGTTTCAAACCTTAAAAGTGCCATATAAAGGTCAATTGTTATTAATATTATTATAATCATTTTTGTTATCTTTAGATCATCAGGTCTCCAGTCTATTAATGATTTCATTCTCTGACCCTTCTACTACATTCCTGCTGCCCTCAAGCAATGTTTACTGAGCAATAGAAGGTTGTATTGGTAACTGTTTAACACTTGGACTCTGGAGAAAAGGAACATATGCACACACACTTTTAAGTTTATCTGCATTATTAATATTTTAGTAAGTCTAGACAATCAACAGAACAATAAATTAAGCCCTGATCTGTGGAGATTTCTGAGGTATAAATGCTTAAGCTGAAAATTAAGAATAGCAATTTTCCTTATTGCTTTCTCCATCCTTTAAAGGATGAAATTATCATGAAGGCAAATCATAGATCTATCAGATTTTCTGATTTTGGTGGAGCAAGGACCAGCAATGATCTGGATAGTTGATGTCTCCCTATCACTACAACATTTTTCCCTACCAGATTTATTTTTTAAAATGCTTTACCTAATTCTTCCTTCTGTCCAGGTGCTTTCTAATCTATCTCTAAACAATATTATTTCTGTTTCTATTAATTTGTCTCTATTAGTCTTCTTTGATTCTCCCTCTCTCCCAGGTCCTGGATTTACCTTCATGAATACAGAGTCAGCTAGGTAGTACAGTAGCTAGAGTGATGGACCTTGAGTCAGGAAGATCTCAGTTCAAATCCTGCCTCAGACATTTACTAGTTATGTGACCCCAGGCAAATCACTTTGTCTCTGTTTCCCCAAAGTTTTCCCATCTGTAGAATGGGGATAATAAAAGCACCTTTCTCCAAGGATTGTTATGGGGACACAACAAAGTAATATTTTTTTAAATCCCAAGAACTTTCAGACCTTAAAATGCTAGATGAAGGCTAGTTCTTATTATGAATGTAAAACCTTATTTTAAAAATCCTTTTTATTGATGCCATTTGTTTTACATCATCTTCATTTCTACATATATTCCTCCCTTCCCCTCCTCAACAAGCCATCCCTTATAATAAAGTTAAAAGGAAGGAAGGAAGGAAAGAAAGAAAGAAAGAAAGAAAGAGGGAAAGAAAGAAAGGAAGGAAGGAAGGAAGGAAGAAAGGAAGGAAGGAAGGAAGGAAGAAAGGAAAAGAAAGAAAGAAAGGAAGGAAGGAAGGACAGAAGGAAGGAAGAAGGAAGGAAGGAAGGAAGGAAGGCAGTTCAGCAAAATTAACATATCAACAATGTCTAACAGAATAGGCAGTATTCAACACCTCTTATGTCAGCACTGAAGGGAGGAAAGTATATTGGGTAGCATCCAATCTCTGTTTTTTGGTCTTTCTGTGTACACTGTTGTAGTTATTATGTATATTATTTTTCTAATTCTATGTACCTTACCCATTATCAGTTCATATAATCTTCCCATGCTTCTCTGACTTTTTCATATTTGGAATTTCTTATGTCATAGTTACATTCCAGCACACTCATATACCACAATTTGTTCAGTTAGTCTCCTGTAAATGGGAATATACTTTGTTTCTAGTGTTTGTCACCACAAAAAACAGCACCAGGAATATTTTGCTCTAGATGGGAGACTTGAACTGTCTTGCAGCATGTGCCTAGCAGTGGGCTTTCTGGATCAAAGGGTTCAGATACTTTAGTCACCTTAAAAAGTTTTTAGTTTTCTTGTTATATAATGCCACTCCCCCCCCTTTCAATATTCTGTGCCTTCTATATTGCACCTTACAATTTCTAAAGCTCTGTCCATGAGATATTTCAGTGAAGCAGGTGTAATCATTATCCTGATTTTACAACGGAGTAAATAGAGGCTAAAAGAAATCAGGCGACTTGTCCAGGGTCAGATAGGATTTCAGCTCATGTCTTCTTGACTCCCCATCTAGGGCTCTTATCCGCTTGTCACCTAGTTGTTTCATATTCTTTTTGAATTAATCACCCCTTTTCGGAGCCAGATTTGAGTTATTGGTTCCTTCCCACCAAGTCTCAGTGATACTTCTGAAGTCAAATTTGCTTTCTTGTATTAGGTCATACTATTCCTTACCCATACCTTGTACATTTATATATAGATATCTGAAGCCATGCCTCTCTTCTTTGATAATGTGATCTGTGAATATCAATGATAATAATTATAATAATTGGGGCAGTGAGGTGGCGCAGTGAATAGAGCACTGGCCCTAGAGTCAGGAGGACCTGAGTTCAAATGTGACCTCAGACACTTAACACTTACTAGCCGTGTGACCTTGGGCAAGTCACTTAACCCCAACTGCCCTCCAAAAAAATTAATTATAATAATATCTAGTACTTATATGGCACTTTAAAGTTTATGAAGCATTTTGCAAATATTTTCTCACTATATGCTCACAACAGCCCTGGGAGGAAGGTTCTATTATGATTCCCACTTTATGAATAAGGAAACTAAGGTAGACAGAGGTTAAGTGACCTAGTAAGTTTCAGAGGCCAGATTTGGACCTGACTCCCAAGTTCAGGACCATCTAACTCCCTGTTCCTCTTTATTTCTATTCTCCCTCCTATACTATATCTGCTACTCTCTATGTGGTACGGGTCTTGTTAGGTCTGTATATGTAGTCTTCTTCCTCCCCCTCCTTTTCAGCTTAAATCCTGCTTGGCTGAATTTGCAAGACTCTCTTGTTAGGCACCTTCCATCCCTTGCCAAGAATCCATCATAGGGGCAGGTAGGTGGCGCACTGAATAGAGACCTTGAAGTCAGGAGGACCTGAGTTAAAATCTGATCTCAGACACTTAACACTAGTTGAGTGACCTTGGGCAAGTCACTTAACCCCAACTGCCCTGCCATCCCCCATTTCCACCCCCCCAAAAAAGAGTCCATCATACATTTTAAGCCATATTGGTCTCTTTAAGCAATTCTTCTTTCTTCCTCATTGAAATCAGTCATTTCTGTTTATAACTTGGAAATCCCATTCTTAAGAGTCTCCTAGCCTTCTGTGATAGACTACCTAGAAAAAAAAAATTAAGTGATCTACCCTTAGACACACAGAGCTGGGACAGGCTTGAAGTACCCCAGATATAAAATCTGAGTGTCTGTAAATTCCTCCTGACCAGAGGACCTGGGTACAGAGTTAACTGTGCATTTCACAGAAATCCCTTTGGATCGATCATGTGCCCACTCAGGAAGACCCCAATAACTTCAATATCTGTCTCATGTTGAAAATCTCTGACTCATGCCAGGGATATGCTGGGGCCAGCTTGAACCAATTTCTGAGAGCTGATTGTTAAATTTTCAGTGTGGGCTTTACTTCTCAGAAATTGGCAAACATTACATACACATCAGGGATTGATTTATTGTTTTCATGATTGTCTAGACTTAAGGAAATGGTGGAGGAAATATTAATAATGATAATTAAATTTAAAATGTGTCATGTGTATATTCTTCCCCCACCATTCCCCACCCCCAGCTGGTTGTTAAACTTTTACCAATACATCACTGCTCATGCCCAGTTCAGGAAAACATGAGAACTTCATTCTCTGGATCATTTTACTTCCCCAAAAGGGCACTTAGCATTTTGGAAAGTATTCAGGTTAATGAAAATATTAAACATAGGGAAAAAAGTTTATTTATACTATAAAAATTTACATCTAACATAGAGGAGCCAACGCTGGATGTTCAGGGGAAGAAGACCTGCTCCACTCCTTCCCTTGTACCTAGACAGGTCCTATTCATTAATAGCAACAATTGGGGGCAGCTAGTTGGCACGGTGGATAGAATGCCAGGCCTGGGGTCAGGCAGACTCATCTTTCTGAGTTCAAATCTGGCCTTACATACTTACTAGCTATGTGACTCTGGGCAAGTCACTTAACCTTGTTTGCCTCAGTTTCCTCATTGCTAAAATGAGCTGGAGAAGAACATGGCAATAATATCTTTGCCGAGAAAACCCCAAATGGGGTCATGGAGAGTCAGAGACAACTTAAATGACTGAACGACAACATCCTTTAAAGAGAGGAATCAGGCTTCCTGTTCTTACACTCTTTGGCTCACTAATACCCCCTGTGGGGTCAATGTTACTTTTGGCTAAAGTCTTGGGGCACTCCAAGGAGGAAGTAGGAAAGGAGGTACTCTGTGTATAATACGAAATGGCTATAGGACAGGAGGCTTCTTCCTATATAGAAAGTATTGCTAACCCTAGAAGATCACAACACAACTTAATGAAAACATTTAAACAGGTTTCAAAAACTTAACTTAGAACTATGGTTACAATCTGCAGAAACTGGGAGTTAAGCCTCCTGAAGACGTACAACCTTTTAAAAGGCTACTGAGCACAGTTTACATTTCACCTTGGCCCGGTAATCCCCTGGTACCATTCTGACAGTGAAGTGGCAAAGTTGGCTCCTCTCTGATGTGGATCCTTCCCTTGCTGTCAGCCGTGGCTACTCAGGTGGCTTCTGGGCCATTGACACCATGCCAAGAGGTGATGCTGCTGTTGTAATCCAGACCTTTAGAAACTCACAAGGTCAGGTACTCAGTGACAGACAAAAGAGGGGCAGAAAGAGGTGGGCCCTGCACAAGCTCACGTGGTTAAGTGCCCCCAAAGCTGGCTGCCATGAAATGGGACTGCCATTATATTGAGGCAGACAAGGAAGGGCCGTCCTCCTTCCCTGGCTGGTGTAACATCTTGTTACGTAGAGGCCACTGGGGGATGGAAGGAGTGGAAATGGGCTCCTCTTTTAAAAGGTCCCCTGAGTTATCAGCTGCTCTCGCTCAGGAGCAAGTTAGGGGACTCTCCATCATCTCTTATTGCAAAGTACCTGAGCCATGCATGACTTATGGGATGGGCTCAGCCCAAGCTTCCTCCAAGGGGGTCACCAGGAATAGTGACTGCACATACTCCAAGGTGGAGAAAGGATCCTATTACATGAGAAGAGACTCCTACATAAACCAAGAGATAATCACGGGACTCTCCCGCAGGGATTATAGAGAAGGACCCACACATTCAAATCCACAGTCAAGAAAACTCATTTCCTACTGGGACTCAGTTCTTCTGAGTTATATTGTAGCATAGAAAAAAATCGTTTCTTCCTGGCTTAGTCTTTTCATTGTCCAGCAAATTGTCGCCACTTCCTATCTCCTTTCAGCTCCCTCCTCTCTCCCTTAATCTTTTTTGGAACTCTCATGTCTAGATCTTCCAGGCCTGGAAGCTTCCAGGATTAAAATGTCCTGTTTCCTGCGTCACTGGCCCCCTGTGAGTTGGAAAACCAAGTCCACTCACTGGAGCAGGATTCTATCCCTTCCTATGAGCCACACTGGCCCCCTCTGATGCCATCACTCCAGAGCTATCAGAGATGCTCTTCTCTATGAAATGAAGAACAGCCCAGCAGCCCCAGCGAGAACCATAAGCCAAATCTTCGGAGAAGATCATCATGGACTTCTTCTTCCCACTGTGGTCCACAGACCCCCTCCAAACTTGCACAGTCCCTGTGACTCATTAGACCAGAGTAGGGACAAGAACCTGGTTTGCTCTTCCATGTTGTAGCCCTGGACCCCCTCATTCCTTGGTTCCAACCTTTCCTCCAAACGTTGGTTAAATCCTATGATTCTGTGCTACACCAATAGTCCTCCCCACCCTGGCACCATCACTCTACCAATGTCCCCATTTGGGCACAGTTGCTATCCTCTGGTGGGTGGGAGCCAATGGCAACACCTGGATGCAGTGACCTTCACTCCAGAGCAGTACAGGGCATGGTGTCCCGGTCTGGGGCTAGCCTTTCCCCTTCAGAGAGGCCATGCAGGCCTTTTCCCAGGTCCCCATGCTGCTTACTGTCTCTCTTTCAAGACTACTCCCTCCTGACAGTCACTGCTTCCAGGCCTGGGTGGCGTCTCCTCTCTGTAGCCAATACTGCTTCTCTTCTGTGGAAATAGTTCTCCTTCTGTACATGCTCCCAGGGAATTCCTGATTTAATGAAATCATGTATGTAAAGTGCTTTGCAAACTTAAAAAGAACTACCTAAATGCCAGCTATTATTATAGCATGAGGCCTCTTCCTAGCAAGAAGTGTGCAATCCTGGGAGACCAGCACCTCTTGTCCCTTTCAAACACCAAGCTCATACCTCCATACCTTTGCTCATGTTGTTTCCTTAGCCTGGAACGGCTAATCCCCTCCTTTTTGCCTCTCCAGATTCTACTCATCCTTGAGGATTCAAATCCTACCTCAAAGAATCATAGGCTCTCTGAGTTGGAAGGAACCTTTGAGGGCTTCTAGCCCAGACATCCACCCTAAGCACACTGGAATCCCTCCAACATTGTCCTTGACACGTACTTGAACACTCCCAGTGAAATGGAGCTCGTTATCTCATGAGGATATCCATTTCACCATTGGTTAGCTGTTACTGTTAAAACACTTCCTTATATCAAATCAAAATTGAGCTCATAACATAATCCATGCATTAGTTTTCTCATCTGTTAAATGGGGATAATAATGGCAACTACCTCCAGGGTTGCGGTGGGGATAAAATCATATTCATAGAACATTTTGCAAGTTTTAAAGCACCATCTACACCCTAGCCATTCATCATGCTAACAAGTCAGTTATGTGCTACGTTAACACGTCTAAAACAGCGTTTATACGTCTGCATGGGGCAACTAGACAGTGCAGTGGATAGAGTACTGGGCCTAGAGTCAGGAAGGCTCATCTTCCTGGGTTTAAATCTGGCCTCAGACTCTTACTGGCTGTGTGGCCCTGGGCAAGTCACGTCACTGTTTGCCTCAGTTTCCTCATCTGTAAAATGAACAGGAGAAGGAAATGGCAAATCACCCCAGTATCTTTGCCAAAAGAACCCCAAATGGGGTCACGAAGAGTCAGACATGACTGAAACAATTAAACATCAAAAAAATGTTTGCATGGCACCTTCCTCACAATCCTGTGATTGTAGAGAAGAATGTCTATTCGCTCTTTCACTTGACCATCCTTCAAATTCTTCAAAATAATGATTGTGTCTCCCTAAGTCTTTTCTCCAAGTCAGATACCCCCAGTTTCTTCAACTGTTACCATGTGACCATTTAGCGGAGTCTCCATCACCCTTTGGACGTGTTCCTGTTTAGCAGCATTCCATTACAAAGTGCAGTACCCAGAACTCACCACAGTGCTCCAGATGTGGTCCAATTAAGATAGAAGATAGTGGACCTGACCATAATCTGCTGCATCTGGTGTGTCCTATTTCTCTGCATGTACCTGAAGCTCATACATAGCTCAGTAGAGTAAAGCAGAGTTGAAAGCATTTTGGCCTTGGTTCAAGTACTGTCTCTGCCATATACTGGCTGTGTGACCCTAGACGAATTGCTTAACTTCTCAGTGCTCTAGGTAACTGTGTGGGGAAGGATGCCTACTTGCTTTGGTTGAGGTTGTTTCCTCCTAGAGAAATTCTCTTTTCCAATGAAATCCCAGCTCCAGTTCCTATCCCCCTACAAGCAGGTAACGTTTTTGGTAGTCATAGCACCATGCTGGATTTGGAGTTCACGTAAGATCTCTTTTCATTTAATTGGCTATTTACCAGGTTTCCCATGTGAAGCTTTCCTATCATTGTAACCTCTTCTCGGAATTTCTATAGTGTTTCTCCATAATATTGGAATGGAGTATGATTGGTTTTTACTTGTTCAATGTCTCTCCAAATGTACAAGAGGATTTCATAACTGTCTTAACGTTTCTGAAATGCTCCTCCCTGTACTAAGGACATAGCAAAGGCTCGACGGGCTGAACAACTGGCTCGGATGTGAAGGCACATGAATGGAAGAGAAGGGGAACCTGGCTTCCCTACACAGGGAGGAAAAGTGATGGCCTGAGGATGGGCTGGGTTGGCAACCAGGGTCTACAGCAGGGGTGGGGAACCTGCAGCCATAGTTTGGATTCAATTGAATCATCAGCTCCTCACCCTTGCTCTAGAGGGACTGGTCCTGGAGGAATGAGGACAACATAAAGGAAAGACGTGATTCACCCGTCTTTTCAGTTTCACCTTGCCTGTCTGCTGGGAAGCTCTTCCCCACATCTGAAACTCCATTTCTTAGACTCTAGCTCATTTCTTTCTGTGGCTATAGGAAGAATTTGAACAGGGAAGGGTTTTAGAGATCAGCTGAGTTAATACCCTCATCATAGAGGAGGAAACTGAATCTCAGAGGTGAAATGATTTGTCCAAAGTCCCAGAAATGATAAATGTCAGATGTGTTATTTAAATGAGCTAAGGAGGTTTGGTAAAGGCCTAGTAGAGAGATGTCAGGCAGGACATCCCGTCAGGAAAAAGGCCCAGAGAACAGGAGGAGAGTGCCATAGGCATAGGGAAATCGGGGGGAGAGAAGGACATTAGAACTCCTACTTGCCTGAATGAGATCCCCTACTGGGCTTACCCAATGACAAGCTCCCCCAGAGAGCCATCACAAGATCCCCAAGTGGTCCAGCTGCACAGCTGGGTCAAGTCTGGTTAGGGTTCTGACCCTCTGGGTTGGCCTCTCTCAAAATATTGAGGGTATACTGAATCCCTTCTTCAAGGGATAGGCTGGGTGATCTCCATTCAAGGTCCTGGAGACAGGTGGGCTCAGAATGGGCTGGACATTGATGTCTCTGAACAGGACAAACCTGAAATGGGAGGAGTGGGATACAGGAGGATGAAAAAAATAAAGGGGAAACCAAAGAGGACTAGAGGCTTATGGGACTTGTGGGGGAGTGAAGTGAAATTCCAGGACAGACCATGTTAAAGGGGCTTAGTGGCTGCCCCAGGGAGACACATGGGCAGAGAGTAAGCCTGAGGCACCCTGGGAACTAAGGGGTGAAAGGCCCCTCCAGAGCCTGCAGGCCTTAGGAGCTACTGCCCTGCCTCAGTGTCCCTAGGGATTTCTTGCCTGCTCACTCTGGGGAGATGGGTGCCAGGTGTCAGGAGGAGAGGAGGGAGCTGGGGCAGTAGAAGTCCAGGTGGTCCTAGAAGCCTGGGCCAGGGGAAGGGGGGGGGACTCAGGGTGTGTGGTTGTGCCTGGGTCCTCGGGAGGGGAGCAGACAGGGCCTGATATGTTATGGCAGGTCCCCTGCTGCCTGGAGCCAGCCCGGAGCGAACACTGCTGATGGCTTTAATTGCTTTCAGATTCGATAGCCCAGCCCGTGACAGGCTCCACGGTGCCACCCGCTGAGCAGCTGCAGAGGAGCCCACTGGCCTTCAGCCCCCTCCCTTCCTGACCTGGACCCTGAACCCCCCACTCCTGCCAAAGCCCAGAGCCCACCACTTCCTATCCCCCCCCAATTACCTTTCCTCTACCTAATACCTTGCTTTCTGCCCAGCTTTCCCACACAGATCCTTTCCTTAGAGCCCAGACAGCACACCTCCTCCCCCCAACTTAGCTTCCCTCCCTCTCTACGTAGCATGCCCCCACACCCCAACTTTAAAACACTGCATTCCCAGTCCCCAAGGACCCAGTCCTCACACATACAAACTCAGCCCCTTGCCCACACCTCAGCACCCCACAGTTCTCTCATTAGTCACCCTTCTACCTATCCACCCCCACTGCTGACAGGCAGGGAGACCTCAGGACCATAGGCAGACTATGACAAAAGTCTCTGAGGCATGTGGTGGTGGGGTGATGGTGTAAGTTGGGGGGGGGGGGGCGGGAAGCAGAGGCTGAAATGCTGGACTAGAGACAGGACCTAGTGAATCAAGGATCTCCAGCTGAGCTGCCTGACCCTGGCTTTCCCCATTCCAAACCGAAGCCCCACCCTCATGGAGAAATGAGATTAAATCACCTTTTGAGTCTCAATGAAGGGAGCTCTCAGACCGGTGAAAATACCTTGCTTAGGGAGTGTGGTGTTCATTTGGTCAGGGTACTGGTTAGTGCCTGGGTCATGCAGTGGGGTTAGAGGTGGCCCCAGAACCACATGTATATGTAGGGGAGGGGCAAGGGGGCAAGGTCCCTTTAAATAGAAGTTGCCTATTTAGGGCTCACCAGAATCTCCTTTAGTCCTAGGGCACAGCTGAGAAAAGGTGTAAGGCGCCAGGTGAATCTTACTGTCTGCTCTCCCATCCCAGGGGTCTTGGGGCAGGGGAGGAGGACATGTTGGATGAAATATTACTTCCCTGTCTCCCTCCTGAGCAGCCCACAGAATGGGGATATACCCTGCCCACCAAAAATACATTCAGAAGGAAGCTAGCATGGGAAGGAGACATTTATAATGCCAATTGTGGAGCTACCTAGTTAACAGTATACTACCCCTAATAAAGGACAGAAGAAGGGGAGTTAGGTGCATTCTTCTGTTACCACTTTTCTTCCACGGAAGTAATACTGAATTCCCAAGGAAACAGGAGTGGAGGGGTATGTGTGTGGAGGAATGGGGGTGGAGATAAAGAGGAAAACTTTTCTCCACCCCCACATCCCCCCCTCCCCTTTTCCATCTGTTCCTTCCTGGGTGACTCTGATAGGTTTAGACAAGGCCTCCTGAATGCAAAGATGTTTTGCCTGGAAAAATCTATTACAAGTTGCTATGAGAAAGACAGAAATTTTCTCCTTCTGTCTCCTTGTGCTGGTCTCTTGAGGTTCCTGCCCCAGGCCAGTCAAGGGGCAGGCCAAGGCCAGCCCTCCTGACTCCCTTTTCCCCCTCCCCCCAACTCCTGCTTTCTCTTGTCTACTAGGTAGCTAAAGCCAGCACAGACCTTTCTGGGCAGCCTTTGTTCTTCAAGGACACTACCCTGTGCCTTCCATGTAATTGGTAGAACTGTCTTGTGCAGCCATAGGAGATGGGGGTGGCTCTCTTCTTCCTTACCTCCACTTCTCTGCTGGGAACAACAGTCCCTTAGGCCTGGCAGGGATTCCTAGGGCTAAGGAGCCTGAACTCTTCCCCCTGGTGCTGGCAGCTGGCTCCTTGCCTCACCAACACAGCTTCTAGGAAGGAAGGGCACAGGAGCAGCCTCCCAGGGGATGCCTCTGCTCATTCCAAACACTGAGATCTCTGGATGCCCCTGATGTTCCTCAGCAATGCCCATGAAGTATGGCCCCATCTTTACAGTGGTCCCCAAGACCTTGGTCCCTGAGGTACTTACTGCCTCAGTTCTCCCAGGCTTGGTTCAGCAAGTTCCCTCTCCGGAGAAGCTGTGGTGTGGGAAGCTGGGCTAAGAACCACTGCCACTCAGAGACAGAAGGGCCATGGAGTTCAGGAGCTCTGTGCCCTTAGGTCTGAGCCCATCTCCTGTTTGATCCTCCCAACAACCCGGGAGGTAGGGAGTGTAAGCATTAGTATTCCCATTATATGGAGAAAGAAACCAAGGCTCACAATCACAGGAACAGCTAGAACTGCCATCTCCCGGTCCAGCCCCCTCCTTTTACAGATATGAGATGTCACACGGGCAGTAAGTGGACTGGAGTCCACCGAGTCAGGGTGAGCCTGAGCTTGACTGGCCCCCTGGTGAGTGCTCTTCTCCAGGCACCACTATGCTGCTTCTTAGACTTCAGCCAGTAGTGGAGAAGGGTGGGTGTTTCCTGGTACAGAAAGCACCAGGAGCTTAGCTTGGGGCAACTGCATCTAGGATGGTAGCTGCAGGGTCACTCCCCACAGCTGGAGCTTCCCAGAGGCCTGGCCAGTGATGATAATCATCGCTGACATTTATGGACTGCTCTCAGGATTTCGGTGTTTGACACACGTTATCTCACCAGAGCACCTCAGTAACACTGGGAAGCACCCGAGTGAGAAAGGCTGTGACTCGCCCAGGGTCATACGGCCAGGGTCACGGGATTCAAACCAAGTCTTGCTGATGCCAAGTTCAGGCCATTAGGACATTCGGGACACCCAGAGGCCCTGGGTGTGGTAGGAGAGGTTCATAGGCCCAATCTCTGGATCAGGAAGCCTGCCTTGGGGAGCTTTCTCTGAGGGGCTTGAGTTATCCCAGGCAGAAATGGGCTCTGGGAGAACTCTGAGACCTGGAAAGTCTTGATCTCCTTCCCTCTCACCACACAGGCTATTCTGTCCACAGCTAGTGATATGAGGAAACCTAGAGTTGGGGTGGGGGTGAAGAGAAGACTCCCAGGAGTTCATTAAAAAACAAAACTTTTTATTTGGTCCATTGGAGCCTGAGTCTGAAAACCACCCATGGAGAATTCGTATCATACAGGGATTACAGTTCTGATTTACAATTGACAAAATAGCCTATGTTTCATAAGAGCTGGACAGTATTTACAGGGTTAAAAATATTCACAGCTCAGAGAGAATAGAAGGAAATAAAAAGGAGAAAAGGAAGGGCAGATTATAGTGTTTTAGGCATTTTTTGACAGATTTTTTTTTAAAAAAGGGAACCACAGAAACAAAGGGGTTGGATGAGCTTGGCTCCCCGCTGCCAGGGGAGGGGGCAGCAGGTCTGATGAGGCAGTGCAGAGGTGGGGTCCTGCAGGAGGGCCAGGGGCAGGCACACCAGGACTGGTGATCCTCTTTCCCATTCCTCCCTCCTGCAGGGAGCCCGGGCTCAGACATTCACAAAACAGACACCAAAGAATTAGACATCCCACTGCTGCACCCCACTCTGGGATTGGGGGCACAGGGAATGCTAGGGGAAAAGGGTACATCTGGGGAGACAGGAATAGGGAGGGTGGTGGGGAAAGCAATTGCTGGGGTACTACCAGTCACCTGGGCCCCCGAGTCTGAGACTATCCCCACCCCCACCCCAGAGGCTAGATTTTCACCCTGGGCTTCCGAAAAAGGAACTGGGGCTTGAGTATATGAGAGAATTTTGGTAACCTAATGATAGCAAAAGGCCCTCTGCAAAATGGATGCTGGGGAAGACTAACAGGCATACCAGGCGAAATCCCTGGCACTGGGGTTGGCTGCTGGGAGTGGCTAGGTGGTGAAGATGGGGTCTGACCTGGGGAGATCCAAACGCGTGGGGCTGGGAGCTATGCTACACTGTGACATGCTTCTAGTTAATACTTTTCTGAAACCTGAATTATTATTCTGAAGTCTCTGTTGGGCCTGGCACTAAATCAGGCCCCTGCCCAACAGGACGCCAGGCTGGCTAGTCTCAGTTGGAGCCAGAGCCAAGTAGAACAGTGACTCAAACTGGACTTTCCTTTTCCCCTGCTGCTGGGGCCCAACGCCCAGAGAGGGCCCAGGGCTTAAAAGCGTAGCACCTATGGAGTTGTGGAGGGGAGGGATGCTCGTGTTCACAAGTGCTAGTTTCACTGAGTACAAAACTTTAAACCTCATGGGACTGGTGGCCCTTTCTAGTTTGTGTTTCCAAAAGGGAGACAGGTTTCTAGGGCCCCCAAACCCTCCAGGAATCAAGATGGGGGTTAGGGCACGGATGGCCCTGACACTCTGCGATGGCAGGTTGTTCTGAGTTGGAGACAGGCCTGGCTAGTGGTTGCAGCTCTGGGCAGCCAACATAGGGGGCTGGGGGAAAGACTGGGACGGGCTGGAACTCACTGATTCCAGCTGGAGTTCCAGGCCCACAATGAACAGATATCCGTCCCATTGTGAGCCTTTGGCCTCTTCCCCAAATGGGACAGATCTCCCATTCCAGCCCACCCCTTTCCCCAGGAGGTCAGAACAAACTTGTCAGCCCCAACATCCTGGGCTCACAAGGCAGAAGAGTTTGCTTAAAAGTTCGGGAAGGTATTTCATTAAAAACAAAATGATCCACAATTGGCAACATGGCCACTTAGGAGATCCTACAGACATTTTCCCTCCCACCCCTATCCTAGGCCAAGCTGGATACAGAATAGTTATAACTATCATTGAGGGGCCAAAGTGAAGTTCCCTGGCATTGCAGCCTCTTCCCACCCCAGGGAAGGTGGGAGCAGAAGGGAGGCCCTGTCTCCACCCTCAGGGCATGGCTTCTATCCTAGCACTGCTCTCTCTGGGAGTTGCATAGTATCATTGGTGGGGATGGGAAGGGAATGGGTCATGAGGAGAGGTGAGAGAGGACCTTCTGTTGAAATCCAGGCCTTTGGACTCCCCATTTTTTATTCCCATCTCCTTTATATATAATTTTGTTCTGGTTTACTTAAAAGTTTCAAAACACAGTTCTGGGCCTAGCTTCTGTCTTCCTGCTCAGCTGCTGACAAACCCTCCCTGGATCCTTCAGGACCCTAGTCCTGGGCATTAGGTCCCTGTTACTTGGGTGAGTTGGGAAGTGGGAAGAGGGAGATGGCTGCTGTATCCCTGAAAGGAGATGAACCAGGGAAGGGGTAGGAGGAGGTGAACTTGGACCTGAAAGCTCTGAGCCAGGCACCTCCACTGCAAACCTTCCTTCCATAAACACTGAAATGCCTTTGATCCTGCCCCCAGGAGTATTTTGGTTTTGTGATTTGAAATCCTGGCTAAAGTTTTCAAGGGGAAGGACCCCTAAATTCCCATGACAGAAGAAACTAGAAGAGGGGGTCAGAGGGGTATCTCCTCCAGCCCGCTCTTGCTCCCCAGTCCTTATCCCCTCATTTCTGCACCCAGCTAGATCTCTAGCAGCTTCCCAGGGACTGGCCACAGTGGAGACAAGCAGTGTCTTCGTTAGAGGTATTTTGTTTTGCAGAAGCTGATGACATGGCTGGATCCTGGACCATGAGGGCTCACCACCACGTCACGCCTCTGGGCCAGCCACCTTCAGCTCTCCACTCAATCAAAGCAGGAGGATGTCAGAATCAGGAGGTTGGTAATGCCCACTTCAGGCTACAGGACTATGTCCCTTGGGTGGGGATCCTGAGATTTCTAAGGTTCAAGCATTGTTAAGTCCCTGCCCCCTACATCTTCCGAGTCTCCCTCATAAAGTGCATGCAACTAGGGGGAGGGGAAGTGATAAGAATCCCAAGCCCAGTTAGTGTGATCTCTCCCAATCCACCCTAGGGGAGAATCAGAAAAGAAAGACCAGGGCATGGGGCTTCACTTCAGGTGTGCTGGCTCCAAGGCAGAGACTCCAGAAGAACCCTTAGAGTAATCAAGAAGACGAGGGTGTGGCTGTGGGTGAGGGAATGGGAACAGAGAGAGGTCAGAAGGTCGGTGGGTTCTGCTGCAGTGAAGAGCAGAAGGGGCTGGGAACCGAAACAAACTGAGAAGGCATGAAGCAAGGAGAGGGTGGGATGGGGGAAGAAAGTGAGGTGCCCTTAAAAGGGCAGAACAGGGGTCATAGCGGCCGGGGACCATGGAGCCCAGCAACCTCAGGTGTGAGCAGAGGATTGTGGGTCCCTTTGGTGGACATCCAATCGTTGAGGAAGGCCTGGGCAGCCTTTCGATGAGCCAGGCGGTGTGTGATGGAAAAGCCGGCGTTCCCTTCCAGCTGGGATAGGATCACCAGCACCTGCCTGAAGGAGAAGGACCAGATGATGGAGCCAGACAGAATGGAGTTAATTCCTGCCCTCATCCTTGTCATGTTGGCATCAGGGGCTGACACTGTTCAGAGTTTGCTCTGAAGAGGAGGGGCTATGAAAAGCAACCCACTGAGGATACTAGGACATAAGCCTGGAAAGGGCCCTCCTTGTCTTCATCCATAACCTCTCTCCCCAGGAGGTCTCCCATTCAGGGAAGGGGCCAAGGTTTAACAGGATGCTGGCAGCCAGCGGGGCCTCACCTGTGCAGGGGTGGGACACTGTCCTGGGTCTTGAGGCTGCCTCGGGTGGAGACTACATTGAAGCTGTCGGTACAGTCACATTGCACATGCAGGTAGGACTTGGGATGACGGTTCTCTACGACCACAATCAGGCCCGCCCAGCCATGCGTCAGGTAGTAGCAGGTCATACCCTCCCGGCCCTAGGGCAAAGGGGGGATGGCATTTCTCCCATATCAGTAAGTCCTCCTCTCCTCCCTACTCCCCATCCCCCAATAAATGACAGAAGAAGGGGAGGGGGCAGTGAAATTGGTGCCTGGGCAGCTCTGGCTCTGCAGGGACCACCCGAGTCCACAGTTATTCAGCCAGTGCCCTCTCCTGGCCTTCTGAAGAGCTGCATCCAGGGAGAGCAGAACCAGAGAAAAGCAAGCACTATCAAAAGAGGTTAGACACCATCTAGTCCTATTTCCTAACCTTCCAGAGAAGTAAACTGAGGCCCAGAGAAGGGGGTGACAGAACTTGGAAGGAGCAGAGCCTAGATTTGAAACCAGATCTATTGGCTTCCTAGTGCTCATCACAGACATCACCCGTGAAGAGGGAGTCGGCCCTCTGGCTTACTGGGGCACACTGAGAGGCAGAAAGCCCACCATTAACTGGTGGGAGAACTGGCAGCCCTGGTCCTCTTTCCCCCCCTGCATCTAGTACCTACCTCATGCCTTTCGCCCTTGTTCTCAGTCAGGAGGATGATGGCATCGGCCAGAGTGGTGGGCTGGGCTTCAATCTGCTCCACCATGACCAGTCTTGAGCTGTAGATAGCCAATATGTGTCCAGGAGGTTCTGGGGCACTGCGCCCTACTCCTCCTGTGGGGCTGGAAACTGGGCAGGGGCAAAGCAGTGATGGGAGAGGCCTGAGTGAAGGCAGACATTTCAGCTTCTCCATTCCCTGCACACCTTCCCCATCTACTGCTGGGGATATATCCAGTTCTTATGGTCAAGGTTTCCTTGCCCCCATTCCCTAAGTCCACCTACTCTGCTGGAATAAAAGGGAAGCAAAGGGAGTAGTATCTCTAAAAAGAAAGAGAGATCACAGATTCTCTCAAAGAATTTCTTTCTACCTTGGCCCATCCCAGGTGAGCCCAATCCATCCTATACCACAGATTACCTCACTCCCCTTTCCTAGGCACTTATCAGGCATCCTAAGAGCCCCTCAGACAAAACTAGAACTCCTGATGTCAACCACCTCCAATCACAGATAAAGGGCCTAGAAAGGACCCTGGGGGTCACCAGCATTTCCTTGAGGAAGGCTGTGCTAAGAGATACTGCTCTGGGTCTTTGGCTTTTATCACTCTGGAAACTTTTTTTTTTGGAGGGCAGTTGGAGTTGAGTAACTTGCCCAAAGTAGTAAATGTGTCAAGTGTCTGAAGCCAGATTTGAACTCAGGTCCTCCTGACTCCAGGGCCGGTTCTCTATTCACTGTGCCACCTAGCTGTCCCCTCTCTGGAAACTTCTAAGCAGATAGATACAGGGATGGCTGGCAATCTGGCAGTTTCAAAATCCTGTTATTTGGACAAGTGGATATTTTCACACATCCTCTGTCCCCTGGTCTAACCAGGGCCCCCTATGTGGCTAAAATGGATTTCCACCATCCTTTTGATGCCCACACAGCATTCAACATAGGATCCGACACAGAGGCGATGCTTATTACATAACCATGATTTTGGCCCACATTCATATAGCATTTTACGGTTTATAGAGCAAGAGAGGCAGTGAAAATGTTAATATTTCTACTTTACAGACTCAAGAGGATAGGACTTGCCCAAGGGCATAAAGTTAGTAAAAAGCAAAGCTAGAATCAAACTCATGTGGACCTCCCTCAAAAATCACAGAATTTTCAAACTAGAAGGGACCTTATGAGACCTAACTAACTTTTTAAAGTCTAACTACTTTATTTAGCAAAAGAGGAAACTAAGTCCCAGATGAATTAGATAATTTGACCAAGGTCGCCCAGTCCCCACGTATTCGTACCTGACTGACAGATTCTTGTCCTATCTTCTCTGTTAGTGCCCTCTCCCTGGCTGCCTAGGGTCACGTCACAAGTGGAGCTGTTCTCGGTGGGTTGGGGGGCTGACTGAGGCTGCTCCTTACCCTGAGCTGTTGAGGTGGGGCTCCAGTGGTTGAAGGCACAACACACAACTGCATACTCCCCTGGCTCCAGCATCACATCACAGTTCACAAACTTCTTCACTGCCCGTTTGCTGTGGGCTAGGAGTCGGCCCAGGCTTAGCTTATTCCCACTGCTGAAGGTTGCTCGGAACACCATGATGCACAGGTCCAGGAGGTGGCTGTCAACAGTGTCTGACCGTCTAGAAGGGGGTGGGGAGGGGAAGCTCTGGTCAGGATCCTAAACCTCCTCTGTCACACTAGAGGGCTTAGGGAGAGGCAAACCAGGACTGACTAAATGGCCATGACGTAGGGATGGCTAAAATGCTGCCAGCCATGCCAAGGAAGAAATCTGCAGGTAAGTTCCCCCAGAATGAACCCAAGCGGGACCTGCTGGGCCCCAGAGGCATTCTGGTATGTCCCAGGAGCCCAGAGCAGAGCTCATTCTGCTATCTTGTGGCTACTTTCAATATTCTCTCCTATCCCAAAGTTTTCCTAGACACCCTAGTTCTTATCTCCCAAACTTTCATGCAAAAGTAAAATCAAAGGTAGCCAAGATCTGAAGCCTTTCCACTTTCCTATATCCTCTTCCCACTCTTAAGCTCTTCGTCTCAGTAGTATATGGTAACCCTTGGGAGGGGTAAGGAGTGTTAACAGGAGCAGGAAAACAGAATGTCTCCACGGCAGTTCCCCATGACCCCTGAACACCCTCCACACCACCTGGCTTGGCACCTACCTGCTCCCCTCCTGGAAGAGTGCAAACTCCAGGGTGGCTCGCTCTAGCACAGTCAGGGAAGTCACCATGATGGGTCCGCTGGCCTTATTGGGGAAGGCCCCTTGCACTCGTACTTCATGCCAGTCGGAATGAATCTTGCAAATATCAACAGAATCAAAGTACCTGCAGAAAGGAGGGTGACATTAAGAGAAGGTAAAATCATCTGGGGGCTAATCTGTTGACAATACAACTCACTGTACAAGGCTTGACAGTAAAACCACAAAGATCTTTGGCCTTTTCTCCATGGGGATGATGGTATAGTTCATTTCTCTGGGCTCCAGGCTCCCCATCTTCGTTTCTTTTCCCTTTGGAGACTCAGCTCGGGCTCTTCAGAAAATCTGGAGAGGGCAGCCTAGAGGTTCTCAACAATGCCGTCCACAGCGACCCCTTATTCCCCGGGAAGTAGGAGCCGCCATAATACTGAGACCTAAGATCTGCTTTCTTCTCCAGTCTACATGCTACCAATCTCATCCACACCTTTATCACTTCATACAGGATAACAGCCTCCTAACTAGGAACAGGCCTCCATTTAATTTCCAGCGTATACCTTCAGTTCCTGCACCCCTCCCCCATGCCCCCTTGCTAGTTTTGTAAGCAATTAAATCACTACAACTCTTGCTACTAGAAAGAGTATATTAATTTATTCCCCAAAGAATCCAAAAAGCATTCTTATGACTTTTCAAATCAAAACCCCCCTCCTTGGATAGCACTTTTTCCCTCCCTTTCGGAGGGCAATTGGGGTTAAACAACTTGCCCAAGGTCACAGGGCTAATAAATGTTAAATGTCTGAGGCTGGATTTGAACTCAGGTCCTCCTGACTCCAGGGCCGATGCTTTATTCACTATGCCACCTTGCCACCCCTATCAGCTTCTGCACAAAAGAGAGGCTGCTACCATGGCTTGTAATGGAAATGCAGATTTAAAGATCTTCCCCGCCCCTAGGCCCTTTGATTGGCTTAAGTGACTCTGAGAACATTCTTTAATTTGAAAATACACTCTGCCCCATAATAGGCTGAATGTGGTCACATGGAGCCTATGGCAGGAGGCTTGGCTTTCAGGAATGACCACACCTTGATGCTGTGTGATTGGGCAGTGGATCAAGAGGGTGGTTACATTCTCTGAGCCAGGAGAAGGTTATATGAGCCCTGATTCGAGGCTTTGTGAGATTTGTGTGATTTGACCAGATGAGACTCTGGGCAGCCATTGAGAGTCCCCAGCTTTGAAAACCCAGATGTTGATGCTTCCCTCTCTGGTAACTGTGATTTTGGTATTGATAATGGTTGGACAGTTTGGAAGCCTGTTTGATCTGTCTGTATACTCTGAAGTTTGGGGTGCTGACATTTTCCCCCTGAACTAGGTAATATATGTTTGATTGATTAAAGTAAGCTTGTTAACCCATTTTGAGTTGCTTTCCTTTTGAAAAGCAGATCTAAGAACCTGTGTTGGCAGCCACCCTGGGGATGCTGGGGTGCTTGCTGCTACAGAAGGAAGTTAAGGGACTTGCTAATCAAAGAATAAGAACCGTACCCTGCCCCCCCACCCCTGAACTTTTAAGTCGGCAAGAACCTGGGTGGCCATACAGTCCAACTCCTGCCTGAAAAAGAAGTCACTTAGGCAATCTCAGACCTCTCTCAGGTCTTGTGATTCCAGGTGTAAAATTCTTTCCTTCAGATTCCACTACCCAGCCAACCCATCTCTCTCCCCCATCCCACCCCAGCCATTCCAGCCACTGCCTACCCTGCTTCTTGAATATGCCAGGCTAATTTCTGTTCCTGTGCTTTTGCTTCCACTCCCCAAATAGGTTCTCTGATTTCTCATGGCAGGAATCATGTCCCTTTCCTCCTTCCTGTCTTCTCAAAAGCACCTAACCCTTCTGGGCGCTGGTAAGAAGCTAGGCCCAGAACTCTCTCAATCTAGTTCAATAAGCACCAATAAATTCAGATATGGTGCTAAGGGCTAGAGCTCTCCAAACAAAAATGAAAACCAGCTCTTGTCCTCAAGGAGCTTACACTCATTATAATGGGACCAGTAACCTGGTAAGTAAACACAAAGCAATAGGGGAGAAGGGCAATAACTGGGAGATGGGGAGAACCAGATGTAAAAAGCATTCCATGCCAAGGTGGGGCATTTGTGCCTCCCACTAGATGGCAAGCTGCGGGAAGGCAGGAGCGATGCTACATTCTTACCTGTCCTTCTCTATCCCACCAGCTCCAAGCCTAGGTTTCTGTAGAGAACAGGTGCCCAATAAATCTGGGTCTTTCTTGCCCCTTGCAGATGCTGCCATTCACCAGCAGGTGGTGCAAGGATCCTATGTATAAGACTCATGGGAGCTGGGCAGAGGCAGATCTTGTGCCAGGTGCCCCCGATTCATTATCTAGACTTGCCCATCTGGTGGCCTGTAGTTCAGAGGCCCGTGTTTTCCTACCCTAGGGAAAACAGAGCTCCTCACTAGGATGGATCAAGAAACAGCCTAACGGTCCCTCCTCACTGCCCTCTCCGCCCACACTGGGGGAGTGAAGCTCTCCTGTGTCTTACAGAGTTCAGAGCTTCCACAAACTGGAAACACCATAATCCAGTCACTCTGACCTGGAATCTTCTGCCTGGCCCCGATGCATCCAGGGCCTCGATGCACTCCTGTAACATCACAGCCCTGCCCAGTCAGATGAGTTAGCCTTTGGCTAGCAAACACCTGGCTTGCCACAAATATGTGAATCCATCCTCCAACCCTCACCCACCCCCAGAATGGCCACCACTTTCCTCTGTCCCAGGCCTCGAAGGCCTGGACGTCCCACTCCAGCTATCAGCTTTTATTTATTTATTTATTTATTTGCTTTTTTGGAGGGGGAAAGACAGGGCAATTGGGGTTGACTTGCCCAAAGTCACACGGCTAGGAAGTGTTAAGTGTCTGAGGTCAAATTTGAACTCTGGTCCTCCTGACTCTAGGGCCGGTGCTCTATTCACTATGCCACCTCGCCACCCCTAGCTATCAGCTTTTGCACAAAAGAGAGGCTGCTACCATGGCTTGTCTGGTGCCTCATGTGGCTTTCCTAGCTCTCTTGGAGGGAGGCACTGATCTCAGCAACTCAATATTTGTATTGGCCCCAGTATACTGTGTGAGCACGAACAAGAGGAAACAGCCCTGGCCCACAGAACTCACAAAACATGAAGCAGGGATCCTTGGACCTTGGGCGGGGGCCTGCTGCTCTGACTGGAAATGCCCCCTGGAGACTCAAGTCCCCAAATTAGCCAGTGAAGTACTGCTTCCAATCCCGATCCACTTAAGGACAGCCTTGGGAGAGGGTCTATCCACCAGACAATGTGTGAGGCAACCTTTCACAACGGGCTCTGATAAGCTCTCTGGGCACTCACTCCTTCACAAAGCTCTGAGGACAGGCAAAAGGGAAAGGGCAGAAGTGCTATTTCCATCGGGCAAATAGGAAGACTGGTGCACGCAGGTCCTTACTCCTAGTCAGGGTATAAACTGGCTCCACAGACAACAGGAGGCTTCCTCAAGGTTTTGTTTCAATTTAGCCAATTCAATAAAGTGTTTATTGAGCACCTACACTAATCCTCTACCCCAAATCCTGGGCCATGCACCAGTGATGGAGATGTGCTCAGCTATTCTCTGGGTACCTATTCTGAAGCTCTATAGCACCCCTGTGGAATCCAGTTCAGTCTGACATAAACTTCCTCTATCTCAGCCACTCACTCACCTCATGAAGTCATTGTACTCCATCCAGAAGACCCCCTCACTGCTGCCATGGGGCATCAGATCATGGCGCAGGTGCCCAGGCCAGTGAGGCCATTCATCTGACCAGCTGCCATTCCAGGAGAACCGCCCCCAAGGGTTCCGAAGTCGCAGGAGCCTGCAGCAGAGGGTGACAGATGAGGCCTGCTGGCCACCTGAGACACTCACCCCCTGGCAGCAGGTCTTGAGAAGCTGTCATTAGTTATTAAAGTCCTGGGCTCTAGAGACAGGATATTTCAGAGAGCACATTTGTACCCTCTGGTCTTCAGGACAGTTTGGATAGCGAGCTCCTCTCCCCGTCCTTGCTCCTTGGTGTATAATTCAGTATTCCATCAGTACTCCAGAAGCTCTAGCCCCTTCAGGCACCCTCTGGAGGCTTAGGCTCATGGGGTTTTGCCTGTTTTTTGCTATTTCTTTCCTCATGAGGCAGGGTCACGTTCCCCTGATGCACTCACCTGAAGCCCTGGACATCTCGGACATCCAGAATGGAGTAGGCGTGGCGGGGGCGGAGGCCCATGCTCTCGTAGGCTGCATCATCTACCTTCATGTTACCCCCTCCGCAAGAAGCACCCATAAGGAACCTATAAGCAGGGACACAGCACAGCCCATGCTGACGGGGCAGTGCCAGCTTCAGCCAGGACAGGGCAGCTGAGACTGCCAAGTCCCTTGCCCCACTGTAGCATTCTGGGGAATAGTGGGACTGTGGGCCCTTAAACCAAGAACTCTCTCACCACAGAAGTGGGAGTTGTTCTACCTTCCCCTAGCCCCAAGAAGGCACCAAAAAGAAGGCTTTCTGATGCTGTACTGTTCCACAACATGTAGCCATCTGTATGGTAATCTCAACATTGAGCCAGTACTCTGTGGTCTACGAGTGGCACTTGTTAAGGGCACAAGTTCTGAAAAGGCAGCCTAGATATTTAATACTCCTCTAACCTTTATGAGACAAGCTGGGCATGATAATAGCTGGCATTTTCCCAACCTTCCCAGATAGTTTTCTAAGATTCCCTGTTAAACTCAAAAGAGTTTCCAGAATGAAGACTGTCAACCTCCAGACTCCTTTTCACACAGGCTCCAACGTCGGGATGACTGGAGGTGTTGTTCAGGCCCCTCATCCCCAATCCAGAGGGTAGCACTGGTTGTATTACAGCCATGAAGCTAGTTTTGTGCCCAGGACAGTTCCCAGGGCACTATGATTCCAAGTCCAAGCCTGCTCAGGAAGGGCACAAAGCAAGAAAGGGGGAGATGGCAGTAGTGGTGTTACTCAAGTAGAACATGTCCCTACTGGGCCATTCTCCCTGGCTGTGTGGATTGGGGTGAGTATCTGTCACTGAGGGCTTTCAATGCTTCAACAAAACCTAGTTCCTCCTCATTTTATCGCCAGAGAAAGTCAAGTGCTGAAAAAGCACATCAGAGACATTACAGGGAGGTTCAGAAATCTCATTTCCAACTCTTTTCTAGGCAGCAGGAAGGGCTGCATTCTCCCAGGACCCCTCAAGCAAGGAGCCAGAGATTGCTCCCCTCAACACTCTGCAGATGGCAGAACTGAGGCCCTGAGGGATAGAAGGACTAATTCCCTACAGATCACCAGGAGGAAGAGGAACTAAATTCAATCCAAGTGTCTCAACTCCCTGACAAATGAGGTAGAGACCTTTACCAGGTACTTACTAAAATAAGTAAGTGGATGGCTGCCCAAAGGCAGCCCCTGTGTTAAGAGGAATGTTTGACTCTGTTCTTCCCCTTTCTGCAAACTCATCACACGGGAACTTTCTGCATTTTCTCTTGAGATTTCACAGACAGGAATGGGTATAAAGACCCTAAAATAGCCACTGCTCCTTAGAAGAAAAGCCTCTTGAATGGGGGAGGAAGTCCATTCCTTCCTGTTGATCCCATCACATTATGGGCATCAGCCTGTGTCCTTCATGCTGCCCCGGCAAAGACCTGGTCCCACAATCTCCAGTGACATATCTGACCTTTGTCTACTTGGAGGCACCATCAATGGTTTTAAAGCAATGCCAGTTTCCCCATCCCCATCTCCAGTCTAGGGGCTTTGTCCAGCCCATGCTCTGGCCAGAGGATGAAGCCCTCATTTTGGCTCCTGTGTACACACTAGTTAGTGGCTCTTTCTAAAACCTCCCCTTGATCTGTTTCTTCAGTGTAGTTGGAAACATATTATTAATGTGCTAAGAACACAAATAAAGCAAAGTAACTCTCCTTAACACACACACACACACACACACACACACACACACACACACACACACACACCCAAGTCCAAGGGGCATCTTGCCAAAGCTCATAAAATGCCTTCCATATCCAGATTTCTAGATCTTGGGGGTGGTCACTCTAGCTTCTCAGAGTCAGGAAGGGCCTACTGTCCTCCTCCCAACTTTTCTGACTGCCGAGACCCAGCCCCTCCCACCTCCTCTTACCCAGCCTCCTTAGAACTCAGCATTTTGGCCCAGATGAGGTCAGTGTCAATGGGCTCCTCCCGGGGGTTAGTGGAGCTGACCTGCAGCATCAGACTCTCGCAGGGGGCACCAGTGAGTGTGGCCAGGCCTTCGATGGCACGCCCAGCCTGGAGGGCAAAGTACGAGCCATGCAGCTTGGCCAGAGCCTTCTCCATGAGAGCAACCCACAGCTGTTTCCTCTGGGCCTGAATGGAAAGATCAGCATAAAGGCACTTCAATGGCATAGTGGGGGCTAAAGTGCTGGTGTCCCCTCTATCAACCATGCTCCCCTAACCCTAAAGAATCCAGCTCCAACTGGCAGCCATGAGACTCCCACTGCTTGCCTCAAATGATTATGTTTACCTGCCCTGTCTGCTACCTCCTGGGAAATGACTGACAGGCCCCTCTGGGTGGCCTGTAGATAACCTCTCAAGCCCTCTCTGCTTGTAGGAGCCCAGTGGCCTAGCAGGAAAGGGAGAGGAGGGGGTCACTGACCTGAGAGAAGAGAAGGTACCCACACTCGTCACAGGGCAGCATGTCATCAACAAGTACTGTGGTCCATGTGCCATCCTTGCACAGCCGAACCTGGTATGCCCCTTCTGGACAGAGAGTGCGGGTGATCATGACCTTCTCCACCAGCTCTGGGCGCTCAGCCAACACTGCCAGGGCACTGAGGAACCTGTGAAAAGGGGATAGCTCAAGCCCAGATCACCCCTGAGCCACCACACCCTGTCCAGCCCATTCCCCCATCCCTCAGAAGAGAGGCAGAACCTTGACTATTCCAGCTTTGGGTACACTCCCCCCCTCCCCAAACTGGTACTTCCATCTCCAAGGGCAGGAGCAGGCCCTGTCCAGTGGGTAGGTTATGGAGGAGATGGTAGCAAGGGAGCCCTGGACTCTCAGCATCCCCTATTTCACTCACTAGTCCAGGAGTTCTTAACCTTTTTTGTGTCACAGATCCCTCTGGTTGTCTGGTAAAACCTGTGGATGATCTCTACTCAGAATAAGATTTTTTGAAAGACATTCTTAATGTAAGTGCTAAATTCCAGTCAGAAGTTACTAGAAATAAAGATGTAATTGTTTTCCCATCCAAATTTAGGGATCCCCTGAAATCTATTTATCCATGGACCCCTTAGGTTCAAAGACCACAGGTTAAGAATCCCTCCCTCTTCAGACTAGGAATTCAGCAGCCAACTGAACACCAGATATACACAGTCATTCCAGACCAATGCAGTGTCTCTGGGTCCTTTTCAAGCAAGTCTTTACGGGTAAAGGGATGACAGGCTCTAGGAAAGAGAACCCTCTAGCTTGCAGACTAGAATCATAACATGCCAGAAGCAGAAGGGATGTTCCAGATCATCCAATTCCCCTCATTTTATAGAGGGGGAAACTGAGTCCTAGAGTAGTCAAATAACTTGCTCAAGGTCCCGGAGACAGGACTAGAAGCCAGGTCTCTCAAGTGCTTTTTACCCCACACTACCTTCAACACTAAGAGACCACGAAGCTGGCTGCTCCCAGTGGGAGCGTGTTGTTGGGGGAGCTGGGCAGGAGTTAGACTGCTGGTAATCGTGACTTAATCTTCTTCACTGTAATGTAGAGGAAGTGGATCCCTCACTCCCAAGTGCCAGCAGGAAGATCAATGCTAGCACGGGGGATCCCAGATTCCCAGGCTTAACTCTTGATAATTCATCTCACAGGATCACAAACCCTGACAAACCTTGAGGCTAAGGTAGCAAGAAAGATCTGTTTCACCTTGAGTGGTGGCAACAGAGAGCACTAGCATCCCTCTCCAATGCCAAGGACCATGTGGGAGGGCGATCCCTTACCAGCAGTTCCCCAGGAGCCCCTGCAGGATGTCGGAGGGCCGGGGTGTCCGGAACACTGACCAACTGACTGTCTGGTCCTTGAAAATGCTACAGTTGATTTCATGAGGTCGTAACCACTGCTTTACCCGCTGCTGGACACTGTCCCCTTCAGGGAAGCCCACAGACTCAGGACCAGGGGGGAAGCTGTCATCCACAAAGTTCACTTTGTTCTGAGAAGAAGAAAAAACAAAACCCAAACACAACTACACTCAGGGGCTGGCAGCACTGGGTACCAGAATCCCAAGCAAGACCTGACACAAGGTGTCATGCCCTGAGAAACAAAGCAGCCTCTGCCGAACAGCATCTTGAATATATTTCCTCTGGTCCATGCAGTATCTCTGCCCTGGGATTATTGGGGGGAGTGGGGGGAGGCAGAGAGGAAGCAGGCTTCCCAGATGTCCTGAGGAGGTTGCCAGGACTTTCCACCTGAGAAGCAGTCAATAAAAACTTTGAATCAAAAAATGGCCATGGGATGGTTCAAAACAAGTGCTTTTATTTGTATAGCTTTGCCCTTCCCAAAGCAGCGTCACATCCACAATTCCGTTTAAGCACAAGGCTACAAATATCATTTCTATTTTTCAGATGGGGAGATAAGATGCAGAAATGTTAAGTGACTTGCCTGAAGTTACACATAAAGTTAGCAGTGGCAGTTTACTGTTCTTCCTCCTGCAGGAGACTCGGGTCGGATGCTGTGCCACTCCTTAAGTTCTTATCTCAGGTACAAAGTCATCTTGGAGCCATTCCAGAAGGCCTTACCCTGAACTAACTCTCCTTCCATGAAGAAGTCACGTCTCCATTCCCTCATAGAGGGAATGCTGGTGGAGAAAGACTGATATTCCTTATTTCTTCTTGATATTCTTTTCTTCCAATCTACCTAAACCACTCTTTCCTTGCCTCTCCCCTCAGGCCTCATACTTCTCTGAATATATTGAGGCCATCCTTCTACAGCTCACTTTTCTCCTTAACTCTATACTTCAGATCATTTCTACATCAGCTCTCTCCCCCCCCCCCTTTGCTCCAAGCTCAGAGGAAAAATTGGTCCTTTTCTTTGCAAATACCAGCTGCCACTCTATGCCCTTGCTCTTATACCCCGCTGCTATTCCCTGAGCTGACAAGCTCACAAATAGACAACTTCAGTCAATCATCCACTTTCTCATTAATTTCCAGTGTCTCCTTATCCACTGGTTCCTTCTCCAATGCTTATACACATGCTCCAATCGCCTTAATCATTAAAAAAAAATTTCACTTGTTCTTAGCATATCTTTAAGCTACTGTCCGTAAAGACCTCTTTCCTTAGACAAAGCAGGAAGCTGGAAGAAGGCAGCAGCAGTGGTGCTGTAGCAGAAGATGCCTTAGAGGAACATTCTCTAGAATGGGCCTTGTAGAGATAACTGTCTACCCTTATTACCTTCACTTTCTTCCCTAACACAGACTTCCTAACACCTTGCAATCTGCCTTCCTACACCATGCAACTGAAACTGCTCCCTCCAAGTTTAACCAAATCCAATGACCTCTTCTCAGTCCTCTTCCTTCTTGACCTTTCTGAACTATGTGACACTGCTGGCTACCTCCTTCCCCTGGATACTCTCCTCCTCTTCCTGGGTTTTTATGACACTGTTAGGGATCTCATCAGCTACCTTGGGTTCAACTATCATCTCTATGCAAGAGACTGCCAGATTGATCATTGATCGATCTATTAGTCTCTGTATCTGTCTAACCTGCCAGTCTCTCCCAGACTTTAGTCCCACATCACCAAATGCCTGATGGATATCTTCAGTGGAGCTTTCATAGTCACTGCAGTATGTCCAAAACTAACCTCATTTCCTGCCTTCCTTCCTACCACCATGTTTTCCTCTCCTTTTAATTTTTCAGGGACTCTTTCCTTCCTCTAGGATAAAATGCAAAAGTCCTCTGTTTGGTTTTTAAAGTCATTCACAATCTGGCACCAACCTATTTTCCCAGGCTCATTGCACCTTCCTTTCATTCAGGCCTACTCCTCAATGCTACAAATTCTAACTCCCCATCATGTATGCTAAGGACCAAATGGGAGGCCTAGGCCAAAAAATGGAAAACAGAAAGAGAAGTACGGGATGAGAACAAGGACAGGAACAGGACCTGTGATTTTACTGACAAGGAAACTCTCAGAGTAGGCCAGCAATTTCTCTTCAAACTATGTTCTTAAAAGGGCACTGAGAGGTTAAACGACGTGTTTGGATCGCACAGCCAGTAGCTGCCAGAGGCATGACTTGAACCATGGGTTTCTTGGCTCCAAAGTCAAGGCTCTCTATCCTTTATGCCACAATTATCATAAGCCAGAAATTTAGAATTTGGACAAAAGTGATCAGATGAAGATGAGTTCTCTTTACAGCTGCAAATGTGTGACTCAGGGGGTGATCACTACAAAGATATGGGAGCCTGAAATCAAGTGGCAGGGAGTGAAAGGAAGACAATATTTCTGGATGAAATCCAAATGAAAATTTTCAATCTGTCACTATGAAAATAGTTTCATTTCCTGTGGCTTGACCAACAGCTTCAACACTGTCTAGATTAGCCACAGTTAATAGCCTACTAAGGGCATAACAATTGTTAAGGTCACATCCTACTTTCCTACTACCAATAGGCTGCTTCCTACTGACAAGGAAGAAGGGGTCCCTGGGTCTCATTCCATCCTACTCATTTGTCCCCTAATCTTCTGGCTTCCAAGGAAACTTCTCCCTCAAAGAACTTGGGGATAAGGGTCATAGAAGGACCTTTTAAAGTAATTTCACATCATTGGCCTCCTAGCAAGACCATACTTAAAAGAGATGAAAATCATTCTTGTTTTGTATAGATTTGCAAAGGGACTTACATACTTTCCTTTGGTCTTTGGCTCCAGCAGCTACAACCCTGACTGTGAGGACATTCTTCCCTTTGCTGCCTGACGTTCTTCAAAGAGAGCTTTCTGAGATGACAAGGGTTGGCTGCTCCCTGGTGAAAGCTGATTCATAAAGTTAGAATAACACTCCTAGCTTTGCTGAGTCTTCCCTCATCCAGAGGGAAGCAAAGCTGCAGCAGGGATGATGGCTGCTCTACAGGGAGAGGCAGAAAAAAGTATAAGACTCTGGGCTTAAGGAGGCTTTGCTTGCCTTGGGGAACTAGGTCTGAACTCTGCCTACCCCTGGTTAACCTGTCTCTTCAACCTTTAGTACAAAGAGCATGGTGTATGGCAAAAACCCACTCCAAACATCTCCTCAAGCAAGCTGTCTGCCCTAAACATTTCCCAGAATAGCCACAATTTTCCTCAGCAATTATATTCTGGTGTCTGCCTCTTTATA
The DNA here is from genome assembly GCA_011680675.1 of Gymnobelideus leadbeateri. Taxonomy (NCBI): domain Eukaryota; kingdom Metazoa; phylum Chordata; class Mammalia; order Diprotodontia; family Petauridae; genus Gymnobelideus; species Gymnobelideus leadbeateri. The sequence continues at coordinate 204,435 of WOXC01003603.1, forward strand.
ACAATGTTTCTCATGTTTAAACCTAATCCCTACACTACCACAATTTAAACCTGTCTTCTTAGTCTGTCCGCAGGTGAGAAAAAAAAAGTTTGCCCACAAAACTAGATACACTCAAAAAACTTACTTAAAATCATCAAAACTGAAGAGTTGTAAGACGACATGAAAGGTTGTCTTAAGCAAATAAGGAAGCCCTGCTAAAACATCTTCAGAAAGCAGTCATCTGGCCTCTGCTTGAATGCCTCCAGATGCAGGGAACTTACTATTCTCCTCCTGAGGCAGGCCACACGATTCTTGGATATCACTCTAAGTTCTTTCTTATAGCAAGCAAAAAATGGTTTCTTGTTCTAACTGCGGTTCTAGTCCTATCCTTCAGGGGAAAGCAGAGCAAGTTGTGTGCTTCTGACAAAAGATGTCAAACATGTAGACCATTTTGTGGGGCTGTGCCCATCCCCGGCATCCACTTCTTTGCCCACTTCTCTGCTCTCAGAACCTCCAAGTGAAGCATGCTCTCTCCCTCCTCAGATCACTTCACGTTTACTAAGGAGCAGAGGGAAGTTCCTTGAGGGCAATAATCATTCTCTTTGTTCTGGTATCCCCACAGCAGAGCACAGTGGCTTGGCAAATTAGGAACACTTAGTAAAGGTAACTAGTAAAACATTTTCTTTAGTTAACATGTATTTATTTTTCTCCCTCCCTTACTAAACTGAATTGTAATCCATAAAGTGTGATAAACATGTGGGCTATGATGATAACTTTTCAGATATTTGAAGTTTGAGATCGTGTACCTCAGTCTCCCACTCACCCAGGCCACCCTCCCACCTCCCTATCTGGACCAGTATCTTCCATGTGGACCTGGACACAACACCCTGACCCTCCAGAGTCCAGAGTCCACGTCCCCAGTCCCTACGGAAGTGATTCATTCATCTCTGGAGTTCTAACCCAGGTGACTGGCAAAAAATGTGAGCTGACCCTTTCAGCCAATTGTATCTCATGGCTGGCTTTGGTTATAAGCCTACATTTTATCTTCATATCCCATTCAGCCATTCAGAACTGACCCATCACCCCATGTGTACCATCTTGCCATTCCCCACCCTTTCTACTTCTTGCTCTGGGAATAGTAATTAAATTGATAGTACTATTACTTCGTCATATAAATAAATAAACTCGCCATCCCTGTGACTCCCCAAAATCAAAGCCCTCTTCCCTGGCCACTACTCCTCCACGTGTATGCTGTCTTCCCCTAGTAGGATGTGAGCTCCCTGAATATGGGGATTGTGTTTTTTTTAACGTCTGTATCCCCATCACTTAGCCCAATGGCTAGAATATTTATTGTTGTTGTTTCAGTCACATCTGACTTTCCGTGATACCACTTGGGGTTTTCTTGGAAAAGATGCTGGAGTGGTTTGCCATTTCCTTCCCTAGTTCATCTTACAGATGAGGAAACTGAGGCAAACAGGGTTAAAGTGACTTGTCATGGGTCACATAACTAGTACATGTCTTGAGACAAGATTTGAACAAGTCTTCCTAATTCCACTTGTTCTATTCACTGCATCACCTAGCTGCCCTGGCTAGAATATATTAAGTACTTAATAAATGCTTTTTCATTTGCTCATCCACTGCTTGAATATTTTCTTCAACTCGTCAAATATTCCCAATAACTTAAAAGCATGTGTCATATGTTACAAATGAGGAAGAAGATTCAGTTATACTCTCTTTCAATTCAATTTAGTAACTATTTATTACATGCTTACTATGTGCTGAGCACTAAGCTAGATCCTGGGCATAGAGACAAAAACTGGAAGGAACTTATATTCTACTGGGAGGATGGAACACATAAAAAACATTCAGCTGGTTGTACAGTGGATTAGAGCTTGAGGGTCTGCATATGAGGTCAATTTACAGCTAAAGAAACCACAGGAGTTAGGAAACTGGATTTGGTCTGATTTAGGGGACAGTGACATTGCTAGCTTTTTCTTAAACTCACTGTCCCTTATTGCCAACACAGTAGGAGGAACTCCCTTCAGGGTCTACGGGAGCTAAAGAGTTTCTCATCTCAAACAGTGACACATACATCTAAATGAGTGTGTATGTGTAAGCATACACAGGCACCTGACCCTCTCAAACATTTCCCAAGTCTTATCCCTTCTAAAGAAGCCTTTATAGCTTCTTTGGGGATTGTTAAGAAACTGTTCCTATACCAAGAGGCCTTCAGCGACTGTTTCCTTTTTTCTGTCTTCACTCTCAGTTTTGAGGGTCAGCACCAGATATGCTGTTTCTCACACTGGGCCCTCTTGGGTCATGCTTTTGTTTGTTTGTTTTGCTTTGCTTTTTGGAGGGGAAAAGGCAGTGTTATCGGGTTAAGTGACTTGCTCAAAGTCACATGGATAGTAAGTGTTAAGTGTCTGAGGCTGAATGCCAGTGCTCTATTCACTAATTACCTCACCATCCACCTCTTGGATCATGTTGGTGGATTCTGAGATCCCTAGTCTCTAGAATGCCCCAAAAGGCTAATGGATCAGTACAAAGACAACAGCTCTAGTTCTTAAGTACCTTTAAGAACAGGGCCATCAGTAAAGACTCATGACTGTATCCTTCACTTTTGTGTTTCTTTACAAAGGAGTAGACAGTCATTAACGTTTGTTAAGTGATTACTAGGCATGAGGCTTAGTGCATAGTGCATTGAAAATGAAGACCCTTCTGAAGCAGAGACCCTAAAACCGTATCTGGTTTGGGACAAAACTATGCTGAGAATAAAAGTGGGCAATACAAATGGTTTCAGCCCTCAGCACTAGAGTATATTTCTTCAAGTTACATATGCTCAAAGCCACCTCCTGCAAAAACTCAGGAAGGGAAGAACTTGGTAGACTAGTGGATGCTTCCAACCCCAAGGCTATTATTAACTTACATCCTCTTGTGGGGGGAGGGGGGAGGAAACAAACAAAAACAAAGCACCTCAGCACACCACAACCACATATTTGGTCATCCTGCCCTCTCATACACAGTGCTCAGTTCTTAACATAGGCTTCTAAGAGCTCAAGGGGAATGGAGAGATCATTTAACCCAACTCTCTCCATTTAGAGATGAAGACCTAGAGAGGTTAAGTCATGCTGCTAGGAATGGTGACAGGTTATGATCCCAACCAGCCCTTGTTCTGTGACACCACACGGCTTCACTGCACTCAGCCAAGACTGGCAGGCTACTGCCTTCACAGGGAGCTCCATGACATCTACTTTATATAAAAAAAGGAGCTACAGCAGAAGGTGATGGTCACTAGAACTTTGGCTGATGCTGTGCGTCAGTGGTCGCCAAACTGGTTGACTGTATGCTCCTAGTAATAAAAAACAATTTAGTATAAACTCCCAATGTGTATATTTACTTGTTTATAAATTATAGACATGTACTACTGTTCTGGTAATTATAAAAAGATGGCATACATATGAAATAATATTTGATCCTAGAGTCAATAGGGAGCCACTAGAGTTCAAATCTGGCCTCAGATACTTAGTAGCTGTGTGATCCTGGGCAAGTCAATGAACTCTGCCTAGAACCCCAGTACCTTTGCCCCAGATGGGGTCAGGAACAGTCAGAAAGGACTGAAACAACTCAACAAAAACAAAAAGAATTTAACAAGTAGGGGAAAGACAGACTTGTGTTTCAGGAAAATCACCTTGGTAGCCATGTGGAGGGGAGAGAGACTTGAGGCAAGAGAAACAATCAGGAGGCTCTTGTAATAGACCATATGAGAAGTGATGAGGCTTGAATGGGAACGCTGGCTGTGTGAGTGCAGAAAAGAGGATGGATGCAGATGATGCCACGAAAGGTGAAATGGCAAGATTTGGCAACTGACTATACATAAGCTGTGAAGAAGAGTGAGGAATTGAAGATGGTACCTTGAGAACCTGGGCTCCTCGAAGGAAGGAGGGTGGTGCCCTCCACAGAAATAGGGAAGTTTGGAAGAGAAATTCAAAGATAATGTAGTAAGAGCTGCAATGCCGCCCGTAACATATCCATGACTTCTTATCCTCTACAATTCACTTTCCCACTCCAAATAAAGAATGGGAAGATGGGAGCTCTTTAGTCACTGCCCTGGAGCCAAAGTCCACTGCTTTTAGAGGACTCATGAGCCAGGTAATCTGGGAGGCAGGAGACAGGACTGGTGTGGGGAGGAGGGGTTTTCTTTTTTGTTGTTGTTTTGCTTTTTGGAGGGCAATTGGGGTCGAGTGACTTGCCCAAGGTCACAGGGCTAGTTTTGTGTTAAGTGTCTGCGGCCGAATTTGAACTCAGGTCCTCCTAACTCCAGGGCTGGTGCTCTATTCACTGCACCACCTAGCCGCCCCTGGAGGGGTTTTCTTAATGGCACCTGAATAGTTGCTGTTGTGGCCCTGAGGGGCCAACTATTGGTTCACAGGTGGGGAGGTTGAGAACTCAAGGAAGGGGGGTGAGGAAGCAGTAATAGAGGACAAAAGAACAGGTGCAGCAGTGTTGGAGACCAACCACACAATTAGTTATCCTGGAGAGGTTAGAATGTGACCCATCTTCCTAGCTTATGATTAGCTGATCAGGAACCTCTTATGGGCAGACCACAAGGGACACTAGCTAGGTGGGGCAGTGACCTCAGGGTTTAAGTTTGTGGGATACCTGTGTTTCATTTCAACCTCTGTCACCATCTCTTCCAGAGTCAGTCACCTTCCCAGAAGGTTTCAGGTTACTTACATGTAAAACAAGCCTTGAAACATGAGTCACCCCTGGGCTCATGGGGGTGTGATGGTGAATGTGCAGCTTCCTGTCAGGATTCTGGGGGTGAACAAGGGTGGAATATTCAGTTTCTCAAGAGAGCTCCTCCAAGGAGTCTCAAGGGAGCCATGCTGCTGAAACCTCTTGGATTAGTCTGTTTGTGATATGCGGGCCAAATATTGGCAGGGAGTTCTTCCCCACCCTCCCAGGGAACACTTCCCACAGGCTCTAGTAGCCACTTCTGCGAAGCACCTCTTGAAAACGAAGATGTTGTTATTTTCCAGCACATCTAGGGCACTCAGTAACTGCAAAGGGCTTTAGCCCTCCTATTATTGATGATTTCTCACCACCCTCCTGAATGTCATCAGCTGCATTCTGCAAGTGGAAAAAGAGGTGAGGAACAAGGAGACTAATTTATCAGGAGAGCACTGACCACTGGAACACAGAGCCCCAGAGCCTGGTGAATTAAATGATGAGCAAGAACAAAGACTATCACTCTCCCCACTTTAAATGCAACTCAAATATTCTTGTTTAAGTCTGACGAGAATTTTCCAACGTCTCCTTCATAATGTTATTTCAATAACTGAATAAAATCTGTGTGGCCTCCAAACTTCAAGACTGTCAGTAGGACCTGTAGTGAAGTTATTTTCTTCTATTATATTAATAACCAATTATTAAATTATGATTAAGGCTTTCCACCTTTATTTCCTCATTCAGGGATCAGTCCCAATAGGGCAATCTGTCTGAAGGATATTGCTGATAGAAAAGACTGCCCAAATCCTTCAGGGACTGCACCCAACTAGAAGCCTTAACATCTATTTATAGAGTGTAAACGAAATCTAATCTAGGTGAATTCTTGCCCTTAGGAAATAAATTCATGTCATTGTACCTCTCCATCAGAGGTAACCCAGCTTAAGAAGGAAAAAAAACAAACAAACAGTGGTCTGGGTAGAGATGGAGTCCTTTGTTTAGATTTCGGGAGACAGCTGAGTTTCAAGATCAAGCCACATTCTCAGAAGGAGGAGCTGAAGACTTTTAGCCCATCCCCTTATTAACCGGTTACTCAGGGTTGATTTTCACCTGTCAGGGGCACCTCCTTTTCCAAAGCATCCAGTGATCTCCATGGTTTTGTCTTGTCTCTGGTTACTGAAACCACTGACCATCAATTTATTGATTACCAGCTAGAATAATTAATAAATTATTAATTACCCAGAAACTCTGTTTCTCAGGTTTTTCATTTGTCTCAAGAGCTAGACAAAACTAGATTATCTAGTTCAAACTTCTACAATTTAAGATACTAGGAAACAGAGGCCCAGAAAAGTAAAGTGGCTTGTTTTAAGGTTACAAGGGGCAGCAGTAATATAGTAATATATTAAGTAGCAGAACAGGGTGTGACCCCAGGTTCCAGCAATGCTAGCAATCTTCACTATCCTTTGTTGCCAGGATATCTGGTAAGCCCTTCTCGGATACTGAATATCCATCCCCAGCTTCCCACCAGCCCTTACTTGAACCTGTGCTCTACCTGGACAAACCTTTAATAAACGTTTGACTTTGATCACCCATTGCAGAGGTATAAGGAAAGGATTTAACACAGACCTGCCCCAATGGATTGCCTATCATCTGAGTAGCAGATGCACTCTAGTTTCCAATCCCACCACTCAATTGAAACCACTTTTTCCAAGGTCACCAATGTTCTCTTACATGTCAAATCCAATGACAGTTCTTCTCTGTCCTCATCTTCCTTGAACTTCCTGCAGCACTTGACCTTGCTGACTATACCTTCCTCCTGAACAGCCTCTCCTCTGGGTTGCTCCTCTCCCAGTCTTCTTTGTTGGATCATCCATGGCCCTCCTGACTAAGGCTTTCCCAAGCCTCTATCTTGGGTCCTCTCCTCTCTCTATATCCCCTTTCTTGGTGACCTCATCAGCTCTCATGGGTTCAACTATCACCTCCATGTAGATGACTCCCCAAACTATATAGTCAGCCCTAATTTCACTTCTGAACTCCAGTCCTCCATTACCATCTGCCTGTTGGACATCTACATCTGAATGTCACAAAGGCATCTCAAACTCAACCCAATTCTGTTCATCCCAACCTTGGAATTATCTCTGCTTTTTCCTTCAGTCTCACAGCCCACATCCAAGTGGTGGCTAAGTCTTAATGATCCTCTCCATGATCTCTCATATATTCCCCTTCTCTTCACCCAGACACAGACCTCATTCCCTCTTGCTTGAACTACTACTGCATTAGAAAGCTGACTGACCTCCCTGCATCTAGTCTTATCTTTCTCCACTTAATCCTCTATACAGCTGCCAAATCAATACTCCTAAATCATAAATATGACCATGTCATCTTCCCTACACAAAAATATCCAATGGTTCCTTATTATCTCTAGTTTACAATGCACATTCTTAGCCTGGCATTTAAAGCCTTCCACAATCTGGCACCCCAACCACCAGTTCCCGTCTTATGCCACACGGTCCCCCCCTTTTTTTTTTGCTTTTTGGAGGTTGCCCAAGGTCACACGGCTAGTTTTTTGTGTTAAGTGTCTGAGGCATATGATTCCTCTTTATGGGGCAGCTATGTGGTGCAGTAGATAGAGTGCTAGGCTCAGTCAGGAAGATCTGAATTCAAATCTGGCCTCAGAAACTTATGAGCTGTGAGACTACGGGCAAGTCACTTCACCTCTGTCTGCCTTATTTGTAAAATGGGAAAAATAAGAGCACCTGCCTTGCAGGGTTGTAAAGCACTTACCACAGCGCCTGGCACACAGCAAGCACTACATAAATGTCAGCCATCACCACCACCATCATTATCCTGGCACACAGCAAGCACTACATAAATGTCAGCCATCACCACCATCCTCCTCCTGGCACACAGCAAGCACTACATAAATGTCAGCCATCATCATCATCCTCTTCATCAATATTGTTATTATTAATCTACTCTCCATTCCAGTCAAACAGGCTGGTGAGGTATTCCCTGATTTACACAGCACTCTTGTTTCTATGCCTCCATTCCTTTGGCAGAAGTGGTTCCCCATATCTGGAATGTACTTCTGCCTTTCCTCTTCCATCTTAAAAAATTCCTGGCTTCCTCAAAGCACAGATTGGGTGCCACCATCCAAATGAAGCTTAACATTTCCCCCCCATTATCTGGGATATTTTATGGACATTGGTATAGCACAAGATCACAAATAGGGGTTCCTTCATTTCTTTCCCCCAACAGGGACTGCTATCATGTGCACCAGATTCTGGGGTTCTTTTCCCATTTGATCTTCAGAAGCTGTAGGATCCTGGAGAGCAGTCCTTCAGTCATGGGTGGATAGCAGAGTCATAGCTAACTCTTCTGTCTCTGGCTTTCTGCATGACCTTGGGTGAGTCACTTCCTTTCTTTGGTCCTTAGTTTCCTCATCTGGGACGTAGATATCCTCAGGCAAAATACAGTCATATCCTCTCAGAGCAGAGTACAAGCTCTTAAGAACCTTGGTTATTGCATAATCTCCTCTTCTGAAATTAATCTGTATTTACCCATTTGTATAAGTGTAGCATCTCCTGCAGAAAATAAGTTCATTGAAAGGAGAATATGGACTGTTTCATTTTTATCTTTTTATGCTCATTGTTTAGCATAATGTGGATACAGTAGGCATCTAATAAATGTTTACTGGATTGAATAAGTAACCCACTTGGGGCCTCTGAGGTAATTAGCACTTACATCCCATAGCACAGGCCTCTTCTGTCCTTTTCCCCTCTCCTTTCCCTGTCTCTCCTCTACTCCTCTCCTCTCCTCTCTCAGACATCTTAAGTGTCTCCTACTTCTCTGCTGTTTCCCTCTGCTCCTTCTCTTTTTTCCTGTCTTGGACATCCTCATTGCACTGGTCCTGCTTAGCCTCATTAGAGGCTCTCAAAGCTAAAGGGGCTGCTGCACCCTGGGCTAATGTCCTGCCGGTATTCTAGAAGTGCAATGTCAGGACCAGAATCGCTCCAATCATTCCAATAAGATTGAGCAAACAGCAAACGGTGAGACACAAGAAGCTGAGAAAGCCTTTAGGCATCCCCTCACCACCAGCTAGACATTACAAACCATTCCCTATCCTCCTTGTTCCACTGCTTGAGGTAAATACCTCTTCTCCACCACACAGCAGAATAACTGCAGGGCTTTATTATTGCCCTTCCAATTCCCCAAAGCAAAGACACATACCACAAGGGCAGCTGCCTGGGAGCAGAGGAAAGGGTGCCTTGGCAAAGTCAGACCAGTAACGGTAGGATCCTCTTCCAACAGGTTCTCTGAAGGGTGGGAGAAATCATTCCATAGATAAGCCCAATACTTCATGCCTGGCATGGCTGAAAGATGAACCTCAGAGTCCAGGTGATCTTGCCACACTTGGATCATCAATATTCTGCAGCTTGATGAGTTCTGGCTTCCCCATACTCTCAAGGAAAACCTACCATCCCCTTTCTTCTGAGAAGAATAGAATCTCAGATGTGGGATTCAGCAGGCAATCTAGTTTGAACTGTGTTTGAACATGAATCCTCTGTACAATGTACATGATAAATGGCCATCTGATCTTTGTCTGAACACCTCTAATGAGGGGGAACCCACAACCTCCCAAAGCAGCCTGTTCCATTTTATAACAGGCTTAATTGTTGGCTAAGTTTATCTCACATCAAGCCTAAATTTGCCTCTTAGTAACTCCAAACTAATGCTCCTAATTCTGCCTTATAAGGGCAAACAGAACACATTTAATACCTCTTCTACATTATAGCCCTTCCTTCTGATACATGAAGAGAACTATCCTATTCTAGCTAAGTCTTCTTTTCCCATCCTCAATTCCTTCAGTGAATTCTCATATGGCAGGATCTCAAGGCCACTTACCAGCATCAGTGTCACTCTCTTCTGGACATTCTCCAGGATGTCAATATCCTTTCTCAATTGGGGTACATAGAACAATATACCAGACATAGGCTGGTCAGAGAGGTATATAGCAGAACTATCACCTCCCTAGTGATTACCCCTCCTCAATGTAGCCTAAGATTACATTTGCTTTATCTGGACGTTTTATTACACTGTTGACTTACATCAAACTTACAGTCAACTAACCCAGATTTTTCTAGATGAACTATTTTCTAGCCAAGCTTTCCCATCGTGTACTTAGGAAGTTTCTTTTCTTTTTTTGGTCTTTGTTTTTAATTAAATTTTATGTCTATTTTTAGTTTACATCATTTCCACAAAATTTTGAGTTACAAATTTTCTTCCTGTCTCCCATTGTATACCCCCTCCCCCAATCTGCTCTCTCCTATATCCCTCCTTCAACTTTATGGTAGTGCAAGATGGATCTCCATACCCCAGTGCCTGTATATCTTATTTCCCAGTTGCATATAAATAATAATAATAAAATTTTTAAACATTTGATTTTACAACTTTGACTTCCAGATTCTTTCCCTTCTTCCCTTATCACCTACCCTTACAGGGAAGACAAGCAATTCGATATAAGTTGTGCAAGTGTAGTTACGCAAAACATTTCCATAGTGGATATATTGTGAAAGAGTGACTATATTTCTCTTCATTCTATCCTGCCCCTGACTTGTTCTATTCTCTACTTTGACCCTGTCCCTTTTCAAAAGTGTGTCCTTCTAACTGCCCTCCCCTCCATTATCTCCCCTCTCATCCCCTTTCCCCCAACTCTCCTGTAGGGCAAGAAACCCAATCTAGTGTGTATGTCATTCCCTCCCTAAGGGATGAGAATAAGGCTGACCCATTCCCTTTTGCCTTCCTGTTCTTCCCCTCTATTGTAACAGTTATCCCTTGCCTCTTCTATATGAGATAATTTACCCCATTCTGTCTCTCCCCATCTCCTCTCATTATATTCCTCTCTCACCTCTCAATTTCACCTTTTAAATATTATCCCTTCCTATTCAATTGATTCTGTGCCCTCTATGTGAGCTTTTGAAAATCTTTTTCCATCTGGCAAATTTGGCTTTTTAAGGCATTCTTCTCATTGCCTTTTTGAGCCTCTTTTGCCATTTGAGTTAGTCTATTTTTTAAGGTGTTATTTTCTTCAGTCAGGTTGCTCACTCTTATTTCATAATTTTCTTGCATTGTTCTCATTTCTCTTCCCAATTTTTCCTCCACTTCTCTTATTTGGTTTTCAAAATCCTTCTTAAGGTCCTCTATGGCCTGTAACCAGCTCATATTTTTCTTGGAAGCTTTTGGTTCCTACGAGTTCTGACTTTACTGTCTTCCTCCTGTTCCATGCTTTGATCCTTTTTGTCCCCAAAATAGGAGTATAAAGTTGGATTGCTCTATTTGCTTTGCTTCCTTTGCTTCTCATGTTGCCACTCAATTACTTGACTTTTGAGCTCTTTTCCACAGTAGAACTATGCTTCCAGAGGGGAGAGCTTTGTCCAAAATCTCTGAGGTTTTTGCAGCTGTGGAGCTATTAGTTGCCTATCTGCTGCCCCCACAAGCTCTGGCTCACTGGTCACACACCTCAGGACCACCACCCAAGACAGCAATCCAGATCCAGACAGATTTAAAGCAAGAGCAATTACCCTCTGAATGTTTGCTTGGGCCCCCCGCCCCCCCCCCCCCCCATGATCTGCAGGCCAGGAGCTCTGAAGCAACCATGTGGAGGTGGCTGCAGGGCTGACGAACCTCCACCACTTCTAGCTCTGGGGGCAGGGGCTAGAACCGCTCCTCTATCCCCTCTATTTCCAACAGAGTTCTACATTGCTCTCTCACATTTTCTTTGGCATTTATGGGTTGATAATTCTGGAAACCGCCACTGCTGCTGGTAAACCACTCTCCTGAAGTCTGCTGCAGCCACTGGTCGTGGCCTACCTGGGGCTAAAACCGTGAACTCACATGGGGCTGGGCTTGGCTCCCAGCATGCTGCAGTGGATTCTTCCTGTCTGCCTGCCGGGCTGCCTTCAGCAGGAGATTTGTTTCTCTCTGTCAGTTTGTGAGTTCTGTAGCTCTAAAGTTTGTTTAGAGTCCTATTTTATAGGTATTTGAGGTGGTTATGGGGGAGCTCATGCAGTTTTCCTTGCTTCTACACAGCCATCTTGGCTCTGCCCCCCTGAAGTAGCTTTTTTTTTAAAACCTAAGTGTAACACTTTATATTTACTGCTATTAATTTAAAATAGCTGACATTCACATGATGTTTTAAGGTACACAAAGAAATTTATATATTTTATTTGGCCTTCACAACAACCCCTGGAGAGGTGCTATCATTATTATTTTCATTTTATAGAAGATAAAACTGAGGCTGACTTGCTCAAGGTCAGGGCCTTGCCTGAGGTCACACAGGTAAGTATCTGAGGCAGGATCTGAAGACTGGTCTTCCTGACTCCTACAGGTCAACCACTGTTCCCACCTTCATGATGCTTTTATTCTATTAGATTCACTTCAATGTTCTAGTCTAAAAAGACCATTTGGATTCTGGCTCTACCATCCAATATATGACAGCTCTCCCTCCTAGCTTTGTATTATTCTACCAATTTTATAAGCATGCCAAATGTCCCTTTATCCAAATCAGTGATAAACATTTTTAACTGCAGGAGACCATCATAAATACTTCACTAGAGACCCCCTTTTCACAATGACATTGAACCAACAGGATTAGTCCCTGGGTCCAGTCGTTCAGTCAATTCTAAACCTACCTAGTGGTACTATCATCTAACCCACATCTCTCCAGCTTTTCTGAGGAGACCTTGTCAACTTCTTTGCTGAAGTCCAGTGTAGTAACTTTGTTTAAAAAAGAAAAATAAAGCAGATGTTTGGCATGTGATTTGTTCTTAATCAAGTTATAATGACATACTGATCACCATTTACTTTTCCATAAGTTCAGAAACCAACTCCTCAACAAAATACACTAAATTTTGTCAGGAATTAAAGTCAGCCTCAAAAACCTAGTTTGCAGATAGATCTCTACTTCTTTTTTTGAAAATTGAGCTACCATTTGTCCAATTTCAGCTCTGTAGTACTTCCCTTTCATTACCTTTTCAAGATGGAGTCACCAATCACATACTTCAGGTTTTTTCATCCCCGGGACATCGTTCCTTTGGGCCTTAATCTATACTTATCTTGGGATCAATTTCCTATTAGCTATCTTTGTTTAAACCTTTCCAGTTGAAGATAGTTGTCCTTGGCACAGAATACATAAGGAAAGTAAGAGCTGAACAAGTCTGCCTTTTTTCTGTTATTATAGTCTCATCTCATTGAACCACAATCTCTTTCTTTGATTTTCCTCTCTTCTCCAATACAGTTTAAAATAAAAACAAACCTACCTTTTGTCAAAGCTGAGCCCATTCCAGGCTTCATTTCAAGTTAGCCACGAAGGCCCAAGATGCACAAGAGCCAAGTCAGATTGGTCTTCAGTCAGGAGGAGAGTGAAGCTGCCCATACTCACAAGTCTCACAAATCAAGTTATCTCCCCAGACTCCCTTCTCAGCATATAACAAAGTCACAGGCAGACAAGAGGATTCTAATTGCTTTCCTGCCAGTCTTCCTAAGTAGTTTCTACCTTGGCCAAAGCCCTTCAGTCATAACCAGGTGCCCATGCTTTCCTCTTGGGGCTTTGCCTGACACTGCATCCTGCTTCCTCAAATCTCTTTTTCTTGGCAATGATTTTGACTTACCAATGGGGTGGCAATATGACTAATCTGCAATTAAATCATTAAGTATCATCAGAAAAAAACAAACATAAAACAAAACAAAAAAGCCTTTTGATGTTTGAGTAATAGTGAGGAAAGAATAACCAGGCTTAGTGGCTCATTCTGACTCCAACAGCTGTTAGTGTTAAATCTCACAACTCTTTCTGAAATAAGCCCTACCTGATGCAGTCACTGCAATGATCAGCTTTTTAGGGAATGATGTTTAGGCTGCAGATGAGCAAAACTACACCTGTATGACACTGAAGGAGGCCAGTCAGAGGAGCAGTGCAGGCTTCCTCACTGGAGGTTCCTTTAAACCCAACATCCCAGTGATCTGGCAGTCAGGTTACTTCTTCTCCAGGAAGAGACCTCGGGGACTCACAGTGGACTTCACCCAGAGAGCAGACCAGTCATTACATTGAGTTTTGGCTGACACACTCAGGGTCTAAGGGGATTGGGTTTAAGCCCAATTGAAATTAAGCAGCCAGGCTCACGAAAAATCAGTCACTGGACTTCATGAAAAACATACTGTGCATCTCCCTTCTACTCCCCTTTGGTTTTGTTTCCATGGAAATGTGAGTCAGGGTGTGGGGAGGGGTTCTGAGCATGTGCAATGCCATCCCCATAAGAGGAGGCGGCAGTGGTGACCAGGAGGGGGAGAGCTGAATCCATCGCAGACTTTGCAGTCAAATAGCTGCTGCAGCTGCATGACTTGAAAATGAACAATTGGCAGGGCTTGGCAACTGTTACAAGGGCTTACCTTTAGGGAAAGTTAAAGACCCCCATCCTGAAGGGTAAAGGGCTGGCTGGCTAAAATGGCCTTGACGCCACTTTACCCTAAATTTCCTTTGATCTCATGATTCTGTGTGACTGGAGATCGTGCAGATTAGGGGACTAAATCAACTTTCCCCCACTATCCCTAGGGGAGAGGGAAGCTATTACATGCCTGATGGGAGTTGTAGGCATCTGAAGGGAAAAGCCTCAGAGAAACACAATGCTTGCTTTTCACACATGGAAACCAACACTGGACATTCAGTCCAGATAAAAAGTAAACATGCTGCCTGTATCCACTGAGTAACATGAGGGTTTGTCCCTCCGCTTCCTTGACATGCAGAATTGCTTTGCCTTTTGGAAAGTGGCACCTGACCTATCCCAACACCTCAGGCATTTCTCTGTGAAAAGCCCTGAGCCAAAGGAAGAAAAGATGGGCACTTACTGAAGCTAGAATGTGGTGAAATGACAAAGGCAAAGTACCAACCTGGCATCAAATGCCAGAGCCCAGGAAGACAAAGAGAGAAGAGTAAGGAAGGTGAGGAAGGGGCAGAAGTAGCAAAGACAGAAGAAGCAAGGGCTGAGGAAGTAGTGAGGAGAGCGAGGGAAGAATAAGGGGTGGAAGAAGCAACAAAAAGAGAAGAGTCAGAGGAAGGATAAAGGAAGCGGGAGGACAAAGAGTGGAAAAGCTTAAGTACAAGGAGGAAACAAGCCGGGGAACGTCGGAGACAAAGCTGAAAGACTGAAAAAAAAGAGAAGGGTCTTGAGGTCGGAACAAACTATGGCCTATCTCTAAGAGAGACAGGACAGCTGAGAAGGGATGCAGTGAGGGGCCTGGAGTCCCCTCCCTCTGTCTAGCCCACAGCCCACTTGCTGCCCCACCATACTTGCCTCCTGGCAGAAGCTAACGATGTTTTCCCACAGAGCCTTGGCCTCGCCTTCATCTGTCTGTCTCCGCTTCTCCACGTGCATGCTCTCCCTGCGTGTTAGGGGCTTGGCTCCTTTGCGCTGGGTCACACAGCCCTGCGGGGTGTGGCAGGCAGCACAGTTCTTAGCCTTCACCTCATTGAGTAATGTGCAGGCTGGGCAGGCCCACTCAGGAAGTGGAGGGGGCTGTGAGGCGAAGAGACGGGCAGCCTTACGAGCAGAGGGGGCCCGGCCACAGCAGCAGTCCCCCAGCTTGTCGGCACTGCAGTCTGGGCAGCGGGTGGCCGGTTCCCCTGCGGAGGCCCCACTGCCATGCTCCTGGAAGCCATGCAGCTTAGAGGAGCCACAGACTTTGCACTTCTGAGCCACGGTGGGGTTCTTAAGGGTGCATCTGGCACATGACCAGGTGGTGAAGTCAGGGCTGGAAGGGCTAGCAGGGGTGAAGCGGACAGTGTCCCCAGTCAGGTCAATGACATCACTGCCCTGAGGGGCACCACAGTTCTCACACCTGGAGGTGCCTGAAGGGTTATGCTGGGAGCAGGAGCTGCACCTCCACAGAGGTGGGCTGGCTTCTGCCTCCTCCTCTAGCACACTCAGCCTCTTCGAAGATATGATTTCTTGGAAGCGGGTGGTAGTGGGTGCTCGGACTTGCCCCTGGGGTGATCCCTTGGGGCCAGGGATAGCTGTGGGCTGGGAAGCCTCAGGCACCGGTGGCTGTAGCTGGGGAGGTACTTCCCGGCGGCTTCTAGGGACTGGGTTGTTCTGCAGGGTAGGGGAAAAGGGACTGAATGACGGCATTTTGGGAAGCTCTTGCTCTGTAGCAGCTGGATCTTGGTTAGCTAAGGTGGAGGCAGCTTCAGGGAGATCCGCTGGTAGGCTGGGTTGTGGAGTGGAAGGGGCAACATGAAAGCCAGCAGGAGTGATGACCTCAGGGACCACCAGGGCCTCTGGGGGGATCTTGGGCAGTGAGAGTTTTCGTGGGCCTCCGCAGGCAGAGCAGGAGTTGGCAACAGGAGTGTTGTGGAGAGTGCATCGCTGGCAGGCCCACCCATTCTGCGGCTCCGCTTCCTCAGGACCTTTTCCTCCGGATTCCCCCGCCTCCACCTTTAGCACGGCCTCTTCTTTGCAGCTCCCCTTGGGCTCCACTAAGATTGTGGGGGGCTTGGGGAGTACCCCATTGATGACAGGTAGTGGGGACGTTCCTGGCAGAGGGTCTGGAGTGAAGCCACATACCTCACAGTTCTCTTTGCCCAGAAAGTTTCTGAAGGTGCAGCGGGCACAGGGCCATTTCTGCTCTTCCACACTAAGCCTCAGTATGTGGTTAAGGTCAGGCTTCTGTCGGGGGGCCTCACAGATGGAACACTGACGCTGGCCAGCAGGGTTCAGGAAAGTGCACCGGGTACAGGACCACTCCCGGACTGCGGCCATAGAACCAGGCGAGTGGGTGTGGCTGCAAAAGAAGGGACATGTGTCATTTCCAGTGCATAAGTGCCTGGTGTGAATGTGAAGGACTTAGGTGCCCAGCCTACTGCTGCCTTCCAATCACAAGATTCTGAGGGTTTAGGAATCCAGACGTGTCCAAGCTGTCCTAGGGCTGTCTCCAATTCAATTCATGCTGTAGGAGGGGGAAAGCTGAGACCTGATTTACATCAAGAGGAAGAAAGGGACCAATAAGATGAAGAGACTAGAGCCTTGGGGGAAGTTTGCCCTCGTGCTGGGTGGTACCAGAGGGAAACTTTAAGATCAACAAGTAGAAGGTTTTTGGGGGGAGGGTGGTCAGGGGAGATGCGGGTCAACCTAAGGAATAACCTCCTAACCATTAGAACTAACCAAAAGCAGAAAAGGTTGCTTCAAGGAGACTGTGATTTCCCTGGTCACTGGAGGTAACCATTTAAGAATCAATGCAAGTATTTATTAAATGCTTACTAAAGATCAGGATTGTTGGAAAGATGAATGATCATTTTCCAGGTATAAGGGAGATTACTGATAAAATGATTTCTAAGGTCCTTCCAACTTTGTGATTAAATTGCCTGACTCTACAAAGAACCAATTCAACTACCCACTTACCCCCACGTCAGAAACTTACTAGCTGCTTGAACAGGAACAAGTCACGACCTCCCTGTGCCTCAGTTTCCTCATGTGTAAAACGAGGGAGTTGGACTTGATGGGCTCTATGGTCCCTTCCAGCTATCCATCTATGATTCTCCCACTCTTGGGAAGACAAATAATTGTTCTAAAGCTCCCAGGAGCTGAAGAGAGTTTCCATATTTTTACCTGAGGCCCATCAGCCTCCCCAGAGTTACAGTCATTTGCTCCTCACTCACCTTGCCCCTGAAGAGAGCCTATGACACCCTGTGGGTCCTAGGAAGTTTTTCTGGAGGTGATAAGAGAGGATTTAAAGGAAGGTCCTGCGACTGACTCACAGACCAAGTATGTTGAAGCAATGAGAAGGTGAGTTTGGGTAGGAATAGGCAAAGAAATGAGGAGCCAAAGTGAGGGAACAAGAAAGGAAAAAGAAAAAAAAAGGGAAAAGAGAAGGGATCAGAGGCAAGGACAGCTGTGCCCTAGCTGCCACCCTGAGGAGAAGGCCAGGCCAATCTGCTCCCATTCCTAAAGAGATATTCTTGCTCGATGCTTCACCAATGGCCAGGAGACTTCTAACGTGGCCCTTCCCCAGCTCTTCCTTACTCAAACCCTTGACTGGAGGAATGGCTTCAAGGTTTCCACCTGGGTGAGCTGGGTGACTACAATGTCACATTCAATCCCAGAGTCATAAAGAGAACGTCAATAATTTTATGTTTATAAACTGATTTCCTCGGAACAAACCAACGAAGTAGGAAAAATGAAAGTATTTCTCCCCATTTTACAAATAAAGAAACTGAGACTCAGTGAGGTGAAGTAATTTGCCCAAGGTTATACAACAAGTAAGTGGCAGAGCTAGAGTTCAAACCTAGGCCGCCTTCTGACTCCATATTTGGTGCTCCCTACATCAAATCATACTGCCTTTCTCAGACCCTTCTGGTGTCCCATTCAGCCTAGCCTTCCTTCGACTTTCTTTCCCTGGATCTTCCCACTGGCATGGCAGAGTGGAAAGAGCACTAGATGTGGGTTTGAATCCTGACTCAACTACTTATTGCCTGGGCGACACTGGGCAAGTTACTTAATGTGTCTGGGCCTCACTTTCCATTTGTAAAGTAAAGATGCTGGACCAGATGAGTGCCGAGGTCCTGGTCAATGACAGGTCTTATGAACGCCCCTCTGGGCAGGGGCTCTACACAGCAGTAAGCTGACTACTGATGACAGATAAATGTCTAACCATAAACAATAACAACACAACAGCAACAATAGTGACCTCCTGGGGGCCAATGCTTTTCTTGGCAGGGTAATATTCCTGCTAAGCCAAGACAATAAAACCTTCACTGTCCCCACACTGTCCCCAGAGAACTAAGTTCTCAGTACAATCCTTTCCCCTCTCTGTGCCTTGGTTTTCTCATCTGTAAAAGGAGGAAGCTGAATTAGATGAGGCCCCTTCTAGGTCTGACCTTCTATATCATGGCCAGCTCTGACATGCTATGGTCAAAGGTCACGGACTGCTCTAAAAGAGTCTAAGGACCTTGCTCCAGGCCTACTGTTACAAAATAGGAAATGCAGAGTCCTCAAGTCAGGGAGCACAAAGCAGAAAAAGCTGACATGGAGGACCACTTGTAAATGATGCACATCATAGGTCAGGGGTATCATATATATTTCAGACAGCCTTTCATTCAAAAAGAGTTTGAGTGGGGTATGTTAAAAGGATTATGGAAATGTTCAACCCACAGACTAGATCACAGAAGACCACAAACAGCTAACTGGGAATGGGGAAAAGACTTGATGGAGTGAACCAGTGATATGGCTATTTGAACAAAGTTAGAGATGTCCAGTGTGGTGTCAGTACTGGTTACAGCATAACCAAAAAGATTCTATCATGTCCTTTTTCCAAACCTGGAATGCAATGGACACAATGAAGTTTTTATGGTTCCATTTTGACCCTTATCACAGGGGGTGTGGAAAGTTTCAGTAATTTAGGGATCCAGAATTTCATTGTTGTGGGTACAACCTGAACTTGTGCAGACTGTAAGCTATCTATAATACTACAGATGGTCTTTGATAATTGTTTGATAAAGTTGTGGGAAAAGAATCTCATCATCCTAGTGATACTTTTGGGAATGAACTTAGACTAGTTCTCAAATGACAGACACACTGTCTACTGCTCCATCTATAGTGAAAGCTTTTCTATAACTAGTGTTCCACTGGCATAGCCTTCAAGAACCAATGATCGCATTTATATCATGATGACACAATGGAACAGAACTTAAATGGATGGGAATGACAACATAGATTTTTGATTCTCTAAAAATATACATTTCTTTAGAGAGAGATGGAGAGAGAAAAATGAGGGTTCACTCCTTGTAGAAATGTAAAATAAAAATGCTTTAAGATTCAGTTCCCTTTTGAGCCCATTTACTGAGCATATATACTTAAAGAGTGTTTCTCAATTGGGCAAACTAGGAAAAACTGATCAGTATCCCTCATCTTCAGGACAGAATGAGGGAAAACAAAATTCACCACTTGTATTCTAAGAACATAAATCTGCTGCTTAGCAACCCCATAGGAAGGTTCACTTCAAGTACTTCTGGTTGTGGAATCAAAAAATTTCCTTTATTTCTTGGCACTTGACACAAATATTCAAAGTAAAGAAAATCCCCTGGCCAGTGACCAGTGTTATTATTGTGATTGCTTTGGATGCTGGCTTTTTATATACCTTTGTGACTTGAAGTATTGGCCACTTACACAAAAAACAATATATACAATCTATTTCAAAAACTCTAATTTAAATCATAACTCCAGGCCAATGGTGAATAAGCTCTGATGAAGTTGTGGGGTGGGAGAATTACCACGGTCAAAGATGTAGAAAGGGCTCTCCTATTCTCCACCTCTCCTACCAGAGAGAAGAGTGAAAGGGAGTACGAAGAGAATGGGTTCGAAAGGGGGATAAGGTTAATGGAGCTGAAGATATGGGGGAATGAGCTAAAAAAGCTATGGGCAAAGGGTAAGGAACTATTATAGTCCTAGGATCAAGGAGTGGCTTTGAGGGGCAGGTAGACACGAAAGCCCCGAGATATATGATGAGGTAGGAACCTTTAAAGATATTAGATCTATTGGGGAAAAAAAAGAGAGAATTACTGTGAGGGAAACCAGAGTTGCCTATCACCTAGGAATGGTTAGCAGGACGGATCTCAGAGATGGAAAGGACCTCAGAAGAGTACAACCTGTGTCTCCTACCACACTCTTAAAAAATGGTTACCCAGCTTTACAAGAAAGCTCATTCCCTCTCAAGGTCTTGGAACACCTTGATTAGTACAGGACAGAGAGGAAGATCATCATAACCTCTGTTCAGTGACCCTCTTTAACATCAAAAAGGCATCAAATGGAGACATGTATGTTTACCAAAGGTGTTTACTTCTGTCATGAATGATGTCTTACAAAGGTTCAAAAGGAAGAGGATGATGACGCTTAGATGACCTTTAGTTTTTGTTTGTGAATATTGGTCTGATAGCACTGAGCTCCACAACATGAAAGGATCCCCATGATGGGAAATAAGATGACCCAATAATCTATACAGAGTCAACTAAATAGATGTAAAATGCCTATTGGCTAAAGTGTGACATACCTATAAGTGGTGATCTTGTTGAATGGAGATATCAGTACATAGTTGGGCAGCAGATAGATAAATACAAATAGCCAATGAACAGAACAGCAGAAAAAGAGTAGGCTAGCATTTAGGAAATTGCACAGTACTTATAATAATTATTTGTATATATGTAAAATACTGTGTTATAGAATATTTTTAGTGATTACCTATACTCCACAAATGGAATAAAGGATTTTTTTTTCTCCTGAATATATAAATTCATTGGTACAGAGAGCACCTGAGGAGAAAATGTCTGCTACCAATGGAGTTGAGGCAACTGTTTTGCACTTTGTAGCCTTAATGGAAATACCTAGGGGTTACTGACAGGTTGAATGACTTGCTCCAAGCAACAGAACCAGTATATGTCAGAGATGACCTCAAACTTGGGTCTTCTTGACTTCTCTATCTACTGCCTTACACTGCCTCGCATGTCTAAGGGATACCATCTAGGTCTGAGGAGTTGAGACAGTCATGAAATACAAGTGAAGGATAATAGATGTCTAGCCAAATGCTCCCTTGGCATCCTCAAAATGAAAAGAAGATGTACAGGAAAGCTTCTAATACAGCTCCTCGATGCAGGATGTATGAAACCACACAAGACGAGAATCACGTGATGAGAGAAGGTATTGATAAGCTGCAATGTGAACTGGTGAAAGAACTGCAAACTGGTAAGGTCAAAGAGCCACTGGAGTGAAACACTTCTGCAAGTAATATAAGGATATTAGCCTCATTTTACATAGGAAGAAACTGAGACCATGCGAAATCAAATCATTTGTCCAAGGCCTAAGAGGAAATCAGTAGCACGTGTTGGATAATTTCATGTCTAGCTGCCACTCTATGAAGCCACATCCCCCTCATCCTCATAGGGCTTCAGTCTGAAAGGAGGCATTGGGGTGAATGCTATATGGCTAATGTCTACTTTTGACCTTAGAGGTTAGCTAGTTTCCAGGGCCCAAGGAGCCAGTATAATTTGCCAATATTTTCTGAATTACAGAATGCAGAATGCAAGCTACTGAAGGAACACGCTGCAGATTTAGGGGTGAGAACCATGAAGCTATGTGTCACAGCCTTGACACAACTCCAGAAGGTGTCCACAGCTCAAACTATCCCCTTCTTTGAAGAGACTACTGCTTGCTCAGGCCCTAAGCACTTGGTTACAAAAGTCACTCAGAAAGCAGGAGAAAACAAGAAGGAACAAGACCTCTCTGCTTATACTGATCCAATGGTAGATGGGGGCTAGAATGAATTTTCTGGGGAATTAAGATTAAATTTCCCCAAGACTATATTTCTTCCTTGTGGTCTCAGAGGTCATGGGAGATCTAGGCTAGCGTTAGTGTACTGTAATCAGAGAAGCTTTTGAGTAAACAGGGAAAGACAGAGCCTCAATGGGGGCCATGTCCTAGAGTGAATGAAATAATATTATGATGTGACAACAAACAACTCAATCTAGCTAAGCCTACATTGTCTCTCAGATACTCCTGGATCTCTGGCTGAGAGCTGTCCTGGTCATTCTGGCTTAGACTCCATAGAAACTTCAGAGGGCAACTTTATTTTGACTAAAACAATTACCAGTGTGGGGAAATGACAAGCTAAGACGTAGATTTTAACATGAGTGTCACCCAACTCTAAAGCCTTGCCACACATCAGGAAAACCTAACAAAAGTAGGAAGTGAAGAATGGTAGAAAAAAATAGTACAAAAACAGAAATCAAGTTAAGACCTACAAATATCCCTTGGCTCAACTGGGACAGACTGCCTCTATGTGAGAGGACAGGGTGAGGTGGTGCCAGGAGCAAAGCTTATTGGGGCAGACCTGGTTTCACTTCTCAAGGGAAAAGAAAATAGTATTAAGCTCAGCTGTATTACTAACAGGGACTCGTCACAAGCATACCATAATATTTAATTAACACCTTCAGGCTGGCTCCAGAGGGTCTCAAATGCCTGGGAGAAGAGAGGAGCTATGGGCAGAGTTAGGGGGGCAAGCTGTGCCCTTTGGTACAGCTCCAGGGAACTTTGCTTTTCTTGTTTCAGAGACAAGAAAAGGTAACGTTCATTTCTCTCTTAAGTAAGGAGCACAGCTTTCCTTTATTCATGCCATCTTCACCCATGAGGACCTTAGGGCAAAGTTCTCCCCTGGGGCTGGAGCTTCACACTGAATGACTTCTGTATAGAGAAGGACAATTGATAGGGAGACCAGATGGCCAAATACACTTTTTTTTCCAAGGCAGTTCTGGAACATGAGAGATTTTCACAGGATGTTGGCTTTATAACCTGAGTGAGAAAAGGGTGAACTATGAAAGAACTGCAGGAGGGTGGGTGAAGAGAATCCAAAATCAGGGAATTCCTACTTTAATATCAAAATGTATAGTTGCCTAGAGCAAGGCAGACTTGGCTAGATTATTCTGTGTTATTTTCTGTGGTAAAATCCAGGTAAAAGGATAGGGAAAAGAGGAGAAAGAAGAGAGAAAGGCCTTCCATGCCTCAAAACATCCTTTAAATCTGTTGTAGTCACTCTCTCTGGTGGAAAAATCAATTGTTCTTCTTAACAAGGTATGAAGACTGAATTGTCTAACACAATACATCTCAGCCAAATCCTTCTGGTTCACAAAGGAATAAAACTTGTCTCTTTTTTTAAAAAAATCTCATTTGCTTTTCCCTCAAGCAACACTCTATTATTTCCTGGGGCTCCAGACCAAACCTCTGTGATAATCCCTTTTTTGCTGAAGCCTAAGATACAAGAGGAAGAGCAGCCATTCTGGTGTCTAGGTCTCTCCCCTGGGTCCCTGGTTTCTGCATGCAGCCTTTGCAAACCATTACTGGGCCTCACTCAGTGTAACCACCATACTCCCAGAGGGAGGATGGGGAAAACCTAGATTGGCTAGAGGCAGAACTGTGTGTGGGGCCAGAATGAAGTGGATAGCTGTGACAGACCACCAGCTGTGATAAACCTCCCCAGGCCCAAATTTCAGGCTCCCCAATTAGGTAGAGATGCACTCCTTGGCACTCAAGTCCTGGGAGGCAGGTGTGCCTGCCTAGGTTGTGGCTCCAGGATCTTTGTAGGATTGGTAGAGTTATGGATGGGCCTTGGCATCCCTCATACCCTGGTTCTGAGTCACTCTCTTTTCTGCTATACATTTCTGGAATATGGGTTGGTGACTCAGTAAATGAGCAAACAGGTAAGAGGAAACAGCAGAAAGAAAAAAAAATCAGGAAATAATCTTCAGAGGAGAAACACTCACAAAGACTTAAAATCAGGAAATAATCTACAGAGCAGAAAGATTCAAAGAGACTTAAAAAAATGACATCAAATATTTCCTGACACTAAACTACACAGCAAGATAGGCTCACCCCAATACAAATCCACAACCCTCCTGAGCTCTTCAAGGGAAAAGAGATGGCTAGGCTCTTGGGAAACGTGTAACACCTAGCTTTGGCATCTATATTCGAGGTGTTCTACTTCCTCACCACCAAATTATCCTAACAAGGAGGATCATATCTTTATAACTAACATCCTTGTTATTATATTGTAGCAAAAGCCTCTAGTAGCTGAAATGCTACAATGCACAATTTTACTTAGTTCAATAATTTACTTTTGGACTATGTCTAACTGAACTAGAAATATATCTGGTCTAGGTGAATAACTCTCCATGGGCTTAACCTGGATGATTTTCCTAAATGCCAATAAATTTTCCCGGTAGTATTATAGACAAAAAATAAAATTAAAAAAGCAATTAATCCAGAAAGATCCTTTACCTGGTACAGTTTATGGACATGGGAAATCCCCTGGGGCTATGGTATGAGCAGTCTCACTCTGAAATCTGGTGGAAGTCTCAGTCTCTTAAGCATACCTCTTACAACAAAAAATTCAGCCACAACTCTGGATGCTATACTAAGGAAAATTAGATTTTCCTACTGACCTCTTCTTTAGCTTAGAATTAAAACTGGATTTCTTTTCCACCACCCAATACGGTAAAATGCTATGTGTCCCAAGGGCATTCAATAAGTATTAATCAAACTGAATTTAAAATGCACTCAGTATCTCCTGTGGGGAGCACAAGGAGGATCCCAAACTTTCAAAGGTCGTTATTTATTTTCCTAGGAACTGTGGCCAAGATCAATTGTGAATAAGGGGTCTTCAGTCCTCCGGGGTAGGCCAATTGATGTTCAGTCATCACAGCTGAATTTCACTGAAGCCCTACCAGTATGGGTAGAAGATATGATTTATGTTTGGATAATAAAAAGCTTTGGGAACTATCAGCTCAGCAAAAACAGTAGTGGCTCTTGGGGCCTTCTCACAATTCCCACAAGGGTCAGAAGAGTCCCAAGAGAACTGAGACAAAAACAGGAAGGACAGGGACTATTGATTATAGGAATAGTATCACTTCCCTTCCTGTAGTCAAACAAAAGATCTTGGTGGTCAACCCCACAGATTATGAAGTTCTAAGACAGAACTACTGCCTTTCAGATTCCTGCTTCCCAGGAGCCAATTTTAGGTTAGGCAGAAAATGGGCAAAGAAGAGAAACATGAAAACCATCCTCCTTCCTCTCCACCATGCTCTTCCTGAAAGAACTGAACATCCTTATATGAAGAAATGGAAGAGCCATGTTCTAAATTTGGTGCTGTGTGTATAATAACTTCAGGAGCCAGGAGAACTAGATTCTAGTCCTAACCCCCATGACTGCCAAGTTATTTTCTTCAATAGAATTCAGTCTTACCAGCCTTCATTCTAACTAATGCCAACTTTCAATTGCCTCAGGATTCACAATCCAGTTTATAAATGTTCCAAGACTCTTTCCAAAGTATTTTGTAAATATTAAGGTGCCACAGAAATGTGAGTTATTATTATTAGTTCTTCCCATAACTTTTGGCCACCATTTCCTTGTCATTTTTACCAGAAGGTAGGGAGGGGAGAGGAGAGAATTGAAAGTTAAAATAATCAATTCTGCTCCTGGAAAGGAAAAAAAGCAAAACAAAACAAAACAAAAAAACCAGTCTCAAATTTCTAGAAGCACTTTCTTTATAAAGTGCTTCATTTGACTCTCTTGGCATATATGTAATATGTTATTTTTACCATTTTGCAGATCAGAAAGTTGAGCTCAGAGAGTGTTAAGGGACTTATATGACTAGTCATATAGCTTTCAGGTAGTGGACCTTGGATTGAACTCAGATCTTCTGACACCAAGACTACTGCTCTTTCCACAATCTGCTGCCTCGAATAAGTTAGAAGAACGAAAAAGTTGACAATATGGGATAAAGCAAAGCTTTTGAACTATTTGTGGCTTTAAATTATTATTATCACCAATTAACCTGATCAATAAGGATGTGAGAAGAGGCTGAAGCTCTTAAATGTGTATGGAAAATGAACTGGACGACACTGGTAAAATATCTTAAGAGGAGAACACTTAAAAAGCATGCAAACCTGTCATGGGAAGGCAATATGAAGACAGCAAATTCAAAGAAACTGCCCAAAGTAAGCCCCCTCAGCTAGTATGCAGCATATGGTATTCACTATTAGGTTATCAACTTAAATGCACTAATGCTACATGGCCCACTGTATGCAAGTCAGTGCAGGACAAATTGGTGAATGGTGTCCACAAGACCTCTGAGAGCATGAGAAGCCTGGGAACCTATTTATTAGTTCTTGGCAATCAACCCCATAACAAGGTCCATTTCCAGGATGGAGCTGAATTCAAGGCATAGTGTGTTTACTGATCTCCTGCAAGAGCTTGGATGTGAAATCTTATCATAAAACGGCAATAATCTGTGGTTGTGTTGAAGCACAAGGAGATCCACACAGTTGTCACAGTGGTGTGGGAGGAGGTGGGGGAAGAGACTCCTGGCCATGTGACCAACAAGATGGTGGATAAGACATTTTCTCTGATGTCCATGATCTCTCAAGCCTCTCTAAAACAGAAATTATGTTCAGCAAGATCAGCTGTCTTCCTGGTCTTGGACACCTATAATCCAAAGGAGCGTTAAAAAAAGATCCTCCTTTGAGTTCACTCAACACTCCCTACCTGAACACCCAGCATGTGATGAGCAGGGAGGTCACATCAAGTGATCCAAAGATCAGACCCAGAGGCTTGCAATCCAACCCACGTCTACAGCATGCCCCCCCAAGAGATCTGGGCTGAGAGCTATGAAAGTATCACATGAAATAGGGCCCAACCCCACTCCCTAACCCTCTTTGTATTAAAGCCAATGAAACCTAAAATATAGAAACCAACCCCGCAGAACCTGCAGGGCAGCAGTCTTAGCAGCCAGTGACAGGTTAGAGAATCAGGGAACAGAAGGTGTGGGAGAGGACCTCGGAACTCCAGGACACTGGGTGAGAGCAGATTGCATGGTGCTCTACCTAACCTGAGGTAAGACACAAGTATCTACCTGGGGCCAATTTGGGCCCCCTTCCACCCTATTACAAGTCATGTGAGATAGAAACTGAGACTGGTGAATCATGTATTGCCCAGTGTTGGAGGAGGCTGAGACCTTCTGGATCCAGCCCCCCCCCCCCCAAAGTACCATCAGAGAGGACGGAGTCAGAAAATGAGCAAGAGAGAAAAATAAGGGGGGGGGAACGGAAATTGCCAAAGATCTTAGGAAGAAGAAAACTCAAAGACCTTGAACTGCTTCAATCAATAGGAAAAACATCAATAGTAGAAGGAAATATTGCCTCCAGATCTAGTAAATGAGTTCAGGCATCTGAGAATAAATACTTCCAAACTAAGTCTAGTGTGATCTACCCTGAAAATCTCCGCTGAACCATAAATGAAAAAAAGATAGACATTTAACAATAGAGAGGTGTTTGAAACATTCTTAGAAGGAAAACCAAAATTAAAAAGGCTATTTGCTTTTTGAATACCCCAAACAACAGAACTGTAAGAGGAGTGAATGAATGTAGCATCAAAGGGCAGCAAAAGCAACAGAGTAACAGCAGAGAATAGGAACAGACTTCTTTCTAAATGTACACAAGGAGACAGAAGTAACAGTGAAGATTCTGTCCATTCCGGACAGAATCTGGCGACACCCTGCCATTACATTATAAAATGGGAGTGTATGAAGAGGAAAGGAGATAATGGGATAGAGAGGAGAATGTGATGTGTCCAAGTCAAATCAAAGGCTATCAATGAAAAGGTGACCCCTGTTGTCTCTGAGGAAAAGGCGGCAGAAGAGGAAGAGGGAAAGACTGAAAAGAGTGGAAAAAGGAAAAAGGACTTGCTTTGGTGGTTGAAGGGAACTCCACTGAAGAGTATTCTTATGGGAGAAGAGCAACATTCTGTGAAAGGAGATGTGGACCTTGTGTTGGTTGCTGTCTAGGAGATTTGGGGATTGAAAAGACAACTTGCCCTACTTTGGAAGAGAGGAAACTGGAACTTCTGGGAACAGGGGAGTGGGAGGGCTTGGATGCAGAGAGGAGATTATGAGGCAAATAGGGAAAAAAAGTAATCAAGGGCAAGGTATAAATCAGTGATGTGCTGTATAATCAAGGATAGGGGTAGGGTGGGTGAGTCTGGATTTGTTTTGAAAGTGAGGAACAATGGAAAGGGGAATCCAAGGGAAAAGCTCTATAAGGCAGTGGCAGAAACTACATGGAGGGGAGAGCCCAGGATAGACAGCTCTGCAAGTTTTGATTCCATGAAGGACATGGAGAGCAGAGAAGGATTAGATGATTATAAGGGGTCATGGACCAGAGAATGAGGCTCTAAAATAGACAGAATGAAAGGATGGATAATAAAGTGAGAGAAATCTTCTCTGGAAAGGGGTGCAAAAATGAAATAAAAAAACAACTAATGAACAGGAATTAAAGGGAAAGAGAAGAAAGTAGAATTTACTTAACTAAATGAGAAAAAAGGGGAAGAATGAAATAACTAGATAAAAGCAGGAAACAAAAAGGAATTAAGAAACAAAACTCCAAAGGGAAAAAGAGTAAAAAACAAGGGAGGACTGGAGGTGAGGGGAAGAAGTCAGTGGAAATAGGGTCCTCTTTAAAAAAAAAAAAAGATTAAGCTAAAATAACTGTAGAAATAGTACTGTGTTTGCAATGGGGGGGGGGGCAGGGCGTCTTAACTTGAAAAAATCCCCAAATATTAGAGATAAATGGAGGAAAATGTAAACCTAACTCTAATAACTTTAAATGTGACTAGATTAAACAATTCAATAAAATGAAAAAGAATAAGTTCAGGTAAGAAAAGAAAGCTCTAAAATCTTGTTGCTTATGACAAAACACATCTGAAAAATAAAGACATAAGCAAAATAAGACTGAAGGGATGGGAAAATATTTAGTATGCATCATGTGAATTAAAAAATGCAGGAGTTGCAAGCTTGCTATCTCACAAAGTAAAAACACTGAAAAATCAGAAGGCATAAAAAAGAAAACCACATTACGCTAACCATAGACAATAAACCAGTATCAGTAAAAAAAAACAAAACAAAACAAACAAAAAACCCCCCAAAATCCCTTATATGCTCCAAATGTCTTAGCACCAAAATTCATAAAGGATTACTAACTGATCTACAAGAAGACAAAGACAGTAACACAACAGTGACAATCCTGCTCTCAGTTTTGGATCAAGTCTACCAGTAAGATAAAGAAAAGGGAAAATACAGAACTGAACAAAATGCTGGCAAAATAAGAGGTAAAAGACTTCTAAATGGGATTGCAAAAGAATATATATATATTTCTCAGCCCCACATGTAACAACAAACAAAAAAAAAAGGTCAAAGCACCAAGATTGCAAATAGATGTAAAAAAGTAGGAACAGTAAATACATTCTTTATAGACTATAACACAATAAAAACAAATTTGTCAGGGACCACAATCAAAAGACACAGAAGCAAGGGAAGACTTAAAAATGAAATATTAATGATGAATGGGTCAAAAAAAATCACAGGAACAATTAATAATTATGTCAAAGAAAATTATAATGATGAAACAACATACCAAAATTTCTGGGTTGCAGCTAAAGCAGTCCTCAGGGGGAAAAAAATTATATTCCTACAAACATATGTTAAAAAATAGAGAAAGAGAATTAATGAAGTGAATAAGCATCTTAAAAATTAGAAAGCCAACAAATAAACCTAAAACAGGCACAAAAGAGAAGTTATTTAAAAGTATATAAATAGATAAATCAGAAATCTTAAAAATAGAAATGATAAATAAAAGTAAAAGCTGGTTCTTTGAAAAGACTAGAAAATTTGATAAACCAATCTAATTAAAAAGAAGCTAGAAAATTAAATTAAACAGTAAGGTGAAATCTCAATAAAACCAGAAGAAATAAAAATATTCAGAATATATCATATACAGTTATATGCTAACAAAATTGAGAACACAAAAGAAGTAAGAGAGTACCTTCAAAATTATGAAATACCCAAACTATGAAGAGACATCGATAGAGATCTTAACCCAATCTTAGAAAAGGAAATAGATCTAGCTGTAAGGAACTACCAAATGAAAAAAAAATTCTGGTCCTGATGATTTCACAAAAGAATTCTATCAAACTCTTAAAGAATAATTAGTACCCATACTTCACAAATTATCATAAAAAAACTGAAAAAAGAAAGCATCCCTAACAGAGTCCTTTTATGAGACAAATATAGTCCTAACACTCAAATAGGGGAAAGAAAAAACGCAGCAGGAAAATGATAGGCCAGTATCATTAATGAATACTTATAAAATTTTATTTTTTCCTTTTGCATTTAATGTTTTATTTTTCCCAATTACATGTAAAAGTAATTTTTTTTTAAGCAATTGGGGTTAAGTAACTTGCTCAAGGTTACACGGCTAGTCATTATTTATGTGTGGGTGCTCATTTTCTGAGGCCGGATTTGATCTCGGATCATCCCAACTCCGAGGCCTGCGCTCTTACTCACTGCACCAGCTAGCCACCCCTTTAGGGCAATTGGGGTTAAGTAACTTGCCCAAGGTTACACAGCTAGGTTTTTGTTTGTGTGGATTAAGTGTCTGAGGCCGGCTCCGAACTCAGGTCCTTCTGACTCCAGGGCCAGCGCTCTATTCACTGCGCCACCTAGCCGCCCCGTAAAAATAACTTTTAACATTAAAAATTTTTTTGACCTAAAATTCTCTTCCTCTGTCCTGTCCTTCCTCATTAAGAAGGCAAACAATTTGACATAGGTTTATACATGTGTAGCAAAACACATTTTCATATTTGACTCAAAATTCTGTCAAAAAGTGGTTTATCCAAGAAATTACTCATTATGACCAAATGAGATTTACATCAGAACTGCAAGTTCAACATTAGGAAAACAATCAACATAATCAATCATATTAACGAAAAAAAAATTCCAAACTACATGAGTATCTCAATAGATGCTGAAAAAATCTTTGACAAAATATAGCACTCTTTTAAGCTAAAAGCCTTACAAAGCATAGGCATAACATAAAAAGCATCTATCTAAAACAAAAAAACAAGAATCATGTGCAATGGGGATACACTAGAACCTTTTGCAATAAATACAGAAATGAAACAAGAATGTCTACTCTCCTTGTTATCATTTGATAAAGTTTTGGAGATGTTAGCAACAGCAATAAAACAGAAGAAAGAAATTAAAGGCATAAAGATAAATAAATATGAGATAAGACTTTCCCTCTTTGCTGTGATATGAAAGCATATTTGGAAAATCCTAAGGAATCAACAAAATACTAATGCCACCAATGCAGTTAGATGGAGTGCTGGACCTGAAGTCAGAAACACCTGAATTCAAATCTGGCCTTAGATATTTACTAGTTGTGTGACCCCAGGCAAGTCACTTAACAACTACTTGTCTCAGTTTCCCCAATTGTAAAATGGGTATAATAACAGTACCTACATCTCAGAGTTATTGTGAGGATCAAATGAGATCACATTCATAAAAAGTGCTTAGCACAGTGCATGGCATGTAGTAGATGTTATATAAATGCTCATTTCCTTTCCCCAACAGAGGAAATTTCAGCAAAGTTGCAAGTTATTTTAAAACTCAAAAATCAATTGCATTTCTATATAATAAAAACAAAAACACAAGAAGCAATAATAGAAAGGGAAATCTCATTCCAAAGAGCTACAAAATGTATAAAATATCTGGGGATCAATCTACCAACGCACACAAAAGACTTGTATATATTCAATTACAAAGTGTTCTTTAAAAAATAAATAAATGACAGCTTAAACAGTTGGAAGAACATTAAATGCTCATAGCTAGGCTATGACAATACTACCAAAGATAATTTTCACTTTTAATGGCATATCAATTAAATTACCAAGTGGATACTTTCACAGAATTTTATAAAATAATAACAAAATTTATTTGGAAAAACAAAAGATCTAGAACAATCAAGGGAAATAATGAAAAGAAGGGATGAAGGGAGAATATAGTATTTCCAGACCTCAAACTATTATAAAGCAGTTATATTATAAATTATATATTATAAAGCAACTATATTATTCATAAGGCCATCAAAACCATCTGGTATTGATCAAAAGAGAGATCAGTGGAGTAGACCAGATAAGGGAGAATCAGTAACAATGGAACTCAATAAGCCAGTGGAAAAAGTTGATACAAGTGGAAAACAGATTACCTAGGGCAAAACTCTTTACCTGATTTAAAAAAAAAAACAACTGCTGGGAAAACTAGAAAACTGTCTAGCAGAAATCAGGCTTAGACCAACACCTTGTACCACATTCCAAATGGATATGTGATCTTAACATTAAAGATCATACTATAAAAAAAATTGGAAGAGAAGCAGATCATATACATCTCAGTGTTACGGGTAGGAGATCAAGAGACAGAGGCAATTACAAAAGATAGAATAGATAACTTGGATTACATGAAACTGAAACCAGCTTCTGCACAGACATTAATGCATCTAGCATAGTAAGGGAAGTGGTTAAATGGTAAAAAAAACATCTTCGTGTCTAATTTCTCTGAAAAGAGTCTGATATCCAAGATACAGAAACAATTAACAAAAATGTATAAGACTAACAACCATTCTTCCAAAGATAAGTAGTCAAAGGATATGAAAAACAGTTCTGAAAAGAACTGCAAAGCATTTATGATCACATGAAAGAATTTTCTAAATCACTAATATAAAATAAATGCAACTCAAAACAACTCCGAATTTTCACCTCACAATTTAACTGGCAAAGATGACAAAAAAATGGCAATAGTCAAGAGTTATAGAATGATAGACACAATAATATACATTGTTGGTGGAGCTGTGAAATGGTATAACCATTTTGGAAAGCTATTTGGAATTATGCAAGTAAAGGGACTAACTTCCATACTATCTCAACTAGAGACTGTGCTACTGAATTTATACCTCGAGGAAGCCACTGAGAAGAAGAAAGTTCCCATATACACTAAAATATTTATAGTGGCACTTTTTGAGGACAGCAAAGAATTGAAAATAAATCAGATGTCCTCTAACTGCGAAATGGCTAAATATATTATGGTACATTAATATAACTTGAGTAATACTGTGCTATAAGAAATTATATGTGTAATGAATACAGAGAAGCATGGAAAGATCTGTATGAACTAGTACAGAGTGAAGAAAGGCGAGCCCACAAAATAGTAACATTAATGGAAAGAATGACCACACACAAAAAATCAAAAGTGAATGTAACAAAATTATAAAGATCAAGCAGGTCTCAAAAGAATAGACAGGATAGGATACTCCTAACCCACCACACCTTTGGGGGAAATGGGAGGAGAATGGGTATTATACAATGCACATATTTTCAGAACTTTTCAATGTATCAGTCAGTTGTGCTGACCTTTTTCCTCTTTAAAAATACTATTTGTTACATGAGATGGTTTTTTTGGGGTGGAAGAAAAACACATACTAAGATAATTATGATGATGTAAGAAACAGAGGCTATCAATAAAAACTTATTTCAAAAAATAAATTGAAATGGTAATGACAGGAAGATTAAGGACAAAAAAATAGTCAAAGAAATCAAGTTTAGCTGTAAGAAAATAGAAAAATTCAGCCAATAAAACCGGTTTTAAGTAGAAGGAAATCTCCTTCTCATCAAACCACAAAGATTTCAGAAGGCTGCCACATAATAGTTTACAAATACAGATTCAAGACCATGCATGGCCCTATAGATGAGTAGGCTTGGGGAGCTGATTAGCTGGATTAGATTCAATTCACAATTTTTAGCAGCAATTACTACAACTATTAGTCAATAAGTTGTGATAATGAGGTTTATACCTCAGAAAGCTCTCTGGTTTAATCACACCATCCACATCAATGGGATAGATGAAATAAAGTATACTTAAGGGACTTAGAGCCAAATTTTTCAATAAGATGTCTCAGGTGACTATATATATGACTGACACAAGGAAAAGGAAAAGACAGAAACACAACAGTTTTAAGTCTGAGAAAGAGTCTGCTTTCTCAAACAAAGTAGCATAAGGGAGTTAGAACTAAGTTACTACCAAATCAATCCCACCCTGAATCTACTGTTCTCCAACTTACATTTCTTGCCATCTTCCATAATAAATTTGCTTCAAATCCTATAAATTCTCATTCTGTCTCTCTGATAAAATGTGGGAGCTAGGGGAACTTTGGAGACATTTTGCTGGAGTAATGAGAAGCAAAATTCCTTGAAGCATTCACAGATCTACATTTGAGGTCAGACTAGAAAACGAAGTTGCAGAAGTCTGGTAATGAAAATGCTGTGTCAACATACATATCAACATTACGGAGGAGTCAGCGAATACACTTAGAGAATTTTTGATGCAAATGCTCTGAAATGGTACATCCACACACTGACACTACAAAAAAAAAAATTCAGATCAGTTGTAAGTCATGAGGTTTTTCAGGACATAGAAATACACTTCAAAAGGAAAACTGATCTGTCTCTCCTTGTAAAACAAAGGCTAAGGCAAATGGCAAAATGAGGCAATTACTCAATTTAATAAATATTTATTCAGTGTCTTGTTCAATACACTGTGCATTAGGTAATGGGGATAATAAAGATGAAACAAGATAGTTCCCACCCAAGAGCTTACAATCTAATAAGTGGATGAGATATACTCAGAAAAAAATACAATGCAAGTTAGAATAAATTATTACATGAAATGGGGGTCAAGTTGGGGCAGGGGAGGGCTTAGACCAGAGAAAGCATCATGGGAGACACAGCACCTGATTTGGTCCTGAAGGGAAAGAATGTCTTTCAATAGGCAGAAAGATATTGGGGGAAGACAATTTCAGGCATGGGGGATAGCATGCATAGACGTGCAGAGGTGGAATAGGATGGAGAAAGGTAAGATCAGAAAATTTGGGCAGAAAACATTTCCTTTCCCCTCAACTGCTTGGGAGTTGGTAATATTCAGTTCCAATTCCTAAGAGAGAGGAGACTAAGACTTTTTTAAGTGCTGGGGAGAGGAACTAGCAACTGTAACATATATAACAAGCAGTCTGTTCTTATTTCTCTTGGCCTTACTATACCTTCATCTTCACCAATGTACGGTATCCACACACCACCCTCATATAAAAAACCGGCTCTCATTCCTTCATCTTGCCCCAAAGGAAAACAAAGTCATTAAACCATTGTCTTGAACCACAGGCTTTAGATCTGGATGAGAAAATCCTCAAGTTTCTGAAGTTTAGTTTCTACTCAAAAAATGAAATGCCAGGGACTTCTATAAATTGGTCTGGATCCAGAAGAAGACAGAGCAGTATAGTATCAGCAGACAAAGATGCCTCAGAGCCCCTGCTCCTCACCTGAGAAGCACATTCTTTCCAATGAGTTGTTTTATTTGTTTGTTTTTTGCTTTTTGGAAGGAGGAAG
Organism: Gymnobelideus leadbeateri; assembly: GCA_011680675.1. Taxonomy (NCBI): domain Eukaryota; kingdom Metazoa; phylum Chordata; class Mammalia; order Diprotodontia; family Petauridae; genus Gymnobelideus; species Gymnobelideus leadbeateri. The sequence continues at coordinate 240,044 of WOXC01003603.1, forward strand.
GCAGGGCAATTGGGGTTAAGTGACTTGCCCACGGTCACATGGCTAGTAAGTGTTAAGTATACGAGGCCAGATTTGAACTCAGGTCCTCCTGACCCCAGGGCTGGTGCTCTATTCGCTGCGCCACCAATCCGTCCCCTGCCCACTGAATTTTATGAGATTTTTTTCTGACCTCAATAACCTGTGACAATTTTCCTTCTGGTGAGCAAGTCAACCTTAAGCCTATGGTTTTCCATTATCAGCAGTCGCAAAAGAAAGGCACCCAAACTGATGGAATCTGGCTTTATGTGAGTTGGTCCTATCTACTCATTTCCCTAAGACATTTCACAGCTGTCTTTGGTCACTCTGTGCCCTTCCCTTACTCCTTAATCCTTTTAATACCTTGGCCTTTTTTAGAGTCCTTTAAGTTTCCCAAATACTTTCATGTGTATTCATTTGAGCTAATCCAAGATAGAATAGCAATTGTGTTTCAAAAAGTCTTAAAATTAAAGAGCATGCTGCTCCATCATATCTTTCTGACACCTTCTTCATGGACCAATCTGACTTGTCTTTGTTGGCACCTGGTTCGTACGTTCACAAAGTACTTGACAGTTTCCAAAAATGTTTTCATAAGTACCACTTTTTCTGGTGGTACAAGAGAGGAAACACTGGAGATGGGACTGGATTCCCAATCTTCCTTCAAGCCCACTTTGCCATAATAATAGCTGTGGGAGCACTGCCTTCACAACAGAACTGGTGATGTCAGTAAGTTGTTTAAATATTGTCTTCAGTTTATAGATGAGGAAACTAAAACTATGAGCAGTGAAATGACTTGTATAACAACAACAGTAAGTTACAACTAACATTTATACAATGCCTTAAGGCATGCAAAGCATTTTTTTATCTCATTTGATCCTCACAACAACCCTATGACGTAGATACTATTAACCAATTTTAGAGATGAGGAAACTGAGACTGCAAGGTTATGTGATTAACCCAGATTCACCGAGCTATAAAGTGCCTGAAGCGGGATTCAAACTACATCATCCTGGCTCCAAGTCCAGCACTCTCTTTATTACAAAACCTAACTACCCCATGATTTAATAAGCGGTGGCACTAAGATCTGAATGCATGCCAACTAGTTCCATGTTTTATGTTTGTTCCACTAAATTATGAATTTGTTAAAATAATATTTTATTTTTCCCCAATCACATGTAAAAACAATTTTTTACATTCATTTTTTACAACTGAGTTCCAAATTCTTCCCCTTCTTTCCTCCCTTTCCCCCCTCCCTGAGACAGTAAACAATTTGGTATAGATTATACATGTGCAATCACGCAAAACATTTCCATATTAATCATGTTGTGAAAGAAAACATAGACCCTCCCCTCCCCCCCCAAAAAAACCACCAAAAAAAGTGAAAAAAGGCATGCCTTGACCTGTATTCAGGTTCCATCAGTTCTTTCTCTGGAGGTGGACAGCATTTTTCATCACGAGTCCTTTGGAACTGTCTTGGATTATTGTACTGCTGAGAACAGCTAAGTCATTCACAATCCATCATCATACAATATTGCTTTTACTGTATATAATGTTATTCTGGTTCTGCTCATTTCACTTTGCATCAGTTCATGTAAGTCTTTCCAGTAACCCATGAATTTCAACAGTTGTACTCAGAGCTAAAAGGAAAGGGAGCTCTGGACATTGTAGAAGGAAGGGAATCAAGTAATTATATCAGCCCTATGGACTTGGAAGTATCATTAGAGAAGTGGAAGAGTGTAGTGGAGGCCTACTAATTAGTTGTGTGACCACAGGCTTAATCTCTGAGACTCGTTTCCTCCTGTATCTACATTACAGGTTGTTGTGAGAGCTATTTACTTTGTCTCTGTATCCCTAGTGTTTGCTCACAATATCTGGCACATAGTAGTGATTATTAATAAATGCCAGATGGACTGGACTGAAAGTGTTCTGGACCAACTCTCTGATTGTACAAAGGAGGAACCTGAGGCCTTATGAGAGGAAGTGACCTGCCCCAAATCACAGACTTCCCCCTGACCACTAACAAACTTTCAAAACCACCAAGGACATTAGGAATAAAAGAAAACAACCAAGTGGAGATGAGACTACAGCAGGAGCTACAAGGAAACAGGATGAGCATCAACCAAGGCCAAGGACAGCAGTGAGGCAAGCTAGCAATTAAGAAACTGATCTCACACTATGTATGGCAAGAGTAGTGAAGCTCAGTCAGAGTAGGGAAATGGTGGGACAAAACGAGTGAGCACCCAATCTTGAGGAAGAGATAGTCAAAAGCCACTCCTTGCTCTTGGGTGTATATGCTCTTTAGACTCCTGTAGAGTGTGCAGCAGGGACTGCAACAGGCAAAAGACCCAATTTCTTCCTTTATGGAAACATCAATAAACCACAGACAGCTGTGCTCATACAACTACTTTCTGGGGGTGGAGGGACAGAAGAAGGGAGAGAGGAGATAATAAAGTTCTGGAAATAGAAACAAGACAGAAGAAGGCAGAGCAGTATGTACGTAGATGTGGCCATTCTTCAAGGGTTTTTTCCCCACCTTTTCTAATTTGTCTCACAAAGGTGGCAGAAAAATAGCTAAGGACCTAACACATCAAAATTTAATGGATGGAGTCTCAGAGTACAAACAACATTGTTGAAAGGAAGCTCAAAGAATCCAAAGTCTCCAAATTCATACTTCAGGATTAAACACAGGCAAAGGACATTCAAACAAATAAATTTATAAAACACTGCTAACTCCCTCTGACTCACTCAGTGGATAGGCCAGAGGTTTGGTGGAGTAGGCAAAAGGAAAGCCAGTGGTCATTATACTCCGCAGAATCGGCTACCCAAAACATAATGGAAATAAAGCAGATAGACCAGGGAGCTGGAGAACTGTAACATACTCCCCACACACACATTCCAATTCCCTGCTTTCTATCATTTACCCCTTTTTGCCCTCTATCCTCTCCTAGCTCTTTTTCTCATCTTTAACAGTACTGGTTAGTTTCATTCAAGTAGTCTGCTCAAGGTCATGAATTAGGCCTTCTGTTTAAATCTGCAGTCCCCAGAAGATTCCCTCTGCCCTCTGCCCCGCCCCCCCCATCCTCCACCATATCTTGCAAGCAGTGGGTACTTGATAAATATTGAAGGATAGCACCTGTCAGAGAGGCATCTATCAGGATCTACCCACCTAGAATGATTAGCTTTCCCAGAATGTCACCACCTGTGGGGTAGGGCATGGCACCTGTCTCAGGCATGAAAAAGGTTAGAAAGTAAGAAAGCCAATCAATGACCATTTCTGGAAGAGGTGGGAACATGTTAGCAGAATATGCATAGATGCTTAAAAGCCCCAAGTTCTTTAAACACAAGTTTGGGAAGAAGCAGTATATCTCCACATCATTTGGCAGTATCATTGCTAAATCAGAGAGTTCAGGTCAGATGGAATCGCATTTATATTCAAAATGCCTTCCTTCCCCCATCCTCAACCAGTGATAGGCTCAATTAGGTTTCACTCTCATTAGACTTGATAAGATCTTAAGGCCTGAACATCATTCAGGTAGTGGACTTTATGGGTTGTTAGTTCCTCTATTCTTTCCTCTGTATTAGGCCATGTGAGCCTATTAAAGATATCTCCCTATAGACACTGCAGGCTTGGGGTATGTGCCACCAGTCATGATGGGATATTTTCAAAAAGTACTTGCCAAAGAAAGTCAATCCTTCCTCTCTCTGATCAAGTCCACTGCTTCTAGGCAGACCCCCACTTAGCCAGGTGGCTAGCAACATCTAAGCCCCCTCTGGACCCAAGCTAAAGAGACACAAACCTACTACCTGTCCCCTTCCCCTCCCTCCACATTACATAAGCCTGCTTTTATCACTCATTTTTCCAAAGTGGATATATTGTGAAATACTGACTATATTTCCCTCTGTCCTATCCTGCCCCCCCCCACTTGTTCTATTCTCTACTTTGACCCTGTCCCTTTTCAGAAGTGTGTGCTTCCAACTTCCCTCCCACCCAACCTGCCCTCCCCTTCCATCATCCCCCCTTTCATCCCCTTCCCCCCTACTCTCCTGTAGGGTGAGATACCCTATTTAGTGTGTGTCACTCCCCCCTAAGCCAAATTCAATGAGAGTGAGGTTGACCCATTCCCTTTTGCCTTCCTGTTCTTCCCCTCCATTGTAACAATATTCCCTTGCTTCTTTTATATGAGATAATTTATCCCATTCCATCTCTCCCCATCTCCTCTCATTATATTCCTCTCACCTCTCAATTTCACCTTTTAAATATCATCTCTTCACTTATTCATCTCAAAGTAAAAAGTCTTCCACTCACGGGGCACACTTAAGTTAACTCAGTCACTTATTCAGCAATCAATTACACAGTATCACTAATCACTAAGTACAATCATTAGAAAATACAGACCCTCCACCCCTAGATCACTAGTAAACTACAATTTCATCATTACTTCCTACCCATGGAGAGATCTTTTCATCTTGACTTGGGGCCTGTTCTCAGATTCCCTGGATCCCCTTCCATGGTTCCAGATTCTATGTGGATTCACCAGACTGTCACCTGGGTTCAAAGGCAGACAATTCCAAGTTCCTTGTCCAGCTCTCTGGGTAGGTCCTGCTCCACACTGAAGCTCACAGGGTCCAATCCATCCCAAATCCTTCACAATTTCTGCTCTGAGGAATTGAAGGCTCAACCAAGCCAGAAACAAAGAAAGTCCCTGAATCCCAGTCATGCTTCCTCAGTCTTCTGCAGCTCATTCAAAAAATCAGAATCACATTATCCAGCCTAGGGGGAGGGGGCTCCTGGGCTCTTGTTCAGAAGAAGCTCCACCACCACCACAATTTCTCAGGAAATTCTGGCTCAGTTCTCGATTCTCTCTTCTGTAGCTATTCTGCCACCAGATTCTTGTCTGGAGAAATTCTGCACTCATTTTTTATGGCGAGTGAAATAAATCCCAGGAGCTCCAAGGAAGCTCCTTTAGCTTTATTTATTTTATTTAAATAACATGAACATATGGTTTATTGCCACAATTAAATGGAAATGGGGAAAAGCTTTAAGAGACCTAATGATAACCCATTCTATAGTCACCAAATCCCATCGGCCAATGTTGGGGTCATCCTCATCCCAGAGACTGATTGTCTTAATCACCTGCCCAGAACCACTCCTGCTAGCCCACATCACTTGTTACTTTGTGGCACTATTACCAAGGCTGCTAATAAGTATGTCCATCATCTTCTGCAAAGTGTTCTGCAGTTTTGTTTTCATACTATGCCTACAAAGGAAAGGGCCATACTTTTAGCTCTGTTTTATGAATGGGGAGAAATAAATGAGTGGCCCAAGTTGAAACAGAGAAGCAATCCATGAGAAGACCAGGGTTGAGCCATCTTTGTTCTTAGAGCTGGAAAAAAGCTAAGAGGTCACTTAAGTCCAGCCTCTACCTGAAACATGAATCTCATTTACAACATTCCTGACAAGATACCAACCTCTGCTGGAAAATCTCCAGTGATGGAGAACTTTTATTACTCCTGCAGCAATGGACATCAACTAAAAATTTGATCTTAAGGCAATCAGTCTCTGGGATGAGGATGACCCCAATCTCTGGATCTGTGGCTCCTAATAGCCTCTCTTCCTTATTTTTCTCTAGCCATTTGTATATCTACTTAACATATGAATGGGGAGAAAGTAATGGAAACTATACCACAACTGAAGAAACTGGGAGAAACTGAGGCAGAAAATATCATCTGTTGAGTTGATCAGGGCAGTGACAGTGACAGGCAGGTTACAGATTTGTGGCCAGTGAAGCTCAGCAAAACAGACTAAGTGGTGTTGTTCTTCCAAGTCAAAGCAGAAGGAAAGGTCAGAAGATCTGAAATCACAGGAGGTGGAGTCTCCCAAATGACAGACATGAATAACCAGGTACCTTTCGGCTTCAGTGCAAGGAGAACCATGTATTGGCTCTAGGGCCTCTGCCATAGGAAGAGGGCAACAAAGACATGGGTTCTCCTTGCTGACTAGTTCTAGCTCTGCTGGGGCTAAAGGAGAAATGTGCCATGCTGCTAAACAAAATTTGCAAGGGAAAATGGGTCACTGGTAACAGCATAACTCCTCAAATGCCTGCTCTAATCACTCAGGACTCTACCTAATAACCCACAGACATTTCTAGCTACTTATCTTTCCTGTAGCCCACTCAAACCTGGTTCTACTTCACATGACACATGCCTAGGGCACTTTGAACCAAAGAGGGTAGCCCTACTGTCCCTAAAAAGAAGTCCAGTTACACTATCATTTACACTGACATCAGCTGTCAACATGCAAGGAAAAAAGAACACAAACTAAAAGACTATTGCTTACCCTGGGTAGAAAGGAAAAGCTAGGCTGTTTGTACTTGGCACCAAGAGGCCTGGGCTGTCCAGACTCATTCTGCGTTTCATACTGCTGGACTCTTATCATGACACTGTCTCATCATCCAACATCCCATCAAGAAGCAGCAGGCAGGATGATATGAGCCAGTCACTGATCTCTCTAAAATACCATCATCTCACCTGCTCTAGTCCCCTTTCAGTTAGACAGAATGCAAAATTGGGATCATCATCTACCCAGCACTCACTATCATCAGCAGCCCATGTACCCATAAGGGCATTGGCACTTAGGTGCATGGCATGTGTTCAGAGGGAACTGTCTCTCTATCTCTGCACATCCTTGGGCCACATTCTACCAGAAGTCCCTACTCCCCATTATGACTTCCCACAGCACAGAAGGGGTGCGATAACTCACCCAGTTCGGCTTTGTTTATGCTCTCTGTTGGCTCTGTCCAAGAAGGAAAGTTATAATTATATGGTGCAAGGGCCTAAGTACTGGTCTAGGAGTCAAAAGTCAGAGAATGTGTATTACTGGCTAATTGACCTATGTTCCTAAGAAAATTCCGTCTCCACCAACACATAACAGGTAGAATGATGCTCCCAATGCATTTGCTTCCCAGTGGAATGGGGACCTGGCATATGATTATGAGCCTATATTCCTACTCACTCAGGGTTCTGAATCTTTCTACTAATCCAAAATGCAATAGAAGCATTGCAAAAAGAGGGTCCCATCAAGCCATGTTTCTAAAGGAGGTTCCTTCATGTCCAGTGGGGCACTAAAAATTCCCTTCTACTTCTTTCAAAAACCTTTCTTTACCTGGCCTAAAATCCCAAACTTTAGTCTCTCTCAAGCACCAAGAAATAAGTGTTTTCTTCTTATTTTATATCCTATCTGATCCCTGGCAGCAGAGAAGAACTCCAACAAGCAGCCTGGAAAAGCTGGCCTTACTGCTGTGGCAGGCAAGGGAGCTTTAAATGATATGCTATCATCATCTTGGAGATGAGAGAATTGAGGTCCAGTGTTTAGTGGTAGAAGCTGGGACTGACGTTCATGTTAAATTTCATCACCAAAGGAAAAGAGATGGATAGACTAGCTTCTTAGAAACTCCTACCCCAAAAAAGAGAACCAGAAATAGAGACTTCTTCCTAAGGGGCAAGGTGGCTCACTCAGTTCCATTTTTTAAAGTCATGGAGGCAATCTGAAGTAGAATCCAGGTGGTTTGCCCTATAAAGACATCTCAAGAGTGCTCAGATCCTTTTAGGGAATACACTTTTAAACTGTTAAGCTGGGAAGTTGTACTGAACAGATAAACTAAGTGGGTTTCATGTACTCAATGCTTATCATATGTATTTTATTACTTCAGCATTTTTAATGTTCACATACTCAATTTAGCCAATGAGAAAATTCCCCCTGGGCTTTTGCCTCTCTCATCTCCTGCTTGATTGGTCAAGGCCTACCACTTGGAGTTCCATCAGCTGACTGGCCAAAAATGCCCTAATTAGGATATTCTACAAGGCTATGCTGAACTGTGCCAAATATGGGTAAATGAATCTTTGAAAGGCGCAATTGGGTGCTCCCATGGCCTCCAGGAGAACAGCAAACTGGCAGAGCTTCTTGGTGAGCTGTCACTGTTCTGTGTGATACCTGGACTTAAGTCAGAGATGTGATAATTAAATTTGAGATGTGATACCAAATGGAGGGGAAGGATTCAGACAGACATTCAGAGACAGAAAAAAGGGATCCCCCTTTTTTCAGAGATGCAGACAGAGAAAGAAAGATCATCAGCCCAGAATAAAACCACACACCTTAATATGCCCCCATGAACAAGATCTTTTCAATGTCAAAAGGTTACACATTTACTATGACACCCTCTCTATTGATAGCTTCTTAATGCTACAAAGGCCACAATGGCTATATAGTTATTTTATTGTGGTCCTCCTCTTTACTATTGATGGCTTCTTAACACCACATGTAATGTATCCTTGTTTGCTTATTGTTAAATATATATAGCTCAGGAGCGGCTAGGTGGCACAGTGAGTAAGAGCGCCGGCCCTGGAGTCAGAAAGACCAGGGATTGGTTCTGCCCTCAGGAAATTAGCACCCACACATAAATAACTGGCAGTGTAACCCTGGGCAAGTTACTTAACCCCAATTGCTTTAAAAAATACATATATATATATCTCACATATATATGTATGTGTATATATTATACATATAAAATACATACATATGTGAGTGTGTGTGCAGAAAAATTTTATTTCAAGTACTAAATAAATGCTTTCAGGAATCAAAAGTGAATATGCCTATTACTAAATTAAGAGTTAACAAACCAAGCCACAAGTAACAAAAGAAATCTTACTAGTGAAAAGTCATAGTTATTTGAATGCTCTTACCTGAAATATCTGTCTCAGTTCTGATATTAAAAAAAACAAACAAACCTATCTTCTGACCTAAACTGACCCTCCAAATGGAATGAAAATCCTAGATTACCCCTACCATGCTCTCTGCTTTAATCTGGGTTATTCCCCAAATCCAAGATTAGCTCTAAGGCAAGAGATGAGCTCCTTCCCTTCCAGACTCCCCTCCCCCAGCATCCTGACATCTATCTACAATCTAGTATAGTCTCTGAACGAATACCTTAGGACTACAGTGAGATGCCTGAAGCACAAACTGTTCCCTACCTCCATTAATTATAATTCATATTTATATTGCACTTTAAGAGTTAAAAAAGGCTTTCCTCACAACAACCCTGTGAAGTTCACATATTTAAAAATTCAACAAATATCTATGAGGACAGAAAGATAAAAACATAAAGCCAACCTTAAAGAGCCTGCACTTTACACAGAATATTTCATTAGTAAGGTCACTGAGGTTTTGACAGGCTGAAGTGACCTGCCCGTGCCTACATTAGAGTTAAATGTCTGGAGTGGGAATTGAACCCAGATATTTTGATTACAAAAGCAGCACTCAGTATAATAAGCCATGTTGACTTTTGGTTCCACACAGAAAAGTCACTAGATTCAGTCTCATCTCTACTTTCACATGTACAGAGGAAGCCCTAAATCTCATTTTTTTTCAGTGACAAGAGAAGTTTCTTGTAATTGTATCTTCATCAGTATCCAATAATATCTCAATGAAGACATAATCAGATCTAAATATTTTTTCCCCAAATTCTTTATTAAGTTCTGGTTTATATCATTCATTTCTGCCAGATTTTGAATTACAAATTTTCTCCCCATGTTTCCCCTACCCACTGCCCCAAAATAAGGATCCTATTGGATATCCCCTCCCCAATCTGCTCTCTCCCATATCTTCCCCTATCTCCCCTCCGAGTTTCCAGTAGGGCATAGCAGATCTCTATGCCCCAGTGCCTGTATATCTTATTTCCCAATTACATGTAAAATAGTATTAATAATAGTATATATACATATATATTTTTAAACATTTGATTTTAAAACTTTGAATTCCAGATTCATTTTCTTCCTCTCTTGTCACCCACCCCCACTGGGAACATAAGCAATTCAGTATAGGTTGTATATATGTAGCTAATGCAAAACATTACCATAGTAGATATATTGTAAAAGACTGACTATATTTCCCTCCCTCCTATCCCACCTCCCACTTGTTCTATTCTCTGCTTTGTTCCTGTCCCTTTTCAGAAGTGGGTGCTTCCAACTTCCCTCCCCCCAGCCTGCCCTCCCTTCTATCATCCCCACTCTCATCCCCTTCCCCCTTACTCTCCTGCAGGGTGAGATACCCTATTTAGTGTGTATGTCATTCCCTCCCTAAGCCAAATTCAATGAGAATAAGGTTGACTCATTCCCTTTTGCCTTCCTGTTCTTCTCCTCCATTTTAACAGTTTTCCCTTGCCTCTTCTATATGAGATAGTTTACCCCATTCTGACTCTCCCCATGTCCTCTCATTATATTCCTCTCTCACCTCTTAATTTCACCTTTTAAGTATCATCCCTTCCTATTCAATTGGTCCTATACCCTCTATGTATACCTGTACACACATACACACACTCACATATCTATTCATATGCCCATATGCCCTCCTATATAGACATATATATGTATGTTCCCTTCAACTATTCTCAGACTGAGAAAAGTTTCATAAGTTACAATTATTGTTTTTCCATGTAGGAATATAAATAGTTCAACTTTGATAAGTTCCTTATGATTTCTTTTCCCTGTTTACCTTCTCATGCTTCTCTTGCTTCTTGTATCTGAATGTCAGATTTTCTATTCAACTCTGGTTTTTTCATCAAGAATGCTTGAAAGTCCTCTCTTCTACTGAATGACCATATTTTCTCCTGAAACATGATACTCAGTTTTGCTGGGTAGGTGATTCTTGGTTTTAATCCCAGCTCCTCTGACCTCTGGAATATCATATTCCAAGCCCTTCAATCCCTCAATGTAGAAGCTGGCAGATCTTGTGTTATCCTAATTGTGTTTCCACAATATTCAAATTGTTTCTTCTTGGCTGCTTGTAATATTTTCTCCTTGATCTGGGAAATCTGGAACCTAGCTACAATATTCCTAGGAGTTTTCTTTATTGAATCTTTTTCAGGAGGTGATGGATAGATTCTTTCAACCTCTATTTTGCCCTCTGGTTCTAAAACATCAGGACAATTTTCCTTGAGAATTTCTTGAAGGATGATTTCTAGGGTCTTTTTTTGATCATGGCTTTCAGGTAGTCCAATAATTTTAAAATTATCTCTCCTGGATCTGTTTTCCAGGTCAGTGGTTTTTCCAGTGAGATATTTCACATTGCCTTCTATTTTTTCATTTGTTTGGATCTGTTTAATAGTATCTTGATTTCTCATAAAGTCACTAGCTTCCATTTGCTCCAGTCTAATTCTGAAGGAATGATTCTCCTGAGTGAGCTATTGAGATTCTTTTTCCATCTGGCAAATTCAGCTTTTTAGGGCATTTTTCTCCTCATTGCCTTTTTGAGCCTCTTTTGCCATAGTCTATTTCTAAAGGTCAGTCTGTTGACTCTCATTTCATAATTTTCTTGCATCATTCTCATTTCTCTTCCCAATTTTTCCTTCACTTCTCTTATTTGCTTCTTAAGGTCCTCTATGGCCTGTAACCAGTTCGTATTTTTCTTGGGAGCTTTTGGTGCAGGACTTCTGACTTCGCTGTCTTCCTCCTGTTCCATGCTTTGATCCTTTTTGTTGCCAAAATAGGAGTGCAAAGTTGGGTTTCTCTGTTTATTTTTCTTCCTTTGCCTGCTCATGTCGCCACTCAATCACTTGACCCCTGGGCTTTTTGCCACAGTAGGACTCTGCCACCAGACAGGGGAGCTTCATCCTAAATTCTGGGGTTTCCTCAGCTGCTGAAGGTATTAGTTGGGTGCCCTCTCTGAAGCCTCCACATGCTCTGGTAAGCTGGTCACACACCCCATGACCTGCACCCCAGACCACAAACTAGATCCAAGCAGGTTAAAGCAAGAGTGATTACCCCTCAGACTGGTCATTTGGTCCCCCTACACTCTACACGCCAGGAACTGAAGCTGCCACATGGTGGTGGCTGAGCCACAGTGCCTCAGCAGCTTCTTGCCCTGGGGGCAAAGGCTGACCACACTCTCAACTACTGGATCCCAAAGTCCACACTGCACTGACCTCTCACTTTGTCCTTCACATCTATGTGTTGATAATTCTGGAAACCTCCACAGCTGCTGGTGATCTGAAGTCCCTCCAGCCAGTGGTTGGTTAGGCCCACCCTAGGGCTAAAACCTCTGGGCTCACAGGGATGGGCTCGGCTCCCAGAGTGCTGCGCTGGCTGATTCCTGACGGCCTGCTGGGCTGTCCTCAGAGAGAGGTTAGCATCTCTGTGTCATTCTGTGGGTTCTGTAGCTCCAAAGTTTATTCAGAGTCCCCTTTTACATGAATTGGGGGAGGTGGAAGCTAGAGCTCAGCGGAAGTTCTGTTTCTACTCTGCCATCTTGACTCCGCCTCCCCATCAGATCTAAATTAAGAGGGCATTTCCTACTCCTTTACTGTGACTCAATTTAGCTTGCAGCCTAGGGCTACATAATAGAGTCAGAAGATTTGGGTTTGAATCATATCCCAGACAGTTTTGTGATTAAAGGCAAGTCACTTTACCTTTCAAAGTTTCCTTGTCTATAAAATGGGGTTAATGATACTTACACTACTTTTCTTCACAGGATTATTATAAAAAATCTACAAATGTGTTGTTATCATCATCATCATCATCATCATCATCATCACCATCACCATCATCATCTAGTTTGGGAAGCTTTGTTCAGTCTAGGACAAAATGATGCTAAGTGGGGACTTCTTTGAGCCCAGATCCCAATCCTGACACTAAAAAGTGACCTAAGCATGGCCAGAGCCCCTCCTTCATAACTCACTTTCTCCAACCACAGAGTAAGGTAAGGAACCTTATTGGCTCAAAGATGCTCAGGAAACTAGCTGGTGAGAGAGGGAAGAGGAGCCTGAGGGCAGTGGAGAAGCACCACCATGTTACCTTTTCAGTTTTGCAGACCCAGAAAGTTTTTACAAGAAGAGGTAGGAATTAGAGTTGTCTTGTATTCTCCAACCAATGCCCTGTCAAATGAACTGAACAGGGCCTATCAGGAGCTGTCTGGATCCTGATGTTCTTCCTTTTAACAAGCAAGTATTCTTTTCTCCTTCCCCTTCTGTGAAGGCAGCTGCTCAGGTAACCAGCAAACAGTACCAATCACAGTAGAACATCTTCAGAACACTGGAACTATGAATTCTAACCTCCTCAAATACTCTGTCCTAGAGCCCAAAATAAAGCCAATGAGTAGACACATGACCAAACCCTTTCCTTTTTCTCCCAACAAATATCTTTGTCACAAGTCAAGTAAAGATGCATTCTGCAATAAAGTTTGGACAGCTAAGTGGATATTTCCTGGCTCTTACCTGTCATAACAACTGAGCTAACATTCATTACTCAGCCCTTACCAAAGTACATTGAGGGTGGTGGGTATAACAGGCTGGAGACATCTAAATTCTTTCAAAAGTTTACGAAAAGGGGAGGCTAGGTGGTGCAGTGAATAAAGCAATGGCCCTGGAGTCAGGAGGACCTGCGTTCAAATCCAGCCTCAGATACTTAACTTACTAGCCATATGACCTTGGAAAAGTCACTTAACCCCAATTGCCCTGCCCTCCTCCCTCCAAAAAAAAAAGTTTATGAAAGAACATGGGTCAAAGAACTTGGAATCAAAGACCACAGCTCTCATTAAATACCACCCTTGTTCCTACCAGTCTCCCACTCAAGGATCAGTAGCTACCCAATCCACTTATTTTCTACTAAGAGAAAGTACACAGCTGCAGCCCTGTATAAAGTCCTAGGCATATCAATATATTAAGGGGAGCAAAATTTGACTCCGGGGGGACACAGAATCTTTTTGCTAGCCTGAAGCCATGAATACACTAACTTTTGACTAAATGTTTTTCTCTTGAGAACATCCCATTCCCATGCAATCACCAATTTATTTTCCTTTGTGTCCATGGGAAAAGGTTATACATGGCCAATAGAAATGCACACATTAGTATGCCAAGTGGAATACATATACACATACAGCTAAGACTATCAATGTTGCCAAAGACCCCTAAACTGTTTGTGTTCCCTAAAAGATGTGGACTCTAGACTGAAGCACAGCATTCATTCATTCATTCAATAAACATTTAACATTTACCCAGTGTCTATTTCATGGAAGTAAGGTATTCTTAAGGAGACAGGATGAATGAGAATCAAAGAATGTCACCAATGGAAGGCACCTTAGAAGCCATCTACTCCAGTGAGTATTCAACCAAAGATCTCTACATCAGACTCAACAAGTGGGTATCCAGCCTTTGTTTGAAGACTTCTAGGGAAGGGAAATCTATGATCTCTAAAGGCAGATCATTCTAATATCTCTTTTAGGAAGACACAATCTCTGTGTTCAAAGATATTTAATCTAATATAGAAATAATACATATAGATAATAAAGATAACAAAGCAGGATCACAAGGTTTAGAGATGGAAACACCACTGAAGGCACCTAGTCTCATCCCTTTATTTGACAAGGGCAGAAATCGAGGCCCAGAAAGGTTAAATGATCCTGGTTAAGGTTAAGTGATCACAGCTAGTAAATAGCAGACCCAAGATTTAAACTCAAGTCCTCTAAGCACACTATAAGACAAATGAGTAAATGAGGTACTTGGGACCTAGTAACTAGGTACGTAAGAAAACAGTTTAAACTCAGCAATACCACTTCTAGGATTGTATCCCAAAGAGATCACAGAAGCAGGAGGAAGACCCATATGTACAAAAATATTTACAGCAGCTCTTTTTGTGGTGACAAAGAATTGGAAATTAAAGGGATGCCCATCAATTGGGGATTGGCTAAACAAGTTTCGGTATATGAATGTAATGGAATACTATTGCGCCATAAGAAACGAAGAGCAGATGGACTTCATATTTACCTTGGAGAGGCTTATACGAACTGATGCTCAGTGAGAAGAGCAGAGCCAGGAAGAATTTGTACACAATTACAGATTCAATGTATGTGTGACGACCAACTTTGATAGACCAGACTCTATTCAGAAATGCATGGTATAAGTAAACTCCAAAAGACTCATGATGGAGAGAGATGTCTACATTCAGAGAACGAACTAGAAAGAACAGAGTTTGAATGCAGATTGAAGCAAATTACCTGCTCTCTTTCTTTTCTTCTTTGATTTGGTTTCCTCTTTCCCATTGTTCATTCCATCCCATACAATCCTTCTTTATAACCTGACCAAAGTCTAATGTGAAAGTATCTGCAGATCCTATACCTGATTGTATACTGCCATGGTGGGGGGGAAGGGGAGAAAATCTGAAACTCAAAGGACTGGGGAACTGAATCTTATAAACTCAAAGTAAACGAACAAATTAATAAAGACAAAAAAAATAGTTAAAAAAAAAGAAAATAGTTTAAAGACAAGAGAGGTTACTTCCAATTAGAAGGGAATCAGAGAAAGTCTCATGGAGGAGGTAGTATCTGAGAGAGAGACCCAGAAGAATAAGGGCAGATTTGAATAGGTAGAGAGGGGATAGGTAACTTAAAGCACAAGGAAAGATATGGGGAAGGGTACAGAGTTCAAAAAACAGACAACATGTTAATAAAACAGTGAGTAATCTAGTTTGGATACATTATACAGTATGCTGAAAGGAGCAGTAGATGAGGGTAGGTTAGGGTCAGAAATGTTATCTTGGGGGTTGGGTGTACAGACAGGAAATCAGCAGGAAAAGCCAAATCAATCCCTGAACACTGCGGCAGTCTCAAATTGACAGTACCTTAGTCTACTTCCTTCCTGTTCGATGGGCCCCAGGGACCAGCAGGATACAAGGCCAAGCTAACAAGAACCAACAGGGCTGAACGTTTCTCTTTCTATTAACTTAAAAAAAAAAACCACAACCACTTATTTCCAAATACAGAACAGAGGTTTGGCTGAAACTTCATTCTGCATTGTTTCACCTGGGAACGGCAAGTTCTTTGATAGATAGGCTGAAAAGATGACACACACTGCAGACACTTCTAAAAGTCACCTGTATCCTTTGCTCCAAAGAGAAATCAGACATCAGCAACACAGCTCAGTAGGCTAAACAGAGGATAAGAAACTCAGGGGCTATTTGTTCTGTTTTTGCTCCTCACTTGTCTAAGATCTTCAATGTCCGCAGTGGGACCACAGAGCCAGTCCTAATACGCTGATGAGATAACAGCTGAGAATAATATACTCTTCAACAAAAAGCCACTATATTTCTCTGGAGTTCTAAAATGACATGTATCTTCTCTTCCCCTGATTACAGCAGGGAACTCCTGGTCAAGCCTCTCTTGGGGTAGCTATACCCAGAAATCCAGAACTCCTGATTGCAAAGAAGTAAAATTGAGCCCCCTTCAGAAATTCTAAGAAGCCCCAATCTTCTCTTTAGCATAGTCTAGTTTAGCTGGTGTCCAAGTATAAAATCAAGCTCAGGGTCTATAAGAAAACTCCCCTCAAAACACTGTTCTGAGGCCCTGATGGAATCCCTCCTTACCTCTGCCTCTAAGAATCATTCATTTCTTTCAAAGTTCAGCTCAAATATTAACCACTACCTAAGGCCTTTCGGGATCCCTCAATTGCTAGCAACCCCACCTCCCAATGACTTTGCATATATACTTATATGTGAATATGTAGTCTCTCCCTATAAACTATAAACTCCTTGAGGGCAATGACTGTTTTATTTTTGTCCTTGCATTCCTAGTACCTAGAACAGTGCCTGTCACTAGTAGGTACTTAATAAATGTTTGTTGACTAACTGATCAATTCCAGCTGTGGGGACATTCATCTAGGCAATTCTCACCTGGTCCCAGGCCTGGTTTGTGGAGCGTGGTGCTCAGTTACAGGACATCTCAAATGGGGTGAGGGCTAAGGGTTTGTGCTTCTTCCCAAGGTTTGAAATAAAACCCCAGAGTCTAGAAAAGCATAAATCCAGCTGTCTTTACAAAGAAGTAAACAGATGAGAATGAATGGAATAAGTTACTAATTAAAAGAGAAAGCGCCCTAGCCATCACTGGTTAAAATCTTTAAATAAAATATTTCTTCATGGAAACAACATAGAGACAGATTTGATCAAATCCAAACAGTTAACTCTTGAAGAGGCTCTAGCATGCAATGATCTCAGCAGCTGAGAGAAAAGGCCAAACAGCTACATCAACAAGACAAGTCCAGCCAGAATGCTCACACAGTGACAGTAAAGCAGTCTCAACATAAGGCCACACCAGTGCCCAAACACTGGAGAAAGCAAGCTGCTATTTCTAAAAAGCATTCCCACTATTCAAATCTAAGTAGAACCAGTTTTCTCTCTCTTGAAGTAAGCAGCTATAAAAAAGCAGGCATTTATTTGAGCCCCCACAGATGGTGAGCACAAACATGGCAGCCTCATCAGCAAGGGCCAGCATATTAAGATGCCTTCAACATACCTCTCAACTAGCCAGGGACGAAATAGAGGGCTAGACAACCTTCAGGAACCAATTTCCCCAAATGGCACAGTTTGAGGAAAGAGGAAAGAAGGAAAGGCTTGAAATAGCCAGTGAGCTAATGGAAGGTAAGACTTGAAAGGCATCTCTGGTGGGAAAATCCTAAGAAAATAGCCAATGAAAAAGGAGCATTGGTGTTTCTTAGGGAGTTCCCAGACTTCCTTTGGGCAAGATGGAGATTACAATGGAGAACTATGCATTGGTGATCTTGGTGCCTGAAAATAAGCCAATACACATAGCTCTTAAGAAATAGGAATACTATTTATCTACAGATACTGTGGTGACAAGAAACAGAAGCACAAAGGAAAATACCAGAATGTCCTTTGTGAGGGGTTTGTTCTGAGGAACCTCTCCTCCTCTATCTTTTTCTTAATGGTCTCCTTTTTGGAACCGATCCCCTCCCCCCAGGGCTGAAGCTGGTTCCAGCCCTGTTGTCCCACTGGCCTGGGGGCCGGGGGCCAGTTGAGAGGTATGCCACAAGCGTCCTTCCCCTACTTTCTTACCTTCGTGCCCTGGGATGTAAGTGCTGATGCTGCCGAGTTATTAGGGCACTTTCCCACACAGGACCACTGTGGCTACTCCTATACCAGCCTGTAGCCGGGTGCCCGGGATAGGATGGGCTAGTGAAGCCATGGTCTGATTCCGTCTCTGCAGCCAGCGAGGAAGCTGAGCTCCCCATGTTACCCCCAACCTGGGCCCAGCCAAGAATTATCCCAGATTAGGTCCAGGCGCGTGTAGTCGGGTGGAAAGGGTGAGGATTGGAGGCATGGACAGGCAGAAAGTTCCCAACACTGGAGAAAGGGAGGTCGATTCTGATTAAAGTAAAAAAAAGAGAAAAGAAAAAAAGAAGGAAAAAAAGAGAAAAGAAACAAAGTATGATTTAAATGAATAAAGTTTTTAGAAGCTTCATGAAGGATTCTCTGAAGGGACCATGCTTGTATACTAAGGTAACCAGATAAGCTAAAGTTTTAGGATCTGGAGTAGTGAAGGTAAAGGCATGTAACTGAAAGGGTGGACACAGGGGTCCTGAACAGTCAGTAAGTCATACCCCAGAGCAACAGGTCTCTACTCGACTAGTTCCTGTGACTAACACCATAACTGGTACAGGCAGCAGGACCAGTGTAATGGGACTATTATTTCAATTCGATAGATATTTACTTGGTACGTAATATATACATGTACGTATATGTACACAATGTTTATGCATGCATGTGCATATGGGTGTATGTGTATGTGTACACACACACACAATTCTTCCAACCAAGCTCAACCCTGCATTTTACACAATGCTTCCAACTCACTGAGAACAATGCCTTCATCTCCAGGAAAAGTCAAAATTTCAAGAATATTCATTTCTCCACCCCCTTGTTCTACCCTTTCCCATAAAAAAAAAAAATGACCCAATCCTCTCGTTCTCTGTTTTGAAGTGAGGTAGCATGGTAGGGTGGGAAGAGCCCAGGGTCTGGAACTCGTAAGACCTGGGTTTCGGTCCTGGCTTGGATACTTACCAGCTACATGACAGAGAACAGACAAGCAAGTCACGTAAGCTCACTAAACTGGAATTTCTTCATCTGTAAAGCGGGAAATCATACCTAGAGCACCTGCCTCACAGGAAAGTTTTAAGGGGTTTAATGTATGTGTTATATGTGTGTGTGTGTGACAGAGAGAGAGAGAGAGAGAGAGAGAGAGAGAGAGAGAGAGAGAGAGAGAGAGAGAGAGGGTATTTATTTTTACCAAACCTATATGATTGTATCCTTGTAGGGAAGGTGAGTAAACTCACTCTACCAATGGAGACCAGCAACTGGTTTGCAACTCATAGTCTTAAGAGTGTTGCCTGCAGCACTGAGAGGTAGTAACCTGTCCAGGTCACACAGCCAGCATGAATCAGAGACAGTCTTTGAATCCAGGCTTTCCTGATGCTGAGACCAGCTTTCTTTGTTCCATGCTGCTTCTCCAAAGAATAGTTGTGAGACCCAAATTAGATAATACAGTCTATGTAATAAAGACAGTGTGATACAGTGGAAAGGGTGCTAGCTTTAGAAAACTTTGAATTAAAGGATCTGAATTAGATCCTTCTAAGTCACTTTCCCTTTCTAGGCCTCACTTTTTTCATCTATAAAATTAGAGGACTAAACTAAAGGTCTTGTCCAGTGGTACATGAATGATCTAGGTAAGGTACTTTGCAAACCTTAAAAGAACTACACAGTGCCATCTCTTACTGTCATTCTAACACAGCCATGCATCTTCCTGAATAGGTAAATACAAAAAGTTTGAATATATAAATAAACCAACAATTTTTTTCTGATTGGAGGAAAAGAAACTATATCATTTAGATATATGACAGAATAAAGGATCAAGGGAACATATAATTGTGCTAAAAAGGATAAACAAAGGAAAAAATTAGCAGCACTGAGCTTATCCAACTTCCCACCATGATTCAGAAAGACCTTTATGAAGAAGTTATTTAATTCATTCAAAGAGACAAAGAGCCTGGAAAATACAGTGCTTGAGAGTCAGATTGGTTCCGAGGAATCAAGTGAGAATTCTGAAGGGTGTCAGAATTTTGCATACTCTTTTGCATCAGGTATGAGAGGTAGGCATGGCAGACAGATTATTACTAGTGTGAGTAAGAGCAGCAATTTCCATTTATACAGTGCTTTACATTTTACAAAGCGTTTTCTTGACAACAACCTGTTATCATAACTTTACAGATGAAGAAACTGAGGTCCAGAAAAGGTGACCTACCCACAGTTACACAGCTAATAAATTATCAGATCAAGGAATCAAACCCAGGACTCTTGCCTTCTTCCTCCCATACTTCCCAATAAATCATGATGCTTAGTGGCCAACGTATTCATGTAAGGTTTATGGACAACATCCACCTCAACTTCTCAAACAACTAGAAAATAATTTCTTCTACTCTAAAGTCCATGCGCTAGAACCAGAGATTGAATAAAGTAAGGAAGGGGATATATTATTCCTTCAAAATTAATTGACTCAATAGAGAGTCTTCCATCCAAGTGATAAATGAAAATCTGCCACTGCCTTTCTCTTACCACCTGCTTTTAGAAGGTAAAGTTATCAGATAAGACAGTTTGTCTTGTAATGGGCAATAACTTAAGAATAAAATTTGGAACTGAAGATACTTAAGGAGCTGTCAATTGTTTCAGAAAACATAAATTTCTATTTACAATTTTGACAACATTCATGCAGCCCAAACAATCCAAACCTCCAATGGTCCTGGTGCCTCAAGGCCCAGGAAACATTTAATCATCAAGTTTGGCAATTTCCAGCCCATGTGGGACTAATGAGTGGGGAAAGCTTACTTACATGTAAGGAAGGGATAGAAATAAACTTAAAACCCGATAGATTTAAGCAGAGGAGACAGGTTTGCAAATGCCTTAAACTTCTCAGGTAAAGCAGCTCAATTCTGGAAAGTGACAAAGGAGACTACTCTGATTCACTCTTGACAGCAAACAAACAGATGGTAGTTTTCACTCAAAAGTGAAAGAACTGAAGGCAACTGTGTCCTTCCCTCTTTGAAAACACACTAACTCGCATCCTACATACATCTCTGGGGCAAAGTTTTAATCAGAGATGGTACAATATTACAGGCCAGTAAGAAAAGGACCACATCCGCCTCTTCTAGAAAAGCATCACGTTACTCATCATTTCCTACAGTAGAAAGGAGCTTGATTTCTAGCAGCACAGCTGACCGAAGTGAGAAAAACCCAGCAGTTCTCATTATCATACAGTCCAAGGAGAGTATCATCCTATCTGGTACTCTGATGTTTCCCTCTTGAAAATGAAGCCAATTTTCAGCCCCTCCCAATACACTACCCTTATGTTATTCCCTTAATGAGAATCCTTCAGCTGGCATTCAAAACTCTTTCCAGCCTACCTCTACCTACCTTTTCATGTATTCTACATTCCAAACAGAATTTCTGGCTGTCCCTCCTCCTGTTCTCTGCCCATCTCTGTGCCTCTGTTAATGACATCCCCAGGACCAACCCAGGTAACTTCCTGCAGAAAGCTTTCTTCACCCCTACAGTTGAGAGTGATCTCTCCTAATATTTTGTCTGAACTTTTTCTTTGCCCTTACCACATTCTAATTTGTATTGCAGCTATCCACAGATACGTCCTATTTCCCTTGTAATAGACTGTAAACTCCTTGAGAATGGCTGCCTTGTTTCATCTTTGAGCATATACGCTTTAGCAGAATTTAATAAATGTTTGTTGAATTGGACTGAAAATTAGGAATATAAGATTACTGCTATACTTTGAGCTCCAGGCACTCTATTTAGTAGCATCATATTACAGGAACCACACTGCAGAGCTGAGGAACAAGGAAAGAAGGGCTCCCCTGGGATAAAGATCTCTTGAATAGATGTGAAAGTCAAGTTGATTCATTTAGGCCCCCGCTGGCTAACACACTGCTGTGACCTCCTCTTTGACTCTCATCTTCTTTGGCTCCCTTTTTCTACACCTGCTATTCACCTACTCCTTGACTCTCTTGACCATCAGTCTTTACAAAGTCAGTCCAAAAGGAAAAAAAAATAGTCAGTCACTCCAGGCAAGAAAGAGACTTTGGGCAGGAGGCCTGCTTTAAGGCTGCTTAGGAACAAAATTCTGCTTGTGGTAGTGCTGGGTGTGGAAAGAGAGCTATAAATAGATACAGGATAACCCAAGCTAAGCCGGAGTTACTCTTGGGACAGATTTAGTTTCACACCAGCAATTGTTCTGTAAAACAGAGACTGCTCTCTGGTCAGTATAACTTATCTCTGATCAGTCTAGATCTAGCAACAAGACTGTTCTAGTAAGATGACAAACTGTATGTTCTCTAATCTCAAGATATCTTTATTTTTCTTTGTATCCTTCCTATCGCCAGCACAGCATGTTGAACATAATAGATGCTTAATAAATGTTTACTGAATGAATGAGGTCTATCTATTTCAAGAGGAAAATAATTCAAATTTAAAAATAAATGAGCCAAACTGTTCCACAAACTGGTGGCTGCATAGAATTCACAGTTATTCCCTAAGCCCAAGGCTGCTGAAGAATAATGGGTTAAAATAAAACTGAACCAGAGAGAGTAACTCATCACCTGAATCTGCCTCTCACAAAGCAAAACCCAGGCAGTATTTGTACTGAAGTAACTCACATTCACTGGTTGTAAAATTCCCTAATCAGGAAGCATCTCTTCTCCCACCCACCTCCATCCCTATATGAAGCAGAGGGTTGCTCCCAACAGAGACAAATAGCACTGCTATGTTTTAACAAGAGAGGATGCAGAAATCTCAGAGCAGAAATGGAGTGGGAAAGAAAAAGTGAGAGGCAAGGTTCAGGGTGGGCACGTTCCCAGTTTCCATTCCACCTCCTCCAACAAATCACCACATAAATGGTGAACAGCAAAATGCCCCAGCTTGGCAGGATTCCTGGCAGGAGGCAGCAGGAAGAAGGCTCTAGGAGAGCTTGAAAGAGGAAGAGATGAATGGGGGGGGAGAGTGGGAACAACAAACCAACAGGGAGAGTTCCTTTCTTTTATTATTTCTAAACAAAATAATGACTGGTTTTCACAGGTTCTCATTAATTGCTTCTGAAATGTTATTTTCCAAATAAGAAATTGATTTTATTCCTCTCCCACTCCCAAGCCCCCAGTAATTCTCCCTCTTCCTCCTCAGAGAAAAAAACTGAAGCTTAGACCAGTTTTTCAGTGGGAGGAGGGAAGTGTCTTGGGGAGTGAAATGTTCTCTCCCCTCTGGCAGACTTCAATAGCTGCTCCTAGTTCTTTCACTAGGTCCTCATGCCCCTTCCACCTCCACAGCCTACTTTTCCAGGAAACAAGTGAAACACAAAGCCTTTCCCCTAAAGCTGATGGAGGAGAAAAGAGCAGTGGAGTGGGAAGACTGGATGTGCATCCCAGGTCCAACTCTCTCTCATGAGCTTTAGCACTCCACACAAGTCACTGAATCTTTCTGAGGTCCAGTTGCTTCCTGCACATATAAATGGGAATGCTACTACTTGAACTAACCACCTCACAAGGTTGCTGTGAGGAAAAGTGTTTTGTAAAGCTTTACAGACATCTGGGTTAGTACTATTATTATGAATAACACTGATGCTTAATCTTCCTAAAACCACTTTCCAGAGGAGAAATGGTTTAAGTGGCCCCATACCAGCTAAGCCTTCTCTAAGGCTGGAGACTTAACTAAATACCTTCTACCAGAACTCAGAGGACAGGTATGGGAAAGGAGATTTCTGGCTAAGAAAGCAGAGGAGGGAGGTGTTCTAGTCAGAAAGATGGGACGAAAGAAAAAAATCCAATTAGAGATGCTTCTGAAGCCCTTTCTTTGAAAGGTTGAAAAACATATACACATAAACACAACTGTCATCTTAAAAATCTGGTTTGTGGTGACAGCAGGAGCCAAACAATAGAATTTCCTACTATGGACACCTCATTATCTCTCTTAGAAAAAAAAGGGGGGGGGGAGAAATCCCCTCCCCAGACATTCACTCCCTCTAAGAGATAGAGAGAGCCTATGCCCACAAACAAGATGTGACAAATTTAAGGCAGCTACACCATGATGCAACCAGCCTCACAATCCCTTCATAGAAGGGTTTTCATTTGGTAAGAAGATTCTGCCCCAAAGAGAGGTGTGTATCTTTCTCACCAACCCTTTCTATAATGTGACCTGTCACCTTCAGGAGAGGACACTTGCTTTGCACAGTCACACAGATTTTCGACACCAGTCCTGGCAAACAGATGAGAGGTAAAGGTTATTCAGTTAAGCAGAGAAGGGTTTTGAGGAGGAAAGGAACATACAAAGAACACTGACAAATGAAAATAAGATGACTTTATTGTCAAGAGTTTTCCATCAAAAAGAAATAAGACGTAAAAGGTCTGGAAATGGTGGAGGACTGGAGCCCTCATCAACCCCACACTGCCTATTTAGAGACTGAATCATACTCACTTCCTATTTTCTTTCTAGTTTCTTAGGAGACTGCTGAGGAAATCCATTGTTTGAAGGGAGATGAGGCACTCCTTATTCCATACACTCACTCTCCTGGATGCCTTTAACAACAAAACTCTACTCTTAGGGCTAGAGAAATCAGTCCATGAACATACTCTATCAAAGTGTCCACAAAGTCTACATGCTCCCCACTAACACAATATCCAAAGTAGCAAATACCCTTTGCTGCAAATCTTGGGGATACAAAAGGCAGACACAGAATGACACTAAATGTCACTGGAGAAGTGAAGAGGAAAAAGGTTTTTTTTAAATCAATGGATTAAGTGTTGAAGAACCAAAACGCCCAAAGAAAGTTACTGTTCCAACACAGTTCAGGGCAAAGACAGTGGGGTTGAGGATCAAAGTATGTACAAATTGACTTCTCTTGTTCTTAAAAAAAAACAAAACAACACAAAAAAAAACCCCAGAAGATCACTGTTAAATCACCAACCTTTAATTCTGAACTCCTGATTTCTTAGATATCCATAGCATAGTAATGTTATGACCAGATTCATATGCCCGGTTGATATCCTCTACAGAAACACAAAGCAGAAAGGTAATTAAAACTGAGGACTTCTCTGGAGTCACCATTCAAATCAAATTCATGGACAAGATGGACATCCAGTATGCATAAAGGCCAAATAGGTGCTCTCTTCTGAAAAGGCTAATAAAAGGCTTGGAAGTCTATACTTTGGCTTGATATCACAGATCTCCACCAACTCCACCCTCCTCACTACCCAAGGTAAGGATGATTCCAACTGTCACACTGGATGTCAGGTCTGGAATGAGCTTTGTAGACTACTCCCAGGATAAACTTAAAGAGAAAACTATGCATCTTGAAAATTCACATAAATCAATCTCCCCTCCCTAGAAATATAAAAGACCCTCTCTACCAAGAATAGCAATATAGTTTCTTCTACCATGGGTTGGCCAGATGAGTTTAGCCAGTGGCAATTACATCTGACCTAAAGACACTTCAAAAACCTGGCAGACACTTAGGTCATCAGGAGAAAATACGAAAATTAAAAGAGTACTGGTATTTCTAATGTTAACCTACAGCATCTGAATACTGTATAAAGTGCTAACAAAAACAAGCGTGGGTTAGCATGATTTGCCTCATTAGGAAGATCTAAGTATCATAAAAGCTGTCACCAAAAAGGAGGAAAAAACCCCAATACACCAGGCAACAGTGCTCCAATTACCATAAACTTTCACCTAGGTTTCTAATTTCCAAATACTTATCAATTCAATTTTCTACATCTTAGAAGCAGCTGAGTAGGATCCTTATGTTTTTCCCCAGTTACTGAAACCAGTTTCAACTGCATCACACCATCACAAAACCCGACCACATAGTACCATACGAATGCATGTTATTGCTCACTTGCGTTTAGAATGAAGATATATACCCAAGTGTTTGCAAACATGTAATGAATTAGGGAAGCAGCTGGCAGAGGGGCCAACAAGCCTCAGAGGCAAGAAGACTTGGGCTCGAGTATCACCTCTGACATATAATGGTCATGTGATTCTGGGCAAATCAATTAACTTCTCTGTGACCACTAAAACTCCTCTAATTATAAGCTGCAAAACACTTGCCCACCAGCATAAATAGAGGGAGTCTCCTTCACTAGGATTCCCTATAGCAATGAAATCAGAGGCCTGGGCCAACACCATCACCCTCCCTCACACACACAAAATTATATATAACATTTATAAGAAGCATTTAAAGGTTTCTAAATGGGGCCTGTGTGTATATGTGTGTATGTACATGTAAATATACACACACACACATATATATGGAAGGAGAAATAAAAAAGAAGAGGGGTGGAGAGGAAGAGAGAAATATAGATGGCTTTCACTAACTTTTCTTGTGAGACCTCCCCACCCCCCAAGGGTTGGTCAGTGAGAAACTTGCATCTCTTCCTTTCCATTTCTTCTTGTCCCTGCAGTCCTGCTGCATGGGACTAAGAAAGGCCATGCATTACCGCTGTCCCCATTGGTAATGCCTGCCAGAAGCTGTATTGCTAGGAAAATGATATCCAGTCTAACGGTCTGATACCAAGTGATAAGACCACTGAAGGGAGATGATTCCTTCAAAATCATCAGTGAAATAGGCTTTAAAAGTAAACAGGTCCCAAGAGCAGTATTTGTAGAAACAGAACCAACTGTCACTGATGAAGTTTATACTAGAACCTACTGCTATATACTTGAGGTCCCTCCACTATTGGCACCATTGACCTGGTTCTGGAAAGGATTCAGAAGCTTGCTAATCAGTGTGGAGGTCTTCAAGGCTTCTTTGTTTTCCAGAGTTTTTACAGTAGGACTGGTTCTGGTTTCAGCTGTCTGCTATGTGTCCCTTGATTATGGCAAGAAATGAAAGCTAGAGTTCTCCATTTACCCAGGTTTCCACAGCTATATTTGAGCCCTACAATGACATTCTGATCACTCACACCCACCTGAAACACTGTGCCTTCATGGTAGATCAGGCTACCTAGACATTAAACACTCTACCTACACTAACCTTAATCACCTTAATCAAATTTTGTCTTCTATCACTGTTTCTCTCTGATTTTGATGTCCTGAATCTCAATTGGACAGAATTGCAGACCAATCTTATACTGCATCCAAAGATTCACTTTCTTCTGGCCACAGAAGCCCCAATCATTTCTTCTGAGAAGGTCTCTCATGAGCAGCTGACTACAGCAGAGATCACCAATGCTTTCTCTGAGCCAGCTAACTGAATGGTAAAGTATGACCCTCACCACAGTAAATACATGGCTTACTGACTGCTGTACTGTGGCGATGTGGCTCCCAAAAGTGTTACCGTCATCATCAAGGCAAGGCATGGCATCCAATTGGTGGACTCGTGTTCAACTGGTTTCATGGGTGGCACTGATGACCAGCCTTGCACTAGGTTTCCTGGCAGACCTGGCCAAGCTATATCAGGATGTGTTGAATAATGTTGAATAACACCTCTTCAGTTGCTGAGGCCTGGGCTTTCTTGGACCACAAGTTTAACTTGATGTATGCCAAGCATACCATTGTTCAACAGCATGTAGAGAAGGGTACAGAGAGGAGACAGGGCTCTGAAGCATATAAGGGCATGGATGTCCTAGAAAGGATTATGAAGAGGTTGGAGCAGATAGTACTGAGGGGGAAGATGAAGGTGAGAAATATTAATTTGTTATCTTTTTCACACTGTCTTTTTCTGTCTTATGAAAACATCTTTTGTGACCATTAGTTGTCAATCAATAAAAATATGATTATAAAGATACAGATAACCCTCTCCATATAGCAAGCGCTTAAAAAAAAAAGGTGTTGTCCTTTCTATAAGATGATACTACTAACTCGTGGCCAAAAAGATGGTCCAGCAGGGTTTTAAAACTCCATGCCTCATAAATGGATGGAATTATAGTAGAAAGGAGCCTTGGAGATCATTCTAGTCCAACTTTCTTGTTTTGTAAATGAGGGAAGCGAAGCTAAGATTTAGGGGAAGTGACTTACACAAGGTCATACTACTAGTTACTTTCAGAGACAGGGCTGAAACTTTGGTCTTCTGGCCCCCAGATCAGTTCTCCTTCTTGGCTGCCCTTTTCCAGTAACGATGATGCACCTGCATACTTCAGTTTCATCCTCTTCACAGAGCTGACCTGGACCAAAGGGTGCATTCCGTAGCCACAGAGGAGTTTTGTCTTGTTTTCTTTTTCTCCTTTAAAATGTTAACTGGAACCAGGATCTGTGGCCCTGACTCTCCACGAGTGTGAGCAAGATGTTTCACTGTTAGATCATAGCATGAGTATCTTCATATTCATTCTGCCAATCATCTCTAATGAACTATTATCAAATTTCTCCTCTCAGCCTACAACATTCTGTTGGAAAGGAATTCCTCTACCCTAGTCAACATAAGGAAACACTTAAATATGACCAGCATATTCAATTCAACTATGTGCCCTTATGATTAAGTATTGGGATTACAAAGATAAAAAAAAGGTTAAAAAAAAAGACCTCAAAGAACTTACAATCTGATAGGGGAGATAAAATACACACTAATAATACAAGTTAAAATGTGATAAGTACATCTGAGAGGTAATAGATACTATGGTCTGAGTTATGGACGATCCTACTTCCTAAATCAAAGCTGAAACAACTGTGAACCAGCTAGACCAGCTAAAATGGCATGTCTCAGGGGCCTGCTACAAATAATCCAGGACTGCAAACCACAAACCAAAGCTTGACCAATAGCTAGACCAAACATGTAGCCAAAGAAAGAAAGGCCAAGAACATTACAAAGTCTTGATTAGCATAATGGCTAAATTCCAGGAAAACCAGAGCTGGAAAGGTGTTTGCTGATTATCAATGCATCATTACATCTATTTAACAAATAGTTATAGGGTATCTACTGTATGCAAGACACTGTCCTAAGCACTGAGCAAGATAGAAAATATAGTCTCTTCCCAAGAAGTTTACAACTACTAATTACTATGTCAGTGCTCTGTGGGAAGGGCAACAGAAAACTGATAACTTTGGGGAACTAATCTGATCTCACACAAATCATCATACCTAGTATTCCAATAATAATAAGCCAGTTTATATTTCTATAAAGTACAAACACTCTATTGAGGTAGAAAGTTGCAAATATTATCATTATTATTCCCATTTTACAGATTAAGAAACTGAGGCCTAGAGAAGTTAACTCATCCACATTTATCATAAGTCCAGTAAATGTCAGAAAAGAGACTGAAACTCCATTTTTATAACTTCAAGTCCAGTACTCTTTTCCATGCTATCACCAAGCAGTTCTAATCCAGAAAACTATTATAAATTATAATTTAATTATAATTATTATGTGTTACACAAAATAATTACAATTTAGCTATGATTAACCTGTTATAAGAATTTTCACATGTTTTGCATGACACAAAAGCCTTGGTTCTCCCTTTCTGCTGCTAAAGAATTTATCCCTCTTGGTGATAGGTACTGGTAAGGTGTAATTCAATAGCATTTCCTGCTTTGGGCCAGGTCAGTCAGTGAAGACCTTCCACGAATGTGACCCAGATGCTATCATTGTTAGGTCAAAGCATGAGTTTCTTTATATCCAAGCTGCCAACCATCTCTGATGAACTGTTATCAAATTCCTCCTCTCACCCTACAAGCATCATATTGGAAAGGAAGTCCTCTGCCCTAGTTAAAATAAGTTAACACCTATATATGACCAGACAACTACGTGCAAGATATTATTCCTTCCAACTTACCCCTAAGTGCCTATGACCTACCATGGACTAAAGTTGAGAATTTTCAGTGGCACAAATTGAAACTTCTGGTTGGAAATCATGGAAAGGCCATAGTCAAGAAGTTTTAGTGCAAGTAAAGCCCATTAAAAAAAAAATATATATATATATATATATATTCAATAAGTTAGAATCAGTAAGTAGGATACAGGGAGCTGAGATGAATCATAAAAAGCAAAAAGTACTGTCAAGATTGGAAGCAGATTTAGTGGCAGTACCAAAAACAGGTTCAAGGAGCAAGCAAATTAACATGATATAGAGTGGGGATTCTCAACTTGGGATTGGGGGAGAGTGACTACATGAATAGATTTAGGGTGTTCATTAACATTAACATGAATGGAAAAAAATTACATCTCTATTTTCACTAATTTCTACCCAAATTTTAGCATTTCCTTCACAATTATTTAAAAACATTATTCTGAAATGGGCTTCATAGGTTTCATCAGATTGCTAAAGGTCCAAGATACAAAACAGGGTAAAAACACTCATTCTAGGATCAGGAAACAGGGTTCAATCATGAAAAAAAAATACATAGGTATTTGAGTTCTACAATGAATTCCTTCAATTTATTTATTCATCTTCTTTCTGGGGCATGTATGTTTTTATGCCTAGTACATGTGGAAGGCCAGCTCTATCCTCCCATCCTTTTTTTGGGGGGGGGGGGTTGGTCTTTTTGGAGAGGGGAAGGCAGGGCAATTGGGGTTAAGTGACTTGCCCAAAGTCACACAGCTAGTCAGTGTTAAGTGTCTAAGGTTAAATTTGAACTCAGGTCCTCCTGACTCTGGTGCTCTATTCACTGTGCCACCTAGCTGCCCCATTCCTGTTCTTTTTAAATTGACTATAGTTAAAAAATAAATGGGCGGGGGGGAGGGCTAGGTGGCGTAGTGAATGGAGTACTGGCCCTGGAGTCAGGAGGACCTGAGTTCAAATCCAGCCTTAGACACTTAACACACACACACACACACACACACACACACACAAAAACTAGCCATGTGACCTTGGGCAAGTCACTTAACCCCAAGTGCCCTCCCTCCAAAAAAGGCAAAAAATAAATCAATAAATAAATTGACTATAGTTAAATAACTGACACCTGCATTATTCTTCCATGGTGTAGCTACTCTTAAGTGGTTTAAAAAGAAAAAGAGTACCAAGAAGAGAGCTTTGAAGGCTACCTAAGAGAAGAAGAAAAAGAGAATTTTTTTTCTTTTCCCAATATGGGAAATAAAGATTTATAAAACTTTTGCGTTCTGAAAACTACAGGAGAAAAGTCAATTGTCACTTCACATCCAATTCTATCATGCTAATCAAGCAAAAACCTTTGTGCAAGACGGTCATTAAGGAGTTAAAAAGGCATTGTACTGATCCTGAGGGATTTATGATTTGTCTCAAGGTTATAATCAAGTAATAAGCCTGAGAACTCCTCAAAACAGTTTTTAAAACAACAAATAACTGCCCTTCCCCCACCCCCCAGGTCATTCAACTGCTGAGTGGAGAAGCAAAAAGAGACCTTTCTGTCCAGCTCATATTTCAGAAAAAGGGTTGAAGCAGAGAATTGGGCCTTGACGCATCTTTTCAAAATGGAAGCTCACAGCAATGCTCCTAGGTAGGTCTTGGGGAAAACAAGACAGTGATCTAAGGACTCTCCCCAGTAGGGCTTCTGGTAGCTTCCTTCAATATGAGGAAGGTAATGATGATTACAACAAAGCTTAAGTGCTTACTATGGGCTCAGGCACTGTGCTAAGCATTGAGGATACAAAAGACAATAAAACCAGGCAGCCCTATTACTCAAGGAGCTTACATTGTAATGGGATGAGGAGCTGTAATAGTAACGAAATTTGAAGATCCCTTTGTATTGGCAAGCTTAACAGGTACTTAGCACTTAGTTTAAAATTAATTATATCAAGCCTCTGTTAAGAAACAGAAGGTATGAACCCCTGTTGCTGAAGTAACAGGAAGGAGCTGAACAGGGAGGAGCTAATATTGCATATAAGGAAAAGCCCCAGCTGGGAGAGTCAGAACTTCTTGAGGCAAGCATCATGGAGGGAGAGCAGCTACTGCTGGAGAGAGAGAATTTCACTCAGCAAGCAACAGGAGGCTGGGCTGCTACTGCTGGACTGAAGACTGAACTGAGAATTGAGAAGAACTGAAAAGAGAAATGAGAATTGAGAACTGAGACAGAATTTCTTGGAATGAGCCATGTGGAGGCTGAAGAAAGTGATTTTGATTTTGAAAATAAAACTTATGGTGGTGGAGCTTCTTCTGAGAGCCAGCCAAACTCCTGCTGAGAGCTTCCAAGAACCAGACGGAGCTTCCAAAGCCTGAGGAAGCATGACGGTGGTGCTGGTACTTTGTATGCATGTTGTTATGGCTTGTTAATGTGTATGTATGTTACTGTGGCTTTGTTAAGCCTTGTCTTCCCAGGAACAGAGACTGTGAGAGATCTGAGGTGGACTGGACACTGTGAGCTTCAATACGGAGCAGGAACTGCAGAGAGCTGGACAAGGAACTGGGAGCTGCCTTTGAACTGAGGTGGCAATTGGTTAGATTCAGGCAGTAGCTGGGACCATGGAAGAGGAACCATGGAAGCTGAAAGCCTGCCTCAAGTCAAGATGAAAAGACCTCTCCTTGGTTATTTAATGCTGACTGATGAAATTGTAGCTTACTTGTGACCTAGGAGTGCATGGCCTTTGTACTTTCCACTACCCATTAAGAAAGTACTGAGTAGTGACTGATGATATTGTAACTTAATTGTAACTTAGGGGTGGAGGACTTTGACCTTTGTACTTTGTGTCCCAAGCCTCCTTAAGGATGATTGAATGACTGAGTTACTAAATGATTATACTTTGTTTAAAACTATATGGCCATTTTAGTGAAAAGTTGTTGAGTTGTAAGATGGTGAATGCTGTATTTTGATTTTCTGTGAGTTGCTCTGATTTGTTACTGAATGAATAGAGTTCACTATACTGTGTAGTCAGAACCTTGAAAAGCTGTTCACAGCAGTAGTCCTCTGGAAAGCTGCTCATGCTTGGCTTTACAGAGGCAGGGAACACCAACAAGAAGCTAGAGAGGTGGGGGAGGTATACATGTAGTGGCATAGTTTGGAAATTTCTAGAAAGTGGTATTATGGCCTAGTTGTAGGCAAGATAAAGCATAAACCCACTTATCAGAAGCCAGATCCCAGGGGCAGTGCCCAAGTGTCCAGTGGAAGGGATAATAGCTAAAGTGCAGACAGCATGGTCTTCAGCCAGATGGCTGAAGTAGGTTTAAAGCTCAGATCCCAAACTATCAATTAGACAGGAAATCAGCTAAGACTTAAGTGCAAAATTGGTAGTACTGCAGTCCTTACTGTGCAATGAAGTATTCCAAAAGAGAATGTGAGCCTATGGTTGCCTAAAAAAGGATAAGTGCTCAAAACTCTTTAACTAAAAGTGCCTAAAGTCTGGACATTCAGTTGGGAGAACAGGAGGGTTGGTCACAAGCTGAGTAGATGTCGACTCTGAGCTTTAAAGAAGCCAAATGCCTGCTGAATGCAGCTGCAGAGTATCCTCAATAATACAAATTAGTTTTCTCACAATTCCCATAATTGAATAAATTTTTCTCATAAGACAGAAATTGGACTGGACCCATAATTAATAGAAAAGGACCTGAGCTAGATCCAGAATTGAGTCACAAGACAGAGTCAGCGTAGTTCACTCAATGCCCACAACTCCCATGTGAGAAAGTCTCCTTAGGTAGAAATGAGTTTTCAGGAGTAGTGACACTAACCACCTGGGCTAAAGGACCACTGCACTATACTTCTTACCCAAAGGATATGGTCTTCTCTCCCTACAGGATTGTCAATGCTCAGGTCTGTGCTCCATCATTCAAACTGTAATGAGTAACCTTTTGTGCTGCCAAAGTCAATAACACCTTTGGCTGCTTTAGGAAAGGCTCAACCACTGGCCATAAGCTATGTCATCATGAGTTTTCAAGTTATAGAAAAGTTTCTTTATTGCCATAGAATCTGGTGCTTCTCTGAAATGCTATTCTTTATGCCCTCATTCTAGAGACATTGCCCTAGTTTTTCATAGGACCAATAGCCTAGATTTGAACTAAAGTAAATACAGAGGTAGAACAGTCATTGTGGCATATGTTCAAGGTGTTAATTAAAATAGGATCCAAGAAGAACATGAGAACTCATCGATACCTCAGAACCTGCAAAGAATCAAATGCTTTGTTGTGAAAGTAGAAATATAACCCATCTGAAGAACTCATGGAAAAAAAAAGAGAGACATTATCAAGTATACAGCTTCTAAATGAACAGAACCTGGGACCCACATACTATTTCTAATACATTCAAGGGCAGTGGTATAAAGATGCTCCTATTAAATACCTATACAATACTACGAGTATTTAACACCCAATCTCACCACAAGAAGGTTGTCAATGACATCAAGGCAATTAACTTCTCCAAAAATTTTTGGCAGCACAGCCCTGTAATCTCAAAACATGTCATCTATTGTCCATAGGATACACACTATAAACTACTTCCCTAATCAAATGAGACTGAGTACATACAGAACCTTCCAAATCTTAAAGAGCAATATCAATGCCAGGTATTGCTGTCTCTACTATTCGAAACTGCTACAGGTTGTACTGAACCAACTATCCATTCTTGCCTTTCTTGCTAGGACCATTCATATAAACTGAAGCCACAGAACCAATTTTCAGCACCAACTTAACTGGCCAGAATGGAGAATGAACCTACAAACCTATGGATCATCAGCACCATGGTACTATTCTCTGAGTTATTAAGTGTATATATAGGTGACTTTGAAAGAACTGACCCTATCCAATGATTCTCAAGTATTGTTCTAGGAGAAGCTCCCCTCTCTTATGCTGGGTTCTGGCTCATTAGAGATGCGACATAACAAAACCATATCACTAAAAATCCAGTCTAAAGCATAAGCTCTACTGAAGGTGGTGAGGAGGTCATCTTCAGATATCGAGGGCTTCACATAAATGCATGCTTGATTTTAAGCTAACTCACAAACAGAGACACAGAAAAATGAATCTCTACTAGGCATCTACCCAGCACAATGCC
Source organism: Gymnobelideus leadbeateri (assembly GCA_011680675.1). NCBI lineage: Eukaryota > Metazoa > Chordata > Mammalia > Diprotodontia > Petauridae > Gymnobelideus > Gymnobelideus leadbeateri. The sequence goes on from WOXC01003603.1 coordinate 274,820, forward strand.
AGGCACTTATAAGTGCTCCTCATATTTAATTGCTGCTTTAATTAAGGTAATTAAGACTGTTAGGTAGAGCTGTGGATAACGTGCTGAACCTGGAGTCAGAAAGACCTAAGTTCAAATCCAGCCTCAGATACTTACTAGCTTTGTAATCCTGCGCAAGTCACTTAACCTGTTTGCCTTACTTTCCACATCTGTAAAATGGGAGTAGTAATAGCACCAATCTCCCAGGATGGTTAAGAGGAACAAATGTGATAATATATGTAAAGAATTTTGCAAATCTTCGAGTCTATGTAAATGCCAGTTGTTGTTATTATTATTATTGTTTTGTTAACCCACCCAGAAATCAAAGAGAAGAGATAATGAGGATGGCAACCACAACAACAATGCAATATTTACACACTGCCTCTCTGCAAGGTTCTCAAAAAAAGCAAATCTTATCATTAAAATAACAAGCCCACTGCCAAAGTCACAACAACAATAATTAGTAATCACATTTCTGTTTTCAAATGGCTTCAGGAATACTAATGAAGCTTTCACCATCCCACACAAAGTTCCACTTTGGAGAGAGAAGCTATAGAAGGATAAAATGGGCCTTACTCAGACTGCGAAGATCTCAAGCCCAAAATTCCTCCCCTCAGCCCTAGGGTCTCAGTCCTGGTCAGAAATGCCCATTCCCCCTCTGCCAAATTCATAGTACTTTCAACATGCTTTAACAGATTCTTTTCTGACTGTGATGGGAAAAGATGTAGGCCAAGGCCCTAATGATAGTTTGGGAATAATAGTTTGTAAACTTTTCAATGTTATATATCCTGTGAGTCATTATAATTGTAAAGGGAGGCAGTCCAGTATAGGGAACTGGGCACTAGTATGTTAATTGGCAGAGTTTAAATTTCAGCTACAACATTTATCAAAGGTGTAACCTTGGGAAAATCGCTTCACCTTTCTAAGCCTCAGTTTCCTCATAGGCAAAATGGGAACAATATTACTTATACTACTCGCCTCATAGGGTTGCTGTGAGGAAAGAGTTTTGGAAGAACAAAACTATTATAATTATGTACTACTGGCGTGAGAGCCGAGAGAAATTCTAAAACAGTACTTTTCTTATCACCATATGGACTGACCCTCCAAGCACTGCCCTAAATTCAGCTGGCCTCATAAGAACCAGAAACACCAGGACTACATTCACAGGAAAGGGATCTTTCTAAGTTCTCTCCCTTGCATAATATTGATGGAATTTTAGGATTTATTCAGGCCTTCTCCAGGGATCCTGCTATCATCCTCCCATGTTGGCCCAATTAACACATGCTATACTTCTGTCTGAGGTCAAACCACAGAGTCTTGTTCAATTTTATCACACTTTACCCAGTTCATAATCTTATACTCTCTTAGAACCCCTCCTTAGGGTTTTTCTACCTATTAGCAATAATTGTTACACATAATTAAGGTCAGAAAACCTACTTATTTAAGCATTCTCCCTCCCCCCAATCTACTAATAACCAAACACAGCCAAAAGACACCTCTGGAAAGAAGGAAGGTTGGAGACATGCCAACTTAGCCCCAATTCCTCTGATCCAAATCACATCTCCAAAATACATGTTCTGGGAAGATGTAATACTGGCTGGAAGGGCAAGAGCTTGATGTTAGAAGAGTTGGCCGATGCCACCCAGACCAGAGGTTTTACAACGCCATCCCAAGAAAGTCTAGCTTTCCTGTTGGAGATATAAGCTGTCAGGCCTGACAAAGAAAGGTAATAAGAGTGGGAAGGGAGGGATTGTACATACACAGTCAACCAGCAGGAGAGGATAGAGGCAGGGCCACAGGGGGTTGCTTAGTACTTTATTTCAAAGCACTTCTCAGTTAATTATTTCTTCCAGGACCCTGTGAAATAGGATACAAGTAGAATCTGCATTCTACAAATGGAAAAACCAAGGCACCAAAATGTTATAAAGTCTGATCCAAAACCACCCAGAAAGTCAATGGCAGAGTAAGGAATAGAATCCAGGTCCCTTGACCTATCTGCCTGTACTCAATTTATGAAACCTGTTTCTTAAAGTTGGCTGGGGTTGCCCCCCCCCACTCCATCTGCTGTCATTCACTTGGGGGTCTTAAAAACTATAACAGCTGGAAAGGAATCTGGCAAACAAGGAATGGGGCCCAGTTGGGGGCATTGTGAAGTGGAAAGGAGAAGGGGGAAACAACTATCTGTTGAAAATGCTAGCGATATCATGCAAAGTTAAACATGTACTAGCTATGTGACACAAAGAGAAGAAAAACTTAAGGGGGAAAACAGCAAAGGAGAACTGACATGTTAGTAAATGAGTGGGATTTCACTACCTCCCTGTTTGTTACTGAAAGTTAATCTAGAATAAGCTACCTGTAAAGTCTCTCAACAGCACAGCAGCCAAGGAGATGCTTGATGTTTACATTTTCATTAAATCCTAAAGTAGGTTTTCAGGGTGTAATTCCTATCAACTCAACAATAAACAAATTAACTGTACAGTGTAGAGCAGTGATGTCAAACTTAAATAGGAACAGGGTCACTAATATGTACAAAAGAATCCCTGCAGGCTACTTATTGACTTAATTTTAAAATATATTATTATCCATGTTTTATTGCATTTCTATTATTTTGTTAAATATTTCCCAAATACATTCTAATTGGTTCCTACAGCACTGAGGAGTATTGAGAATCACATGGGAGGTATATGTGCCACCTCTGGTACAAAGCATCGTCAGTTACTAGGGGAGACTGCCCTCAATGAGCTGACAATAGGAAAGAGAAGAGATATACGTAAATGGCTTTAGTAAAAAAAAAAAAAACAGAAAATAAGTATATAAAAGAAAATAACACTGCTCTGATAGTTCTGAGGAAGAAGAAAAGATCATTTTTGAAGTAGGGAGGATGAGGAGAGATTCCATTGAGGAAATACCATTTCATCTATATCTTTTTGGTCTTTTGGAGCGGGGAAGGCAAGGCAATTGGGGTTGAGTCGCCCAAGGTCACACAGTTGTCAAGTGTCTGAGGTCACATTTGAACTCAGGTCCTCCTGACACCAGGGCCGGTGCTCTATTCATGGTGCCACCTCGCTGCCCCTATATCTTCTTAAAAGATGGATGAATGGAATTACAATAAAGGTAGATGAAGGAGAGTCTAGTTAAAGGAACAAAATTTCAGAGACAAGAAAATACAGGATGTGTCCTAAGAACAATAAGTAATTGAATTTGGATGAAGTATATAGTAAATGAAGGTGAATGGTATGAGATAAAACTTCACAACTAGGTTAAAGTCAAACTATACTGGTCCTGGGATATCAGGTAAAGGAGTATGGTCTGTAGCTCCAAAGTTTCTTCAGAGTCACCTTTTACATGAATTGGGTGAGGTGAAAGCCAGAGCCCCGAGGAAGTCCTGTTTCTACTCCACCATCTTGACTTCGCCCCCGCCCAAGGAGTATAGTCTTAATATAGCAGGTTACAGGGAGCCCCTGAGGTTCTATAAATGGGGGAGTGTCAAAAATCAGACCTGTACTTTTAGAAGATTAGTTCTGTATCAATACAACAGATTACAGGAGAAAGAAGCTAGAAACAAGAAGAATGGTTAGGGGACTATTATAATAGCCAATTTAATACTAATGGGGACCACTCTGAAATCCATATTTTGGTAAATCGAAACATCTGAAATGCACTAAGGAACTGACTAAAAAAACTGGGATTAATTATTTTGCAATGTGAGGAATCATCTCGTCTTTATGTGTGTTGAATTTTATTTTTTACATACTATAAGGCACATACAACACTTCTTTTCTATACTTGTATTGTATACACACACCATATTTACTTAAGTGAAAGGGTATAGAACACCTCAGCAAGCAACTACCTATTCCAGAAACAAGACTGGCTCTGGACAGAAATATATTAAACTCCCAAGTTAATCATTCTTAAAAAGTGCATTCTTTTTTTTTCTTTTTGCTTTTTGCTTTTTGGAGGGCAATGGGATTAAGTAACTTGCCCAAGATCACACAGCTAGGTTTTTTTGTTTGTCTGAGGTCGGATCCTAACTCAGGTCCTTCTGACTCCAGGGCCGACACTCTACTCACTGCACCACCTAGCTGCCCCCTTAAAAAGTGCATTCTTAAAAAGTTAGTGAATGCTTTAAAGAAAATTTCACTGACAGCAAAACAACGCTGCAGGGAATATAGAATCCAAAGCAAAGGGAGAAAGGGTCCTCTGGGAGAACCCTTCCAACCTCCTGAAAAGCCAAAAGTGCAAAGAACAAACCTCGGCACATTATTCATAAGCCTTCCATAATTTGTAAAGTATTAATCAACAGGAATTTATTAAGTACTGACTATTTGCCAGGCACTGTGCTAGATTCTGAGGATACAAGTGCCAAGAATGAAACAATACCTACTCACAATGAGTTTATAATCTAGTGGGAGAGATAACAAATATATGTGTGTATGTATAAATACATACATACACACACACATAAAAGGCATGAATATAAAGTGAATAAATACAAGTATATACAAAGTGGTTAAATATAAGGTTGTCTGGAGTGGGCCCTAGTAATTGTGGGATCAGGAAAAGACTTCAAGGAGATGCCTGTGCTGCATTTTAAAGGAAGAGTGGGATGCTGGGAGGAGGTAGAAGGATATGCATTCTAGGCATTAGGGAGGGCCAGTGCAGAGACACTGGAAGATGGAGTGTTCAACTAGTGGAACAAGCTAGCACAAAGAATAAGGAGATCCTTCTTCAGAAAAATCTAAGGATTTGATACACTATGTGCTTTAAAAAACACTAAACAGTACACTCCCACCCCCATTGTAAATGAACCTAATGAAAAGGCAGGAGCAGCAGCTAGATATGCAAAGCTAAAGCTGAACAAGCCCCCCTGGGGCCTTTGTCTTTTGAAGTTCAATCTGTCCTCAGCCAACCAGAGAGGACTAGAAGGCCAAGGGGAACACAAAGTAGTTAGGAATAGCAGCAGCTTTGGCTTAACCAGTCCAAGAAAACACAGCTGCCCCTGTTTAAGAGCCAGAGAGACTACCTAGGTTCTATACTCACACTATTTCAGTGTCCCAGGCCAAAAAGATCAAGGGCAAGGTTCTAAATTAATACAATGGGCTTGGTGAGAGTTTCTAAGATCTGATGGGTCTCAGAAATGACAAGGGAATAGGGCTGTACTCTTCACTTTCTACAGGAAGCAGAGCCATACATAACATGTCTAATATGGGAATTTGTTCTGCTTGAATATGCTGCATATTTGTTCCTTTTTTTCCTTTTCCTTTTTGGTTGGGAGAGAATTTGAGGAAGGGAAGGAGGAGGGAGAAAAATAAATGTTTGATAACTGAAAAAAATTTTAATTAAAAAAAAAAAGAGGCATGGGCCTGAGACAACAGATCAACTCAATTAATGCCATTTAGCACTAAAAGTTGTCAGGTTCAAATCATTTAGAAGTCTTCAAGCAGGGGCTAGGTGAGTACTTGTAAAAGGATTTACGATTTGGGTATGGACTGGACTAGATGACTTCTGAATCTAAGGTCTATGAATACCAACAGAACTGGTTTGCCAGAACACCTACAATCCCCAGAAGACCAATGGACAAAGCCCATGACAATGGAGAGAACCGTATCAGCTGTGACTGCACTATGGGTTCCAGGTGAAGCACAAAAAGGAACAAAACCAGGGAATCCCATAAAGATTACACTTTTTAAAAGTGAAAACTCCCCCAAACTGGAAACAAAATAAGTATCCAATGCCTGGGGCATGGTTGAACAAAATGTGGCATATAAGTGTAGCACAATGTTATTGCACCATAAAAAAATAACAAACAATTAATTCTGAGAGACAAGAAGTCCTAAAAAAAAACTGATGTTGAGAGGAGTAGGCAGAACCAGAAAAATAATACACATAATGGCTACAATCATGTAAACAAAAAGAATAAAAAGTAGCTGAACTCTGGATGATCCTAATTATCAATCTTAGACCTGCAGAGCAGATGAGGAAACATAGCATTCTCTCCTTTTGTTAGAGGAGTCTGAAGAAAACGGTAAGGTCAGTGTTAGTTGGTTTTGCCTAACTTTTTCTTTATTACAAAAGAGTGCTTACTGGTGGCTTTAGAATACCTAGGAATAACATTTTGTAAAAAACAAAGGGTATCAATAAAAGCTGACTGCATGCTGTAGATAAAGTTTTTGCTGATGTTGCTGCTGTCATAAGACATAACTTATCTTGGCCGGGGTCAAAGATTTCCCCATGTTACAATATTAATCATGATAAGTGATACTTCATGGATGAGGGTGGCTTTTCTCTTTTCTTTTATCTGGGTCTTTAAACAAAACAGAAGCATGAATGGCTTCATTCTCAGTTTGGAAGGGGGTACACTGCTCCTTACTATGTACCTGATCTACCCCCCCCCAAAAAAAGGCACCTAAACCATTTTATGCCATGCATCACTCTAGGCATAAGGTCAAATTCTAAGGCAGGGTGGCACAAGACTACAGGGGAATGATTAGAAAAACAAAAACACCAATGATAAATCAGAGACTATCTTTATGAGGAAGTATTGTTCATTAATGGTTTATTTATAATGCCAGGAAGATCACACCATCTGACAACTTCTGACCCCTGGAGAATGAATTGCAGAGGTTTTGCTGAAAACTGAAAACCAGCTACCTAAGATCAAAATGCAGAAATAAAAGCTGATGGCTGTGGTTTTGAAAAACACAACTAATTAGCACTTTATGTTAACAAACCTGAACAGAAGCATCCAACCCTTCAAATTCTTGAGATTCAGAGTTTGTGGTGGGGCTAAATAAGCTCTAAGACATGAGGCAGCTAGATGGCGCAGTGAGTAGAGCGCTGGCCCTGGTCAGAAGGACCTGAATTCAGATCCGGCCTCAGACACTTAACACACACAAGCAAACAAACAAAAAAAAAACCTAGCCGTGTGACCTTGGGCAAATTACTTAACCCCAACTGCCCACCAAAAGGCAAAAAAAAAAAAAAGCTCTAAGACAATCACCATCATTATCTGGCATTTCTATAGGGCTCTCTTTTGTGTGTCTCTCTCTTTTTTTTTTTTTTTGCTTTTTTGGAGGGGGAAAGGCAGGGCAATTGGGGTTGACTTGCCCAAGGTCACATGGCTGGTAAATGTTAAGTGTCTGAGGCCATATTTGAACTCAGGTCCTCCTGACTCCAGGGCTGGTGCTCTATTCACTGTTCCACCTAGCCACCCCTACAGCTCTCTTTTATTGGTCTGGCACTTTACAATCATTAATGTATCCTTGCAAATACATGAGGCAGAGAGATCAGTGCTATTTAATCTCATTTTCAGGTGGGGAAACTGAGATCCAGAAATCCTATAGAATTCAGTGCTATGGGTCACAATGTCTTTTAAGGTAATGGGTCAAACCAGAACTCCTCAAATCTTCGAGCCTGAGTGAAGTCAGACTCAGAAAGAGAACTAAGTACTCAAAGCTAGGCCCAAAGTTTCCTTACACTCAACTTACCTCCTCAGAATCAATTTTCAACTTTCTAATTATTTTTAACCTTCACTCAAGTCCACTTTGTTGCTTTGCAGCACAAAGGTAAGAGGTGACCCAGAATTCTTCCAGGCTATGTCAGTATGTCCTACCATGATGGAAAGGCTGTTATCTATCGTCTGAGAACAAGTCAATTTCTTTTGGAGAGACTGGCAAGAGGGTGATCATGGTTTGTTTGGCCACAGCAACTTGCCAAGATTACCTATTAAGGTGAAGAGGGGTTGCAATCTATGTCGGTGGAAAGAGAATCATTACCAATAAAAGTACTATTCTTTGCAGTACTAAAATAATTCTATTCAAAGTATTTCTTTGAGCCTGAGATTTCTCTTGGTTATGGTTAGCCCACAGGCAATGTCTGTTGGCAGGGGATTGTCAATTCATTCACTGAGTCATCTGGATTTATGTGCCGGGAAGCAAGAGGAAATAGGTCTCTTTGAAATAATAGGTACAATGGCAGGGAAAGCATTCTCAGAAGCTAAAAAATGAAACTTGAAATTTAGTCCTAAGTTGTGAAGGAAGACACAGAGGAGCTGACAGAAGTTCTGCTTTATTGGTCTAGAATTGTTAATGACTAAAAAATTCTATAAGGTATACAGGACCAATATACAATTTCTCTCACAATCTTACAACCCATGGCAAGTAGTTCAGAGGAAGGTATAAGTCAGATCCAGGGGTGGGGAACCTGCAGCCTTCAGGCCACATGTGGCCCTCTAGGGCCTCAGGTTCAGCCCCTTTAAATGAATCCAAACAATCCCCTTAAAAAGATCATTAAAAAGATACTTAAGAGGGTAAGAGAACCAACTTGAGATTTCAGCCTCATCTCACACATGGTCCAATAGAGGGAGGGCCACACAATTTAAAGAAGGAAGAAAAATGAAGGACAAACTCTCCAGGCTTCAAGTCCAGTGCTTTTTCTATTACCTCAATAGGATAGTGTAGTAATAGCCAGGCCTCAAACTTGGGCTGGATACACTGATTCCAAGTCCAGGTTTACTCCCACTACCTCTCCAGATCAAGTTCTAAAACCTGACTAGCTTTTTCATTTAACTCACAAAAGAAATTAAGTAACTTAAAGCTCAAGAAACATGGGGGTGAGGGATTTCGGGATGAGGAGAAGAACTCGTTTCTGAGAAACCTGAAACAAGGGAAAGAGAAGGAAAAGTCCCCTTAGCAACTGACCTCTCAGTGGCTCTTTATGGGAGTCATAAAGTGAGAGGAACCAGGAAGCCTGCAAATGATTGTCTTCGATTGGGTGCAGACACACCAGCGACATTTTAAAACAACTGTTATTGACTTGTTTTCCTTGTGATATCTTCCAGGCTAAACGTCTTACTAACAATCAACATCAAAGTCCTAGACCCCGGGAAAAGAGTTGGTGGGAGGGCAGTTATCAGAGCTTCCTCTCAGCTGCTGGGGAGTTAGAAAAGTCTACCAAGCGGGATAAAATTGCCAGACAATTAACAGTGACAGAGAGAGTAAGATAGTTTGCAAATTTTCATTCAATTCTGTAAAAATTAGATATAGATAGACAAGACAGACAGACATACAGAGGAGTGTTGGGAAAGCTGAGGAAATGCTAGAGAGGAGGCATAATGAAGCGACAGCAGAAAGTAACATGAGAGCCTAGGCCCCGACAAAAAAAGGCAACAGTGCACCTACCAGGATTGTGTGAAGGACTCCCAGGTGTGGGATCCAAAGTTTCTGTGAGAGGGGATGAAGAAGATGGCCACAGAGCAGCCAATATGGTGAGAAAACAGCAAGAAGTCTTAATTCAACATTTAAGATTTACCCTTTAATAGACCCAAACTCTTACACTTCTCCTGGGCATATCTTTGTTAACAAAACTACAAGATTCCTAGATATGCTACTCCAGCACATCAGATTCCCCCTCCCCCCAAAAATACTATTATTGCAACACTGGAAAAGGTGTACTTAAAAAAAAAAAAACCAACATAGGAAGTTCCAGAATCTATCATGTAAAAGCTTTAGGCCAAAGAACAATGAAATACCACAAGCAAATGCCCTGCACCTTGCTTCTCCACACTCAGTACCCTATTTAGCTCTCAGTCAAAGTGAGAACTTGGAAGGACTTTAGCTTAAAAGGGCCAAGATCTCCCAGTGCACCCGGGGCCATCTCCAATTGCCCTGATTTATATCTTGCCACTGGACCCAGAGGGCTCTGGAGGAGAAATTGACGATTTTGCACAGCCCTCCCTCACTTAAATCCAATTCACTTGCAAATCATAACATCATCTTCCTGATGCCAAGGTCCTTTTCAAGAACAAAGAACAGATGGGACATCTCAACACCAACTGGAAGAACCCAAGAAACAACTGTAGACTAAACAGGTGGTTTACCTAGAGCACCACGTCCAGCACTAAAACAGCAGCAGCTGATTTTGATGCTGCACTTTATGACTTTCTCATTTGATCCATACAACAAGCTTGTGAGATAGACATTATATTCATCTTACAGATGAGCAAAAACTCAGCCCAGGAAAGGTCACACAGCCAGTAAGGGGTGAATCCAGTATGCAAAACCAAGCCCTTCCAACTCCACATCTAGAACTTGGTTGACTGCTTCAAGAAGTAAAAAGCAACACACAACAATTCCCTAAAAGGGATAAAAAGGGGTAGCCTGATGTCTACACATCCAGTGGGCAAGACTGTGCATCTGCGTTCTTGTCCATCACCAACTTCATTCACTTCAAGGCTCTACTCAATAGAGGAGGTAGGATGAGCAACCTAGAAATAATTGCACAATAAAGTAGGAAGGACAAAAGGTGGGCAGAGCAAAGTCAACGCAGACATGTCTACCCTATCCCAGGAGATAAAAAGGCAGGCACATTCCATTATTTCTCTCAAAGAAAAGTTGGGGGTGTTTTACCCTTCTATGTCTCTCAAAAGCTAATGACCATACAAAAAATGGCCTATTGCTTGGCCCAGATTGGCCCTGAGTTCCAAAAGAGATATAACCATCCCAAAAGAATAAGAAAGTTAGCATTCCAAATCACTTAAAAATCAGTTATCCATAGACTGCCCCACCCCAATAATTTACTATAATCCAGAAATGTTTAACATATTCATAAAAGTTCACAGACCATTAAAGCTGGAAGTGACTTGTACAGATAGGTGAAGAAATAAACAGAAGTCTCAAGTGGTGACCTAACTTGCCCAACATTACACAATTAATGACATGATCAGGACTAGACTCCTAACCTTAATGACATGATCAGGACTAGACTCCTAACCCTAAGATCTTTCCCTGGTACCACACCTTCCACAAATGCTAAGTCAATTCCACAAATGTTTTTTAAGCACACACAGTTCCAGATGCATTACTGGACACTAGGGATACAAAGACAAAACTCAACTTCCCTCATGGAGTTTCCATTCTAATGGAACATAAAGTATGTCCAAAAACCATAGGATTATAGATTGAAAGCTGAAAGGTAACCATCCAGTTCAACTCTGACTCTGAGATGTTAAGTGACTTTCCCAGAGTCATACAGCTACTAAACATCAAAGGAAAGATTCAAACTCAGTTCTTCCTGATTTCCTGACTTTCTAAGTCGTCTTCTTTTCACTATGATACTAAATGTATCACCGTGATACATTTAAGTAAATAAATACAAAAACACATGCAAATTAATTGCAGAGGGAGGGGATTATGACAGGTCTTGTGTAAGAGGAAGCCCCTGAGGTGAGGGGGTTAGGGATTTCAAGTGCCCTAAATGAGGAGGAGGAACAAATTACTGGGGGATAATTCATGCTTGCTAAAGAATAATTCTCTCTGACTTAATAGATAACCAGACCACACAGGTGCCAAGAAGTGAACTGTTCATTCAACCAATCTCAGTTGAGATTTACTATGTGCCTGTCCTAGGTATTATTGGGAATTTGGAAGCATATAATGCTATTCCTGCCATTCTATCACTGGGCCTATTATCTTCTAGCAATCCTAACTATACTAAGGTTAAAAGAGAGTTAAACTACAGGTGTGATGTTTAACAGGCGCCCAGCAGTAATATCACTACTATTCTGTATTAATATAGGAGCTTTTTTTCTGTGAATTCAAATTACTTCCACATGACCTCATTTGTCTTTCCAACACCTCTACAAGACAACAAGGGATAGTGGAACAGATCTTTCAGCTGGTATTTGAGAGACATGATTCTTAGTCCCAGCTCTTCAACCACTGACATATCATTTTATCTCTCCAGGTCTCAGTCTGCACCTCTGTAAAATGGGTGGCTTTGGATCAATAAAATTCTGAGTCTTATAAGAACAAAAGCAGGTACTAGAATCTCTATTTTGTAGAGCAACTAAAGAACACAGAGGTCATGTTTTCTTGTATAAAATCACACAGCCACTGAATCTTGGATCTAGGTGTCCTACTTCTCTATAAAGAACCCATCTTCCTCTAGATCATACACAAAGTATAATACAATCCAGTCTTCTCAACCATAAGAAAGTTGGAAAGATAAGCAGCTTGGGGGATTCTCAGGCTTGGAAGGGAAATAAGAGGACGGATTTTAGACAAGTGAAGCACAAAGGGACACATGACCCTAAGACCTGGTTTAAGTTGGCTCCTTGAAATACCAGCTTCCACCAGGCTGTTCATTATGGAGTCATCTTAACCACATCTATTGGGTGATGGGTTCATTCTTTCTGCTGAATCAGGCACTAGAAAATAATATTGTTCTCTACCCTCTTCCCATCTGAGTCACTCAGAACTGAAACAAAGATAAAATTACCCCCTATTCTCTCCTGTACGCTCTTCTTCACAAACTGGCCCCTGGGCTGGTACTGTATAGAGGCAATTTTCACACTTGCCAGAGAATGGTCAACTTTGGCTATAACAATGATCATAATAGCAGCTCACATTTAGACAGGACTCCATGGTTTATAAAACACTTTGCTTACCCCTCTCCAAAACAAACAAACAAATTAAAAAAAAACAACAACCTGTGATCCAGGTAGGGCACTGAGTCTCAAAGAGGTCAAATGACTCACCCAAAGTCACCCCAATAGTTAGTAGCAGAAGCTGGACTTACACACAAGTCTCTTGACTCCCAATCCAGTGTTCTTTCCACCACACAACTCAGAGGAAGCAGTTAAATAAATTACTCCTGAGCTTCCACAAATGAGATATTCTGAGTAGAGACCCAATTTCATAGAGATCAATGACCCAGATCACAGAGTATACTTTCCCTCTCCCGACCTAACACAGATCTCTACATAAAACCTCAGTAGTCTAAGTCACTGAAACTCCAAACACTTCCAGGTAAAGCCATTCTAGACCAAGAGTTCATTTTGGGGTCCCTAAAATCACTTCCTACTATCTACAGGAAAAACCAATGGACCTCACTACTCTAGCTGGATTCCCAGATCTGGTCAGGCTCAGGCCTGATTTATCCTTCCTAAAACAAAGATAGTTCATTCTTTCCTTCTCTCCACAAGAATGGTCTCTTTATGCAGTTATCCCGGAAGGATTCGGAAGCCCAAGGGCTATGATAGTAGCCCCATGACCCTGGTAAATGTTGTTTTAATCAATACCAAGTTCTTCAGAAACATTGCAAGGTGCCCTTCGTCCCCAAAGACAAACCAGGAAATAAGAAAAGGGGAAGAACTGGAAGCCACCACACAGGATGGGCCCCCTTGTCTGTTGTGGGGCCTCCGACAGTTCCTGGAGTCAGAGTATGGACGTGGAATGAAGGCTGAAACTTCCTCTTATGTTGACTTGGGGAACTATAAATCTAGATTGATTGGTTCCCCTCCCCCCTCCTCCAAAAAAATTAATAAATAAAAACAGTATTTGAGAAATAAGGACAACCAAGGACAGGCAAGAGGTGAGCGCACCCAGTAGGAGGAACACCTTCTGGCTGGCCCCTGGAGCTTTCCAGGTGACATCTGGACAGAAGCCACGGAGATCCTCCCTCTGGTCATTTGCTCTGGCCCAGCCTCAGAAACATCTCCTCTGCCCTGGAAGCCCCGGGGTTAGCAGAGGGCGCGCTGGCCTCCTGCCCTGCTCTCCTCCGAGGCTGCTCTGTCCACCCCTCGTCGCCCAAGCATCTGCTCCATCCTCTCCAGGGACCCAAGTCCCCGAAGCTGAGTCAGGAGCCCACACCTGCCTGCCCTTGGCTGCAGGGACCAGCTGCTCCCGGCCAGCACCTCCGGGCATCCTTCTCCCCTCCCGTCCTCCTCTCCTCTCCCTCCCGAGAAGACAGGCAAGTTCTGTAAGACGCCAGCAATAGTAACAACAGGCTCCGGTCATGAATAAACGCGCACTACCTCCTGCCGACTTTCCGGGATGCCCAGGAGCGCCGGGAGCGCCGGGATGGACGGACGGACGGACGGAGGGATGAGCGGAGCTCGCGCCGGGCGGGGCTGCCCGGGGCCGGGACTGCAACAGTTTCACTTAGCCCGCGTTTCCTCCCGGTCCCAGGTCCGGAGCTCGGGCGGCCGGAGGGAGGGCCGGGGGCGGGGAGGGGGTGCGGAGGGGAGGGGCCTGGCGGCGGCGCGGATCCCCTCCCTCCTTCCCTCCCTCCCTCCTCCCCGGCCCGGCCCCGGCGCGCGGCGGCGGCGGCGGACAAGGCTGGGCTCGGCGGGGCCCGGCGGCCCGGCGTGGGGACCCCTGGGGGAGCCGAGGGGGCGGCGAAGGCCCTGCCTGGAGCCCTCAGAGCCCCGGCTGAGGGACGCACTCACCCGCGCAGTCCCGAGGCGCCTGCAGACGCCCCGCGGCCCCGGGCCCCCCAGCCCAGCCGGGCCCGGCCCCGACCCCGGGCCTCCCTCCACCGGCGGTCGGGCGCCGCGCCACAACTTCTGCCTCCGGAGAGAGCCGGGAGAGCAGCGCTGCCCCTGCCGGCCGCCCACCCGCCTCCCTCCCCGCGCCGCAACTCGGCTCGGCTCGGCGCCGCTAGCCCGGCCGCTTTGGAAACTGTTTCCTCTGCCTCAGCCTGAGGAGCCCAGCCGAGCACGCTCGGGAGTCCAGAAACCCGGCCTTACGCCGCCTCCGTAGCGTAGCCCCCCATAAGGGGTCCGGCAGCTACGGCGTGCCAGGAGCGAAAGCGGCTCTGTGAATCGCGCGCCGAGACTACAAGTCCCAGAAAGCTAAGGAGAAGCTGGAGCGGAAGCTGGGGAGTGGGCTATCCCAGGACATGTCGGGGCATGCTGGGAGTTGTAGTTTTTCTTATGGCGGGTTGCCTTCGGAAGTCCCCAAGTAGGGATGGATGTTCTCAATCCGGCTTCAGAACTCTAGGTGCTCGAGGAGCTAAATGAGCGGCCTCGAGCCTGTCTGGGGCTGGACCTTGAGGAAAAGAGTACCTGTAGTGGGATTGTGACTACATACCCCAGGATGCTCTTCGGGGGGGTGGGGCGAGGAGGAGGAGTTCAGCCCTAAGCGCCTCAGACTACCCTGGAGACACCCCTGTCCATTTTCCACAGTTCCAAAAATACCCCCCACACCTACCCCTTCTCAGGCCCAAGGAACCCTCTGCCCTGCACCTTTGTTCCAGCTCCAAGGACCCCTTTGCCTCTCAGTAACCCCATATCCCCAGCGCCCCCATATCCCCAGCCCCAAGAACCCCTCTGCTTCCTGAATGCCCCCACGTCTCCGCATCTTTGCCCCAGCCTTAGGGATCCCCACCTCAGCTCCCCATATATCATTTGTCTTTCACCTCAGCTCCTGGAACCTTCTCAATCCCCACCCCCACCCCAGGTCCTCCACCCCCTTGGCATTAGCCCCAAGGATCCCCCCTGCCTTCCCTGCACCCACATATCCCCAACTCCAAGGACCCCTGCCCCTGCAGTGTCCCCACATCTCCAACCCCAAGGATCCCTCCGCTCCCTCAGCGCTCCCCATCTCCCCGCACTTTCATCCCAACTTCAGCTACCACCTTTCCTTCTCCACCCTCGCTTCAGCCTCCAGGATTCCCCGGCCTTGCTCCAGGGATATGCTGCCTCCTCAGAAATTCCTCCCAGTCCCTCCTCAGCCTCCTTATTTTGCCTCCTCACACCTGCTCCCCTTCTCCCCAGACTCCACAGGATCAATCTTTCTCAGTCATCTTTTTCAGACATTACTCAATACAGATCTGCTTCTTTGAAGCCCCTGCCTCCTCAGGGTCATTTTGTGTTTTCATTCTGCCTTCCCAGACCTTCTAAAGACTACTTCCTCATTCTGCCTCAAACCCTTCTCAATCCCTGTCTGCCTTCTGTCTTAGCATCTTCAGAAGGAACACCTTAAACTTCATATTTCAAACTCCTCCCAGTTCCCATTTGCTTTAGAACCTCTCCTAGCTTTCTCATTCTGCCTCTTTAGTCACCTTCTGTCCTCTTTTTAAAAAATGTTTTGGTTTTTTTTTTTTATATGAACTAGAAAACCATTGATAAACAAGCATTTACTATAAACAAAGAAGACTAGAGAGGAAGATTGTATATGAAACTGTGAATAGATTACTCACATCTTGGTTTTTTCATACATATTAAATTTAACATTGTAGTACCAACATTCCTCTTCTGTGAGAGAGGAGTAACAGACTAGAACAAGGTTGGAGAGCCTTCTGCCTGGAGGCCACATGTTGCCCACTAGGTTCAGGTGCAGCCCTTTGAATCCAAATTTCACAGAACAAATCCTGTTCTTGAGGGGATTTGATTGGTGAAGTTTGGATTGAAAGGGCCGGACTTGAGGACCTAGAGGGCCACATGTGGCTTAAAGACCAAAGGTTCCCTACCACTGAACTAGAAATAAATCTATCTGCCCTGCTAAATATTGCTGGTCTATAGTTAGGATTGATTCAGAACAAAAAGCCACCTTTTCCCTTAAGGGGTAGGGTATACCAGGCTTTGTCCTCCAGCTTGGTCCCTTATTACCTAATGTAGGTTACATGACAATCACAAATAGTAAATAGTGAATAAGCCCATTTATCCAAGATAAGAGCAAACAGAAATCAAAGAAGTTATACAGATTAGAATATACCAGAAAATACACAGAGTGCATAAGCTCTCCTGATGGAAGGGGCACATCTCAATTCAACAAAGAAAGAGAGATCCTGAGCTCATCCAAAAGGAAATTCTCTGAAGTCTGTAGAGAGGCAAATCGGAAATCAGGGACATATTAAGGGGCCACTTCCCATATGTGTTTTTTTTTTTTTAAAGTCTCTCCTTCCTGGAGTTGGACATATTAAGGGGCCACTTACCATATGTGTTTTTTTTTTTTTAAAGTCTCTCCTTCCTGGAGTTGGTCCCAAAGAGATTCCAGGAAGGAGATGTCAGTATTGCCCTCAAACTCTATTCTCAGCAAGGGAACCTGAGAGAGGAAAAAGAAAGAAAAGGAGAATGCCACACTAAGCCAAGGGGAATTAAGAAGGAGGATTGTGTTCCCTGGGATCCTTCAGGGTGTTGATCAAATGCTTTAAGCTGGAATAGACCTTATTCTCCAAACAGATTTAGAATCAAAGTCTTTAATTTTAGTTGTGAGACCAGTTCCCTGGGGGTGGAAGAGGATGATATATTTCTTGTCCCAGCCTCACCTGCTCTAGTACTGGGCAGTAAGTAAATTGCTGTACTCATAGCTATCTTCACCAGCCCCTTGGGCCAACCATCACTATCCACAAGGCCGAAGAAGCTCCCAGAGGGTAGGGATGGCTCTTCCCTCAAACTAGTGAAACTGTCCCTTTCAGGACTACTCACCCACTTTCTACTTCTATTGGAGAACTGGGGATAATCCTTTAGAAAAAAATATTTATTAAGATGGCATAAAACATTCCCTCAAAGGTGTGAAAATATATTTTCTCACAAATATACACAGGAGGTCCATGGGAAGAGTAGGCTGAAACAATGATAGGGAAACATTTGTGATTACAGGATAAATTCACAACTCTTGGATACTAGAAGCCCTTTCTTGATTCCATAACCAACCCTGTTTTCTGGTGGAAGTGGGTATGTTCCTTAGCTGGCTATCTTGCTGTATACACTTGGCTGGAGTTCTTTCACCATCAGACTGACTCACTGCTTCATCAAACCATTGTCAAAGTTTCTTCTGCCATTTAAAGACCTCAGAGGTATGGTTAGACATTTATGATGTTCCTTTTTTTTTTTTTGTATTTATTTTAAAATTTTTATTTGATTATTTTAAATTTATTTTTAGTTTTTAACATTCATTTCCCAAAGATTTTCAGTTACAGGTTTTCTTCCCATGTCTCCCCCCACCCCAAGATGACAAGCATACTGAATACCCCTTCCCCCAATCTGCCCTTTCTGATATCCCCCTGCCCAATCCCCACTTCCTACTTTCTCATAGGGCAAGATGGATTTCTGTACCCCATTGCCTATATATCTTATTTCCTGGTTGCATGTTAAAAAAAAAAAATGTCGATGTTCCTTTTTCTGACCCAATTAAAGTAGGAGTTGATATTGGAAAAAGGCATCACAAGGTGCAAGCAATCTTATTTACACATTTGAAAAAGGTCATGATGTCTGCTGCCTTGATTGATTGAAGTGAGGTTGTCATCCTTTCCTCTGGGCTCTCTGGGATCAGGGCCATCCAAGCTATTCCTTTCACAAGGGAGGAGGCAGACAATGCCTCCATTGGAGGGCAATGAAATATCGAACAGATGCCTCAGTTTCCTCATCTGTAAAATGAGTTGGAGAAGGAAATGGCAAAACCAGTCCAGTATCTTTGCCAAGAAAATCCCAAATGAGGTCATGGAGAGTAGAACACAACTGAACAATACCAGTAACCCCAGGCTCAGAACCCAGTACAGATTTTCTTCCAATGAACTTCCCAACCTCAGACTAGAATCCTGGAATATTGCCCAAGGATAGAAAGGTTGGGGAGGGGAATTGAATTGGCAAGTCCAAGTTACTCCTTTGTTACTTTCTCTTTTTACCCCCTTTGTTTCAATAATTCAATTAAACAGCTAGTCAATAAGCATTTGTTAAAGGCTTACTACATGCCAGGCACTGTGCTAAAAATACTAGAGAATACTAAGAAAGGCAAAAACACAGTTGCTGCCCTTCTAGAGGTCACCTTCTAGTGGGGGAGACAAAATGCAAACATGCAGGATGTACACACACGCACACACACACACATCACATATTATATATAACCATATAGATAAAAAATAGGAGGTGATCTCATAACCTCAGAGGGACTGTACTAGCAGTGGGGAGGATCCTGGGAAAATTCTCCTGAAAGAGGTAGGATTTAAGCTGAGTCATGAGAGAAAACAGGGAAGCCCAAGAGGTGGATGTGGGGAGAGAGAACATTCTAGGTATAGGAGACAGCCAGTGAAAAGGCAGAGAGTTGGGAGACCTGTTTTAAATATCATCAAACAGTTATTCTGGGGGCAGCTAAGTGGTGCAGTGAATAGAGCACCGGCCCTGGAGTCAGGAGGAGTTCAAATCTGGCCTCAGACACTTAACACTTACTAGCTATGTGACTTTGGGCAAGTCACAACCCCAATTGCCCTGCCTTCCCCCCTCCAAAAAGCAAGCAAACAAGCAAGAAAGAAAGGAAGGAAGGAAGAAAAGGAATAGTTATTTGATGACTTAAAGGTATTAAACATGCATTAAATAAGGGTCTACTCTGTGCAATAATAAAAAGACAAAAAGGAAAAAAGAAAACCCTTTCCTTGCCCTTGCCCTCAAGAAGCTTTCATTCTACTTGGGATATAATTTGTGAACAGAGAAGTCAATATAAGATCACTAAAGGAAGGAGAGAATGCTAACAACTAGAGGGATGAAGAACAGTATCCAGTAGGAGGTGGCACATGAACTGAAGCTTAAAGGAAGCCTGAGATTCTTAGAGGCAAAAATGAGGAAGGACTATCTTCCAGATATGGGGGAACCTCCTGAGCAAAGACTTGGAAGTGGAGGTAGGATGCTGAATCAGGGAAGGGCCAATGGGCAGGTATGGCTGAGTCAGAATATGAAAAAGGGAGGTCCAGGAAGGTAGGCTGTGCTTGTGACTGATTCATGTTGTTGATTTGACCCTATTCAAGGGTTTCAAGGCTGGAGAAACCAGCTTCTCATCCTGGGCCTTCCCTGCTTCCCCTCCCCCCCATACTCACATCCCTCCCTAAAGCAGAGAAGCTGGTTAAACCAGACAAACCCCCTCCTGAACTAGGAAGAAACCTGGTAAACTCATATGAGAATGACCTGTTGCTCATCCCTTACTCATAGGTTACTTCCAGGCACTCTCTCTGTCTCAAATAACCCTCCCTGGGTCAACAGTCTTTGATCTCTCCCTATAAACCTACTCAAAACTCACCTCCTTTAAAAAAAGTCTTTCTGGAACTGTTTACTGGGAGAAGAAGAGACTATTAGAAAGACTTGTTCTATTTAGCTCCAGGGAGCAGAATTAGGAGCTAGGAGCAAGGAGAAAAATGTAGGCTTGATTTAAAGATTATCCAAAAGTAGCATGTGCTGCCTCAGGAAGCAATACGTACATCCTCCTTGGAGATCTTTGACCGCTGCTAGAGGATGGTTGACAACTCATGAGGTGTGTTGTAGATAGTAGGGATTCTTTATTTCTGCACAGGTTAAACTAGATGGCTACCAATTTCCCTTCCCACTCTGAAATTCTGTAGTTTTGTAACTTTTAAAAATCGCTATTCTTTTTTTTTTTTTGCAAGGGGACTTTTATCCACCAATAAGAAAAGATACTTCCTTTAGACTGAAGACATCTCTTACATACAAATATTACTGTTTTTCCAAACGTGTATAAATGCTGTCATCAGGAAAATACAAATTCAAAATGTTATTGAAATCAAAGTAGGTTTTTGGCATTGTGGGGTTTTTACATTCATTTGAGATTAGCAGTATAATTACTCTCATGTGTGTAGGGGCACAAATGTAAAAAAAAATTGACATTAAAAACCTGTCCTCTTACTCAAAAGGGATGGGAATCACTTATAATGTGCAGCTGCATTGGACTTGGTCAGGAGATTTGGGTTCCAATCTTGATTTACATTTGTGTTCTCGGAGGGAATTCTCTTAATTTTTTTTCATGAGTATGTCCTGAATCTCCCTTCAGCTCTATGGACAATGGTTATTGAATCTTCTAGGTGGAAAGTGGAAGGAGATCTAGGCTAACAAACAGGAGATTGGGGCTCTGGCCTCATTTCTGTCTCTTCATGTGACCCTGGTCAAATTACTTGCTCTTTTTGGACTCAGTTTTCTTCTCTGTACGATAAAGGGAGTTGAACTGAATAATCTCTAAAATCCCTTCCAGCTCTGATATTCTGTGGTTTGTAATCTGTAACTTGGAAAGGGTCCTGTAATCACAAAAAGTTTGCAAACAGGAAAATAGAGGTACAGGAAGCCCAGGGTCTGGGCAGTCACAGGAAGGAAGCCTAGCTCTCTCCTTCCTTCTCATCCATGTGGCTCTTAGGATCTGTCTTCCCACCCCCCTCTTGGGGGTGAGAGAAATAGAATGGGGTGGAGGGGAGGAAGGAAGGACTGGGGGAAGCTGAAGCTAGGATGACTGAGGGAGAAATCCCTGGAATGTAAATCCCAGGGGTCAGAAGCTAGTGACTGACACCCATTCCCACATCTCTACTCTGACATTTCCCCCCCTCAGCTCCTAATCTTCATACAAAAACCTGCATGCCCATTTTACTACTCAGTCTTTCCTGAGATCATGGGGATAAAAGAGCATCAAAAACAATTATTTCAGGCTTTAAGGTTTGCAACGCACTTTATAATGTTATCTTATTTGTTCCTCACAACAGCCTTGTAAGGTAAATAATATTATCCTCATTTTTATAGATGAGGAAACCAAGGATTAGTGACTTGTCCAAGGTCACACAGCTATTAAGTATCTAGGGCAGAATTTGAACTCAATCTTCCTGACTCCTACTCTGACACTCTATTCAATGCACTGGAATGAAGTTTTTAGATTTATCCCAAAGTTCTTCACAGTGTGGGTAATAAGAGAGGAGTAAGAGGGTCATCTTAATACCAGAAAGTGACTGCATCAGGGCTAGAGGCAGAGGGAAAGATTGCTCTGGGCCTGCTTTTTCACTCTTTTCTCAGTGGTTATTTGGCACCATCTAGTGTCAAAATGGGAACTTGTGAAGAAGGGTGGTCTTTCCTCAGAATTCCAAGTTTGGGTAAATCAGTGCCTTTAATACCGTACTATCAATAAGCCAAATGACAACTGGGAAAGTACCGTAAAACTCATGCCCTCTAATCAACATCTTTTTAAAAGCAGCTACTGGTCACAGAGCCCCTTAATCTCTGAAGAAATGACATAGGAGACCTGTCTCTATCCACATAGTATCCCCAGTCTGATGGGGGAGATGGGCATGCTCATGGGGGGAAATTAAGAAAATTCCCTCTCCAAACACAAATCGATTTTTAAAAAAACAGATAGATTCCTAAAGATGAATTTGATTGACTGAGGACCTGTAGTGGAAGGAGACTTTGAGGAGAGACTTCAGGACTGCGGTAGGAGAGAAAAAGCAAACTACCTTTTGGGCAAAAACACCCCAAACCCCAAGCCCCATAGGTGGGGACCGAGGATACCCCAAACCCATCAGAAATATGTCATCTAGGGAGGGAGGGAAATATAATCAGTCTTTTACAATATATCTACTATGGTAATATTTTGCATAGCTACACATGTACAACATATACTGAGTTGCTTGTCTTCCCAGTGGGGGTGGGTGACAAGGGAGGAAGGAAATGAATCTGGAATTCAAAGTTTTAAAATCAAATGTTCAAAAATAGATAAATACTGTTATTAATACTATTTTACGTATAATTGGGAAATGGGATATACAGGCATTGGGGCACAGAGATTCACCTTGCCCTACTGAAAAAGTCAAAGGGGGAATGGGAGAAGATATGGGAAAGAGCAGATGGGATGAGGGGATATCCTGTGGGACTGCTATTCTGGGGTGGGGGGAAGGGAAATAATGGGGAAAAAATTGTAACTCAAAATCTGGCGGAAATGAATGATGTAAACCAGAAGTTAATAAAGCACTTGGAAAAAAAAAGAAATATGTCATCTAATAACTTCTTTTTAAAATTTTAGACTTTTGTTTTTAAATGACCTTTAAATGACATATACACATATATACATACACATATATATTTCAGTCATTATATACATTGTTTTCCTAGTTCTAGTTACTTTATTCTATATCAGTTCCAGTAAGTCTTCCCATGTTTCTTTGAAGATTTCATGTTCATTATTTCTTATAACAATAACATTCTGTTTTATTCAAGTGCCACAATTTAGCTATTCCACAATCAATGGCCATCTATCTTGTTTCCAGATCTTTGCTACTATAAAAAGTGTTGCCATGGAACTTTTCTATCTTTGATCTCCTTGCTGCATATTCCTAGCAGCAGGATTGTGTGATCAAAGGACACAGACATTTTAGCAGCTTTTTTTAAAGCATAATTTGAAATTGTTTTTATAGAATTTTTGGACCAATTCACAGCTCTTCAAGCAGTGAATTAGTGTGCCTGTATTTCCATAGCACCCCTAACATCAATTATTTCCATCTTCACTCACATTTGCCAATTTGCTGGGTATAAGATAAAACCTCATCAATGTTTTTATTTGTATATTCCTTATTATTAGTTATTTGGAACAATCTTTTGGATGTACAGTAGCATCTGGGAACAGTAGCAATTTCTCAATTACTTCACTTTGGATACAGTTATGTCCTTCCAGGCTTGCCCAAGACCTCCATGCCAGAGCTAGACCCTTTCCAAGTTATAGTTAGCTAATTAACACCATACTCCTACACCTAAAAATCTCAGCATTAGAAAGAGCTTTAGAGCACTGAAATAGGATTCAGAAAAGCTTGGTTCAAATCCTGTCCTTGCATGTTTATTAACTGTATAACCTTAAGCAAACCATTTTCTGAATTTTAATTTCTTCCTTCATGTGAAAATGGTACTGTCATTGCCTGCCTCATGGACTTATTAGAAAATCATTTTCTAAACCTTAGAACTGAGGCGGCTAGGGGGCGCAATGAATAGAACACTGACCCTGGAGTCAGAAGGACGTCAGTTCAAATTCGGCCTCAGACACCTAACACTTACTAGCTGGGTGACCTTGGGCAAGTCACTTAACCCCAATTACCCTACCCTCCCCCCTCAAAAAAAAAACAAAACCGAAACACCACCACCAAACTATAAAACTATGAGTTGTTACTCTTATCTTTTTCAATCCGTGCTTGGGTAGGATTGCCCATCCTTGAGAAATGGTTAAGACAACCTCAACTCAAAGACCTCCAAAAATAGATAATTCACTGCCTCCTGAAGTAGCCCATCTCACATTTGAATGACTCTAATTGTTAGGAAGTCCTTTCTTTTCTTTTTTTTTTTAATTAATTTATTAGTTTAGTTTCAGTTAACAAGATTCAATTCCATAGTTCCTTGATTTTCAAATTTCCTTTACCTCCCTCCTCCCACCCCCCACAACAACATATAGTCCAGTATAGGATCTGCAAATACATTCATATTAGACATTAGTTCAATTACAAAAGCGTATTGTACTAGGTGGGATGAAAAATGGTAAAGAAAAAATAAAACCAAACAACGAAAAGAAAAAGATCAATTAGTTTGCTTCCATTAGGATTCAAGCTCAGCTCTGTCTAGTTATATCTCTGTATGTCGCATTTCTCTCCTTCATGAGTCTTTCGGGATTGACTTATATCACTGCATTGCTAAAAAGAGTCCAGTCTGTCATAGTTGGTCATCACACATATGATGTGTCTGTGATTGTATACAAATTTCTTCTGATTCTACTCTTCTCGCTCAGCATCAGTTTGTATAAGCCTCTCCAGGTAATTATGAAATCCGTCTCCTCATTTCTTATAGCACAATAATATTCCATTACATTCATATACCACAACTTGTTT
Organism: Gymnobelideus leadbeateri; assembly: GCA_011680675.1. NCBI lineage: Eukaryota > Metazoa > Chordata > Mammalia > Diprotodontia > Petauridae > Gymnobelideus > Gymnobelideus leadbeateri. The sequence goes on from WOXC01003603.1 coordinate 299,243, forward strand.
AGCCATTCCCCAATTGATGGGCACCCCTTTAATTTCCAATTCTTTGCAACCACGAAGAGAGCTGCTATAAATATTTTTGTACATTTGGGTCTTCCTCCCTTTTCTATGATCTTTTTTGGGATATAACCCTAGAAGTGGTATTGCTGGATCAAAGGGTATGAAATTATTTATAGTCCTTTGGGCATAATTCCAGATTGCTCTCCAGAATGGTTGGATAAGTTCACAACTCCACCAGCAATGCATTAGTATTCCAATTTGCCCACATCCTCTCCAGCATTTGTTATTTTCTTGTTTTGTCATCTTAGCCAATCTGACTGGAGAAATGTGGTATCTCAGTTGTTTTGATTTGCATTTCTCTAATCAATAGTGAGGAAGTCCTTTCTTAAAGTGAAACATAATGAAGTATGGTGTGTGCACGGGGCAGACCAACCTCACACTTTGATCATCTCAGCCTGCTACTTGACCCCTAAACATATTCATTCTCATCATCCTGATTTCCAGGGCAATCCAGAGACATGTTTAGATATTTTCTCATTAATAAAATTACAACCTAGTTTTCATGTATCAGTTAGTTCAGAGCCCCTACCCAAAATTATTTAGATATTATTTAATAAACTAGAGAAACCTCTTTTCTCATAAGCAGTAGCCCATATATTTCTATATATTAAAACCTTTCATCTCTATAGATGAACATTAAAGTTATTTGCTATACAGTTTATTAACAATGCAATCAATCACAATACGATGGTAAAAATTACCAGTGACAATATCTTGCTTATGAGGAAGATGGCCAGAATTATCCACAACCATCATTCTGCTTAGAGATGAGTTTTTACTTCTGATCATGGCTCTCAGGTGGTTCCATAATTCCTAAATTATCTCTCCTTGATCTGTTTTTTTCCTATGAGATAGTTCACATTTTCTTCTATTTTTTTTTCAGTCTTTTGACGTGGTTTTATCTCTTTTCCATGTCTCATGGAATCATTAGCTTCCACTTGACCAATTTTAATTTTTAAGGAGATATTTTCTTGAATGAGATTTTATACCTCTTTTATCTTTTGACCAATTTAGATTTTTAAGGAGTTATTTTCTTCAATATTCTAGCCTCTCATCTATCATGCACAGTGAAAAGTGCTATATGACTCACACTGGACCTTTTTAATATGTGATTTGTTGGAAAGATTTTCTTTCACCAAAGCTCATATTTGATATTTCCAGGTGAGTTAAATTTTGTGTTCCTGTGGATTTTTATCAAACTGTACTATGCTCTCTGTTCTTAAAGTGTCTGCCCCCCACTTAATAGTATTTTTTTCCAATTATATCTAAAGATAGAGTTTAGCATTCTTTTTTATAAGATTTTGAGTTCCAAATTTTTCTCCCTCCCTCCCCAAGACAGCAAGCAATCTGTTATAGGTTATACACATACAATAATATTAAACATATTTCCTCCTCATTAGTCATGTTATAAAAGAAGAATCAGAACAAAAGGGAAAAACCACGAGAAAGAAAAAAACAAAAAAAGTGAAAATAGTATGCTTTGATCTGCATTCAGATTCCACAGTTCTTTCTCTGGAATTGGATAGCACTTTCCATCACAAGTCTTTTGGAATTGTCTTGGATCATTATATTGTGGAGAAGAGCTAAGTCATTCATAGTTGATCGTTGTACCATGTTAGTTTTATTGTGTACACTGTTCTGGTTCTGCTCACTTCACTCAGTATCAATTCATGTAAGTCTTTCCAGGTTTTTCTGAAATTGATCTACTTGTCATTTCTTATAGCACAAGAGTATTCCATTACATTCATATATCACGACTTGTTCATTCATTCCCCAATTGAAGGGTATCTCCCCAAATTTCTAATTCTTTGCCATGACAAAAAGAACTACTATAAATATTTCTGTACATGTGGGTCCTTTCCCCTTTTTTATGACCTCTTTGGGATACAGTGGTACTGCTGGATCAAAGGATAGGCACAGTTTTTTAGGCCTTTGAGCATAATTCCAGATTGCTCTCCAGAATGGTTGGATCAGTTCACAATTCTACCAATAATGCACTAATGTTCCAATTTTCTTACATCTCCAATATTTATCATTTTCCTTTTTTGTCATATTAGCTAGACTGATAGGGGTGAGATGGTACTTCATAGTTGTATTAATTTGAATTTCTTTAATTATTAATGATTTAGAGCTTTTTCCCACATGACTATAGATAACTTTAATTTCTTCATATGAAATTTTTTTATATGATTTAATTTCTTCATATCCTTTGTTTATCAATTGGGAAATGACTTATACTCTAATAAATTGTCTCAATTCTCTATATGTTTTAGGAATGAGGGCTTTTTCAAAAACACTGACTGTAAAAATTGTTTCCCAGATTTCTGCTTTCCTTCTAATCTTGGTTGCATTGGCTTTGTTTGTGCAAAACCTTTTTAATTTAATGTAATAAAAGAAATTAAAAAGGGGTGGCTAGGTGGCATAGTGAATAGAGCACCAGCCCTGAAGTCAGGAGGACCTGAGTTCAAATCCGGCCTCAGATACTTAACACACTTACTAGCTGTGTGACTTTGGGCAAGTCACTTAACCCCAATTGCCCTGCAAAAAAAAAAAAATTAAAAAAATTTTAATGTAATCAGAATGATCCACTTTTCATTTCTTAATGTTCTCTACCTCTTGTTTGGTCATAAATTCTTCCCTTTTCCATAGATCTCACAGGTAAATTATTCCTTGCTCTCCTAATTTGCTTATGGTATAACCCTTTATGTTTAAATCATGTACCCATTTTGATCTTATCTTGTGTACAGTGTGAGATGTTGATCTGTGCCTAGTTTCTGCTATACTATTTCCCAGCAGTTTTTGTTAAATAGTTAGTTCTGGACTCTTTGGGTTAATCGAACGTAGATCACTATAGTCATTGACTACTGTCTTGTGTACATAAGCTATTCTACTGATCTACCACTCTATTTCTTAGACAGTACCAAATAGTTTTGATGATTGCCACTTTTTTTTTTAGCATTCAGTAAATATTTATTAAATACTTATTAAATCTGAGGAACTATTCTAGGTGCTGAGGTTTTATTTTTTTTAAACAAATGCTTTATTAACTTCTGGTTTACATCATTCATTTCCGCCAGATTTTGAGTTACAATCATTTTCCCCCTGTTATTCCCCTACCCAACCTCCCAGAATAGCAGTCCCACAAGATATCGCTTCCTCCAATCTGTTCTCTCCCATACCGTCTCCCCCTTCGACTTTTCCATTAGAGGAAGGTGAATCTTTGTGTCCCAATGCCTGCACATCTTATCTCCCAATTATAAGCAAAAGAGTGTTAATAATAGTATTTATATATATTTGAAACATTTAATGTTATGACCTCAAATTTCAGATCCATTTCCTTCCTCCCTTGTCACCCATTCCCTCTTGGGAGATAAGTAATTCAGTATATGTTGTACATGTCTAGCTATGCAAAACATTACCATAGTAGATATATTATACAAGGCTGCTTATAATTCCCTCCCACTCATCCCACCCCCACCTGGTCCATTCCCTACTTGATCCTGTACCTCTTCTATAGTGGGTACTTCCAACCTCCCCTCCCCCCAAGGATGCCCTCCCATCCATCATCCCTCCTCTCATCCCCCTTCCCCCTATTCTTTTTTTTTTGCCTTTTGGAGGGCAATTGGGGTTAAGTAACTTGCCCAAGGTCACATGGCTAGGTTTTTTTTGTTTGTGTGTGTTAAGTGTCTGAGGCCGAATCTGAACCCAGGTCCTTCTGACTCCAGGGCCGACGCTCTACTCACTGCGCCACCTAGCCGCCCCAAAGCTTATCACCATATTTTTTTTTTTAAGCAATTGGGGTTAAGTAACTTGCTCAAAGTTACACAGCTAGTCATTATTTATGTGTGGGTGCTCATTTTCTGAGTCCGGATTTGATCTCGGGTCATCCCAACTCTGAGGCCGGCGCTCTTACTCACTGCGCCACCTAGCCGCCCCCCCTTCCCCCTATTCTGCTGCAGGTTGAGATATCCCATTTAGTATGTATGTCATTCTCTCCCTGAACCAAATTCAATGAGAATGTGGTTTTGCCTTTTTTGCCTTCCTATTCTCCCCCTCCCTTGCAACAACTTCCCCTTGCTTCTTCTACATGGGATAGTTTACCCTACCCTGTCTCTCCCCATCTCCTCTTACCACTTTCCTCTCTCACCTCATAATTTCATCCCTTGAGTATTCTCCCTTCCCAACAAATTCAACCTATGCCCTCTATCCATATATAACTGTAACCATGTACACACACATTCACATATGTATTCATATGACCACACACCCTTCTTCCATTATTTTCATAGTGAGAAAGATATCATCACTCACAGTTATTGTTTTTCCATATAGGAATGTAAATAGTTCAACTTTGATAAGTTCCTTTTGATTTCTTTTCCTGATTACCTTCTCAGGCATCTCTTGCTTCTTGCATCTGGATGTCAAATTTTCTATTCAACTCTGGTTTTTTCCTCAAGAATGCTTGAAAGTCCTCTATTCCACTGAATGACCATATTTTCCCCTGAAACAAAATACTCAGTTTGCTGGGTAGGTGACCCTTGGGTTCATTCCCAGTTCTTTTGCCCTCTGGAATATCATATTCCATGCCCTTCAATCCCTCAGTGTAGAAGCTGCCAGGTCCTGGGCTATTCTAATTGTGTTTCCACAATATTGAAATTGTTTCTTCCTGGCTGCTTGGAGTATTTTCTCCTTGATCTGGGGATTCTGGAACCTGGCTATAATATTCCTGGGAGTTTTATTTTGGGGATCTTTTTCAGGAGGTGATCTGTGGATTCTTTCAACCTCTATTTTGCCCTCTGGGTCTAAAACATCAGGGCAATTTTCCTTGAGAATTTCTTGAAGGATGATTTCTAGGTTCTTTCTTTGATCATGGCTTTCAGGTAGTCCAATAATTTTTTAAATTGTCTCTCCTGGATCTATTTTCCAGGTCAGTGGTTTTTCCATGAGATATTTCACATTGCCTTCTAATCTTTCATTTGTTTGGATCTGCTTAACAGCATCTTGATTTCTCATAAAGTCATTAGCTTCCATTTGCTCCAGTCTAACTCTGAAGGAATGAATCTCCTCAGTGAACTTTTGAGATTCTTTTTCCATCTGGCAAATTCGACTTTTAAGGCATTCTTCTCCTCATTGCCCTTTTGGGCCTCCTTTGCCATTTGAGTTAGTCTATTTTTTAAGGTGTTGTTTTCCTCAGTCAGGCTGTTAACCCTCATTTCATACTTTTCCTGCATCCTTCTCATTTCTCTTTCCAATTTTTCCTCCACTTCTCTGATTTGATTTTTAAAGTCCTTCTTAAGGTCCTCTCTGGCCTGCAACCCACTCATGTTTTCCCCTGGGGCTTTTGGAGCAGGACTTCTGACCTCACAGTCCTTTTCCTCCTCTATGCCCCCAAAATAGGAGTCTAAGGTTGCATTTTTCTGTTTCCTTTGCCTTGGCATGTTGCCACTTAATTGCTTGACTTTTGGGCTTGTTGCCACACTATGGCTTTAAGGCCAGATAGAGGAATTTTCGTCCCGAACTTGTGGGGGGCAACTTCCGTTTCTGGCAAGCTGTAAACCCACCCATGACTTCCACCTTAGATCACAATCCAGATCCAGGGAGGTTAAAGCAAGAGCGATTACCCCCCCAGACTGATCGCTGGATCTCCCCACGATTTGTAGGCTGGGAGCCCGAGCTGCCTCTGAAAACTACAAAATGGCGTGTCTCCTCAGTGGCTTCTAGCCCCCAGGGGAGGAAGCCTACGCATTCCCCAAATACTGGTCCCAAAGTCCATAGGACACTAACCTCTTACTTTGTCCTAGGCATGTCTATGTTGATAATTCTGGAGTCACCACAGCTGCTGGTGTTCTGGGGTCTCTCCAGCCGGCTGCTGGCCCTGCCATCCTGGGGCTAAAACCTCGGCTCACAGGGACCTGGGCTCCGCTCAGCTCGGCTCCCTGCACTCTGCGCGCTGCCGGCTCCCAGACTGCTGCGCTGGTCCTTCCTGCAGGGTGCTGGGCTGTCCTCAGCGGGAGGTTAGCTTCTCTGTGTCGTTCTGTGGGTGCTGGGGCTCCAGAAGTTGTTCAGAGTCCCTTTTTACATAGTTTGGGAGGAATGTGGGGGCAGAGTGGCTTGGATGAGCTGTTTCTACTCCGCCATCTTGGCTCCGCCCCCCAGTGCTCGATGATTGCCACTTTTAATACAGTTTTGGATCTGGTATGGCTTGAGCTGCCTTCCTTTGCATTTTTTTTCATTAATTCCCTTAATGTTCTTAACCTTTCCTTCTTTCAGATGAATTTTATTTTTTTTTGCTTTTTGGAGGGCAGTTGGGGTTAAGTAACTTGCCCAAGGTCACACAGCTAGGTTTTTGTTTGTGTGTGTTAAGTGTCGGAGGCCGGAACTGAACTCAGGTCCTTCTGACTCCAGGGCCAGCGCTCTACTCACTGCGCCACCTAGCCACCCCCTTGTTATTTTTTCTAGCTGTATAAAATAATCTTTTGGTAGTTTGATTGGTATGGTACTAAATAAGTGAATTAATTTAGGTAAAACTATCATTTTTATTATATTAGCTTAGTCTACCCATGAGCAAATGATATTTTTTCCAATTGTTTAGATCTTACTTTATTTGTGTGAAAAGTGTTTTGTAGTTGTGTTTGTATAGTTCCTGAGTTTGTCTTGGTAGGTAGACTTAGAAATATTTTATATTTTCTACAGTTATTTTAAATGGAATTTCTCTTTATATCTCTTGCTGCTGGATTTTGTTGGTAATATAAAGAAATGTTGATTTATATGGGTTTATTTTTTATACTTTATATTTTGCTAAAGTTTTTCATTATATCAGGTAGTTTTTTAGTTGATTCTCTAGGATTCTCTAAGTATACCAATCGTATCATTTGCAAAGCTTTGTTTCCTCATTGCCTATTCTAATTCCTTCAATTTCTTTTCTTCATTTATTACTATAGCTAACATTTCTAGTACAATATTCAATAATAGTGGTGATAATGGGCATCGTTGTTTCACCCTTGATCTTATTAAGAAAGATTCTAGCTTGTCCCCATTACATATAATGCTTGCTGATAGTTTTAGATAGACACTACCTATTATTTTAAGGAAAATTCCATTTATTACTATGTTCCCTAGTGTTTTTAATAGGAATGGGTGCTGTATTTTGTCAAAAGCTTTTTCTGCATCTTTCGTTTTGTTATTGATATGGTCAATTATGCTGATAGTTTTCCTAAAATTGAACCAGCCTTGTATTCCTGGTATAAATCCCACTGGGTCATATTGTATTATCCTCATGATAAATTGCTGTAATCTCTTTGCTAATGTTTTATTTAAAGTTTTTACATCAATATTCATTAGGGAGATTAGTCTATAATTTTTTCCCCACTGTTTTGCCTCTTTCTGGTTTATGTATCAGCACCAATTTATGTCATGAGAGGAATTTGGTAGGACTCCTTCTTCACCAATTTTTCCCAATAGTCTATATAGTATTGGAATTAATTGTTCTCTAAATGTTTGGTAGAATTCACTTGTAAATCCATCTAGCCCTAGAGATTTTTCCTTAGGGAGTTCATTGATGGTTTGTTTAATTTCTTTTTCTAAAATGGGGTTAAGTATTTTATTTCTGGGCAATTTATATTTTTGTTAATATTCATCTATTTCACTTAAATTTTCATATTTATTGGTATATAGTTGGACAAAATAGCTCCTAATTATTGCTTTAATTAGGTGGTGGTGAATTCACCCTTTTCATTTTTGGTACTGGTAATTTTGTTTTCTTCTTTCTTTTTATTTTGTAAATTTGGTACATTAACCAAAGGCTTATCTATCTTAATTGATTTTTTCATAAAATAATATCAAATAGCTTTGTTTATTAGTTCAATAGTTTTCTGAATTTCAATTTTATTAATCTCTCCTTTGATTTTCAGAATTTCTAATTTGGTGTTTAGTTAGGGATTTTTAATTTGTTCTTTTTTCTGGCTTTTTTGGTTGCATGCCCAATTCATTGATCTCCTCTTTCTCTATTTCATTCATGTAAGCATTTAGAGATATAAAAATCCCCCCCCCCCAAGTACTGCTTTGTCTGTATCTCATAAATTTTGGCATGTTGTTTCATTATCATCATTCTCTTTGATGAAATTATTATTATTATTATTTGCTTTTTGGAGGAGGGAATGCAGGGCAATTGGGGTCAAATGACTTGCCCAAGGTCACATGGCTAGTAAGTGGTAAGTGTTTGAGGCTGGATTTGAACTCAGATCCTCCTGACTCCACAGCCAGCGCTCTATTCACTGCACCACCTAGCCACCTCCATTTGATCAAATTATTGATTGTTTCTATGACTTGTTGTTTGACCCACTCCTTCTTTAGGATTAGATTATTTAGTTTCCAATTAATTTTAATCTGTCTTTCCATGGCCCTTTATTGCATGTAATTTTTATTGCATCATGATCTAAAAAGGATGTATTTAATATTTCTGCCTTTCTGCATTTGATTGTGAGGTTTTTATGTCCTAATACATGGTCAATTTTTGTGGAGGTGCCATGTACCATGGAGAAAAAGGTATATTCCTTTCTATCCTCATTCAGTTTTTTCCAAGGTCTATCATATCTGATTTTTCTAAATTTCTATTCATCTCCTAAACTACTTTCTTGTTTATTTTGTGGTTAAATTTATCTAATCCTGAGAGGGGGAGGTTGAGGTCTCCTCCTAGTATAGTTTTGCTTTCTATTTCTTCCTATAACTTACTTAACTTCTCCTCTAAGGATGTGGATGCTATATCACTTGGTGCATATGTTTAGTATTGGTATTACTTCATTGTCTATGGTACTTTTTAGCAAGATGTAGTTTTCTTTCTTTTCTTTTTTAATTAGATCTATTTTTGCTTTTGCTTTGTCTGAGATCAGGATTGCTACCCTTGTTGTTGTTGTTGTTGTTGTTTTCACCTCAGCTGAAGCATAATATATTCTATTCTGGCCTTTTATCTTTACCCTGTGTGTGTCTCTCTACTTCAAATAGTTTCTCGTAAACAATATATTGTAGGATTCTGGTTTTTAATTGACTCTGCTATTCACTTCCACTTTATGGGGAAGTTTCATTCCATTCACATTCACAGTTATAAGTACTGTGTATTTCCCTTCATCTATTTCCCCCGGTTTATACTTTCCTGTCTCTTTTCACCCTCTCTGTCCTCACCAGTGTTTTGCTTCTGCCCACTACTTTCCTCAATCTGTCCTCCCTTTCACCTTCCCTTCCTGCTTCCCTACAGGGTAAGATAAATTTCTATACTCAACTGAGTGTATATGCTATTCCCTCTTTGAGCCAAATTCGATGAGAGTAAGGTTCAAACAATGCTCACCCTCTCCCTTCTTTCCCTCTACTATAATAGGTCTTTTGTATCTCTTTGTGTGATATAATTTACCCTATTCTGCACCCCCCCTTTCCTCTTCTCCCAGTACAATCTCTTAATTTAATTCACCTCTTAATTTTTTTATATCATCACATCAAATTCAATTTATACCCACACCCTCTATGTTCTAACTGCCCTAATAGAGATACATTTCTCAAGATTACAAGTATCATCTTCCCATGTAGGGATGTAAATAGTTTAACCTCATTGAATAGCATGTTTGTTTTTTTCTTTCCTGTTTACCTTTTTGGGTTTCTCTTGTGAAAACTTTTGTACATCCTTTCCAATTTGACCAGTTCTACTTGTTTTCTTCAGTCGATTTCTGTCGTTGTAGTTCCTTTTCTAAGCTGTTAACTCTCTTTTGCATAATCCTCTTTTCCCAATTTTTTTCTCCCTCTTTTATTTGATTTAAAAAATCCTTTTCCAGCTCTTCAAAGAAGAGTTTTTGGGCTTGAGACCAGTTCATATACCCCTTTGAGGTTTCATATGTAGAGCATTTTTGACATTGTTGTCCTCTTCTGAGTTTGTGTTTTGATCTTCCCTGTTGCCGTAGTAGCTTTCTATGGCTGGGGCTCTTTTCTGTTTTTTGTGGTTTTTAAAGTTGAGCTCTGCTCCTGCGGTACAGGGGGCACTGTCACAAACTTCTTGCTTTGGTGGCCAGGGGTCTGGTCACTGGCTTTCTGCATCAGCTGTTGGCAGCTTGCCCACGGTGCTGGGGTGGGCTAGCCTAGCTGTGCCTGTTGTCCCCTGGATTACAGGGCTGGCAATTTGCCTCCTGTGCTGGTGCTGGAGGCCTCACAGCTAGCCTGCTATGCCACTGGTCTGCTGAGCCAGGACAGAGGAGCCAGAGCTATGGCTAAGAGCCTCCCACTGGTTTGTCTGGACACCCACTGCACTGGGCTGTACTCTTCTTCTACCCAGTTCAGTTAGACCTTTGCTGAAGTCCTTCTAAGTTATTGTAAGCTGGGAAATTGTTTCACTCAATTTTTTTGTAGGTTCTTTTGCTCCAGAATCCAGTTAAAGGCTTAAAAGTTGTTTCCAAGGGAAACTAAGAAGAGTTCAGGCAACTTCTTGACTTTTCTCTGCCATCTTGGATCCACCCTGTTTTTAAAGTTTTTGAGAAATTTTATTGCTTGATATTTTGAAATATGGTATTCAAATTATTTGTTTCTTCAGCTTTTTATGGGACACTAATAATTCCCAGTTATCTCATAAACCCTTTCTCCTGGTTCCATTGCCTTAATTTTGTTTTCTTTTTTGATCTAGACCTATGATCTTATCAGTGTATCATTATGCTCTCAGTGTAGACTTCCTCCACTGATGTAGATTGGTTACTTATTGGTAACTGATAGTTTTAGCACATTGTCCAGGACACTGAAAGGTTAAGTGACTTGCCCATGATGACAAAGTTAGTATATGTCAGAGGTGAGACTTGAATCCAGGCCTTCCAGATTCTATGACTCACTTTCTAATGATCACACCATGCTACCTCTTACCTTAATTTGTGAATAATCTTCTGGTGATTTGATTTCTGAAATTTCTTCTTCATGTCTGCATTTTTGTCTTCCACCAGGAAGGAATTCTCTTTTCCTCAGGGAATACACCATTAAAATATTCTACTGACTATTCTAAGCTATCAAATCTTATGCACTCCCCCTCCGTTTTCTTTCAGTTCTTTCACTGACTTTATAACTGTTTTTATTCAACACAGATCTTTCTTCATTTCTTTTACTGAGCTCCTTAATTGCCCTGCAGGTTCTTATGAAGATTTTTTTTTTTGCTTTGGAATGTCTTGTTGTTGTTTTATATTTGTGTGTGTGTGTGTGTGTGTGTGTGTGTGTGTGTGTGCGCGCGTGTGCATGCGCGCTCCTGTTTATTTTCCTTCTGAAGATTTCTCACTTTCTCTTCCTTCCCTTCCCTACCCCATATTTATTCACCATGTGGGGATTTCCCCCCCTTACTCTTTTGTTTACTAATTTTTATTTTTTGTTATTCTGAATTTGACAAACATCAACAAACGCTAGAATTTCCATGTACAAAGAAAAAGAGAATTGTATATGAAACTATGAATCTCTATTACATGCTGCTTACTTTTCTTTTTTAAAATATATAATAAATCCAACATTTATTTCAAAACTGTCCTGGTTGTCTGTAACTCCAACTGAACTTCTTTCTGTTCGCTTTGGTGACTATATTTCCTCCCCCTCCCTTTTTTTTACATCACTATCACTTGTACCCTTCTTTCTGCCAAATCATTCCCCTTAAAAGACAAACAAAAAACCCCTCTCTCTTGTAACAAGTAAAGCATAGTCAAGTAAAACAAATCCACACATTGTTCATGTTTGACAATGTTCATCTCATCTCATCAGTTCTGTCAGGTGAAGAGAATCACATTGGTCAGAATTCGGGAGTAAAGCTTTCACGATTGTTTTTCTTAACAATGTTTTAGTCATTATACAAATGATCATTCATTCTGCTTCTGCTCACTTCACTTTGTATCCGTTCCTATAAGTATTTCCAGATCTCTCTGAATTCACCCCTTTCTCAATGCTTATGAAAGGAAATTTCATCATATTCATATACTATATTTTATTCAGACATTTACTGGTTGAGGGGCACCGTCTCAGTTCTTTGTTACAATTAAACAATACTGTTATAAATCTTCTTGTACATTGGAATCTTTTTCCTTTTTCTTTGATCTCTTTGGACATATATGCCTACTAGTGGTTTCATTGGGTCAAAGGGTATGCACAGGTTGGTGACTTTTGGGGTATCATTGCAAACTGCTTTTCAGAGTTTGGACCAATTTGTAGCTTCACCAAAAGTGCATTAGTATGACTATCCCCTCAAAGCTCTTTTAAGAATTGTCATTTTCATTTGTCATCATTTTTGCCAATCTAATGTGTGTGAGGTAGAACCTCAGAATTGTTTAATTTCTATTTCTCAGGGGAGGAGGGGAAGCTGGAGGCAAATAATAGTGATGACAAAAATAAGGAAGAATTGAAACATTAAAAAATATACAGAAAAGAATTTAGAGGATGATGAATAAGGACAGTTTTGAAACTAACACTGAATCTACTTTTTTTTTTAAGTGAACTGTGCATAATAGAGATTTGGAATTATACACACAATCCTCTTTTTTATCTTTGTTTTCACATGTGGAAATATTCATATTACTTATTGTTTGCAAAGTTCAGGAAAACAAAAATTATTTTAAAATAGAATAAGAATCCATTCTAGATGAAATGATTTGTATTCCTTGTTATTAGTGATTTTAAGCATTTTTATATAGCTGTTGATAGCTTAAATTTCTTCCCTTGAGAAGGTGATTCATGCCCTTTAGTCATTTATATACTGGAGAATGACTCTTGTTTATATATTTTTAAATTAGTTCCACGTACATACATATGTATATACACATACTGAATACTGGGCTTTTATGAGAGGGAGATGCTAATTATAAAAAAAAAAAATGTTTTCCCTGCCTATTACCCTTCTCTCTCTCTCTCTCTCTTTTTTTTTTTTGCTTTTTTTTTTTGTTGTTGGAGGAGGAAGGGCAGGGCAAGTGGGGTTGACTTGTGCAAGGCCACATGGCTAATGTGTTAAATGTCTGAGGCCAGATTTGAACTCAGGTCCTCCTGATTCCTCCTGCTCCTCTAATTTGTGTTGATTATGATATGATCTTTTATTTATTTGCTTTTTGGCAGGGCAATTAGGGTTAAGTGACTTGCTCAAGGTAACACAGCTAGTTAAGTGTTAAGTGTCTGAGGCCAGATTTGAACTCAGGTCCTCCTGACTCCAGGGCTGGTGCTCCACTCACTGTACCACCTAGCTGCCCCAATATGATCTTTTATATCTAGGTCATATATCAGTCTGGAGCTTATTTTGCTACATTGTATAAAGTGTTTATCTAAATCTAATTTCTGCCAGACTTCTTTCTAGTTTTCCCAGGAGTTTTTATTTAGAATTCACTCCATTATTCAGAATTTGTGGTTTACTGAACTATGTTACTGTAACACCCTGTAAAAATAATTAGCTCATTTATTATGTTACATATATATCATATATTATAATGTAAAGTCCATATGGTTCCCTCTTCTTTGGCATTAGGGAATTCTAGATGAAGAGATATGAATTTAATCAAAATCATTCTGAACCCTCGGTTAGGAAAATTCCTAACATTTAGGGAAAGTCTGAGCTTGCTGCCTAACTTTACATTTATCTCTCTCTAGTCAACTTCTTGTTTGTTTTGGGAGCAAATTTGGATGGGGGTTGCTGAAATTGAGCGGGTAAAAATGTCTGTGCATAGAAAAGCACTGGGAGGGGAATTTGGGGGAAAGAACCAACCTCTCTGGGGACTTTCTTCAGCCTTGATCTTCTCCAAGATACCTGTAGAGCCAAAACCCTCCTCAATATCTCTCTCCTCTTCTATATCTTAGTCTTATCTTTCCTCTGCAGGGATGTATTAGAGCACCATAGCTGCTCCAATTATTTAAATAACTATAGTTCTTTAGTTTGACAACTTATAGATGACTCCTGCAAAAATTCCTTCTTTCCTTCCTTTCCCTCATTCCTTCCTTCTTGATCTGCTCATCCATGCTGACAGCAGACTCCACTGGAAGAATCCTAGGACTACTAACTGGGGCACATGGGAGGGAGCAGATTTAGATGTTTCTCATAGCTGCCTTTGGTGGAATGGAGGTGGGGTGGAATTCCCACTCCCTCTATTAAATCTTGGCTAATAATTGAAGTTAAGATAAAATTTTTTCAGCTACATGCAAGATAAAATTACTCCAGTTTCAAAATGACCATGTTGTCTCTAATGTAATAGGATCACAGAACATAAAATGCCAGAAATGGAGGAGCCTTTAGAAATCATAGAAAATGGAAAATGTACCACAAAATTGGAGGACAAATATTTTTACTTTAAAAAAAGGAAGAGGCTTTAGTAGAGGGGCGGAGCCAAGATGGGGGAGTAGAAACAGCTCATCCAAGCCACTCTGCCCCCACATTCCCCCCAAACTATGTAAAAGGGGACCTCTGAACAAATTCTGGAGCCCCAGCACCCAAAGAACGACACAGAGAAGCTAACCTCCCGCTGAGGACAGCCCAGCAGCCCTGCAGGAAGGACCAGCGCAGCAGTCTGGAAGCCGGCAGCGCACAACGCACAGAGTGCAGGAAGTGGAGCCGAGAGGAGCCCAGGTCCCTGTGAGCCAAGGTTTTAGCCCCAGGGCGGCAGGGCCAGCAACAGGCTGGAGGAACTCCAGAACACCAGCAGCTGTGGCGACTCCAGAATTATCAACATAGACATGCCTAGGACAAAGTAAGAGGTTAGTGTCCTATGGACTTTGGGACCTGTATTTTGGGGAATGCGTCGGCTCCCTCCCCTGGGGCCTAGAAGCTGCTGAGGAGACACGCCATTTTGTAGTTTTCAGAGGCAGCTCCAGCTCCTGGCCTGCAATTAATTGTAGGGAGATCCAGCGATCAGTCTTGGGGGGTAATGGCTCTTGCTTTAACCTCCTGGATCTGGATTGTGATCTAGGGTGGAAGTCGTGGGTGGGTTTACAGCTTGCCAGAAACGGAAGTTGCCCCCCACACGTTCGGGATGAAAATTCCTCTATCTGGCCTTAAAGCCATAGTGTGGCAACAAGCCCAAAAGTCAAGTAATTAAGTGGCAAAATGCCAAGGCAAAGGAAACAGAAAAATGTAACCCTAGACTCCTATTTTGGGGGCATAGAGTGGGAAAAGGACTGTGAGGTCAGAAGTCCTGCTCCAAAAGCCCCAAGGGAAAACATGAGCAGGTTGCAGGCCATAGAGGACCTTAAGAAGGACTTTAAAAATCAAATAAGAAAAGTGGAGGAAAAATTGGAAAGAGAAATGAGAAGGATGCAGGAAAAGTATGAAATGAGGGTCAACAGCCTGACTGAGGAAAACAACACCTTAAAAAATAGACTAACTCAAATGGCAAAGGAGGCCCAAAAAGTCAATGAGGAGAAGAATGCCTTAAAAAGTCGAATTTGCCAGATGGAAAAAGAATCTCAGACGTTCACTGAGGAGATTCATTCCTTCAAAGTTAGACTGGAGCAAATGGAAGCTAGTGACTTTATGAGAAATCAAGATGCTGTTAAGCAGATCCAAACAAACAAAAGATTAGAAGGCAATGTGAAATATCTCATGGGAAAAACCACTGACCTGGAAAATAGATCCAGGAGACAATTTAAAAATTATTGGACTACCTGAAAGCCATGATCAAGGAAAGAACCTAGAAATCACCCTTCAAGAAATTCTCAAGGAAAACTGCCCTGATGTTTTAGATCCAGAGGGCAAAATAGAGTTGAAAGAATCCACCGATCACCTCCTGAAAAAGATCCCAAAAAGAAAACTCCCAGGAATATTATAGCCAGGTTCCAGAATCCCCAGATCAAGGAGAAAATACAACAAGCAGCCAGGAAGAAACAATTTCAATATTGTGGAAACACAATCAGAATAGCCCAGGACCTGGCAGCTTCTACACTGAGGGATCGAAGGGCATGGAATATATTCCAGAGGGCAAAAGAACTGGGAATGAACCCAAGGGTCACCTACCCAGCAAAACTGAGTATTTTGTTTCAGGGGAAAATATGGTCATTCAGTGGAATACAGGACTTTCAAGCATTCTTGAGGAAAAAACCAGAATTGAATAGAAAATTTGACATCCAGACACAAGAAGGTAATCACTGATTAGAGATGCCTGAGAAGGTAATCAGGGAAAAGAAATCAAAAGGAACTTATCAAAATTGAACTATTTACATTCCTATATGGAAAAGCAATAACTGTGAGTGATGATATCTTTCTCACTATGAAAATAATGGAAGAAGGGTGTGTGGTCATATGAATACATATGTGAATGTGTGTATATGGATAGAGGGCATAGGTTGAATTTGTTGGGAAGGGAGAATACTCAAAGGATGAAATTATGAGGTGAGAGAGGAAAGTGGCAAGAGGAGATGGGGAGAGACAGGGTAGGGTAAACTATCTCATGTAGAAGAAGCAAGGGGAAGTGGTTACAAGGGAGAGGGAGAATAGGAAGGGAAAAAAAAAGGCAAAACCACATTCTCATTGAATTTGGTTCAGGGAGAGAATGACATACATACTAAATGGGATATCTCAACCTGCAGCAGAATAGGGGGAAGGGGGATGAGAGGAAGGATGATGGATGGGAGGGCATCCTTGGGGGGAGGGGAGGTTGGAAGTACCCACTATAGAAGAGGGACAGGATCATGTAGGAATGGACCAGGTGGGGGGTGGGATGAGTGGGAGGGAATTATAAGCAGCCTTGTACAATATATCTACTATGATAATGTTTTGCATAGCTAGACATGTACAACATATACTGAATTACTTATCTCCCCAGAGGGAATGGGTGACAGGGGAGGAAGGAAATGGATCTGAACTTTGAGGTCTTAACATTAAATGTTTCAAATATATATAAATACTATTATTAATACCCTTTTGCTTGTAATTGGGAGATAAGATGTGAAGGCATTGGGACACAAAGATTCACCTTCCTCTAATGGAAAAGTCGAAGGGGGTATGGGAGAAGATATGGGAGAGAGCAGATTGGAGGAAGCAATATCTTGTGGGACTGCTATTCTGGGAGGTTGGGTAGGGGAATAATGGGGAAAATGATTGTAACTCAAAATCTGGCGGAAATGAGTAATGTAAAACAGAAGTTATAAAGCATTTGTTTAAAAAAAAAAGAAAATACCTTTAGTAAAGTAATAAATCTAAAATAAACCCATATAAATTACCAGCTTTTCTGAATATTGATGTGGTAGAAGGAATATCTACCAATTGGTTCCCTGCCATATAAACTAGAGCCATTCTTTTCCTTAAAAAAAAAAAAGGAAGAGAACAGTCTTCAAACTATATTTCAGTGAGTTTAGTTTCAATCCTGGAAAAGTTCTTGAAATGATCATTAACGAGATGATTGCAAAATAACTAGAAAGGCAAACCATGATTACAAATAGCTAACATGATTTCATTAAGTCATGAGCACCAGCCCTGGCATCAGAAGGACCTGAGTTCAAATCCTACCTCAGACACTTGACACACTTACTAGCTGTGTGACCTTGAACAAGTCACTTAACCCCACTTGCCCTGCCTTCCACCCTCCAAAAAGAAAAAAAAAAGAACAAGTCATGGCAAACTAACCTTATTTCCTTAGGAGGAGAGAAGTCTATGGATATAGTTTGCCTAGACTTTAGCAAAGCTTTAGATAAAGTACCTCATGGTATTCTGGAAACTGAGCGATGTGGTTACATGATAATACAATCAGAGGGATTTAGAACTTGTGGGTGGCCACAGTTCCATATTCTGAAGCTATTCTGCCCTAACCTCTCTGCTGACCTGCAGTTTTACATTTCCAACTGCCTTTCAGATATCTCAAAGTGCATGTCAAATAGGAGGCATCTTTTTTTTTTTGGAGGGGATGGGCAGGGCAATTGGGGTTAAGTGACTTGCCCAAGGTCACACAGCTAGTAAGTGTGTCAAGTGTCTGAAGCTGGATTTGAACTTAGGTCCTCCTAATTCTAGGGCCACTGCTCTTTCCACTCCTAAAACAGGAGGCATCTTAAAGTTAACAAGTCCAAAATAGAACTGATCATCTTTTCCCCTAAATCCTCCCTGCCTTCTAATTTCCCTACTGCTGTTAAGGGCACTAGCATTTTCCCAGTCCCTCAGCTCAAAACCCAGGTGTCGTCATCCTTGAATACGTTCCCTTCTTTCCTCTGACATTGCCATCACTCTGGTGCAGGCCTTCATTACATCACACCCCAACTATTGTATTAGTAGTCTAGTGGCTCTCCCTCTCTCAAGTCTCTGCCCACTCCCATCCATCCTCCCTTCAGCAACCAAAGTGATTTTTCCTAAAGTGCAGGTTTGACCATGTCACCCCCCCAAAAAAAAACAAACAAAAAACCCCAAGAAACTTCAGTGACTCCCTTTTGCTTCCAGGATCAAATACAAAATCCTCTAGCATTCAAAACCTTCCCACCTTTCCAGTGCTCTTCAAGCCAGTGGCACTAGCCTTCTTGTTGTTCTACAAAGAAGACACTCCATCTCTCAACCCCAAGCATTTTTGCTGGCTGTCACCCATTCCTGGACAGGAATGCACATACTTATCTCTGCCTACTAGTTTCCCTGGCTTCCTTTAAGGCCCAACTAAAATCTTGTTTTCCATGAGTTTTCCCAACCCCTCTTTATTCTAGTGCCTACGCTCTCAACCATTCCCCACTTATATCGTATTTAGCTTGTTTGTACAAATTTGTTTGCTTGTTTTCTCCATTAGACTGTAAGCTTCTTGAGGGCAGAGAGTGTCTTTTGCTCTTTTTTGTATCCTGAGCACCCAGCACAGTGTCTGGCATATAGGACTTAATGTTTATTGACTGATGATATCAACATGGCAGGTCTCCAGTAGAGCATCCCAGGAACCCCTTCTCCGGCCTGTGCTGTTTAACATTTATATCAGTGTTATCAGATAAAGGTGTAATAGTTCTTTAAATGTGTACATGACCCAAAGTTGGGACAGTTAACACCCTGGAAGAGAGTCAGAATCTAAAAGGATGACAATAGCCCATTGTGCTGAATCCAATAAGATGAAATCCAATAGGGATAAATGCCAAAAAAGGCATGGATAGATAGCAGTACTGAAACGGATCTGGGGGTTTTAGTGGACAGAAAGGTCAATATGAGTAACACTGTAATAGGGCAGGCAAAAACAAATACCAAACCTAATGTAGTTCCACTGTATTCTGGCCTATCAGACCTCATCTGTATTACCGTGTCAGTTCTGGGCATCACAGTTTAAGGACATCAAGAAGCTGGAGTGTTCAGAGAAGGGCAAACAGGATGTTGAAGGGCCCCAAGTTCATGACATATTACTATCAGTTGAAGGAGTTGGTTATATTTATTATTATTATTATTATTGTTTTTTGCTTTTTGGAGGGAAATTGGGGTTAAGTAACTTGCCCGAGGTCACATGGCTAGGTTTTTGTTTGTGTGTGTTAAGTGTCTGAGGCTGGATCCAAACTCAGGTCCTCCTGACTCTAGGGCCAACACTCTGCTCACTGCGCCACCTAGCTGCCCCGAGTTGGTTATATTTAGCTGGGGGAAAAGAAGATTCAGGGGTACATGATGGCTGTCTACAAATATTTGAAGGGCTGTTATGAAGCAATCGTTCCTTAACAAAACACTTCTCAAAGGACCACGAACCAAAGGATTCTGCAGGTGAAGGAATAAAGCCATGCTATGAGGGGCCAGGAGATATGGAACTTCCCAGGTCTAAAGTGAATGGAGAATATTTGTTCAGTCTAGGGCAGGGGTGGGATCCTTACCTTCAGGAAAAGGCTGTCCTGCCCCAGACACTTAATAGCAGTGTGACCCTAGACACATCATTCTACCAGCTCCCCCCTGCCCCAGCCTGTTTTTTTCCTCAAGTGTAAATTGGGGATTATAAGAGCACCTCCCTGCCAGGGCTGCTGTGAGAACCAAATGAGATAATACAGGTAAAGCCCTTTGCAAATCTCAAAGTACTGTGTTAGCCACCTGAATGTTTTGCATGTTTCCCATATTTGTCCATGGAGGCCTAAGTCTTTGTGTTTTGATGGTAGCTGAAATAAAAGCTATCCCAAACTTGATACCCATGTTTGTACATTAAGCACTTTTGGAGAAGGGGATTTGTTACTCACAATGGGAGAGACCTAGATCCAAACCACACCTAACCTTTATTCAGGTGATTTCTCTGATATTTTGCTTCAAGGGTCCATGTGATCCTGAGTCTCTTAGGAAATCCCTGGGCTAAAAGTTATGCTTCATTGTGGGTGGAAGTGACCCAAGGGTCTTCAGGGCCTTGCCAGCAGAGTCCCAGCCTTGGCAGGTCTTATGTAGCTGGAAACACTCCTGCTATGGATAGTGTCCAAAGAGAAATATCTGTCAAGGGCAAGAAGAACTCTAGAGTCTTAAGGAGGTGGTGGTGAGGATGGGGAAGGAAATAAATAACCTAGATCAGGAGTTCTTAACCTTTCAGTGTGCTGGACCCTTTCTCTGAACACTGGTTTTTTTGGGGGAGGGGAGGGCAGTTGGGGTTAAGTGACTTGCCCAAGGTCACGCGACTAGTTTTTGTGTTAAGTGTCTGAGGCCGAATGTGAACTCAGGTCCTCCTGATCCCAGGGCCAGTGCTCTATTCATTGCGCCACCTCGATGCCCCCAAAACATGTTTTCAAAATTAAAATACCTGTGACCATAAAAAGTGTGTCACATGGATTTGTGACCCAGTCACCCTTTACTGAAATTGGTTTCAGTGAGAGCCTCAGTCGTACTAGGTTTAACAAACATCATAACTGTGGTCTCAACATAAAAATCACCACATTGGGTCAGACATGTTCCACCCAGATTAACTGTCTCATATAGGGACTTGAAAACTTTTTCCCCCAGTCATAGTTTGCTCTATATCACTTTATGGGTTTTTAAAATTTTTTACATTTTTTTTAATAGGCAGCAATATTCAATGGAATACCTCAATACCATTTTCCAGTGGTTGGATATATAGTTTGCTTACGGTTTCTCATTATTAAAAGTAAAGCAACTATGACTAAGAATAAATAAAAATAAAACGCATTAAAGTACATAGAATTACAAAGGAAGCCAATTGTATTGAAAACATTATCAAAATATTATTGTTGTTTATTGTGTCAGTCATGTCTGACTCTTTGTGACCCCATTTGGGGTTTTCTTGGCAAAGGTACTGGAGTGGTTTGACATTTCTTTCTCCAGTGCATTTTACAGATGAGGAACTGAGGCAAACAGGGTGAAGTGACTTGTCCAGAGTCACACAGCCAACAAGTATCTGAGGTGGAATCTGAATTCAGGAAGATTCCAAGCCCAGCGCTCTATCTGCTGCTTCCCTTAGGTCCCCTATCAAAACAGATTTTTTTCAAAATGTTCACAGATTCCAGGTTCAGAACCCCTGACCTGGAGAAGCCTTTGTCAGAAGCTCTCCATACACTCAGCCCCTTACAAGGATCCCAAGTAGTCCTGTTGTGGCAGGCACAGCTACCTTTCCATTGCAGTGGTATGCTAATTGGGGCAAATGAAACAAAGTAAAATAATATTCAATGACCTGGCTTTGAAAGAATCTGCCCTCTTCACTCACCATTCCGACTCCATGCCCAGGGCTTTTCCTAACACCTGTGCTCTGATCCCAGTATTCTGTTTGGTCCGGTGGGCTGTCACACGTCACGTCATAAGCCACCACAGGCCATTTTATGTCCCCGTGTCAGTCACATGTTGACACATAACAGTGCTGTTATATGTCATGCCTCACATGGTACATGTTACACAACATTGTCGTGTGTAAAATATATAAAAATCTTCAACAGCACATCTGTGATAAAATATTTGCAAGCATAAAAGCAACAGTGGAGGCCTCATATCCATAGATATTTTGACCTCAGATTCTATTGTTTGCTCAAACCAATAACTATATTTTGTGTTTTACAGTACAGTGCTTCAGATTTGGAAAAATGCTTTCCATCTAGTCTCATTTACCATTATTGCTGTTAATAATAACTGTCGTTATACAGTATTTTGTTAAGGTATAAGATTCACAGAGAGCTTGACGTAATCCCATTTGATCATATAACCCTTGTGAACATCACAGAATTATAAGGGGTAGAAGTATTAGAATCAATGTAGTCCAACCCCTAGTTTTCCAGAGACACAGAGGTTAAGTTAGTTGCCCAAGGTCACAAGGCTGGTACATGATAGAGATCAGCATCCACCCTTGGTGTGACTTCCTGCATTTCCCCTTTGGAGATAATGTAGGTAAGATGCTTTGTACCTGCTAGCATGAGCTGTTACTCTGAAGAAGCAGGAGAAGTGTGGGGGGTAAGGAATCAGAAGGGCCCAGTGCCCCTCCTGGGTCTATCATTGACTTGTAAGTCACTTCATCTCCTGGAACATCAGTTTCCTTACCTGGGGCAGGACTGATAATGTCATTATCATCTCTGGAATGCCAACAGATTTGGGGAGAACAAGCATGCTGGACCCCAACCATAAACACACACAGTCACCCACTTCCCTCCAAAGAAAAAGAGAAGGGCCCAGCCATTGACAGTAATAGCTTTTAATCGGACAGGAATCGGTGCATCATTGAAGACCACATTGGTCGCCCTTTCTTCGGCATTCCTTTCACATACCAGGGGCCCAGGAACTTCATCTGGAAGTCATTTTCCTTGGGGGAGGGGGGAGTTAAAGCATGGTCAGTGGTCAAGTCAGTGCTTTGTTTTTTTTGTTTGTTTGCTTGTTGGTTTTTGTTTTGTCTTTAAGCTTTTCCCGGCGAGTCATATTTACATTTACAGTACCTCTTAGTGATCAACAGAAAACAAAAAGGCTGCGTGTCACCAGGGATACATTACCCCAAGTGGAGAAAGGCTGAGCTTCAATATTTATAGATTTATACATATATATATATATATTTAATGTGTATACACAGATACAGTTTTCTCTCTTGAAAGTATTAAAAAATTGATCAACCTTCAGTCTATAAAAAATACCTACTCTACAAGATAGAAAAATCTCTCCTCCCAGTATATACTGATTTACACCCAAAGCTTTTCCAAAAATTACGAGGCAACATCTTGAATCTTGGTGGGAAAGGACGGGGTGTGCACACATACCCATACGCACAGGAAGGGGAAATACTGATTGGGAACAGGGAAGAAGGGAAGGCCTCATGGCTCAGTGCTCAGATTCAGGACTAGGTGTAACTGTCTCCCCTGTGGAGTCTGAGGAACATACCTTGTGGAATCTCCAGGTGGATATGCCAAAGCAGCAGGTGATCTGGTGGCAAACTTATGAAAAGTCTTAAGGAATCTGGAAGCACAACCCAACCCAGGCCAGTGGCAGTGGGTGGGGGGAGGTGGGGAAGGAAGAATGGACAGGAAGGAGGGAAATGGAAGAGACCCGGAGAGGAAGAATTCAGGGGAGGGAGGATTTTTTTAAAAAGTACATTTCATTCAACCTTTGCCTTTGGAATGCCACTGTCAACTACTTCCAGTCACCCATTACTTTCTAAGGCAGGGATTGATCAACTCTGGTCTCCCTCTTGTCTTGCCAAAAGACACACCAAGGTGAAGGAACAAGCTATTCTTAAGGAACAAGAACAAAAACCAACAATATGGGTGGGAAGGAAACCCAGTTCAGAGAGTTATCTGCCTATTTTATGGCACCTTAAAGTGTATAACATAAAGCCCAAAAAAGTCCACACTTCTCCTGTGGGGCAGATGTAGAACTCTGTAAATCAGACATGGGTGTGCTCCCCAAAGCAGCAGTGGCTGTGGTTATTCTACAAGCAGCAGGATAACACACACTAATCATTGCCTCTTCAAGGCATGGGTCAGTGAGGTCCTAAGCCTTGCGGGGAGGCTGGAGTCTTATCATTTGACTGTCTAGAGACTCAAAAGTCAAAAGAAGATCCTAAAAGCCAGCCACTTTCACCTAGGAGTAGATCTCAGATGGCCCTCTCTGAGCCTTTTTGTATTTAAAAGACAACTAAGCCATGATTAATGTTAAAGTGTCCAATGGGGGAATCTAGTCTCCTAAATATCTGAATTTCCAATGAATTATCTCCCCACCACCATCAATCCACGGGAATTCGGGATAAGGCTGGATCCTTAATGTTACTATTGTCTGGGAGATATCAAGGTGCTTATAGTACTCAAACCAGTAAAATGGAGGTACTCTCTCTCTCTTATTTTGAAGAAAAAGAACTAAATATAAAACCAAAAGCCTATTCTCTCAACTGATTTTGAGAGGAATATAAGCTTTATATCAGAAATAGTGAAGGTGAGTTGGAGAAGGATAATTCTGTATAGTTTCAAAATATCACTAACAGAGCCTGCCCCAAAAGATTTATTGCAATAAGCCACACCTGCCCCCAAGAAGATCTCAGCTATCAGGGCCTGAAAGGATTCCTAAGTGCCAATAACCCTTGAATCCTGAACATGACTGACTCCTGAAGGTCCTCCTGATAATGTTTCTTTGTCTACACTACAGCAAGGGACAGGATGAGGCAGAACCTTGGTTAAGGTGCAGCATGCCCAATTTTTGCTGTGAGATGCATGCCTGAGCAATTCTAAGGCTACACGGGCAAAGGGAAGTATAGGAAAGAAATTGGGGAGGGCGAATCTGCTACCAGTCTGGTCCCAACAGCCATAAACTAAGCTGATCTCCCCTCAATCTACCTCAAGAGAAAAACCAGGCCATTTACAAGAGTTCATAACCACAGATGTACTTTAACACACTGTTCTATCCGGTCCCTTCCAATCTCTTTCAGTAAGCTGTAATTCAGTCTCATCCATCTCCTTCATGGCTACAACTAGATTCGCTTAGAGCAGAGGAAAAAGGAGCTGGGCACACAGCTGCAAACACACTTTTACATCTGGTGTGAAATGAAATCAACTTGACCTCAAATAGGAACTGCCTGGATCACATGTTTCACAGAGGGGCTCAAAAAGAAGTCAGAATACACAGCATATGTCTGAAGAGGAAGTCTAACAGCTTCCTCTCCCTTTTACTCCACTAAGAATCAGCCAGTCACTTTCCAGGAACGTTCCTTGAAGTGTGGAGGCAGAAGCCAAGCAAGGCTTAAGGGAGGAACCGAACTACACAAGCACCTTAGAAGCACTGAGTCAAAGCACTCTTGTACACCTGCAGACCTGCCTGGACGTTGCCTGTGAGGGAGACTGGGCCCCAAAGAGCTGGAGAGAAGCGCCAGCATTTCAGAATTTAAGTGGGCTTTGAGGGATTCATAGTGGACCGGTTCATTGGAGTCATAAGGAACCTCTCTAACTAGTCTATCTAATATGGCAAGATGCTTGGAGAACCTCTCTCAAGAGCGAATAAAGGTGGAGAATCAAATCACACTCATTGAATCACTGCCTATCTCTCTAAACTTGTACTGAGATGGTGCCACTGGCAAGGAGGCCACATTCTTCCTCCTTCCCATTCCTCCATCTTCCCCCTGCTTATCATTCTGCTTGACTACATGCCCCTTCACCCTGCTAAGTCAAGCGAGGGTGGTCCCCCAAACCAAAGCTGTATCTGCTTTCCTCTCAATTGCTCTGGGCTGGTTCAGGCAATGGGATGTGATCCTCCTTGCCCCTCGGTGGAGATGAGGCCTTTGCAGGGCCTCCTGGAGCTCAGAGCAGCAAGGTCACACCGGGTCACCAGGATTGGAGGGGCAGCATTGCATTCCTTTACTTCACTTCTAAGATAGAGGGGTTGGTTTCCATGATCGCCACAATGATTCTGTCAATATAGTCCTGGAGACGGAAGTTGATCTCTTCCTGTTTTTGAATTGCCTCCATAAGCTGCAGGGAAAATGAAGAGGTGGGTTATTATGAGCCCGGGTTTTTCATGCTGGGGGATTAGGTTGTGACCCATGGTGGGTCACAGAGGATTTCAGAGGGGTTACTGAGGATGAGGGTTAAAGAGGTCCAGATATTTATTTGGTGGAAGCTGGAATAGCAAATGGCACACCAGGCAACAAGTCTCAGCCTATCTTCCCTACCCCTTGGGTTTTCCTTGTCTCTGCCCACAAAGGCCTCTGAGACTATACAGCCTATGAAAACAATGGGGACTATGAAAGGCCGAAAAGTGGTCTGACAACACTAATTATAATAGTTGATATGTATATAGCACTTTAAGTTTTACAAAGCATTTTACATTCATTAACATAGTTGATTCTCAGAATAACCTTGTGAGGAAGCTCCTATGAGAATTATTATCCCCATTAAAAAAAAAAAACTAGGTCCATGATTTAATTGGTAGAGAGAATTTCCAGTGAGGAACACAAATTGGCAACTCCTCATCTTGACACTGAGAGATTCAGTGACTTGCCCAGGGTCACACAGCCAGTAGGGGGTCAGAGGCAGGATCTGAACTCAAGTCCTCCTGACTCCAGTCTAGCTTTCTCTCCACTAAGCCATACTGCTTCTCCTGATTTTATAGATGAGGAAACCAGAGTTGGGAAAGGCACAAAATGCCTGTAGTCACACAACTAGTAAGTGTCAAAGTCAGGATTCTTAGCAAAGTCTCTATGGGCTCCAAGGTCAGTCCTTGTCCCACTACACTTCTCTGCCTCTGAGACAGATCACTGAGCTTTGGGAAGTAGTTTTAGGGAGAGTGGTGAAGATACTGGTGAGAAAGAGGAGTTTTACTGAATTTAACACTGTTTAAGAACCCTTCACATGGGTAGTTCTAAGTTATCCCCAAAGCATTTAATTATCTTTCTCTAGTACATACACACATTCAACAAGGGTGTTCATAGCCAACTGAGTGGATGATAAATTTATCTGGTTTTAAGACACCTTCTCATCATTGAAACTCTGTGAAAATCTGAATATGAATGATGCAGAAGTTTTTGGGATTCCCATTCATGTTGATATCCCTGAGAAGTATAGAGAAATACAGTTTGGAAGCTGGCTTACAGGAGAGGTCGAAAGTGGTTCTTTTAACTGTTACACTGTCAACAATATGGGAAATCGGTCAGAAATGTAGGGCACTATAACATCCGAAGACTGTATTTGATGACCTCTAGTCTCCCATATCCAACTATCATTAGACACCTTGAATTGGATGTTCTGTAGACACCTTAAACTCAATGTGTCCAAAACCAAGTTCGTCATCTTTCCCCCAGAATGATCGCCTCTTCTTAAGCTCCCTATTACTGTCGAGGTACCACCAACCTCTACTCCTCACTCTCTTACCCCCAGTCTGTATCCAATCTGTTGCCAAGGGCTGATGATTTTACCTTCAAAACATCTCTGATGTGATTCCTTCTCTTCTTGGCACTGCCACCATCTTGGTGCAGGTCCTCATCACCTCATGCTTAGACTGTTTGGTTATTTCCCTGCCTCAAGTCTCTCCCCCATACCAGGCCATCTTCCACTCAGTGGTCAAACTGATCCCCCTAAGGTTCAGGTCTGACCATGTCAGCCACTGTCCCCTACTTCAGTAGCACCCTAATTCCTCCAGGATCAAACATGAAATCTTCTCTTTGTGTCCAAAGTCCTTCATAATTGGTACTTCCTCTACTTTTCCAGTCTTCATACAGTTTACACTGCGCCACCCCCCCCCAACTCTAATCTATAATCTGGTGATACTGGTCTTCTTGCTATTCCCCAAACTAGATACTCAATCTTCCAACTCCAGAGCCTGGCTGTCCCCCACTCTTGGAAGGCTCTCCCTCCTCATGCTGAACTCTTGGCTTCCTTCAAGTCTTTCAAGTCCTAGTTAAAACCCCATCTTCTAAAGGAAGACATTCCCAGTCCCCCAAATGCCGTTCATTATCGCCAGTTTATCCTATATCTAACTTGTCTGTACATAGCTGTTTGCATGTTGTCTCGCCCCTTAGACTGTGAGCTCCTTGGGGGTGGGGGTTGTCTTTTACCTTCCTTTGTACTTCCAGCACTGAGCAGTGCCTGGCACATAGTAGGTGTTTAATAAATGGTTACTGACTAGTGATTTTCATGTAACTCTAGGATTTCCTGGGTAAATGAGAGACCAAGACAAAACTGAATCTAAAATCATAATCATAAATTAGGCAGGACAAAAATGTACACTGAACTTAAGACCAAGATTAAACATTAGCATTAAAGCTTCAGCATTGTTAGTTTCAGTGGGAATGATGTGAGGCAACACAATTTAGTGGAAGAAGCAGTGGGGTGGGATTTACAAGGCCTGAGTCTCCTCTCAAGCATTTATTGGCACTGACACCTTGGGAAGTCAGTGAAAGTGAGGGGACCAGATGATAATGCCCAAGGTCCATTCCAGTCTGCAGCATGACTCGATAGGAAGATAAATGGTTTGGGGGCTGGACCTCCAAAAGTGTATTTACAACACTGATTCACTACCTCATCACGTGAAACAGAGCTGATCTCGGCCGCCAGGGACTCGGAGAAAGAGGCAGAGAAGAGGTTCTTTGCGCCTTGGATGCTGAGGTTTATAATCTGCCCATTTAACTCATCATTCTGCTCCTTTAGATTTCGATTATCCTGGTTATAAGAAAAACATTAAGCCATCACTCCTGATCCTGTTTGAGGTACAAAGTCAATCCTGAAAGCATGTTTAACTCTACCTCCTAGAGGGAAAGAAGTCCTGGGAAGTTAATCACTGATAGAACAGAGGTAGTACAAATGTTATTCTTATGGTGACCAATTTCCCTGGCTATGGGTCAGATATTGTCTAGGGGGAAGAAATAGAAAGAACAAGAGAGTGCGAGAAAGAGAGTGAATGAGAGAAAGAGACAGAGACAGAAAGACAGAAAGAGAAAGAGAGAGGGAGAGGGAAGGAGGGAGGGAGAGAGAGAAGGGGGAGAGAGAGAGAATGAGAGAGAGGGAGAGGGAGGGAGAGAGGGAGGGAGAGACAGAGAGAGAGAGAAGGAGAGAGAGAGAATGAGAGAGAGGGAGAGACAGAGAGAGAGAGAGAAGGAGAGGGGGGGAAGAGAGAGAGAGGAGAGAAAGAGAGAGAGAGAAGGAGAGGGGGGAAGAGAGAGAGAAGGAGAGGGGGAGGAAAGAGAAGGAGGGGGAGGAAGGGAGAAAGAGAGAGAAGGAGAGTGGGGAAGAGAGATAAAGAGAGAGGGGGGGAGAGAGAGAGGTAGAGAGGTAGAGAGAGAGAGAGAGAGAGAGAGAGAGAGAGAGAGAGAGAGCGAGCGAGCACACCATTCCTGGAATCCAAGGGAAGGACAAGAAATGAAGACAGACATTTCTACATAAGCTTTTAGTAGAGATTCCTTCCTGTCTTTGGTGACAAAGCTCCGTCTGCCCTGCCTGTTTCAATACCTGCTTCAGCCTTCGGATTTCTTGCTCCAGCTCAGTCTCTCGTGTCCTGCTGTTGTATTCCTGGAGCCCCGTGCTGCTGCTCCGGCCTCGTCTTTGCTCAGCTTCGAGCTTAAACAGCTGTAAGTGCTCCAACTGTTTCCTGAGGTCCTCAATCAGCTGTGAGGCAACCCAAAAGATGAATGCTTCATGAAGGACAGGGCTCTGGAGGCCTGTGGAGGCTTTACAGAGTGAACTCAAATACACCTCGACTGGATTCGTCTCTACTCATACTTTGCTTAGGATGTTAGACTTCCAGGGGTGACAGATAAGTGCCCCCCACTCCCACCCCAATACAGACGGACTTCAGCCAGAAAAGCAGACTAAAAGTGAGATGTAGTAAATACTTGCTGAAATGAATTATTTTTTGCATTAAGAGATAGAACATTACAAATGAATTCGTTTTGCTACCAGTTAACACTGGTTGATAATATAAGAAGATACACAGATAACATTTCCTTCCAAGTCCTAAAATCTCATGAGAATCCATGCAGATGCTTGTGCTCTGATTCCTTTCACGTACATACTAACACTACTGGTCATAGCTGACCTTAGATTTTTGCCTGCTGATTTTTTACTAAGTTCATGTCTGGCACTAAAGGGGAAAGATAAGGGCTGGTTTTCAAACCACAGGTAGCTGTTGCTGGTGTACTGGGATAGGTGGGGTTCTGACAAAGGCCTGAAGAAAGAAGACAGGCCTGATGAGGGAAAAAGGGGGTGGCAACAATGTAGGGATAGAAATCGATTACTAGTTTAGAACTATATGGATCAACCAAATATCAGTGCCAACACTGTTCCTACCTCATTGGGAACACTTCCTATTACAGATGACAGTCATGGCTCAGTACTTTACTTGGGGTATAATATTTGCGGTTTGCTGGTTTCACAGAGGCAACATTCACATATGACTATTCTATAGCATTCTCACCTCCTGTGTGGACTCCTTGTCTTTCTGAAACTGATGCCTTTCATGACTCAGTTTGTCTCCCATTTTCCTTTTGTTTTCTTGTTCTTCATTGAGTTGAATGGTTAGATCTTCTATTTCATCCAGTAATTTCTGTTTTTCCTGAAAAACAAAGAAAAAGCAAAGTCCCACGCCCCATATACCACATTAAAACTGAATCCAACCAAAGAGACACTGATCTCACCATATACGAGCCCATTCATTCAGCCTGGTAGGACTCTTTTTATATCCAATTAGAATTTCTTCATCTTCCATACTTACTGGAGGTCATTTCTTGACTAAATTATATCAATGGCTTGTAATTAGGAGTCACCTTTGATTCTTCCCTCTCCTTCATCCTGTATATACAGTCAATAGCAGGCCTATCCAATAATCCAAGTCCAGATGATTCTACCTTTACAATATCTTTTATATCTAACCTTGGCTTTCAACTTCTGCCACAATCACCCCACTATTCAGGTTCTCATCACTTCCTATCTAGATTACTGTAATGGCCTCTCCATTGATCAACTGCTTCCTTAAAACCACCCTCTACAGAACTTCAAACATGATCTTCCTAGTATAATTCTCTGACCATGTCACCTGTGCTTAAAAACCTTCATCGGCTCCCTATGATCTACTGAAGAAGTATAAAAAGATGATCTGATTTTCAACACTCTGTCCAATATGGTTCTAATCTACCCATAAAGCTCCCTTTCATGTACTCTATGTTCTAGCTGGTCTGGACAGCTTTTAGTCTCCTACTCTTTATCTTTCTCTCTCTCCTACCTTCATGCCTTTGCTACTGTTTTCTACCATGCATAGAATGGCTCCCCCAAGCCCAACCATTCCCTTTCCCTTATCGCTTGTTTGTTGAAGCCTTTCCTCTTTCAAGGCCTAACTCAAGTATAACTTGCTTCAGAAAGCCTCTCCTATTATTTTTCTCCTTGCTCTCTTCTCTGTTATGATCAAAGAGCTTTCTCTTTCCTCAATTTTTTTTTTACCTTTTGTAAGGGGGAAGGTAGGGCAATTGGGGTGAAGTGACTTGCCCAAGGTCACACGGGTAATTTTGTGTTAAGCATCTGAGGTTGGACTTGAACTCAGGTCCTCCTGACAGCAGGGCTGGTGCTCTATTCGAGGTGCCGCCTAGCTGTCCTGCCTCAAATTCTTAACAGCACCTTGCCTGGACTTCTATCTTGCAATCATCTCACTCTCCCTCATACCGTGGGTGTGTGCCTACTTGTCTTCCTCTTCACTGGAGTGTGAGTCCCGTATCTATCTTTTCATCTTAGCCTCTGGCACAAGGCTTTGTATAAAGCAGCAGCGTGATGAACGTTTGTTGAACTGAATTGTTGCTCACAGAAGGGCTAATATTTACCTAGTAAAGGCCCTTTCTAGGAGAAGCATTATATAAATGAAACAGCCCTAATATATTGTGCATACCTCACTTTCACTATATGCCATTCACTAATTTGTCCCTGACATACATAATTTTGTGTGTACATAAGTGTGTGTGTGTGCGCGCATGCACACACGTGCATGTGCACGCATATAGCTGAAGATTCCCAGAAAGCTGAGACCATTCTGGATGGAACCTAAACGCTACTGATGATGAGTTTAATCATTAATGATAACTTTTTTACGAGGGTGGGGTGAAGTGGGGATAAGAATTTCATGGTACATTACTGACTTGTTTTTAAAGGTAATGTCTAACCTAGGAAGCTTTTTATTATTAAGTTAAGTCTGCCATGAGGTGGCAGGACTTACTCCATTTCCCAGAAGCAGGGAAACAATTCTGAAGATCCCAACAGATATGGAGTAGATTTCGGTTTATACCAAAGTACAAAAGACTCAAGAACAAAAAAAGGTTCTTAGGGTTGGATGCAGATGCATCTTTACAGAGGAAGGACTGGAGATTTAGATTGCTGAAGAACAGGCTCTTGGACCCTTAAGATTCTAGAAGATCTCTGAAGAGGGGTCTGAAGACTGTCAGTGTTAAGGCAGATTTTAGGGCTGCAGTCAGAATCACATAAAGGAAGAAAAGCAAAGACGGAAAGAAATGAACTATTTGGGACAACTTGAATTTTTAAAAGGTCATTGTGAATTTTAAAATGATTTCATTATGCTTTTTGCTATTTTTGTCTTTTAAAAGTTCAAGGAGCATAAGACATTAGATCTGGGGTTGAAGTTTATATTTGTATTGGGAAAGAGCCCTTCCCCATCTCACTGAAGGTAGCAATCATTTTTAATTAGTTTGGTCCTCTAAATTTCACCCTGAAAGTAAAAACTAGGGACCAAGCAAGACCAAGGTATCTTTTCAAGTGTCAGATCCTTCATATTTCAAGGCAACATTAATAATAAACAATCATTTGCTTTTCCAGAAGCTGGGATGGGCTACACCGAGGCAGCAAGAACAATGCACTGGAGAGACATCTGGTCTGAGTTAAGAAGGCACCTTTAGCTCTCAAACAGTGAAAATTCTGTTCAGTGAATCTCCCTGGCCTCTATTAAGGTCCATCCCATGTCCTTGGCCTCATCTGCTCTATGCTTAAACCAACTGGCTTGGGTAATATAACTACTAGTAGAACCTTTCCATGAGAATTCATTATTTAGTACCTCTGCATATAGACCTAATCCCCAGCAGTGCTTCTACCCCAAAGCCCGTGTCCTTCTGGCTGTAAAAGAGGGGAGAGGGAAGGCATATTCTGACATCTTCTCAAAATCATGTGTGTAAACAAAGGGTATTGTTTTTTAAAGTGTTGTTACGGCATAAATTTTTCTCCTGGTTTTGCTCACTTCAACCCACATCATTTCATACAAGTCTTCCAAGGTTTCAAGGTACCTTTCCAAGGTACAAAACCATCCCCTTTGTCATTTCCTAGGGCAGGGATTCTTAAACTTTTTCCACTCCTGACCCCTTTTTGTATTTCCTCAGAGTTCACAGGTATTGCATGGCCTGAGGGCATGTGCAGTGCAAAGTGCACATGTTTTGTTGTTTAGAACCAAGGCTTCAGTGAAGGTGCAAGATGCAATGCTGGCAAGCACTGCCACAAACACTTGGGATTCATTACACACTTGATTAATTAATTTGTGTTTGTTGCACATTCATCACCTTTTGCTGTTGCCAAGTTTTTTGCGACCCCAATGGTGTCACAACCCATAGTTAAAAAAAAGAACTAGAGCACAAGTGTCTTGGAGCCCAATCGAATTCATTATCTTCATATATCATAATTCATTTGCCATTTCCCAAATGATGGGTACCCTCTTAGTTTCCTGTTCTTCACACATTTGAGTTACCTTCCTCTTTCTTTGCTCTCTGTGGGGTATGGTTATAACAGTGGGATTACTGAGTCAAAGGGTACGCACAATTTAGTAAGTTTTGGGGGACAGTTTCAAATTACTTTCTAGAATGGCTCTACCAATTCAAGCTCCACCAACAGTACATTAATGTGCTCATGTTCTCACAGACTCTCCAACATTTGTCACCTTCCTTTCCTGTCAAGTTTGCCAAAGAGTATGAGATGGAACCTCAGGATTTCTTTAATTTACATATCTCTATTTATTAGTGATCTGGAATACTTCTTCATATTGCTATAAATCGCTTGGATTTCTTCCCTTACAAACTGTCTCTGTCAATTATCAATTGGGAAATGACTTATTTTTATAAATTTCAATCAGTTCCATATACATCTTAGAAACGAGACCTTTATCAGAGAAACTTGTTGCAAAATTAACTCTCTTCCGACTGCGCTAAGCCACATTGGCTTTGTTCGTGCAGTAACTTCACTTCTTACCTCCTTGTAATCTGCCTTTCTCAGTCCTCATCCTCTGGCTTCTCTGGAAACTTTTGACAGTGATGACTACCCTTTTCCCTGGATAGTATTTCTTCAACTTACGTTCTTAGGACACTAATCTCTTGCCTTTTCTTCAACCTGTCTGGCCATGCCTGTTATTTATAACTCAAGATTCTCTGTTGGACCATCATACGTGTCCTACCCTTCCCTATGTCTTTGTCCTGAGTCATTTCTCTACAATCTATTTCTTGGTGATTTCATCACTTCCCATGAGTTCAACTACCATTTCTATGTTAATGACTCCCAAAATTAATACATTCAACCTCAGTCTCTCTTCTGAGTTCCAGGTGACACAAAACCAACTCTCTATGTGACATTTCAAATCAGATGTTTTATAGATATCTCAAACTCAAAATGTCTCTTCTTCCTAACTCCCCTCCTTCTGCTGAGGATATAACCAGTCACCAAGGTTCCTCTCTTCTTTGTTCTGCATTTTCAATCAGTTGCCAAATTTTGTTGATTCTACTCTGACATCTTTTGCTCCCTCCTCCCCATATTTACTCCAATAGAGTCCAGGCCCTCATCATTTCTCACTCGGACTATTATAAATTCCTCTAAATTGGCTTCCTTGCCCTGAGACTCTTTCCTTCTTCAATTCATCCTCCACACAGAAGCCAAATTGAAATTCCTAAAATACATGTCACTTCCTTGCTCCAAAAATTCCCAAGGTTCCTATTGCCACTGGGACAAAATATAATCTGAGTCCAGCCAACTCTGTAAGGATGACAGTCCCCCTTCACTCGCTCTGTGTTCCAGCCTGTACATGATATTCCATCTCCTTTCTCCATTTTCACAGGCTATGTTCGTTCTACCTCCAAAAGGAATTTCCTTCTTATCTCTGGTTCTTAGAACCCTAAAATCCCTTCAAGATTCAGCTAAATTGCCAATTCTCAAGCAAACTTTATCTTGATCCCTCCAGTTGCTAGCATGCTCCCCTCTCCCAAAACTACTTTGCATTTACTTTGTATATATGTCCTATTTATGATCTGTCTATGTGTCCTGAGGTTTTTTGTCCTTCAGGTCTATCACAGTGCCTGGCACTTTGTGGGATGTTTGACAAATGCTTGTTGAGTGAATGAATGAGACTAAGTCACTGCTGGATCAGACAAACCTGAAGCACCACTTTCAAGCTATCTTCCCCAGGCAAGGGGAGAGTTTGTTCCCGGCCCAAGAGATACATAAATAGGGAAGTCCATGCTGAATATCCCTCACCTCTTCTAGCCTCTCGATATTGGCCTTCAAACATGGGGTGCAGGATCTCAGCTCACTGTTTTCGTCATCCAGCTGCTGTAATCTATTAGAAAATAGCACAGGCTTAGAATTTCATCATTTGCTTACCAAAAGACAGAAGTTTATGACAAAAGCCCTAGAGAACATAGCTCTTTCAGAGATGCAAGGTTTTTGTTAGTCTTACATATGAGATACTCCAAAATCCAGAAATTCTCATTCTCCCAACAAGTTACAGCCACTGTTGATTACTGCAGGCCAACTAAATTATTGCAGAGATTTTTTTAATGTAGGAAAAGAAGTTAAGATAAAACTTTTTGTTAAGGACTTTTAAGTTCTTAGAAAATGTTTATTTTATTTAACTGGACTTCTTTTAACCCTCAATAACACAACTTTAATTAGCACTTAATAAGAACCCCTCTTTCCACCCCCATTATAGTCTTGCCCAGGTTTCAGAAGTAGTCAACACTTTTCTCCTGTGGTAAAAAAAACTAACCTTTTCTTGTTTCTCTTCTGCCTGTGAGTTCTAGGACAATTCTAGAATGACCAAGATCAAGAAGCTAGAGAGATATTTCATGGGCAGGAGATTCAATTGCTATTATTTAGGAGGAGCTTAGCTGCACCTCTATGTCTGTTCCAGGCATCTGGGCCTTCAGTCTGTACAGACTGCTCTACTGTAGCTTGGTCCTGAGAGCTCTAACTCTAGACAGAATCAGTGTGAACCCACCTAAGGGAAAAAGCTCCCCTCCTCTGAGGTAACCTAGGAATGTAGATCAAGGGGATCTCTAAGGTTCCTTCTTGTTCCAGTTTCTAGAACTATAAACCCTCCACTTCTCCAGATGGTTTATGCCAGATAAGAGGCTTTTGAGTCTAACCATGGCATAAAGTTATATGGAACACTAAATGTTATTTGTCCCTTCATAAACCCTAATGTTAAAATAAATATATTTTCCTCTCTGCTTTTTTACTATAGATTTACAAAATAAGCTACAGTCTGGAAGTCGAAATTCTTGGCAATTTACTGAAAAAGGTGAGAAGGATACTACTGACCCCATGCTGACCTCAACATTTTCATATAGAGCTATAAACGAATTGAGAGCTTTACTGAAAGCATCTGACAGACATGTTTACAGGCTATCACTTAAGTCACTACTTTGAAAAGTTCCCATCTGGATCTAGAAGTTCTCCTCTGAGATTCAGGGTGGCCTTCTGCTGCTCCCTTCTCCTCCCCTCACTGCCTACCTCGTAAAAATAAGAAAGCAAGTTTTTAGGTTTCCAATAGTGTAAAAAGACTATTCCTCCTGCCATTTTTTTAATGTGAAATCTGCTTGATGGTTATATGAATTCGTAAGTAGGGAAGTGCCCCAAAAAGGTCTTTTTGTGACCCTGTACTTGTTTTGCAGCCACAGGAAACACATTAAGGCAACATAGATAGAACTGGTTACACAAAGACAATGCAATTCACAGGAGTCAAAATACA
This sequence comes from Gymnobelideus leadbeateri, assembly GCA_011680675.1. Taxonomy (NCBI): domain Eukaryota; kingdom Metazoa; phylum Chordata; class Mammalia; order Diprotodontia; family Petauridae; genus Gymnobelideus; species Gymnobelideus leadbeateri. The sequence goes on from WOXC01003603.1 coordinate 336,111, forward strand.
TAAAGAGATCAAATCAGAAAGAATCAAAAGGTTGAGGAAAAGCAAAAAATAAGCACCAAGAGGTACATGAACACTGTTTAAGAGAGTCTTTTGCTGAACCCTCAGTGGTAAACTTTCTAATTCAAATGCCTAGCCTGATAGTAATGCTCTTTTTCCTAATGATGACAGATCACTGACTTGTGAGAGGCCCCAAACTGAATTATTTTTAAAAAGTTATCGATGTATTTTTTGTTTTGACACAACAGACACTTCTCGACAAACAGTCAGAAAATCCTTTCCTCTACAGAGTACATGTCCTGACAACAGTTACAAAAACTGACTAAAAGTACAATTTTTGTTGATGGCCCATGCCACTTTTCATTTTTGTAGTTTACCGATTGCTAACAAAAGGAAGGACGCAAGCTTTAGCTTCGATAGAATGGTGTGAACATTGGAAGTTGGATAGTTTTGACTATAGACAGAAGGTATTTCTTCACCCAAATTCCTTTGTGTTTACTTTGATATCTCTAAAGGCAAGGTTTGGAAAATGTGCACATCAACATAATGTATGGAGGAATAGCAAAATTTGTTCAGCCCTGGAACCTATCTCCAATAACTCAGATTATAGTATGTTATCTCTCATGTAATCACATTCACACAAAAAGCATCAAAAAGAAAATGCTATTGAGCACTTACAGAGGAAATGCATGTTTGGTTTTGTATTTGCATCATCCCAGAAAGAAACTTGTTCCTTGTTTTTATTCTTAATGATATTTCTTATAAGAAACACTACATCTCAGGTAGACTAGCACAGTGGTCTGGGAAACTTGACTTGAGAGCTCAGTATCAGGGATAAAAGACCAAAGGTTAAATACATGGCCTTCTCGAAAAACCCAGCCTCACACAAGATCTTTAAGCACAAATCATCATTGCCTGTTTGTGACGCAGTCTTAGGCATACACATTTAAAACTGCTCTCTCTTTTCACACATTTTATAATAATTCTCAGTCATAACCCTCAGTTAGCAATCCCATTTCCATAAAGATGATGCAAATGGCTTTTGCAATTTATAGGAAGAAAGAAATCACTGGATGTGTAGAAAAAAAATCCATAAAGATAGGAAAGGTACTGGGAAAGTAAATTTTAGGGTCCTAATCTTTTATTTAAATAAAATTAAAAGATTTCAGTGCATAGTGCCAATGGAATGGTTGGATTGAAAGGCATATAGCATACTTCAAGGTAATTCATACACTGAACTAAGATCTTCTGTTATACCAATCTGATTCATGTCTCAACTCTCACTACCAATACTCTTATTTTTGTCATGCCCTACCTGGCTTGGAGATTTTCAATTTCAATGCTTTTTTCTCTCTCCATCTTGCATAGGAGTTCCTTCTGCTTTCTGATTTCTTCAAGGATCATTTCATCAGCTCTCAATTCCTGCTCCTTTAACTGCTCCTCAAGGGCATTGGCTCTTTAAAGACAGAGAGGGAGAGAAGATCAACATTTCTCAAAAATCTAATTTTAGTTCAGCTTGCTTCTACAGGGCCTGTTTCCTTCTCTCTCCCAGGAACTCAGAAGAAAACATTTACATTGTCAAAGAGAAACTAGTATAATTCAAAACAGCTTGCTGCAAAGGTCATTGAAGATGTATAAAAGCAGTACAAAACTTTCTATGGATGTGATAGGCTTCCCAGGCTTTTAAATCTGACCCAATGCTTAAGGATACATCCTACATCCAACCCTAAGCAGGCTGGAAGTTATGTTTTCAACCACTTCAGTTCAAAATCAAAATGAGGCTGGTACAAAAAACAAGAGTCCAGGTAGATGTGGAAAATGTGATAAAAACTCAATGACTCCATACTTTCAGAACAGATCTCATTATCTTTTCCCTCAAACCCACCCTTCTGGTTGATTTTCCAGTTTCTGTTAAGGGTATTTATCATCAGCCTTCTAGTCACTCAGGCTCTTTAAATACAAACAAAACACAAATTCTTTCTTCTGTGATTTTATTCTGATTTTAAAAAGCAACTGTGCCAGGACAAATCTTGTGCCTAGAGATAAAAAAAAACACCTTTGACTAAAAAATGTAATTTCGAAAACGACTCTTTGGAGACAGGAGAGAGCCCTCTGAATACCATAAGATTTCATGTCATCAGATTTCAGTCATCGAGGTTCACAAACTCACCATTATCTGTTACTCTTCTCTCTCCATGACCTCCATTTAGTTGCCAAATCTTACAAATTCTCCTTTCACAGTATAGCTCACACCCTTCCCATGTTTTCCACTCGACACAGAGACACTCTCTGACATCCCATTGACTTCAAGCCCTTCCTTCTCCCAACCGTTCCTTCACAGAGCTGCCATTCTAACAACCCTAAAGCACCACTCTGAACAAGCTGGCTCCTCAAAAAGTTCCAGGGGCTCTATCATGCTTCTAGAATATAAAAAACAAACCCCACAAACTCCTATGCCTGGTATTTAAAGCCCTTTATAAAGTGGCTCTAGCCTACCCGTTCAGATTACTGCATGATTCTATCCTTGATGCATTGAACATTATCGCCAAGTTGACCTACTTGCTATCTCTCCCCTCCAATACCAGAGTTCCTGTCTCTGTGCTTTGTCCAGATTGCCCCCATTCTTGGAATTTACTCCTTTCTTCCCCTCTGCCTCTTAGAATTCCTGTCTTCTTCAAAGCTCAAATGCCAACTCCCATGAGGCCTTTCTTGACTGCTTTAGCTGTTACACCCCACTCTTTCATAAATATTTCCCATTTACAGACATGTGCATATATTGTTTCCCTACCAGAAGATACACTCCTTGAGGGTAGGAGCTCTTTTGGTTTTGTGTTTGTTATCTCCTGTGTCCAGTACAGTACATGACATAGGATAGCTGCTAAATAGATGTTTCATTGCTTGACAGGAGTTCCTCTGGTTAGAATTTCAAAGCTGTTCATTATTTTAATAGGTTGAAACAACCAACCAGGTTCTGACAAGGTGTTAACAGTCCTTGAGACTCATAACTCTATATCCTCTCCTGAGACTGAGTTAATTTTCCTCTATGGAATGGAAATAAAACAAGTTAGTACTTTCCAATGTATTAAGGGGTGGGTAAATCAAGAGATCCTAATCAACTATGTCCCCTTCCCTCCAATCCAAGTGCAAGGACAAGCCCCCTTTAGACTCTGGCTAGCTCATCTGCACATAAAAGTTTTGGTAAACTCAACTGAGGATAGAAAAAAACTAAGGATCATTCAGACTCCTTAAGAGAAAGGGGACTGAGTTATGGAATCAGTACCAAAAAAAAAAAAAACGGGCTAGCTTTGGAGGAAGAACCAGCTCTTGGGGAAGCTTCTTGAACCTCTCTTCACTTTCTTCCTTGTATTTCTTAAAGGGCTTGAGAAGCAGTGAGGGGATTTCTTCTTCCTTTCTCCTCCACTGGAAAGAGAATCTTGCATCAGAAACATGTTGCCATAGGAAATATGTCTGCACTCAGCCTGAAAGAGTACAGCTTCGGAGTCAAATTACAGAGGGAAGCAGAAGACAGCACATGGAGCTAGGAGTCTGTTGAAAGATAAAAGACCCTAGGGCCAAGACTCCAGCCAGTCCTGGAGTGTGCACCAGAGGTGGAGGAAGTGACTCTCTGCCCAACCAGTGAAGTAACACCCCTGGAGCAGCCTCTGCCAGGACCCGAGGGGGCAGGCTCTAGCAGAGGCTGTGGATAGGAAGGGCTCAAGGACATCAGAGGTAGCTCCAGAGGTGTGATGCCCCAGTTACATGGGTTCTACACACAAGTACCTGTTTTCTGTGAACTCTGTGCCTCTACTCTCCACTCACACCAGGCCTGAGGCTGATGGCAGACATGATTTGTCACTACTCTATTTTTTCTTCCTTTTCAGGAAATGCCTTCACTTAGTTTTTACAATGGTGTAGATTCTCCTGAGCCATAGTCTATAACATGCTTCCAGAGGGCTGGATCCTGGGGTGGCTTTCTCCACTGAGGTATATAACTGTGCATGTGAGTTGGAAGGGAGAGGTAGGCCAGAGGGGTGAAAAATTAAAAAAAAAATCCTCGTTCTTGAAATAATAAATTCATATGTGAACAATAGTATGATGCATTCCAATTCTCCAATGATTGAAGAACAAATTGACCTATTCAGAAATAAAAAACTAAGAAAAAAAATTGTGGGAAGTTAAGTATCTCTATAAGAAACAGATATTAGTTGATTCCATGATAACCCTTGCATAGAAATATGAAGACTTCCTAAGACCACATTTGTTGAGGAAGCTACTGAGTTTGAATGGGAAAGTCCCCATGCTACAAATCACTTCATGGGGCACTCTTTGGGGGGAGCTTAAAGGAAATGGGTTTTCTGCTTTTTTGGGTAACTTGCCAAGGCATTCAATACAGTGCACTGTTCTACCTAGGGAGTACCTGAAAACTATAGGCAGACTGATGGTAATCGGTTTCTAAAGTTCTGGTTAAAAGCACTTAAAATGCTAATGAATGAGTAGATCTGGATTGTTCCATCATCATAGTCTTGAAAAGCTGTGTGTACGTCAACTTTGTATGGGTCGAAAGTCAATTAAAAAGCACTTATTAATGCTTTACCATGTGCCAGGCACTGTGCTAAGTAAGCACTGAAGACATAAGTGAAATAACTAGGTACACACACAATGCATCCAAAGAGCAAGTGGGAGGCAGCCTCCCACTCAGAAAGGCTGAGCAAATGGAGGGAATGGGCAACAAGGGATTTCAGAACATGAGATCTGACATGAGTCTTGCTGAAAACCAGGAAAACTAACAGTTATATTGAGGAAGGAGAAGGAGAGCATTCCAGTCACAGTGGCTTCGGCAGGTGTCGGGGGGGAAGGGGTAGCCAGGGCAAAGAACTGGAGCTGGAAGATGTCATGTTGTGTGTGAAGAATGGTAAGTGGGCCAGGGTAGCTGTGTCATAGAGAGTGTGGAAGGAAGTAAAGCATTAAGAAAATTTGAAAGGTAGGAAAGGACCAGGTTATCAAGTTTTAAATACCAAACAAAGTATATTTGATCCTGGAGATTATAGGTAGCCTATGGACTGGAATTTGCTGAGTGTGAGGATGTGTGTGTGTGTGTGTGTGTGTGTGTGTGTGTGTGTGAGATAGAGATAGAGAGAGAGAGAGAGAGAGAGAGAGAGAGAGAGAGAGAGAGAGAGAGAGAGAGAGAGAGAGAAAGGTGACAGTCAAACTTACACTTACACTTCAGGAAAATGATGGGAATTGGAGACCAAATAGAAAGCTATTATTACAATAGTCCAGAAGAAAGTTGATGAGGCCCTGAATCAGAGCTGTGGCTACATGAATAAAGAGAAGGGGATGCATACAAGAGATGTCATTAAGGTAGAAATAATAGGCTTTGGCAATTGATTAGATAATGTGGGGTGAATGAGAGTGAGGAGTTAGGGAAGATGCCATCTACAGTCACAGAGAAGTGGGGAAGAGGGTAAAATAATTAATTATATTTTAGATATGTTAAATTTGAAACACCTAGGAAATATCCAGTTCAAGATATCCAAAAAGCAGAACTGTTACTCAGGACACAGGTGTATATACAGATTGGTTAGGGTCAAATATACAGAGATAATAACTGCGCCCACCAAAACTGATGAAATCACCAAGTGAAATAATATGAAGGGAAAAGAGAAAAGTATCCAGGACAGAGCCTTGGGAGACACATCCAATTATTGGGTGTGACATGGATGAAGAATCAACATAGGAAACTGAGAAGGAGTGGTCAGACAGGAGAATCAAAAGAAAGCAGTATCATGAAAATCTAGAGAGAAGAGAGGATCCAGGAGGAGAAGATGATCAAGAGGGTCAAATGCTACAGAGAATTCAAGAAGGATAAGGACTGAGAAGACTCTAATAGATTTGGCAATTAGATCACTGCTAACTTTGGAGAGGGTAGTTCCAGGTGAATGCTAAGATTGGAGGTTAGATTGCAAAGAGTTTAGAAGTGAGGGGAAAGGAAATGGAAGTACTGTGTAGAGATGGCTCTCTTAAGAAGTTTAGCTAAGGAAGAGATGAGAGATGAGATAAGAGATGAGAGATACATAATAGACATATAACTAGACAATAACTAGCACCTAACTAGAGTCAGGTGAGGGTTTGTTGAGGATGGTTGACACATGGGTGTGTTTGTAGGCAGAAGGGCAAGTGCTAACAGAGAATGAAGAGAAAAAGTGAGGATGACAGTGGGGGCAATCTGATGGCTAAGATGGGGACCCCTGCTAAAGAAGACTGGAGGACAGGGGTAGAAAGTGGAGGGGGTTTTGTTTCAAATAGACAGGTGCTAGAGAAAGCACTGGGTGGCAGCATCTTTATCTCGACATAGGAAAGGTTAGAGTTCTAGGTTTGCCACTTACTATTCATGTGAGAAATTTGAGGCAGGGAACAGCTTTTACAGTATGTATGATCTTTGTGCCTTTACCAGAGAGAAGTGGAAGAATGGAGACAGAGGTGGAAGGATTTTCTCTCCTCTCCCAAACCCATATCAGCCATAGAATCTTGCAGCTGAACTATTTTTCCAGTAAGAGATGCTGCTATGTCCAGCAGAATACAGAGAGACACAGATCTACATTCTCTAGGGAGAGAGAACCAAAGGGACAACATTCAAGGTAAGAAGTGTCACCTTTGGGAGCAGAGAAAAAAATCAACTATGCTTTGAAGGAAGAATTAGCCCTGGGAGTTAAACTGCTGAGAGAAGTAGGCCCAGGGAACTCTGATAAGAGACCCATTCAATAAAGATACTGCTCCAAGAGGAAGAAGAACAAGGAGATACCCCAAGAAAAGAAAGGACACTGGCCTCCCACACGTCTCCTACATGTGTACCTCACTACTACTGTGCTTTTAGATTTGTTCTAACTCTTTCTACTTAAAATGTGTGCATTTGTTAAATAGCACACCTCAGGTTTGTGGAGGACAATGTTTTGTAGCTAACGGTCTTACTACACCATTTTAGTAAATGATACTGCTTTGAGTTAATTGTGTCTACTGGCTCTTAAAGAAATATCTCACTGGTGGGGGGCTCATTTTAGGAGTGTAGACCACCAGGCTACACCTAGAACCTGAGGTAGCAGTTGGCCCTCATAGGAACCCAGCTGAGTGTGATTTGGGGAAAGAGGCTCTAGGGGAGGTGCTGAATATATAAATGTGAGGGTAAAAGAAATTTTTTATACATCAGAACCCATCTATATATGATGGACTTATATATTAAAGCAATGAAGAAAGTAAACAAGTCTATTGACTCATATAGACCCTTATAACTTATCCTAAAATCTGACCTGTCTTAATAATGGTGTCTCTACTATTCTCCTTATAAAACTATCCAATCTCTCAATGATACTTATCATTTCTACTACTTAAAGTTTTTTCTGGCATATTCAAAGTTTTAGTTTTCTGAATTTTATTCAATTATTCTATGCTATAATCTTTCATTTGAAATTAATTCTTTTTCCTCACTAAGGATGACAACTTCTAAGTAGTAATAAGGTCATAAATTCAAACCATTCATGCCAGGACTCTATACAGGAATTCTGTATTGATGGAGCACCAGAAATAGTTATGGGGTACATTAAAGGGTGAGAAAGAACACCCTCCAGTTAGGGCTATCATTAGCCATGGTTTAAAGCATTGTTAAGAGCTGGTCTCATGCCTGGACTGCTGTCATGAATTACCTGATCTCCCAGTTTCCAGTTTCTCCTTGGCTCAATCCAAATTGTGCAGGAATGGCAGAAAGCTTTCTCTAAAACATTGCTTTCATAATATCACTCCAATGTCTCTCTACTACTAAGACATGGAGTCTAAATTCTTTAGCCTGGTGTTTGAAGTCTTCTACAATTTAGCCTTGGCTTTATCACATTTCACTTTCTCATGTGAACCCTTAGCATGGCAAATCTGACCTATGCGGTCTCTTATGCAAACCTAAGCCTAACCCTAATCACACTTCATGTGATCAAAGACTTGGAGATGGGTATTTCCTTCACCAAGAATACCTCCCCCAGAATCTCTGCCTATTGAAATCCTAGCCATTCCTTAAGGCTCCAGAGAAGTCAGTAAAATGGCAGGCATTTTACAAGTGTTTATTATGTGCCAGTCACTGTGTTCGGTGCTGGGTATACAAGGACAAAAGTGAAGGAGCCCCTGCCCTCAAGGAGCTTCTGTGAAACGTTCCGGGATGATCCCACCCAGAAATGATCTCCTTTCTGGTATTTTCTGCTGTGCTCACAGCATTTTCTTTCTGCACCATTCATATAAAGTTCCCCGTGTACCGCCCCTGTTATACAACTTTTCATTCCCACCAGACCTGGCCTTCATCTCTCTGGAACTTAGGGCCCTCATTTGTAAAACAAAGAGACTGAACAAGATAATGGCTCTAGTTCTATACTGAGTATTTGCTGAGCTGAAAGTCACAGACCTGGACAGCTCAGAAGATATGCCTGAGCGAGCTCACTCCTCTAGAATTAGTACAAGCTTCTCAAAAGCTACAGCCCTTTGGCGGGGGGGGAGGGCTCTTCTCAGTTTACAAGACTTCCTTGCACTAAAATGCTCTACAAAGAATGAAGTAGCCCTAGTACAAGTTCTTTGCATCTGCAAGTCTGGGCTTAGACATGAAAGAGTGTAAACAATGAGGGCTCTCCAAGGCTGGTGCCAGGACCAGTCTGGACATTTTTATAATTGCTCTGAGGTTTCCACATGGAAATCTGCCTTCTTATGCTACCAACACTACATCTCCCTTCCACAAAGTCAAAGCAGGCTCACCTGTGCACTAGCTGCAGGTTCTCTTGTTTTAAGCGGCTGTGCTGTTCTCCATTTGCTGCTGTATCCTTCTCCAGTTCCGTCACTCTTTTCTCCAAGAAGATGACCTTTGCAATAAGAGGCATAGGACTGATGTGAGGCGAAGAAAAACAGAGCCTATTCACAAGAGAGCTTTTTAGAAAAACTGAGTACAAATTACCCACCTCCACAGTCCATTTGAGTAAAACTGAAGTATCTGGGGTGGCTAGGTAGTGCAGTGAGTAGAGCACCGGCCCTGGAGTCAGAAGGACCTAAGTTTGGACACTTAACACACACAAACAAAAACCTAGCCGTGTGACCTTGGGCAAGTTACTTAACCCCAACTGCCCTCCAAAAAGCAAAAAACAAAAAAAAACCAAACAAACAACAACAAAAACAAACCTGAAGTATCCAATCCCTTTGTCATCAATGCAGGTTCCCACAGCAATAACTCTTTTCAGTACATGACACAACTTGGTCTATTAGCTATGCTCTATGCTTTTTTCTTGTTGTATAATAGAATTTTTGAGTTCCATGTACAATTGATATCATACTGTTTGCCTTTTCAGTGGGTGGGGGAGGGACTGGAGAAAGGGACAGAATTTGGAACTCAAAATTTTTAAAAATGAATCTGAAAAATACAATTTTAACAAAAGAATTTCTGAGCTCCTTCTCCTCTATTCTGTGTTCTAAAATTTTAGCAATGTCTTTTATTTTGCCACCACAGCCATTTCCCAATATGTATGTCCTTTAACTCTCATTTAACAGAGAAATAAGTTAAAGAGAAAGGGCTTAAATGACACCTGACAGCATGTGTAACATTCTCCTCTTGTGGGCCTCTTGCTCTTCAGTAAAAGGGAGATTTGCTCTGGGATTCCATTCTCCAGGTCCAAGCCTGGTCATTGCAATTCATCTGAGTAGATTGCCCATAAGTGCTGTTCCTGTTTGTGTTACTGTAGTCATTATGTATAATGTCTTGATTCTGCCATTTGTTATTAGTTCACATAACCGAACAATAAAAAGAAGTAATTATAAATGATAAAAGGATAATCCTGATTAAACAAAATTGAAAAGTACCTGCACAAATAAAATCAATGCTAAGAAAGGGAGTGACTGTCTAGGAAATAAAAATTTTAATATCAAATGATAAGGGTTTTCTATCCAATATATATAGACAAATAAAAAGAAATATATATGTATATATGTATGTGTATGATCAAAAACTATTCTCCAATAGTTAAATGATCAAGTGAAATTTTTAAAAGTTCTCAAAAGAATTGTAAATTAACAGTCATATGAATGAATGTTACAAATCACTAGTAATAAAAGTAAAAAAAGAAATGCAAATTAAAAAACCCCTAAAGTTTCATCTCACACCCAGAAAATTGACAAAATTCACAAATGAAGGGACCAGTCAGTGTTGGAGTAGTATGGAAAGACAGACACACCAATACATTGCTGATGGGGATGTGAATTGGTACCACCATTCTGAAAAGCAATTCAGAATTATGCAGAGAAAGTTACTAAAAAATGTTCATATATTTTGACCCAGAAATCCCACTACTAGGCATATACCCCAAGTAGGTAATTGGCAAAAATAAAGACTCCATACATACCAAAATATTTATAGCAGCACTTTTTGTATAGCAAAGAACTGAAAACAGAGGTCTATTAATTGGGGAATGTCTAAACAAATTTTGTTACATGAATGTAATGGAATATTACTGTGTTATATAAGAATTGAGAGAAATTGATGAATACGGAGAAGCTTAGAAATATCTACATGAATTGATACAAAGTGAAGTAGAGTAAGGAAAATAATACACAATGACTGATGACAATGTAAATGGAAAGAATAATTATAAAAAAAAAAAAGCTGAATCTGGGAAATTATAATGACATTCGTTGTATTTTTATCTAGCAGAGTGCCTGGTCATAGTAGGTGATTAATAAATGCTCGCTGATGGATTGATTGCTTAGCCCTATTGAATTTCATTTTGTTAGTTTTATTCACTATTCTAAGATGACAAAATATTTTTTGAATACCAAGTCTGTTACATAATATACAAACTATATTATTAATCCTCTCTGTCAAAGTTTCAGATGATTGAAATGTCATCTACAAATCTGATAAGCTCATTCTCTCTTTTTCTTCTTCTTTTTTTATTTTTAAAGCAATTGGGGTTAAGTAACTTGTTCAAGGTTACACGGCTAGTCATTATTTATGTGTGGGTGCTCATTTTCTGAGGCTGGATTCGATCCCGGGTCATCCCAACTCCAAGGCCGGCGCTCTTACTCACTGTGCCACCTAGCCGCCCCCCTCTTTTCCTTCTAAAATGATAAACAGAAGGCTAAGGAGAGAGCTCTGTTTCAGTTCCATAATATCCTTCAAAAACAAACATATTCCTTTTCTACACAAAGGTTACAATTTCCCTCACACTACACTACTGAAAAATGAGAGAACAGAATTATTAGAAATAAGCAGAGCAATGATGAAGAGGAATTTCATTAGCCATTATAAATTGATTGGTTTTTTTTAAAAAAGGTTGTATAAATGGGAATAGAAAAGAATCCACTTAAATTAAGGTTTCTGAAGTACATAAAATTTAAGAGCAATCTCATTTTATCTAAGCTTAATTTTTAAAAATGTAACATGTAAAATCAGAATTATATGTTGATACTCTGTAGTGCTGAAAAAAAATGGGTACTAAATCACATTTTAAAAAATAACTAGCTTTAAAGACAGCAGTGTGGTGGTGTAAGAGACACTGAACAGGGAGTGAGGAGCCCAGGTCTGGATGAGATGAGAAGTATCCAACTCAAACAGAAGCAATCTCTGCAGTCCAACCGTGACACCTGTGGACTAGACGAACCTTGGCACACTCTCCAGTTCTAACAAAACCAAGTGTTCTTTCCATTGTATCATGCTTCCTCCTACTAAGTTATGATCAGCTAAACTTAAAAATGGAGATTGTGATGGGAGGCGGACACTGGGGGAAGGTACGTTGGAGTGAAGCAGAGGAGAAACAAGTTCTGAGCCATCAGAAAACATCTAGACGGTTCTGGGCTTCTGGGAGGTAGTAGCAGTGGTGATGGGGTGTGTGTGTGTGTGTGTGTGTGTGTGTGTGTGTGTGTGTGTGTGTGTGTGTGTGTGTGTGTGTGTCAGTGTCTATGTCTGTGTGTGTGTGTGTGTGTGTGTGTGTGTCCGTGTCTATGTCTGTGTATCTGTCTGTGTCTGTGTCTGTCTGTCTGTGTGTGTATCTGTGTCTGTCTGTGTGCGTGTCTGTGTGTGCGCACGCATAGACAAGGCTGATGACTGACACCAAAGATAAACCAGCTACCTCAAGCTTTGGTTTGCTTAGGTTTCAAACTAAACAGTGAACATGATAAAAACAGCTCACATTTCTATACGGTAATTTAAGGCTGGCAAAGCACATTACACACACTATCTCAATGGACCTCCACAACAGCCCTGTGAAATAGATGCTATTATTATTATGTCCATTTTATACATAAAGAAAGTAAGGCTCGGAGATGCCAAGTGACTTGCCCAGCTACTAAGTGGGCAGGACTTGAATCCTCTGGAAAAGCTCTCATCCTGCCCCTCCTTTTCTCTTTCAGGTAGGGAGAAACTCTCTTAGCCTGACGTCTCCTGATAATGTCAATTTGTTTGTAGTATCAGACATTTAGAGCTAGAAAAGATCCCATAACATCTAGTCCAACCCTAAAGAGATGCACATAGTGAGTGACACTGTAACTCAGCCCCACTTTCTGGAGTCAAGCCTTCTCTAGGCTCTACCTCTCCATGAATGCTTCCCCTTCAGCCTGCTCCTGCCACCCCCACTACTAGGCTCCCCCTTGCTTCTACTCCCCTTTCCTACTGCAGGAGAGCTGGGTGTTTGAAGAAAAAGACAAGAACTCTGCAAAGCTTTGAAGGAACGTATCCAAGCTAAGTCATGCACAGCAAGCACACAGACAGCATGCCTGAAGATAATGAGGTGTGAGTGCACTGTCTTAAGCATCATCCCCTATTTGGTCAGTCATATCCGACTCACGTGACCAAGTGCAAGGGGTTTTCTTGGCAAAGATATCAGAGTGGTTCGCCATTTCCTTCTCTGGCGTGTTACCATTTTACAGATGAGGAACTGAAGCAAATAGGGGTAAATGACTTGCCCAGAGTCACACAGGTAGTAAGTGTCTGAGGTCACATTTGAACTCCTCTTCCTGACTCCAGGCCAGGGGCTCTATCTGCTATGTCACCTAGCTGCCCCTATCATTCCCTATACCTTCTTACACTTTCTTGGTATTCAGGAAATACTAAATGGACAGAAGCAGACAGATAAACTGAGAATAAAGTCACAGTGCTGCACTACAGTTAGATATTTAAGCTTTAAATTAGGAGACAGAAGAACAAAGGACAAGTTACATGAAGTATTACTCCAGGTTTCTCTCAGGTGCTGGTCTTCTGATGAAAACCAATGTCCAACCAATGTGAAGTAATTACCTTATCAGCAATATCCTCATCTGTACAGTCCATGGGGTCCCGAGAAGGTTCCTCCATAGCCTCTACAGTCAGGTTCCCAGTCTGATGGAGATGTCTATAATAAGAAAAAAACAAACCAAACCAAAGAAAATACTTGTTCATTAGAAAGATGGAAAATAAAGACCCCAGTCTAATAAGTAGTTTCTTAAGCATTAGAATTTCCTAATTATGATGAGTAAATGGAGAAGTCAGGTAGGGGTTAATTTGTAGAATTTATCCAGTTTATCCAGGGATGAAGTATCCCCTTAGGGCTAAACTCTTTGTATGAAAGAGAAAATGAACTTTCTCACTATCATATCATTCTCTACAAGCTTTTCAGCAACCTTTGGAATATCAAGTCCTTATTCTTCCAACTTGTTCTATAGGGTTGGTGGGACAAAAGAACTTTGTGCTCAGGGGTAATAAAAAATAACACACATCTTATGTTATGAAACATTCGCCTCTTACTCCTCAGACTAGTAAAATATTAATTTAAGCTAATGGCACTTTGTACACAACCTTACCATTTAAATTTATCCTTAACATATTTGTCAAGCTGCTCATTTAAAAAGTGATATTTGTACCTCAGTAGGGATGCCAGAGGGAGGTTACCAATTCTAAAAGTAGTCCTATTTACACAAAGCTATGGCCATGTAATGTAAGAGACAATATCATATATGGGGAAAGCACTGGAGTCATAACTGACTCTGGTTGGAATCCCAGTTCTGTTACTATTCACTCTATATAAATTCCAGCAGATCATTTCTTCAGGGACCACAGTTAGGTCATATATCACACATCCTTAGGGGTGTGTGGAATAAGTGACTACTCCATCTTAGAATATACTATAGAAAAGAAGAAGAAAGCTAGGCATTGTTGGACATGCATCCTAGATTTGGGGAGAGCAGATTTCAAAAGGTCCCAGAGTCTATAGAGGAAATCAGCAAGAATGAAATTATGAAGACAAAGAGAAAAATTCTGATGAAGTTTAATTTAGTGTTCAGAAAGCTGTTTCTTTTCTCCCACAGAGGAGTTTTTCTTCCATCACAACAGGAAGGTTTCACTGTTTTTCACTGTCTTGAAAGAGAGAACTGAGGAAGATCCCTGTGATGGTAGTTTTCTAAGATTGTCATGATGGGAAATATGTTTGGCTGTGGGATTTTTAGTTTTGAGGAGCTAAACCAAACAGGTAGATATTTTAGTATATAAGGAAAAGTTTACTCAGTTTCAGTGTGAGATTGTTATAAAAATTCTGATTAAGAAGTAATATGGTACAATAAAAAAAACACTTAGATTCAGAAAAGCTGGATTTAAATCTTGTCTCTGATATTCACTCTCTATGTGACTTTGCTGTTCCTCACACATAACCTTCCATCTCACTTCCCATCTCCATGTTTTTGCACCAACTGTCCTTCATTAGACAGCAAAGCTCTTGGAGGACACAGATTGTGTGTTACATTTCTATTTTAATTTACTGATACTTTTTTTGACTTGAATGAATGCTACATATATACATCACTCCTTAAATTGCTATAGTATTCTACTGCATTCATATGTTCACCAGTTCCCAATCACTGGATATACATTCGGTTACTAACACCAAGAAATGTATAAAAGTGTTCATAGCAGGATCTGTGAATAGAAGAATCTACAAAATCATGTCCAACCCTAGAAAATGGCTGACCACACTTACATTTCTTTTCAATGGTATGATAGATGATGGCAGATGAGCCAAATGTATTCTCAGTGAAGACTTGCTAAAGTCATGAATGCCCCACTTTCTTGGGTTGTTTTGAGACATACTCATTTGCCTGAAATTTGTCAAGTATCTAAAAATGTTATTGTATTTCTTAAATAGGATATAGTATGACTACTTATTTGCTTTGGTAATTGGTATAGCTCACTGATTTTCTAAATTTGATTTCTTCATAAAGATCCTAAATAAGAAAGCCAGAAAAAAGTTTATATGCACCTAACTAGAAAGGAAAATTGGTTTTGCCATTTTTTTAAAGTCACATCATTAGTCTGATCCTTCAAAGTTAGCTGTAAATTATTGTTTTCATGTGGACTCTAAGTTGCTTTTTTAAAAAAGTAATAATAATCACCCCAATCAACAACAACCATAATGAATGATCTTAATAATTATGGCCCACAAAAAGTAAACACATGTCATAGAATCTCCAGCCCCTAAAGGAAAGCAAGTACACAGAGAGCCAAAGGTTTAAGACCATGAAGTATTATAGAATGTTTCTTATAGCAGGCACACTTATCTTTCTAAAGAGCCACTATAACAACAATTCAGCCTGCTGGCTAAGGGTTAAATGTTTGCTGAACTGATCTAGGTTAAAGGAGCTGGGTTTGCATTTTAGTCCCAATGCTTACTAGCTTGTTAGCTTGGACAAGTCACTTCCCCAGAGTGTCTCAGTTTCCTTATTCAAAAACAAAGTTATTGGGGCAGCTAGGTGGCGCAGTGAACAGAGCACCAGCCCTGGAGTCAGAAGGACCTGAGTTCAAATATGCCTCAGATACTTAACATTGACTAACCGTGTGACCTCGGGCAAGTCAACCCCAATTGCCCTCCAAAAAGCAAAAAAAAAAAAAAAAAGTTAATATTACTGAAAATAAAAAATATGCCTCTGATCTTTGATATATGAAATGAGTGAGTACTTTTGGTCTTTCCTTTACTGAAGGAATATCTATTTATTGTTCATCTACAATGGGGAGGCAGTGTAGTAAAGAGTGGAAAGAGTGTTGAACTCGGAACCATAAGACCTGACTGAATTTCAGCTCCACCATGTACCATGGGTTAGTTTCCCCATAGATTAATGAATCTATGGGTCATCTAGGTCCTAGTTATTTCTCCTTCCAGCTAACCATATTTTCAATTGTTCACTAAAATTTTTTTCCCATAGGGTAGATAGAGGACAAAACTTAAATGACTATCATCTCTTTCCAATTTTACTATTTGTGGACACTTCAGGTTAAAAGGAGTGATTGGTCAGGGATAATAGGGAAAGAAAAGAAATTGAAGATATGATCAAAATAAAGTTTTCAGATAGTCTTCAAAAACCAGTTCTTTCTCCTATTCTTGTCTTTTATCCCCACAGATAACCGAGAATTTCCTTCATTTTAAAAATCCTTAAAAGTAAGAATTCAATTCTCTAGTATCATTCCATTAACTAATTTAAATAAAACAAATAGTTTGATACCTTATGAATAATCAACTCTAAACTATCTGTTTTAGGAATGCTGACATTCAAATGAAATTACTCTCAATCTACTGATTATTTGCCCCTATGTTAGTGATGACTAAGTTTAAGGCCAGGGTATCACCAATTATTAGAAAAGTGCTGCCTAATTAAAAAACACTTAATGATGTTAATTTTAAAATTAAAATATTATATACAGCCCCAATCAAACAATGACAGAGTATCATAACTTAAAAAAAAAATCAGTTGTCCCTGCTGTACAGTTATGGTAAGGGGAAATCTACGTTAATCTTATTACTCATTATGAAGTGAAATTAAATCAAACATGATAGACCATGGCAGATGGTCAGAGTGAAAAGAAACACCACAAAACCACATTTTAAACTGGCTAAATCTTTTTGCTGAGGTTTTCTACAGGACCCAAGAAGTAACTTGGAGTAAGACAGAGATAGCCCTTGTGGCATTGAAGAAAGCAGTCCTGGAAAGGCAGATGATCCTGAGATTAACATGAACTAAGACTGGAATGACACGTCATTGTATTAGCAAGATTTCAATTCTGTTTTCTCTAGCTCTTGGTATAAAGGTAGCAAACCCACAGTTTCAGCACTATTGTGTTAAGTTGTAAGGAAACTGGGAGTAAATGTTTTTGCTACCGTTTTACTTGTGAAAATGTTTTGCAAGTAAGTTTTCCAATGCAACAAAATCCTATAACACAAATGAGTATGCACATATAACTAGATGGATTCAAGTCTAAACTGGCATTACTTAGAAATATCTTTTAAAAGTTTTCCCAAATTACACTAACATTTTTAAAGTCCTCTGCAGTTTTCTGGTGAGGAATGAAAGTACTTTAAAAGAAGAAATCATGCACTTCAAATAACAATGAGTTTTAGAACAACATTTCTTTAAAAATTGGATAATAAAGTATTTGCTTACCTTGCTACCTTCTTACTGGAGAGTCGTTTATTTGGACTGTGAAATGAACAAAAACAACAGGAAAACAGAGTCAGGAAAACTGACAGAAAAAAGCAAAAGGAAACAGGAAATTCAAACTAGAGAGATATAGGGATGGGGGCATATCCTTATGAAATGATATAAACACAGGCATGCATTATTCAGCTTTTCAATGACAGTATCCATGCAAAGTCCTATGTTAGGCCCCTTCTTACAAATAAGCATAAAAAACACATAAATCCACTGAGATCTCTGCAGTTAACACAAGCATTAATGGCTGACTTATTTTAGTTCTGAAATGGATCTTTACCCAAAATAGCAATAACAAGACCAAGTTAGGATAATTCAGTCCACTGGCTGTACTAATTCACTTGACAGAATAATCAAAAGGTGCTTAGCTTGAAAGAAAGTCTTCCAAATATTCTGGCAGTGAGAAACCAGGTAATCAGAATGGATAACAACATATAGTCATAAAAACAAAAAAAGGGAACCATGACTAGAGTGTTATACTTCAAATAATTTACCAGTTCAGTTTAAACTTAACCAATGTTTTTCACAATCACTTGAGATAACTCTATGGTGATTTTCTAATTGTTATTCATTTTTACTACTTGTACTATAGGAAACAGAGCAACATAATTTTATAGTTAGAACAGTTAACCATCTACTAAAGACCATCACCCATCTACTTAAAGCAAATGGTTTTGTCAGTCAGTCAGACAGGGTTTTCTTTCTCTTTAAAAAGAAATAAACTACCAACATTTTACAACTTACCTTTCCCACTGGTTGGTGCTTCTTCCCTTCTAAACTCATCTTCTGTCATTTAACTACTAATATTCTACTGAATGCTTTAATAATGAACAATACTTACTCTAAGTCTAGTCATTTATTGATAGTTTCTTATTCTAGCATGTGTAAAAAGTCTGTATCTCTAACAATTAGAAAGATGAAATCATGATTACTGATATATTGAGAAGTTATATCTCCTAAAATTAATTTACATGAACAAAAAAGACTGACACAATAACACATTGTTTTTTGGCTTAATTATTTAAGACATAACTGATCTGTGTAATTTATAAAGATAAAGTAGCAAATTAATTTAGGGAATTTACTTGTATGCCATTTTTTTACTTTATATGGCAACTTTTCTACCAACCTTCCTGTTCCCCTTTCTTCTGACCATCAGCTAGACTCCCTAAATATAACATCATCAAAAGTTCAAGTGTAATTTACTAACCATTACACTTTAGTAGATCGGTTGCCATCCCATTAAGAATCTTTATTATTTGAGGCTGTAATCCTAAATATATCACTTTTAAACTCTCAGTCAAATAAAATATTTCTGGAAAATGCCAATAAGATGAATGGGTTTATAGTTATTTTTTGAGTTTACAATAAATGTTAGAATAGATCCTGAATATTCTATAGCAGACAGACTAAATCATACTTTTTCTTATTCACAAAATTCAGTGAGATGGAATTCCAGCCTAGGACAATCATTTGTTTCATTCCAACTTTTATTAAGCCTCTACTCTATATGCAATGCACTATATTAGGTACTAAGGAGGCAGAGGTTTGTTTTTTTTAAGGTTCCTTTCATTTACTAGCAATGTCTTTAATCATGGCTATGTAGTCACTAGCAAAATGTATTATTTCCTAAGATTTTATTATGAAAAAAATCATTAACCTATTCCCACAAATTAAAACTCTACTTTGTCAAGGGGAAGATGTGGTTGAAAAGAGTTCTAATGCAAGCTAAGTAAGATTAATTTGTAAACCAAATTATATTAAATTAACCCAATTTACTTCTTATAAAATTATGCATTATTCTCTGTTTCTATCCTCCTTAGAGTTTAGCAGAGCTTTGTGTAAATTACTGAGTATTATACACTTACAAACAAATGTTATAATGTTGATCATAACTGTCTTGAGAGATATGGCTCTAACTCAATTTTATTCCAAATATGGTGAGAAAAAATTATAAACTTCAAACACTAAAGAATGAGATGTATAAACTTCAAACACTAAAGAATGAGATGTAAAAGACTGATTTCATATTCACTTTCAAAGGAGGCTGACATACCTAGATTGGAAATTATTAAACAGCATCTAGCACAGTGATCTGCATACAGTAGAAACTTAAAACCCATTCGATGACTAAAACAAATGGTTAATTTTGTCCTCACACCAACTGTTTCAACTTCTATTTTCTTGGTTTTCTGGGTGAACTTGCTTTTTTTCTGCTAAGTCAATTCATTACAGTCATGGCATGACTAATTAGGTCATGTAACGAGGGCACAGTGAACTTCAAGTTTGGAAGAACTGATTTCCAACTATTTCTGATACTCACTAGCTATACAACCCTAGGTGAATCAATTAACCTCATTATCTATAAAATAGGAATAATAGGAACACTTAATAACAACACAGGGTTGTTGTAAGAGTCAAATGAGATAAAGTATGTAAAGCATTCTGCAAACCTCAAAGTGTTATATAAATGTAATATTATTTTATGAACATGCAGTAAGGGTCATGTTCTCTTCTGCCTTCTATTTCTTTAACAGGTACCTATGTCCAATGGATGAGATTCCTATTCTTCATGCTGCAGGTTTCCATAAATATCAAATTCTGTTGTTCATGCAAAACTCTCACCTGTCTACTACTCCTGTGGCTTATATAAGCCAGCAGAATCACCAAGGGTTTCCTGATGAAATGCTAAACTCACAGAATTGTTGGAACTGAAAGAAACCATCTGATCTAACCCTCTCATTTTACAGGCACACCCCAAATAATGTTGCATCAATAATGCTATTAAAATGTTACAGATAACTTCCACTACAACTTTCATAACCCGGATGTTGCATCTTTGGGACAACACTCTAAACCTGGTAACACAAGATCATAGATTTGGAGTTTGGAAGGGAACTCAGAAGTCATCTACAGCTCATTTAGAAATTAGGAGACTGAGGCCCAGACTGATTAAGTGACTTGCCCAAATTCACACAAGTGAATAATTGGCAGAGTCAAAATTATCCAAATCTGTCATTCTTTAGGCTGTACTCAATTATGATTGTTCAGTTCTCACCTCTAGCTCCCTTCCTCGGTCTCCCAAACTGTTCTCCTACCTTGGTCTAACTCCAATTTTCCCTGCCTATCCTTTGGTGCAATGGTTTCCAAAAGGAGATAATGTTACCTGCCATGGTCCTTGAACAAATTTATCAAAATCCCAGTTCTACCCACTTAGGTCAGCTATGCAATTAACTATTTTCTGTAATGCTATATTATCTAGTGTCATTTTTTTTTTTTGAGGGCAATTGGGGTTAAGTAACTTGCCCAAGGTCACACTGCTAGATTTTTTTTGTGTTTGTGTGTGTTAAAGTGTCTGAGGCCAGATCCGAACTCAGGTCCTTCTAACTCCAGGGCTGGCGCTCTACTCACTGTGCCACCTAGCCACCCTAGTATCATTTTTTTTTCTGATCTATGCAATGAATGACATTAGGTAGGATATACAAAGAGAAATGTGGCAAACAAATCCTAAGGCAGAAAGCATCTTGCCTGAGGCCTGCCAGAGGTGGCACTGGAACTCGGGTCTCTTGATTCCTCATCCAGTGCTCATTTCATCATGTAACCCATTCCCTGAACCTGGTCTATTTCTCTCCCTACAGCAGATTTATTACTTCTACAAATGACCAGTAAAAATATCCATGTGAACTTAAATATCCATACCACTCTGATTATCCTGATATAGTTTTTTCAACCCATTTTTAAAATGTCTTCATGACTCTTCCTGTGTAAATAGTAGTATCAGTCAGAGTTAATTCTTTAACTTAAAAAAAAAATCCTTAGACACTATAGGCAAAGGCCACGGGCTATAAATAATTAGAAGAAACTTATAGGTAGGCTCTAATTAGAACTCAGACAAAGTGCTGTGGTCTAAATTTAATTATATCAGTTTAGTTGCAGCTAAAGATCAACAAGTGATTCCACCTTTGCCTAACAAAGAACAACAAAAAAAGGACGTAAGAAATTGGGAGTGATTTCTAAGAAAGCAAAAAAGAAAAAAAAATTAGATATATTTAAGAAAGCATTATGAATGCCTTCTAATATTTTTGCAGTCAGTAAGAATTTACCTTTATCTCAGGTTCAGTGCACCTGGGTTGACTATGCCTGAAGAATATTCAGCATCATTAGCAGAAATGTTCTTGCATACAAAAATCTAAATCTAAAATATGAACTACAAACAGGTTGTTTTTTTAAGTTGAGAAGTGCCTGTAAAAGGAAAAGGTCTAAAAAAAATCTAACTTCAAGGTGTTAATACTGGGGAGGTTTTGATTTGAACCAGAGACAAAGTTAAGGAATGAGAGAAGAAAACAGATAACTCACAAATGAAAGGAAAGAGCTGAATCTGGTACCATTGGATTTGCTGCTGAAACTCAGACTTTTTCTTTTAAACACAGAGGTTAAAAACCAAAGCTGAATTTTTACTGACTAAAGCCAAAGGCAGTCTTAGTAAGATCTAGTGAAAACAAGATCTAATTTTGAGTACAGATATATCTTATTTTACATAAGTACATTCCCTAGAATTTCTTGTAAACCAAGTTTTTTATTATTTTTTATTTATATTAATTTTTTATTTATATTATTATATTAAATTATAAATTATAATATTATTTTATTATTTTATATTATTCTTATTAATAATAATAGCCAGCATTTATATAGTGCTTTAAGGTTTGCAAAAGAGTGACATGAATTAGGTTTATAATTATGTTGCATGCTAACTAGATAGCTATTTAAACAAATCCTATATGGAGAAATAGGTCCTTTTGTAATGTGAAGAAACAGTTCAAATAAATGAAATAATTCCTTACTATATCTGCTTGGCAAGTCCAGATTTGCCTATATTGGATTTACCTCAGTAGGACAGTCCAGTAACAATTGTTATCCACAGTAACTGGGGGGAAAATGACTCAGACTGCATCATGCAAAATAATGAAGAAAGAATGAATTCACTAAACACAGAATCACCAACATGCAAAGGGGCTGGGTCAGGTGTAAAGGGATGATTCCCATCACCACTTATACTCTTCTCTTTAATTGGAGGCTCAGGAATTCGGGTGTTCATGAACAAGAGTCACAGGGTGCATCCTAAATTACAGTGAGGCCACACTGGCTCACATTTTGATCAGTTTAAACAGACTCTCTAAGATGAGAAAATGCCAAGTCAAGAAACTAAATTACAGACAATGAGCATATCCCTTTCTCCTTAGAGAAACCAAATACCATGCCACTCACTGAACCAATTACCTATTCATTTCAAGATCATTCAGGCGAGCAGAAAGATCCTCAAGGCGGTTGATTTGTTTGTGGCACTGGCTACAGTAAAATTCAAACGCCTCATCAGTGAGAATGCTGTGCAGTTTTGCAGCAAGTGGGTTGGTACTAGAGAAATCAGAAGTGTCAGTTTAGGAGAAGAGTTTGGAACAGTACAGTTTTATAGCTGTGGCTTTCATAAGTTTGTGTCTGAAGACTAACAATGGAGCAAGTATACAAAAGCATTACTATAGCATAAAAACTATGGTAAATGTTCATTTTTCCTAGTTGGAATTATTTAGCCTATATTTTCTTAAGCAATTACTTTTTTGGGAGGAGGAGGCAACATTATTATGGGAATGTGATATGTAGCCTGGTTTAATAAGCAAAAAAGGAATTTATCAAAAGTATCTATCCAATTTTCATATGTTGTTTAAAGTAAAATATTCTGCAGTTCTTCAACTTTATTATTATTATATTTTGCTTTTTGGAGGGCAATTGGAGTTAAGTGACTTGCCCAAGGTCACATGGTTAGTTTTTGTGTTAAGTGTCTGAGGCTGGACTTGAACTCAGGTCCTCCTGACTCCAGGGCTGGTGCTCTATTCACTGTGCCACCTAGCCACCCCTCCAACTTTATTTTTAAAAGATATGAAAAGAAATAAAAAGGTAGATACTATAACCCACTTTAGTTTGCAGTCTAATATCTTTAATAGATCCAGTATATATTGTACAAAAAAAAGCATGCCAACATCTGCAGCTTCAGGATGAAGAAATCACCCTGGAGAATGATCTATCAATAAACATTTATTAAGCATTTACCATGTACCAGCCACCGTGCTAAGTTCTAGGGAATACAAAAAGAGGCAAAATACAGTTCCTGCCATCAAGGAACTTACAATTTAATGGGGGAATAGATGTGTCTGTGTACACACACATACACATATGTGTTATATAATATACGTATATACACATATATATGTATGTATGCAAATATATGCATATATATCCATATTTATGTACACTCATACATCTATACTTCAAAAGATCCACCATTTCACCAATGCCAGTATTCCCTCCACTGATGTATAATATGACCCTCAATGCCTTTAGCAGACTTAGCAGACTATCTTCATGAATTTCTGTGGTCAAAGCTTCTGGAAAGACTCTAAACTTATATGCCTGGTCCTTGGGTAAGAGGCACACCCTGGCTTTCAGCTGGCCACCTTGGTAAATAAAACAGCAGCTGGCACTTATAAAAGACTTTACAATATATGAAAGTACTTTAGAGACACAAGAATCCTGTGAAGTACTAAGAATAGAGCACAAGATCATACATACAGAGCCGATGGTGACCCTAGTGGCCATTGAGTTTGATTCTACTGCTCAATGAACAGATGAGGAAACTGAGGCCCAGGGTTGTTAAGTGACTTGGCCAAGGTCATAAAGGTAATTTCAAGGGTGGAATTTGAACCCAGGTCCTCTGACTCATTAAATTCCCATTTAATGGATGAGAAAACTGAGGCAGGAAGCTAAATGACTTAGGCAAGGTCTCATAGCTATTAAGTGGCTGGGCCAGTATTCAAACTCAGATCTTCTAATTCCCAATCCACCATAACCACTACATCACAATTACCATATAAACATATACACATGCATGTAAGTAAGGATGGATGTGTGTGTGTATAGGGTACTGGGAGGTAGCTATAGTGCTACAGTGCCACCAAGACCTAAGTTCCAATCTTACCTGTAGAACACCGTTGGGTAATTATAGGTAAGTCACTTACCAACCCAGTGACCCAAACCCTCTCCAAGACTCTAAGTTGAACAGCTACAGATCAGCTTTGGTAGAAGGATTTTTTTTTAGTTGGAAGTTCCCTACACCAATAAAATCACAGGTCTCTCTCTATATTTTTTTTGCTTTTTAGAGGGCAATTGGGGTTAAGTTACTTGCCCAAAGTCACAAAGCTAGTAAGTGTATCAAGTGTCTGAGGCTGGATTTGAACTCAGGTCCTCCTGACTCCAGGGCCAGTGCTTTATTCACTGCTCCACCTACCTGCCCCAAGTCTCAATTTTTTAAAAGAGATAAATGTAAAGTCTTAAACTTAGATACACTTCAGATTCACAAGATGGGTGAGGCATAGCTGGTCTGAAAAGGATCAGGATTTAGTGGACTTCAAACTCTATATAATAACTATATAAGCTAGTGATTTGAAATGGCAGCTGAAGACGTCAATGTCATCTCAAGAGAAGGGCAATTATAAGGATAAGGGAGCTGGTCATCCCACTGTACTGTACACCAAAGTGCTGGGTCTATACTGTCATGCTTTCAATTAGGAAATGGTAGAAAAGACTTGCCCAGGGACAATTCCAACTTTGCCTCTGTATCTCCAGTATCTAGCCCAGTATATGGCATATAAGTATTAGCAAATACTTGTTGAATGGTTAAAGAAACTGGGAATCTTGAGTCTTTAGCAGGGAAGGCATGGGGGACATGACAACTGTCTTTATGTATGTGGATTGTAACATGGAAGAGAAAATCAACTTCTGCTGGGCCAGAGAGGGCAAAATAAGGAACAATGAGCAGAAGTTTCAAGGGGGTGGGGGAGAACAGACAGAGTTAGGACAAACATTAAGAAAAACTTCCAAATAGTTCCAACAGTTAGAACTGGACAAAAGTGAAAGGGGCTGCCTGGGGAGGTGGTAAGTTCCCCTTCATGGGAGCTCATACAGCAGGAACTGTATGATCACCTTTTTGGTATGTTGTAGAGGATATTGTTGTTCAGGTACAGGTTAGACTAGATGACTGATGTCCCCTTCAAAGCTAAGATTCTGTGAGCCTGGCTCCAGCATCTGCCTGTGGGTCTGCTCTATGACAATCAGCCTAGTTAAGAAGGAGGCTCATCACTACATGACTGGCCCACAGAAATTAATGAAAACTGCTTGCTAAAGCACTGGAGGTTTTCAATCTGCATCAAGGAAAGGAATACTCACACCAAGAAAATGGATCTTCTGAAGAAGTCAAGTAATACTTTACAACTAATTTTTAAATTATTTTTCCCCAATCAATGAAAATCTACTTTCTCCCTCTGCCCCCACCACCCCTCACTGAGAAAGAAAGAAAGAAAGAAAGAAAGAAAGAAAGAAAGAAAGAAAGAAAGAAAGAAAGAAAGAAAGAAAGAAAGAAAGAAAGAAAGGAAGAGAGAGAGAGAGAGAGAGAGAGAGAGAAAGAGAGAAAGAAAGAAAGAAAGAAAGAAAGAAAGAAAGAAAGAAAGAAAGAAAGAAAGAAGGAAAGAAAAGGAAAACCTTTGTCATAAATATGTATAGGCAAGCAAAACAAATTCCTGATATTGTCCACGTCCAAAACACATCTCACTTTGTACTCTGAGTTCATTGTGTCTCTCTCTGTCAGAAGAGTTTAATCATAGAGGTGTTCTGTTTAATCATGAATCTTCTGGAATCAACTTTACAACTATTTCAATAGTTATTTATAAATCGATAATATTAGAGGTCTATAAGGGATTGTTTTGCCAATTCAATTGTATTAAATAAAAACAATCAGAATGTTTTATTTCTATGAATCATATGCTAATTGCCCATGGTTGAATTGTAACTGAATCTTCAATTTTATAGAGTATGCTGATAACCATTTGTTAATGAGCAGTGAGGACTATAATAGGGTATATCTGGGCTCTCTTCAAACACAATACCTTTTGGAAGCCACAAGCTTAATATAAATGATAGTTAATACTGAAATATAGTTTTATATAGAAGTTATACCTAAACAAAAAAAAAGGAAAGATCACACAATAGGATAGGAAGTAGAGTGAACAAATAGAGGTAGAGTATCAAAACAGTAGCATATTTTGCAGGATATACTTGAGCTCTCTTAGTCATATAAGCTAAATGAAATTCTATAAATTGTTTTATACTCTCATAAAATATACAGTAGAAGAAAGTAATGTTTAAAATGCACATGCATTAAAACAGGCAAGACATGAAATCTTGACCATACTGCATTGTTTTGTTTTAAGTGCAACAAAAAATAATAACTTCCGGTGTTCTCTAAAAGGAAGTGTATTATAGCAACACTATGATAACAGGAATACTATTTCAGCAGTAAAAAGTGAAAATATTATTTCAAGAAAAATCTCTAAACCCCTACATGTAACACAACACAGGAAAAAATAAGATAAAACTTAATCTGTTTCAGATATTCCTAAACTAGAATTTACATTTTAAAAACCCAAACTAAATAGAACTATCACAATAAAAGCAATTTTAAAAATCTGTTCTAATTTTACCATTCAAATTCTTAACTTGGTTTCATTTTTAAATCATTATACGTAGAAACAACTTAAGGGAGTGATGAAAATACTCCTTATATTCATGGGGGGAGGGGTTGTCACAAGTCCCTATTATATCACATGAAAAAGGTGGGTATTTCATATCATAAGAGGACAGAAAGTAGACTCTCAAGTTCTTATACAACTCTGGTACCTTGAAAAACAAAAGTCTAGTAAAATTATGTATTAGAGCTATTTTCTTTCCTTCTCTTAGGATACTGACATCCCTTCCATTTCCAAGTATTAGCTTAAAATTTGTCTTCCTGGCACTTATAAGCTAAAGCCAAGTGAGAAAAGCTTCATTTTTCTTACAAATAACATTATAAATGCAAAATAATTGGCATTTCTTGTGTACCCAAATAGGACAAAAATGCATAAAAATGTGAAAAGTAACCAGAGAAAAACCTAAGAGACTTATATATGAATTTTTCCATTTAGGTCCCTGATCATTCTAAGACTCAAGGGTTTTGTACTGGACTCTACAGAAAGCACTATATATAGGAAGCAAACAATAATAGAGAAACAAAACCTCTAACATTTGTTCTATTTATGGCCGGAAATAATAATCTATCCCATTACACTGTCCTACACTTATTTTTGTTTAACATCATCATGGCTTGATACATCCTATTTAAAATACTTAAAGGTTTTCTCTTTAAAATGTACAAAATCTTGTTCTTAGTTATAATATCTAAACATTGTGGGGAAATGCTGTAGTAGCTGCTGCGTGACTTTGAGGTTAAAATCCCTTAATTAAGCATGGTATTCTACTACTGCTCAGTTTCTCTTCTCAGGTCATAAAACCTAGAAAAAAGCTTTTATACAGAGAAAAGGAGAGAGGCAATAAAGCAATTTTCAAGTTCCTGCCACTTCTAACAAGTAGAAGGAGGAGCTTCCTGATTCCTCATAATCCCAAGTCCTCCCAGCTCTGTTACTGACTTGCTTTGTGCAAGTCACTTAACCTTTGGTGTTGCAACCAGCATAGCAACATGTGAGATACAAGGGCTGAACTTAAAAGCCTATATAAAGTGTTTTAAAAGGGTAAGGCCAGCATCTATTTGCTTAGGAGATTTTGATGAGATTAATACCAAGTTTGTGAAAACTGAGCTAGAGGTTCTTTTTGTATATTTTTTCCTTGTCCTACAAATTTTTGGTAGAGACAATTTTCTAACAGAGAATATTTAACAACAAATACTCACAATTCTAACCCTATTCTTCTAGAATTCATTTCAAGAGAGCATAAACACTTCTATGGAATTGGATTACTAGATAGCAGTACATTCCTTTTAAGGCGAGGGGAAAAAAAAACAAGAAGCTAGCAATACAAAGTTAAAATTTTTTAAATACCAAGGAAGTTTCAAGAAAAGTAAATAGGAAATGATATAAAGTGCTGAATTTCTTTCAGGTTTTAGATCTGGTTCATTTTAGGACCTGGGAATAATATTTGCCCTGCCAAACGTCATTGTAAAAAAATCTTGGGCAGTCATGGTTCAAAATTCTACCTCAAAATTTTTATGTTTAAGGCACAAAGTGCTCCTGTTACCAAAAACACAGAAGGAAGGGAATTCTGAAGGGAGAACTGATTTTTATGGACATGCTTATGAACATACCAATTAAATCACAATTTAATGGCATTTTCTTCAACTGGAAAGTTACAGGGTTTATTACAAATAGCAGTAAGAGCTGAGTACCTATGACAATGACTTTTAACATAAAATGTTAGAATTTCTTATTTGGTCCAAAAAAGGGTGATTTTTAGTTACATATATAAAGTCTTCAAAGACAGTTGTGTCTATATTATAAAATATACATACATATATATGATATACATATATTACCTAAGGACTACTAATCATAAACTTTTAACAAGTCATTCCTAGAATATTAAAAGTATCAGAAATAAGGTTCATGGTCAGAAATGATAATAGAAAATGGGAATGGAAGAGCCCATACAATTCTACTAAACCCAAAGAATCTTATGAAACTAGCAGACAAAAACCAAAGTGGCTCTTTAGTATATAGTTATAATATGATTAAAGATTAGTAATTTATAAATACATTGTTTCAAAGTAGTAAAATGCTATGTTACTATATTTAAGCCTTAAATTTTTATATAAATCTGTAGATAGAACTGGATGAGTAACCTTTCTGTCAACTTTTGCTCAGGTTAATAACAATATTTCAAAAGATTGGTGAAATTATTCTACCTTTCAGTCTTCCCTCCTCCCCCAAACCAAAAAGGTAAAGGTACCGCTGGTGATTAAAGACAACAGAGTTGAGGAAATACAAAAGCACGACCCCACTACTGACGTGTTTTTACCTGGGAGAGAGAAAAGAGCTGCTAAAGCTGGCTTCTCCATTACACAAGCTATCAGGAAACAATTCCGCCTCATTCCCTTCTCCATAATCTTCAAAATGCTCCTCCCCACTGATCACCGTAACGATGGAGTGGTTGTTCAGGTCAGAGCTCAAGGATAGGTCACGTGGGTGGGATCTAAAAGAGCAGAGGGTAAAAATACAAGGAAGCATTACCATTCTGACAAGGAGCCCTATTGGAACAAGTGCTAGGAGACAGAAGATGGTCACTGGTAAGGTCAAGAAATAGACATGGACACAGAAAACTCTCTTAGGACAAAGGCATTAAGAAGAGCTAGGTTTTTAACTGTCCACTCAGTGTGCTTTCCATTTATTGCACAATGTTGCCTAATATAATTACCCTTTTAATACCTCTACCAGGTAAAGTTAAGCTTTTGAAATCTTCAAGGCTCTGAAAATACACAGTATCATCATAAAGGTCATTCTAATTGAACCAATTTTTAAAAGATCTGACAGAACCACAGTAGGTTCAGTACTTGTTCAAGGCTACCAGTGGAATAGAGAGAAGGTTACAAATTATGCAGCTGTGTTTACACCATCACTGAACATGACTTAAAATGTTTCCATTGCCTTTTAAAAATGTACTATACTATTATTAACAAATTAAAAGGTTATGTTTGATTAACTTCTAGTACTTCGAAACCTTTGCTTGAATAAAGAAATACTGGATCAGAATATGATTACATTTAAAATGTTATGAACAATACTATTAAAATTCAATTTTCACCTGACTCCAAACTGTCTCTGTAGCCCAAGATCCTTATCTAATAATGTGCTGTCTTCAGTGTTAATAAAAGAACAAAGTGCTTCTTTCTAACTGCAAAGGTCAGAGAAAAACATTCCACTTAAACATGTTATTTCCTTTTGTTAAGATTAAGCTTTTATTTTGAAACATGCTAGCTCCTGGAAAAGAATTGTCAAAGTATGCCAATATAAATGAGCATTTAGTAAGACAGTGTTTCCCAACCTTTTCAAGCATGTGGACTCTTTTATAAAATTTTCAATTATAAACAGTAACTACCAAGAGAAATAATGAAAGAACCATATAAAATAAGGAATAAATTCTTGGGTAAAACTCTTAGCATTCAACAGCAAAAGTCTAAATGAATTAACAAAGGACAAAAGCAAAAAACATTTTTGTTTGGAGCTTCTTTTCCGAGTCAATGAAGTTGGTCCACCTTTGAATTTTTATTTCTTTTACATAATTATAGCCAAAGAATCACAAATTTAGATCTGGAAGGCATCTTGGATGTTATAGGCTAGGTGCTGGCATCCCACTTACTGGATGAGGGAGCAGACGTAAAGAAATGTTAGATAATTTGCCTCAAATCAGACAGCTGGTCTGTGGCATAGCCCAGAACCTAGGTCTAGTGTTCTTTATTAATGTGGATGTATATATATATATGTATATATATATATATATGGATCAATTCTTTTTAATGAGGTTATTAGATTAATCAATTTATTAAGTGCCTACTATATGCCAGCCATAATACTAGGCACTAGAGATACAAAGGAAAATACGAATGGTTCCTGCCCTTAAGAGCCCCCACTCTACCAGAGAGATATTTATGTACACTTACACACATTAGTAAGTATTTGTAAAAATACAGACAAAATGTTCTTTGAAGGGGAGGGAGGAATAAGCGCTAGGAGAATTTGAAAAGGTTGCTTTGTGAAGGTGGCACTTGAGTAGTTTTGAAGGAAACAAAATTCCTGTCTTTGGTTAAGGGGGTAGATGTGAAAGGGGAGTTTATTCCGGACCTGGGGAAGAACAAAGCCAGGAGACAGAGCGTCATGGGGGAACACTAAGAAGGCTGCTTGGGCTTGATCCTATCGATTGACTGGGAAACTCTCCAACCCTAACAACAATTCAGTTCAAGTGTTCATGAAGCTCCTACTTTTGTTCAACACTATGTCAGGCATTAGGAATACAAAGAAAAAAACAGAAACAGGTCCTGCCTTTAAGGAGCTTATGTTTTATTGGGGTAAAACAACATGTACACTGATGAATAAAAAGAAACTACTTTCCCCCCTTTTTTTATTGAGGTAAGGCAAGACAAATGGGGTTAAGTGACTTGCCCAAGGTCACACAGCTAGTTATCTGCAGCCAAAGTTGAACTCAGGTCCTCCTAACTCCAGGGCTGGTGCTCTACTCACTCAGTCACCCAGCTGCCCTATACTTTTTTTTGGTCTAGACTTTGGGATTCATTAGCATAGCAAATTCCTGATGAGGAAATGCCCTCTACCAATGCTGATCTGTAGCTATTCTGTAATTTCTCCTTTTAAAGAGACTTGCCTGATGGCACCAACAAGTTGCCCAGGGTCACAAAGTCTCTATAGCTTTGACAGAACGGGAAACCAGTTTTTTTTGGCTCTAAAGATGGCTTCCTACACAGTATGCCTTACTGCCTTGAATGCAAATGAAATAAAAACAAATTTTACACAAATAGAGTACTGATCTAGTTAGAGGTTAATATAGCATATGTTGTGAGGTATAAATCTAAACCTTTTTTTTGGCCATACACATAGCTATGCAGTTTTCCCAATCATTCTTACTGAATGATTCTCTTCCTTAACATTTTAAAAATATAATATTAATCTTTTTATTTTTAAAACTTAAAAAACTGGAACAAAAGGGAAGTAATGTATTTGTCTCAGAGGAATGATATTTTTACTTATGAAAAAAATTACTGGAGAAAAAGATGGACTTGATTATATAAGAATAAGGATTTTGCACAACAAAAAAAATTGAAAGAAAGGAAAAATAAAGACTACATGATCATATAATTAAGTGGAAAGAGACTGATAACATTGATAAGAAACTGATAAAAAGAATTCACTTATGTTAATAGACAATTTTAAAATATAAAAATAGAAGGGTCTTTCTATAATATGGCAACTATGTACTTGAATCCATGAACTATTATTAAATATGAGAAACACTAGAACCTTTCTGTTAAACAGGCATATCCACTTTAATACCCCCCAAATTTTTGGCAGTAGCAAATTACTTTAATAAAGTCCAAGGATATAAAATAAACCCACAAAGTCATCTACATTCCTATAAAACACCAGTAAGATTCAATAAAAATTGAGAAATGCACTTTATAGTAATTACAAAATACATCAAGTATTTGGGCATTAATTTATCAGGATGTATGAGAAATCTACACTAAGACAATTTAAAAATGATTTTTGACAGAGATCAGGGAAGACCTGAACAAATGAATGACTAATTTCCTGTTAATGACTAGATTAGGAGACAGCTACACAGGTAGTAGATACAGTGCTGGACTTGGAGACAGGAAGGTGTCAGTTTGAATCCTGGGTCAGATATTTTGTGGTCCTGGACAAATCACTTACCCTCTGCCCCAGTCTTGGTCTCCTTATGTACAAAATGGGGATAGCAGTAGCAGAATATGGTCATGAAGCCTGACGACATTATTAAATAAAATTTATTTAGAAAAATAGATGATCAAAATATCAAGAAGAATTATGAAAAAGAAATCTGTAAAGAGAGACAAATACTCTCATACTGTAAAGCAGTGTTTTTCAGTACTGTCTGGTATTGAAAAAAAGAAAGATATAGATAAGTGGAAAAGAATACAAAACTGCAGAATAACTAAATGCCCAGTGCTCTATCCACTGCGCCACCTAGCGGCCCAGAATGAGTAAACATATATAAAAGGTTAGTATTTTATTTTTAAAATGCTGAGGAATAAAATCATTATTTGACATAACTCCAAGGAATAGAGAGGTGATGGTCTCACTGTACTCTGACTTGGTCAGACCTTATCTGGAGTGCTGTGTTTAGCCTGGGGCACTACGGTTTAAGAAGAACATTGATTATCATAGCAGAGAATCCAGAAGAGAGGAACCAGCATGGTAAAGGACCTTGGATTTATCTCCCGTGAGGATCAGTCAAAACAATTAGGCACATTTGTTCTGCAGAATACTCAGGGGGGACAGAATACCCATGTTCAAGAATCTGAAGGGCTGTCATGTGGAGCGTGAATTAGACATGTTCTATTTGTCCTCAGAGGGCAGATGTTTCAGAGACCAAGTCAGGCTTGATGTTAGGATAGACTTCTTGACAAGAGCTGTGTAAAAGTGTAATGACTGCCTCAGGATGTGGTAGATGCCTTTTCCTCGAATGTCTAAGTAGAGGCTATACAACCACTTGCCAAGGAAATAACAGTAGAGATTCCTTTTGTGCAGAGGTGACTGAGTACTCTTCCAACTCTCTAATGCTATAATTCTGAAAAGAGGTTGGGTGGAAATTTCACAAGGTCAAATTCAAACTTGAAAGGTTATGACTTCAGAGTTGCTATAAAGAAAATCAAAGATCAGGGGGTAGTGGGATGAGGGGGGATGATGGAGGGGAGGGCATAAATATTGGGGGGAGGGGAGGTTGGAGGCACCTACTTTTGAAGAGTAACAGGATCAAAGTAGGGAATGGACCAGGTGGGGGGTGGGATGGGTGGGAGGGAAATAAAGCCAGTCTTTTACAATATATCTACTATGGTAATGTTTGCATAGCTATACATGTACAACATACACTGAATTGCTTACCTTCCCAGTGGGAATGGGTGACAAGGGACGAAGGGAATGGATCTGGAATTCGAAGTTTTAAAATTAAATGTTTCAAATAAAAATAAAATAAATTAAAAATGACCTTCATTAAGGCTATGTTAAAAAAATAAAGTAAAAAGAAAATCAAAGATCATTTTTTTTTTTTTTTTTTGCATTTTGGAGGGCAATTGGGATTAAGTAACTTGCCCAAGGTCACACAGCTAGGTTTTTTGTTGTTTTTTTTTTGTTGTTTGTATGTGCATTAAGTGTCTGAGGTTGGATCCGAACTCAGGTCCTTCTGACTCCAGGGCCAACACTCTACTCACTGCGCCACCTAGCCGCCCCAAAGATCATTTATTTCTTGAGAGGGACTAGTTTTTGTTCCAAGACTTACCCCAGAAATTAATGGAAAATCACATAATGTTGGGTTACAATCTAACAATCTCACTAAGGTGGCAAAGTTCCAAACCATTGTCATGAAAAATTTGTTCAAAACGATATCCACAAAATCTTTAACAATTGAGAATCTAAAAGTGATTTTTAAAATTCTGTTTTCACTTGAATTGAATAATCTTTACAACATATGCCACTGGCTGGATTTTAAGTAAGTTTCAAAATTCATAAATGTCTCAAGACAAACTCAAATTTAAAATCACTGAGTTAGAACTGGAAGGGACCTTAGAGGTGGTCTAATCCAATCCCCTCATTTTATAGATGAGGAAATTAAGACTAAACAAGGTTAAGTGACTTGACCAAGAATACAAGAATAATAAGGAATTTGAACTCAGATCCTCACACCAAACCCAGTCCTCTTTCTACTATACCATATAGTGATCAAACTTAGGGGGGTATAAATTTCAGGCTCTGGTAGACTACACCTTTTTAGGGCATCATATTTTTGGAAGAACATTGAGAAGCTAAGGGATGTCCAATGGAGGGCAACCAAGATCATGAAGGAACTAGAAGTTACACCATATGATTATTGAAAAGAAGTGGAGATGTTTAGTCTGGTATAGAGAAGACTCGGGAAGAACATGACAGCTGTGTTCAAGTATCTGAAAGACTACCATAAGGAAAAGCAACTGAATTTATTTTGCTTGGCCCCTAAAGGCAAAACTAGTAGCAATTGGGTAAAAATTACAGAAAGTATAACATAAGGAAAAACTTCCTAACAATTACAGTGACCTAAAGTTGAATGGGTTGCTTCTGCTTACAGTGGGTTGACCTTTATTGGAGTCCCTTAAGAGGAAATTGACTGATATCCACTTTTCAGGAATAGAAGGGATTCCCTAGGAATAAATTAGACTAAATGGCCTTTCATGATTTCTTCTAACACTTCACCATATGAGTGATTTCATATTCTGAGATTCTGGGATTCTTCTTTCATCTTCAAATGAATTCAACACACATTTTTCATATAGTGCCTAATATATGAAAAGAACTGCATTGGTATGGGGGAAGATTTATACTTAGGATAGGGTCCTTTCTCTCATAAAGTCTCTAACTAATGATTTGCTTAATTCTATTCCATTATTTAACGGAAAGAGTATCTGAGCTGTAGAATTTTGTTAAAGTATTTTAAAGATAATTAGAAAATTACAATTCAAGAAGCCAAAACCTTTAGTATCAGTTTCTTACCTTGTTATATTTGCTTATTATTTCTCTCACCCTACAAATATACTTCTCCCTTATCACTAACCAAGCTAAAATGCAGAGTATATTTTTTAAGGATCAATTTTCAGATATATGAGATTTTATGATGATGATTCCAAAAAAGAGGAATATTCTCAGGATTCTGTCATATATTTTAATGGCTTGTTTACTTAAAACCAGCACTTTCTTGTGGTCTTGCTCAGTGGGTAATTACATTCTGAGAACTGATCATTATGAAACTATATATTTTCAGTAAAGAAAAGCACAGTCAATTTATTTTTGTAAATAATCTAAGTAACACTAATTGGTAACATTCCTATAGGACAGTCTTGGGCTAAGAAGTCCAAGATAGCACTCTATCTTTCCTCTACTAAAAATTAAACAAAAAAAGATTTTTTCCTTTTCTTACCTTTTTTTCTTTTCAAAGAAATTTCTCTTCTATTAAACTATCATTTTCAGCACTGAACTAATAAATTTTAAGATTATACTTCACTGGCTCACACGCTTATAGATTTAGAATATGAAGGAACCCTCGAGATTATTTAGTACAAGCCTCCTCATTTTGTGGACAAGAAAGCTAAAGCCTCCAAAAAGAAAAAGAGCCTTGTTCAAGGTCACACCAGTGCAAGAAGCAGACCTGGGATTTAGACCCACATTCTTTAAATCCAAATCTGGTACTCTTTCTCTGCCATGACTTCAGCCTTTGCAGATGACCCCACTGGGAGCCCTCAGCTTTGCTCACTCTGCCAGAAATGGACCGTAATCCACTGCTTATGCTGTCAACCCCAGTCTCCAGCCTAGCCAGCCATGGCCATGGCCAACCTCACTATGTATTTCAACATCAACAACCATGATAAGCCCCTGGACTGAGATACTTTTCAGCTAACCGTAGACAATGTTCTAAGATAGTAGAAAGTTTCCATACTCTGAGCTACAGAAGTAAGGGCTATGGTTACAGGGGAACATGCTTTCTCAAAATCATTCCTGGGTTCAAATATCAGGGTTGTGACTTCACGTGCCATAATGACACTGTTGGCAAGTTCATCTATGGGAAGAAATTTATTGATGAGAATAATAAGAATGTTCTTCATCCTGAAGAATACTGGACCTGGCATTTGGTCCATGGCAAAGGCTGTGCCCAACAGAAACGGCTTGCAGTTTTTCCTCTCTATGGTTATGACTGATTGGTTGGTTGGCAAGGATGTGGCCTGTGGCCAGGTGAGGGAAAGCAAAAACATCATGGAAGCCATGGATTATTTCAGGTCCTGAGATGACAAGACCAGAAAAAAGATCATTATTGTTGACTGTAGACAACTGAGTTTTTTTGTTTTTTTTTGTTTGTTTTGTTTTTTGTCTTAATCATCAAACATTCCTCTGGAGCCAGGGAGAACACCCTTAAACCGTTTCTGTTCTCATACCCTACAATCCTTGTGCTCCCATTTTTTTTTTTTGTATTACGTTTCCCTTTTCCTTCCACAAGTCTGCCTAGACTGCAAAGTTAAGTTTATGATTAAGAAATAAAAACTAACCTGCAAAAAAAAAATCTATCATTTGTTTTTTTCCATTAATTCAGATCACAACCCTTCCACACCTCAGTAGACTATCTCACAAAATGCCATATTTAAAAAATAATCACCTCATGACCAAATTTCTGGCAGTAAGGTTTGCTAAATAAACATCCTATTGCTAGCCTCCTATTGAAGTCTTTCCAACTTTATAGGACCTAATAAGAATTTACAAATCTCTGGCATAGCCATCAGGAACCCTGAATCACCTACAAGCTACCATGAGGCATGAAGTAGGACTTTAGTAGAAGGTTTAAGACCACAGCATTCTATTAACCTAATAGTCGCTACAAGTCTTCCAATATGTTACATAAACATCAAATTGTTCATATAGGTTGGATGGTAGCAAGTTCTAACAGGAAATCTATTTAACTTATATGTCAGGTTTGCCATCCAACAATCCACAAATAAGCATTTATTAAGCAGCAAATATGTGCCAGACACTAATTAGATATAAGTTACCAGGAAGGTTAATATTTGCACTAGATGCAAATATAACAGAATCTTAATGCAGAAAGGGAACATCTTAGCAGATTAAAATAGTAACTCCTTAGCCTCTAGAAGTACTATTCTGACACACAGTTTTTCCTAGTACTACCTACAGCAAGTCATCTTTTATGCTCCATAGTCTGCAAACTTCCTTCCTCACCCCGACAAACATAAGCTCTTAGACCTTATGACTATGTCAGAGACAATATACAAAGTTGGCTACTAGCAGAGAGTTGGGGAGGGATTCCCTACTTGAGGCCTCTAAGAAGATTCTGAGTGATTCTAAGAAGCTCCTAGAAGATATTCCTTACTACATTGTAAACCCTTTGAGGACAGAAGAGATGTCTTATTTCATTTTTGTTTCTTATTGCCTGGCAAAGTACATTGTCCATAGACCGAATCTGATAAATATTTGCTGAAATGAAATCTCTCCCTTTTATCCTAAGTGTGGGAACAAGGAACACAGCCAAAAGGTATGTTTCTCTTTCTGCCTACATTTCTTTCTCTCCTCTCAGCAATGATATTCAGGCATAAAAATAGCAATTTATTTGGATTCACCAGAGGAAAAACTAGTTCATGCTTGGTACAGAGTAGGTGCTTAACCTTGAATCTGCTATATTTTCTAGGCAGAAATCAATAGTGAAAGAGATCATGGGAGTTGGGGCATAAGGAAAGGTATTGCCATTTGTTTCAGATAAATCAATATTGGTAAAAATTACTAAACCACAAGTAAATTATTGTATGGGCCCACTATCTATACATGAGATCTGTAAGGTGTTATATTGCTTAGTTGGACTCTTCACATTAAGTAGTAAATTTACTCTGACAACTGCCTTGACAAGTCAATTTAATTGATGAGTCTACTATTTATTTACTTATTATATTTTGGGGGGGGTTTCCAAATGAGAAATTTATTTAGATCAAATGGTGCCTCATTGTCTCTAAACTTAGAAGGTGTTGGGCCTCTTGGTAGTAAAGCGTGGCTTGTGCTGGCGACGCAGAACTCTGTGGAGCAGAGGGAACTTGATTTTGGAAACTGCTTGACTGCGGGCCGGCATTTGATGGCAGGAATTTCTTCTATTTTCATGATCTGGATGGAGTGGGCCCAGGCATGGTGATGGGCTCCCATATCTCGGTAGCACTGAGTGACGGCACCAGTATCAGGTCCCTGTACTCCCTGTACATGCTGTGGGTCCCACTCCTGGAATCACAAAGCAGCCAGATGCCAAAGTTCTTCACTCTAAGAAAAGACTTTTCAAAGACCTGGCCGCAGTACACCATCTCTCCAGAAGACTTCTTCATCTTTTTCAGCTGGGACACGAAGTACCAGAACCGGGACTTTGCTACAGCATGATTAGAAGCATGCAATAAAGAGGCAGCACTGGGCTCTTGGGAGTGGGCAGGCAGCACTCAACTACCTTATACTGTCTAAGGGTGCCCGAGACCTTCATGGTGCTGCTGCCTCACACCCCGCCAACCCACAAAAGGAAGGGTCTACTATTTGTTAAATAATTTTACTATTAATACCAAATACTCAGTGTACCTGCTGTACTATTTAAAGAAAGTACTTTTTCAAATTTACAGACATTCTGTATACATACTTATCAGGTGTGAGGAGCAAGGGCCCACTCTCTGGTTCTTCCACGCCGTCTGGGCACTCTGAGTGACCAGCAGCATCAATAGCGCTGTCTGTCTCTACTTCGTTGTGCATTTCGTGCTGCACTAGTGTGCTGGTATCCTCATCTGTGAAGGTTTCACATTCACTATAAGTACTCTCTGAACCCATGTAAGCGCTGTCTGTCACCTCATTTGCCTATAAAAGAATACAGACAAAAATGACATAAATCCTATA
Source organism: Gymnobelideus leadbeateri (assembly GCA_011680675.1). Lineage (NCBI taxonomy): Eukaryota > Metazoa > Chordata > Mammalia > Diprotodontia > Petauridae > Gymnobelideus > Gymnobelideus leadbeateri. The sequence goes on from WOXC01003603.1 coordinate 375,758, forward strand.
ACTTAATTCCATACACTTAATTCAACGGAATATTCTTCCAATAGAAAGAACTTCAATTTTCAAATTCTTCATTCTACATTTGAAAACTACATTTTTATATACTACAAAACAAGATTTTATTCTGCCATAATATGTATTTCAAAATAAACTGTCATCAATATTTTCTCCGCACTCATCAGGGACATATCATTATCAAGTATCCAGGTATCAAATCCACAGTTTTGTAATTTAAACAAGTGGGTTAATTACTTTCAGTCTACGTACCAACCTGCAAGTTATTGCCCCAAAAGTCTCTTCCCACTCCAGCCCATTCTCCACTCACCTGTTGAACTGACCTTCCTTAACTGAAAGTATGATCACATCACCTCACTCCATTCAATAAACTCCAGTAATTCCCTATTACCTCCAAAATAAAATATAAAATTCTCATTTGGCTTTTAAATTAATTGACTCAGGCTATTGTCTGACTTCTCCCAAGAATTCAATCATTTTCCTACTTGTGTTATATTTCTTTTTTTATTTTAATTTTTTTTCTTGGTGAGACAATCAAGGTTAAGTGACTTGCCCAGAGCTACGCAGCTAATAAGTGTCAAGTGTCTGAGGCCACAAACGAACTCAGGTCCTCTTGACTCCACGGCCACTTCTCTATTCACTGCGACACCTAGCTGCCCCTTTTGTTATATTTCTATGTACATCTCACCACTCCTGCGAAGTTGTCAGTTCTTTGAGGGCAAGGACTATGTTGCTTTTTATCTTTATATCTCCAGTATGACAAATATGTTTTTTAACTGAAATCAGTAAACTGTTTAGGGGCAATGTACTTTGTAGATAAAGTCATTTCAGTGTTGGAAAAGTGACTGTTATATTAAAACAAAATGTATCAATACTTTTTAAAAATGTTCTGAATTGTTTGATGTGACAAAAAAAAATCAGCTGCTTTTAAATTGTATAGACACAAATTAGGAGTACAAACATATTCCCCAGTCAACCTTTTTTTTGCTTACAAGACTTGTTTGAATTTTCTTTTTTCATCATTTCTAACATTCTTCATGAAGAAAATAAGAATTCTATTTGCTCCCTACTTTATCTTGGTTCTTATCATTTCAGAATCACATCACCTCTATTTAGGGGCTCAAAGTCTGTAAACCAAAATGTATCATAAAAAGCTTTTAAAATTAATGTTCAATAACTTAGAAATGAGTATTTTTATTGCCTAGAAGAAAAATGGAAAGGAAGTTCCCATTAATCAGGCTAACCTTGCCTCAACATCCCTCTAGTGATACTGCTCTCATTCTCATTTGTTCTCTCTCCTCTCCTCTCATTCACTCCTTCTCTCTTGTGATTTCATCAGCATAGAGAACTTAACAGTGTAGAAATTCCCTGGACAAAGCTGGAAAAAATCATGAAACCATGCTGACTGGATTCATTACAAATTAATCTAGCATTTTCTCAAGTGTGTCCTCATGCAGCATAAGGCCATCCTTTCACACCTCCCTAATTGATTCGCTATACCACTTATTATAGCATTTTTTCAAAACCTCTCCATCCCTTCCCAAACCTCCCACAGCTTTCCCCTTGACTCTCTCATCTGAGAGCTTTACCTTATATTTCACTGAAAAAACAAGCCATTCATGAGGAGCTCCCTCTTCTTCCATCTCACATCAGTCAAATGTCTCCTACCTTTACTGTCTTCTTCACCCATTTCTACATGTACAAGTGATCCCATTCTATTCCATCTTCTCCAAGAGAGCTATAATTCCTACTCTCCCTAATCTTCAATTTCTTTCTGTCTGTTGGATCCTTCTCTGCTACCTATAAACATGACCATGTCTCTCTTATCCTCAAAAAATCCTCACCTGACCTGTCCATCCCAACTAACAATTGTACTATTTCTCCCTTTTGTTGACTACACTTGGAAAAGCCTTCTACAACAGGTGCCTCCACTACCTCTTCTCTCACTCTAGTCTTGACTTTTGACCTCATCATTCAATTGAAATACCTCTCTCCAAAGGTAACCTTAATCTCTTAATTGGTCAATTGTATGGTCTTTTCTCAGCCCTTTTTCTTGATTTCTCTATAGCTTTTTGACACGAACAATGGCCTTCTTCTCATCAATATTCTCTTCTCTAGGCTTTTAAAGAGAACTGCTCTCCCCTGTTCTCCTCCTATGCCTGACTGCTGTTTCTTACCGCCTTTGCTGCTCTTCATCTAGGTCGCCTGCCTCTAACAGCACTCTGACCTCTGACCTGATGCTTCTCTCACATATTTTTCACTCCATACACTTATTAGCTGCTCTCAAAGACTCAATTGCTGGTCTCTATGCAGATGATTCTCAGATCTATTTGTCTAATCCCAATCTCTCTCCTCACCTCCAGCCTTGCATTTCCAACTGACTACAAGATATCTCAGAATGGACATCCCACAAATATCTCAAACTCTCAAATGAATTTATTATATTTTCCCCCAAACACTCCCCTCTATTTAACTTCCCTATTACTGTCAAGGGCATAACTATTTTCTCAGTCCCCAAGGCTCAAAATCTCAGCTTCATCCCCAACTTCTCACTCTCTCCCCCTATATCCAGTCTGTTGCCAAAGTTTATCAATTTCTTACCTCCATAACATCTCTAGTACATACCCCCTTCTCTCCTCTGACACCACCACTGTCCTAGAGCAGGCCCTCATCACCTCACTCCTAGACTACAGCTACAGTCTGCAGGTTGGTGCCCCAAAAGTCTCTTTCCACTCCATTCCATTCCATTCTCTACTTATCTGCTGAATTGATCTTCCTTAATTGAAAGTAGGACCATATCAACCCACCCCATTCAATAAACTCCAATAACTTACCTCCAGAATCAAATACAAAAGCCTCTGTTTGTCTTTTAAAGCCCTTCAAAACCTGACCCTTTCTTACTTTTCCAGTCTTCTTACACATTACTTGCTACCACATACTCTACAATCCAGTGACCCTGGCTTTCTCTGCTGTTCCTCAAACATGACACCCCATTTCCAGACTAAGCATTTTTACTGGCTGTCCCCTATGCCTAGAATTCTTTTTCTTCATCTCTACCTCCTGTTGGCTTTCTTCAGTTCTCAGCTAAATTCCTTCCTTCTGTAAGAAGTCTTTCCCAGTGTGCCTTAATCTTAAGTGCCTTCTCTCTGAAATAATCCCCAATTTACCCTGCGTATATTTTGTGTATATATATATAGTTACTTGCCTATTATCTCCCCCATTAGACCGCAGGTCCTTGAGCAGTGCTAGTTTGCCTTTCTTTGCCTCTCTAGCATTTAGCACAGGGCCTGGCACACAGCAGGCACTTAATAAACATCTGCTGACTGACTGTAACTTAGAGTCTTGAGGAGCTGCCTGAGGGCACAGAGAAGTTCAGAGATTTGTTCCTGGTCTAATTAGTGTGCAGCAAAGGTAGGAGGTAAGCCAAGCAAGGCAAGCCCTATACCCTGCTCACAGTTCTCATAGAAGAGTCCAAGCAAAGCATGCTCAGATATACTTCATTAATGACTTAAAGCATTTTTAAGATTCTCCATCCAGACTGTCCAGGTGGCAGGAAGACCCACCACTGCTAGGATGTCCTCTATCTTTCCCTTTGCTTTACCCTTTCAGAACACTAGTCTAGCTTCTAGTTCAGCCCTCATTGCCATCATCTGGGGAAGCAATTCCTGCAGAGAAGGGACCAGACATCCCATCATCTGCCAACCAACTAACCCACACAAGGCAGGCAAATGAGTTTGGCAGAAGCAGTTGGGAACTCTAAGAGAGAAACAGAAAGTAGAGTGAGCCAGACAGGTCTCACACCACCACCACCACCACCTTGAACATCACCTCTCTCCAGACCCTGAATCCAAGAGCCTTTGGAATAGCAATGGTTCCAGTACAGTGCCCATAGACGTCATTCTGGGACTGTGGAAATGCAGCATGGCACCTGCTCCTGAAAACCTAGAAAGTTATTGACACCAAAGTCCTTGGCACTGTCAAATAGCTGAAATAAGATTTTGTCAGGCACAATCTGTTTTGCCATTGTACCCTAAAAACCATAGGGGCTGAAACTTTCCCTAGGTATGCCCTCCTCCATTAGAATGGGAGCTCTAAGGGCAGGAATTTTCTTCTTTGTTTGCTTCCCTAGCACTCAGCATAGTGCTTTACAAATAGTAAGCACTTAATAAATGCTTTATTCATAACCTTGCTTAAAATTTCTAGAGTAAGGGGAGTTTATTCAAGTACCATGTCTTATATTTGTTTTGATATATTATTTAGCATCTTGAGGAAGACTTTGCCACATGTAGACATTTAAGTAATGGTTGAATGAAGGAGTTTATTAAAAATTACCCTGTACCCAGCAGTGTGCTGGATATCCTGAAGGAAGAAGGAGACAACTCAACCTCTGTCCTAAAGCTAATTACAACATAATTGGGGAGACAAGATAACATACACATAAGCATACAATGCAAAAGAAATAAAATAGTTTGCTTAACTTTACCTTTTAAAAAGTGATTTTCAAAAATATTATAGCCAGGGTGGCTAGCTGGCAAAGTGAATAGAGCACCAGCCCTGGAGTCAGGAGGACCTGGGTTTGTATTCGGCCTCAGACACTTAACACAAAAAATAGCCTTGTGGGGGGCGGCTAGGTGGTGCAGTGAGTAGAGCGTCAGCCCTGGAGTCAGAAGGACCTGAGTTCGGATCTGAACTCTTAAGCATTTTCTTCCACTTAATGAACACACTAACAAAAACCTAGCCGTGTGACTTTGGGCAAGTTACTTAACCCCAATTGCCCTCCAAAAAAAAAATAGCCATGTGACCTTGGGCAAGTCACTTAACCCCAACTGCCCTCCAAAAAGCAAAAAACAAAAAAACAAAAAACTATTACAGCTGTCCTCTCTAATATTTATGGTACTAAAAGCTAGTTCATGGATTTAAACTATTACATTATAAATCCTCTAAGATCTGGATTGTGTTTTATCTATTTATCTTTAGTAGCTAGAACAGTGCCTTAAATGGCTTAATCAGTAGTAGTTACTGAATAGCTTTGAATGAATTAAACACGGAAATAAGGTTAATATTGTTAAGATATACAAAATTAGGGGCGGAGCCAAGATGGCAGCATAGAAGCAAGAAAACTCCATGAGCTCGTCTCATAACCACCTCAAATACCTATAAAATACCTACAAAAAATAAAAATTTTAGAGCTACAGAACCTCTGTCACTTTGTGAAGTGACAGAGAGAAACAAATCTCCCACTGAAGGCAGCACAGCAGGAAGGGTTGGGAGCTGAGCCCAGCCCTTTGGGAGCCCACGGTTTTAGCCTCAGGGTGGCTCCAACCAGTAGAGGCTGAAGTGGGCTTCAGGAGAGTGGATCATCAGCAGCTGTGGTGGTTTCCAGAAATATCAACCCATAAATGCCAAAGACATTGTAAAAAGTCAATGTGGAACTCTGCTGGAACTAGGAGGGGGATGGGGGACAGAGCGCAGTCCAGCCTCTGCCCCTGGAGCGAGAAGCAGCTGAGGCTCGGTGGCCATGCAGCTGCCACCTCATGGCTGCTTCAGAGCTCCTGGCCTACAGATTGTAGGGGGACCAAGGGACCAGTCAGAGGGTAATTGCTTTTGCTTTAACCTGCCTGGATTTAGATTGTTGTCTTGGGTGGGTGGAGGTCATGGGATGTGTGACCAACGAGCCAGAGTTTGTGGTGTCTGTAGAGAAAGCACCCAACTAATAGCTCCAGCAGCTGCAAAAACCCCAGAGATCTGGTACAAAGCTCCCCTCTCTAGAAGCAGAGGTCTACTGGGGCAAAGAGCTGAAAAGTCAAGTAATTGAGTGGCAACATGAGCAAGCAAAGGCAGCAAAGCAAGCACAGAAATGAAACCTTAGATTCCTTTTTGGGAACAAAAAGGATGAAAGCATGGAATGGGAGGAAGACAGTGAAGTCAGAAGTCCTGCACCAAAAGCTTCCAAGAAAAATATGAACTGGTTATAGGCCATGGAGGAGCTCAAGAAGGATTCTGAAAACCAAGTAAGAAAAGTGGAGGAAAAATTGGGAAGAGAAATGAGAATTATCCAAGAAAGTCATGAAAAACAAGTCAACAACCTGACTGAAGAAAATAACACCTTAATAAATAGACTAACTCAAATGACAAAAGAGGCTCAAAAAGGCAATGAGGAGAAGAATGCCTTAAAAAACCAAATTTGCCTGATGGAAAAAGAATCTCAAAAGGTCACTGAAAAGAATAATTCCTTCAAAATTAGATTGGAGCAAATGGAAGTTAGTGACTTTATGAGAAATCAAGATACTATTAAACAGATCCAAACAAAGGAAAAAATAGAAGGCAATGTGAAATATCTCATGGGAAAAACCACTGACCTGGAAAATAGATCCAGGAGAGATAAATTTAAAATTATTGGACTACCTGAAAGCCATGATCAAAAAAAGAACCTAGAAATCATCCTTCAAGAAATTCTCAAGGTAAATTGTCCTGATGTTTTAGAACCAGAGGGCAAAACAGAAATTGAAAGAATTCACCGATAACCTCTTGAAAAAGATCCCAAAAAGAAAACTCCTAGGAATATTATAGCCAGGTTCCGGAATTCCCAGATCAAGGAGAAAATATTACAAGCATCCAAGAAGAAACAATTTGAATATTGTGGAAACACAATCAGGATAAAACAAGATCTAGCAGCTTCTACATTAAGGGATCAAAGGGCTTGGTATATGATATTCTAGAGGTCAAAGGAGCTGGGATTAAAACCAAGAATCACCTACCCAGCAAAACTGAGTATCATGTTTCAGAAAATATGGTCATTCAATGAAATAGAGGACTTTCTTTTTTTTTTTTTTTGCTTTTTGGAGGGCAATTGGGGTTAAGTAACTTGCCCAAGGTCACACAGCTAGGTTTTTGTTTGTGTGTGCGTTAAGTGTCTGAGGCCGGATCCGAACTCAGGTCCTTCTGACTCCAGGGCCAACACTCTACTCACTGTGCTACCTAGCCGCCCCGAAATAGAGGACTTTCAAGCATTCTTGATGAAAAAACCAGAGTTGAATAGAAAATTTGGCATTCAAATACAAGAAGCATGAGAAGGTAAACAGGGAAAAGAAATCATGAGGAACTTATCAAAGTTGAACTATTTACACGACTTCAGGGAAAAACGATCATTATAACTTATGAAACTTTTCTCAGTATGATGATAGTTGAAGGAAATATAAATGTATATATGTATACATACATATATATGTTTATATAGGAGGGTATATGTACATATGAATACATATGTGAGTGTGTGTATATATGTGTACAGGTATACAGAGGGCACAGGATCAATTGAATAGGAAGGGATGATATTTAAAAAATAAAATTAAGAGGTCAGAAAGGAATATAATGAGAAACAGGGAGAGACAAAATAGGGTAAATTATCTCGTATAAAAGAGGCAAGGGAAAATTGTTACAATGGAGGGGAAGAACAGGAAGGCAAAAGGGAATTGGACAACCTTACTCTCATTGAATTTGGCTTAAGGAGGGAATAAATTGGGTATCTCACCCTACAGGAGAGTAGTGGGGAAGGGGATGAGAGGGAGGATGATAGAAGGGAGGACAGATTGGGGAGAGGGTAGTTAGAAGCACAAACTTTTGAAAAGGGACAGGGTCAAAGTAGAAAACAGAACAAGTTGGGGGTAGGAAAGGATGGAAGGAAATATAGTCAATCTTTCACAATATATCCACTATGGAAATGTTTTGTATAACTACACATGTACAACCTATATTGAATTGCTTGTCTTCCCAGTGAGGGTGGGTGACAAGGGAAGAAGGGAAAGAATCTGTAATTCAAAGTTGTAAAATCAAAAGCTTAAAAAAATAATAATATTATTATTATTTTAACATGTAACCGGGAAATAAGATATACAGGCACCGGGGTATGGAGATCCATCTTGCCCTACCAGAAAGTCAGAGGGGAGATGGGGGAAGATGTAGGAGAGAGCAGACTGGGGGAGAAGGTATACAGTGGGATCGCTGTTTTGGGGTGGTTGGTGGGGGAAAGACAGGGAGAAAATTTGTAACTCAAAATCTTGTAGAAATAAATATTGTAAACTAAAAATAAACATAAAATTTAATTAAAAAAAGATATACAAAATTATTTGGTAACAACCTTGTGAGGTAGTTTTCTAGATGAAGAAATTCCATTTCAGAGACATATAAGAGATATAGGGGGGCGGCTAGGTGGTGCAGTGAATAGAGCGCCGGCCCTAGAGTCAGAAGGACCTGAGTTCGGAGCCGGCCTCCGACACTTAATCCACACAAACAAAAACCTAGCCCTGTAACCTTGGGCAAGTTACTTAACCCCAATTGCCCTTAGGGGCGGCTAGGTGGCGCAGTGAGTAAGAGTGCCGGCCTCGGAGTTGGGATGACCCGAGATCAGATCCGGCCTCAGAAAATGAGCACCCACGCATAAATAACGACTAGCTGTGTAACCTTGAGCAAGTTACTTAACCCCAATTGCTTTAAAAAAAAAAAAAAAGAGATATAGGGTTATATAGCTATAATAGAAGCCTCAGAGCCTGGGCTTGTCCAAGACAGTGTTCTTTATACTCTGCTCTGTTGCTGGTCAACCATGCAAATATTAGGGTACCAAACACTAAAAAAAAACACTAAAAACACTAAAAAAAAAAAGAAGAACCATATAAAAGTCAATCAGTATATAAATGGTTTGGGGTATGTATGAGTAAGAAACAACATGCAATAGAATAGAAAATATAATTGCCTAGTGATGAGCTCTACTGATAACTAGCAGGATAATCTTAGCCAAGTCTATTCTCCTCTCTGGACTTCAGATTTATTATTTATAAAAATTTATATAATACAAGCGGGTTATATGATCTCCAAAGTCTCTTTCAACTCCAACACTGTTATGATTAAAAACAGAATCCATAAAAAGAACTTTAAAAAGTTAAATATGTTGAGAACATCAAAACAATAGTTTGTGGTATAGGGGGCAGATCCTGGTGTTAAAATTCTTTTAAAGAGAATCTAAATCAATGGAGATAAAGCATAACTGAGGGTGAGGGGGAATGAGTGGGTGTACCTGTTTTTCTTTTTTCCCCTATTTTAACTTTTAACTTCTTTTCAAATATCTCTTCAAAGTGCTTTAGTTCCACAGTGGGAAAACTTTATGACCAAGTATTTTCTTGTATCATTTTCTGGCTATTCCTAACCAGAGTTGCCCTGTTCTTGTCTAAAAGTACAATTAGTACTTGGCCTTTACCACCCACCTACAAAACTAAAAACTAACCATTAAACAGGACATGCTCTGCTTGCTATCTAAATTTTAGTATAATGAATGTGCCAATGTAGGTTAGAAAAAGTCAACAGTATTTTATGGCTTGGAGGCCTGTTGGGGTTAATAAATTTATAAGTACATAGAATGGAAAAAAAATCCAGCTTGCTAAAAATAGTTGTTGCAGCATTATATATGTGTGCACACACACATATATACACATCCATATGTGTGTGCATATATAGGTATACATATACACATATATACCCATATATTTTTAATCCTGTGAAACGAAAATAAATAACATTTTAGAGTTAGAAGGGACCTCAAAGGTCATTCAATTCAATCTACATCTGAAGCATCAATTCTCTCTACAACCTTCCCATTATGTCTAACGAGCAGTTACCCAGTCTCTGTATAAAAACCTTTAGTGCCAGGAAACTAGTTATCCTTTCTATATTGCTGGGGTTAAGGCTACAGAGCCTCCGAGATCTAGAAAATCCGTGTAAAATTTTTTAGCTCTTGCTTTGTACCAGAAAAGAAGTCTGAATTTTTCCTCTTTTCTTTTATGGGGCATTACCTCGTTGTAAAATCTGGGTTAAATATTCGGTTATAGGCTATATGATACAACATAATACACATATTTTATGTATTTTTTAAAGCAATTGGGGTTAAGTAACTTGCTCAAGGTTACACGGCTAGTCATTATTTATGTGTGGGTGCTCATTTTCTGAGGCCAGTTTCGATCTCGGGTCATCCCAACTCCGAGGCCGGCGCTCTTACTCACTGCGCCACCTAGCCACCCCTATTTTATGTATTTCTGAGTTCCTATACCTTTTCTATGTTGTCTATGGCTTCCACAAAACTCCCCCCAAATTCTCACCTAATTTCATATGCTAACCCATGATATAGTAAAACCTCAATGAGGAAAGTCACGATGTGGAAGGGATAACTGTAACTACTCTATGACTTTACCAATTCCATTGGTGGACAATTCTGATTATTAGGAAGTTTTTCTTATATTGAGCTAAAGTTTGCTTCCCTCCAGCTTCTGCCTCTTGGATGGACATAATTAATCTAATTCCTCTTCCACAGGACAACCTTTCAAATACTTGAATTTCGAAATATCTCCCCAAAGTTTTGCCTCTTTAAACTAAACATTCCTAGTTTGATTTTGTTTTTAATTGATCCTCATATGACATAGTTTCATGTCATTAACATCTTGGTCATTTTCCTCTATACACATTTTGATTTGGCAGTGTTTTCTCTAATATGTGTGTTTAGATCTGACCCTGATATTCCAAGTGACCTAGCTTCAACTAGAGTAGAGTACCAAAGGCTATTACTTTCCTCATTCTGAACACTGTACTTCTGTTAATTCAACCCAGGAGAATGAATGAATGAAAAGAAATTAACCTTTTTTTTGTGCCAGGAGCCCCTTGAGTATCTGCTGAAGCCTATGGATTCTATTCTCAAGAAAAAAAATATTTTTAAATAATTGAAGTAAATGTGAAATTTCAGTTAGAGGTCAGCAAAAACAAAGATATAAGTGGACCACAAATGAAAAACTCCCTTAAAGTTAGTGCCATTTCTCATATATATATATATATATATATATATATATATATATATATATATATATATATATATGTATATATACATATCTTGTTTGTTTGTATGTTTTCTTCCTAATAAGATTGTGAATTCTTTGAGGGCAGGGATTGTCTTTTGTCCTTATTTGTATCCTTAGCTTTTACTGAAGTGCCTAACATATAGTAAGAACTTAATAAATATTGATTGATTGACTAATATAGTTTAAGAGCACATCAGCCTTTTTTGCCCATCTCATCATACTCTTGTACTCATAATGACAAGAGTAGCTTCCTGATAATACTTCCCCTAATCTGTACTTATTAAGTTGATTTTTTGAACCCAATTATAGAACTCTACATTTTATCCTCAACAATTTTCATTTTATTAGATACAGTTCTAGCCTATTTGAATTTTTTTTATCCCAATTCTATCATTCAATGAAATTACCTATACCTCTTAGTTTCATGTTACTCATATTTGATGAGCAAGAAATATATCACCTCATCCAAACCCCTGATTCAAAAAAACAAAACAAAGCAAAACATTGAACAAAACAAGGCCAAGGACAAAACCACACCACTACAAACCTCCCTTCCAAGATAATATTGTTTCTTTAATGAACACTCTCAGCCAGTCAACTAGTTCCAATCTCACCTAATTATTATCAAGGTCATATCTATCTTATCTACAAAGATGTCAAGAAAATTCTGTCAAATGCCTTGCTAACAGCTAAGCACAGTCCATGCTCTTTTAACCAGAGATTCCACTCCCAGGTACAAACCCCGAGGTCAAAGACAGAAAGATCCCATATTCACCAAAATATTTGAGGCAGCATTTTTAAGTAGGAAAGAACTGGAAACAATGTAGATGTTTCAGAGAAGGCTCTGATCAGAGAAAGGCTTAAATAAATTGAAGTACATGAGCATACCACAGGAATAAAATATCACTACATTGTGTGAAATTATAAATACGAAGAATACAGAGAAACATAAGAGGACATAAAAAACATGCAAAGTGAAGTAAGGAGAATCAGGAAAACAATATCTACAAATGATAACAATAGAAAATAGAAAAGAATAATGTCAAAAAATCTAAAACTGAATATGTATTATTATAATGATTTAGCAAGGCCCTTGAAGAAGATATTTTAAAATGCAACTCATTTCCATCTTTGTAGAAGGGGGGAGACTATGGGTATAGAACACTGAATAAACTATAAGATTCAGTTGGTGAGTTGGCTTTGTTGAACTGTTTTTCTGTCCTCTTTCTTCCTTTGTTATTTATTGTTACAAGAGTTAGTTTTCTAATATGGGAGAAGGGAAGAATAACATTTGGAAATGAAAGTGATTAAAAAATATTAATACAAATTTTAAAATAAAGTCTAGGTATATGATGGTAATTTCATTTCCATGATTTATCTGTCAGTAAGTAGTCCATAGATTCTCATTTTTTTTTTGCCTTTTTTTTTTGGGAGGGCAATTGGGGTTAAGTGACTTGCCCAAGGTCAAATGGCTAGTAAGTGCGTCAAGTGTGTGTAGCAGCAAGCACCCCAATATCCCCAGGGTGACTGCCAATACAGGTTCTTAGATCTGCTTTTCAAAAGGAAAGCAACTCAAAATGGGTTAACAAGCTTACTTTAATCAAACAAACATACATTACCTAGTTCAGGGGAAAAGGTCAGCACCCCGAACTTCAGAGTTACAGAACTTACAGATCAAACAGACAGGCTTCCAAACTGTCCAACCATTATATCAATACCAAATCACAGTTACCAGAGAGGGAAGCATCAACATCTGGGTTTTCAAAGCCGGGGGGCTCTCAACAACGGCTTCCCAGAGTCTCATCTGGTCAAATCACACAACACTTCTCAAAGTGAGCCCCAAAGCAAAGCCTCTCATCAGAGTTTATATAGCCTTCTCCTAGCTCAAAGATTGTAACAACCTCCTTGACCCACTGCCCAATCACGAAAGTATCAAGGTTGGGCTTCCCTGAAAAACAAGCCTCCCACCACTGGTTCCAGGTGCACTTAAGCTAGGGGCAGGGAAGATCTTTAAATTTGCATTTCCATTACAGTGTGTGAGGCCTCATTTGAACTCAGGTCCTCCTGACTCCAGGGCTAGTGCTCTATTCACTGCACCACCTAGCCACCCCCTCTCACTTTTTTTTTCTGTTCCTATTTTCCTCATCTGTAAAACAATGGGGTGGCTCAAATGATCCTTAAGATTCCTTTTAGCTCCACCATTCTGTGAATTTAAAAATATATTTTGGGAGAGAGAATTACTTAGCCCCCAAAACCCATCTGAAATAGTTTCTTCTTAATAGTCTCTTCAGAGGAAACAATGAAGTTTCCTTTCCAGGCAGGTACCTGTACTTTTTTTGGGGAGAAGGGGAATTTTCAATGAAAAAAAATTATTGAGAGAGTAATAGTTTATTCAACTGCAAAATTTAAACATTCCAGTTACATTGCTATTGCCTTCCTTTCTGTTTTCAAATAAATGTTCACTCTTTCTTAAAAACAAAGGCAACCAAGCAATTATCATATTTATGACTCAACTTTTGGAATATATCAGCTACCACTCTAATACTCAATTTTTAAAGGGAAATATTTGGGCTTTTAAAGCTTTTATTTAATGGACTTTCTGATGATTATTTATCTTTAATGGAAATATGGAAAATATATGACTAGCATATCGGACTTTCTATGCCAAGAGACCTTGCCTTTAATAACTCCCTACTTCCTATGCCTGACTCTTCAAGGAAATGAAAACAATATAATCATCTCAGAAATGCATGGTGGGTAGGAGAGATAAACTATAAGGCAACTAAGTAAATTCAGAAATAGCTCTATGCCAAGAGCCAGAGAAAGACACTAAAAGTTCATATGAGAAAAGTAAAAGTTACCATAAAGAAAAAGCAAACTAAAAATGTGGTACTTCCTGCCAGTATGACTACCTGAATAAGACAGGTTTCCCAGCTCCCGTATACACACTTCAGGAAACCTTAAATTAACACCAAACTGAATAAAGATCAAGAAAATCAATGACAAACTACCATATGTAATTTTTTTCTACCCCAGAACTATAGAAAAAGTCAGCCAGAAGACCCTGGACAATAAGAAAGTAGTCCCTGTCCCCTAATGTCAATGCCAGTACTGTACCTAGCAGGACCAGGAGAGAGATTCATTCATTACCTGCAAAGTTACAGATAGCAAGAGCAAAAGCTTTCAGATGAAAGGTCCAGAATAATCAGAAAGCTCAGTGCTACTACAACATTCAGTCCAGGACAGCCCAGGCCCAGTGGTTCTGAAACCCCTAATACTATCTTAAGATATGAAAAAAGGCACTGGAAATCCAGGGCAGGGGCCTAATCCAAGGAGATGGATGCCAACAACAGAACTTGGGAAGAGACCACTGCCTCACCCAAAAGATTAGCAAAGGCTGAATATAGCCTTGGTACAATGTCCCAACTCAGAAAATAAAACTGGAGAGATACCTAATTCAAAGAAAAAACTGACCATAATCAAAAAATGCAAATCTACTCAGATACTTAACACACAAAAAACTAGCTGTGTGACCTTGAGCAAGTCACTTAACCCCAACTGCCCTCCAAAAAAAGCAAAAAACAGAAAAAATGCAAATCTAGAGAGCTCCTCCAAAAATTCTATAACAATTTCAAGTAGGAACACAAAGGGAAAAAATAGATTTTCTATAAGAACTACATGAATATATAGAAGAAATGAGATAAAAACTAAAATAAAAAACTCTTGAAGAAAGGACTAGAAGGAGAATAAGAACCATAGGAGAGAAAGAAGTAAAAGTTATTCAAGTAATAGAATCCCAGAAAACTAGAACAGATCAAAGAGATGTCATGATTCTATGAGACAGCAAGAAATATTAGGGCAAAATCAAAATACTGAATAATAAGAAAATGTCAAGATAGCTGATACCAAAAACAAATGACTTGGAAAACAAGTAAAAGAGAAATGATTTAAGACATTATGATTCTTGAAAATAATATTTTCTTTAAAAAAAGACTGAATATTATATTTCTTTTTTGGGGGTCTTCATTAATTTGTTCATTTACTTTGAGTTTACAAGATTCAGTTCCCCAGTTATTTTGAGTTTCAAATTTTTTTCTCCTCCCTCTCCTCCCCACCCCACCCCCAATAGCAGGATACAATCCAGTATAGGATCTGCAGATACTTTCACATTAGACATTGGTCAGGCTATAAAGGATTGCAACAATGGAATAAACAATGGGGAAGAGGAAACCAAACCAAACAAGAAAAAGAGAGCAGGTAATTTGCTTCAATCTGCATTCAAACTCTGTTCTTTCTGGTTCTTTCTCTGAATGTAGACATCGCTCTCCATCATGAGTCTTTTGGAGTTTACTTATAGCCCATGCATTTCTGAGAAGAGTCCAGTCTATCAAAGTTGGTCATCACACATAAGTTGTATCTGTAATTGTGAACAAATTCCTCCTGGTTCTGCTCTTCTCACTCAGCATCAGTTCGTATAAGCCTCTCCAGGTAGATATGAAGTCATCTGCTCTTTGTTTCTTATGGCGCAATAGTATTCCATTACATTCATATACCGAAACTTGTTTAGCCATTCCCCAATTGATGAGCATCCCCTTAATTTCCAAATCTTTGCCACCACAAAAAGAGCTGCTATAAATATTTCTGTACATATGGGTCTTCCTCCCGCTTCTATGATCTCTTTGGGATACAACCCTAGCAGTGGTATTGCTGGGTCAATTACTTATAGCACTTTGGGCATAGTTCCAGATTGTTCTCCAGAATGGTAGGATCAGTTCACAACTCCAGAGCAATGTATTAGTGTTCCAATTTTCAACATCCTCTCTAGCATTTATCATTTTCCTGTTTTGTCATCTTAGTCAATCTGACCAGTGAGATGTGGTACTTCAGAGTTGTTTTGATTTGCATTTCTCTAATCAATAGTGATTTAGAGCATTTTTTCAAATGCTTATAGATATCTTTAATTTCTTCCTCTGAGAACTCCCTGTTCATATCCTTTGACCATTTATCAATTGGGGAATGACTTGTATTCTTATAGATTTGACTCAATTCTCTGTATATTTTAGAAATGAGGCCTTTATCAGAGACATTGGTTGTAAAAATTCTTTCCCAATTTCCCACTTCCCTCTTAATCTTGGTTACATTGGCTTTGTTTGTACAGAAGCTTTTCAGTTTCATGTAATCAAAGTTATCCATTTTGCATTTTATAATGCTTTCTAATTCTTGTTTGGTCACGAAATCTTCCCCTCTCCATAAATCTGACAGGTAAACTATTCCTTGCTTTCCCAGATTGCTTATAGTATCAGCCTTTATACCTAGATAATGCACCCATTTAGACTTAATT
The DNA here is from genome assembly GCA_011680675.1 of Gymnobelideus leadbeateri. Taxonomy (NCBI): domain Eukaryota; kingdom Metazoa; phylum Chordata; class Mammalia; order Diprotodontia; family Petauridae; genus Gymnobelideus; species Gymnobelideus leadbeateri. The sequence continues at coordinate 392,006 of WOXC01003603.1, forward strand.
TTGGTACACTGTGTTAGATAATGGTCTACACCTAGTTTCTGCCATAGTATAATCCAGTTTTCCCAGCAGTTTTTGTCAAATAGTGAGTTCTTATCCCAAAAACTGGGATAGAGTTAGGCAGTTTTAATTTATAATTTATTGAAATATAATATTCAGAACAAGCCATCAGTGAACTCCTTAGGAAAAAATCTCCAGGGCCAGATGGATTATCCCAAAAACTGGTCTTTGGGTTTATCAAAGAGTAGATTATCATAGTCATTGATTGCTGAGTTTTGTGTACCCAATCTATTCCATTGATCCACTGTTCTATTCTTCAGCCAGTACCAAGTAGTTTTGATGACTGCTGCTTTCTAATACAGATTAAAATCTGGTATAGCTAGGCCACCTTCCCTAGCATTTCTTTTCATTAATTCCCTTGATATTCTGGATCTTTTGTTCTTCCAAATGAATTTTGTTACTATTTTTTTCTAGTTCTATAAAGTAATTTTTTTGGTAAATTGATTGGTACGGCACTATGTAATTTAACTTAGATAAAATTGTCATTTTTATTATATTAGCTTGACCCAGCCATGAGCAAATGATGTTTTTCCAATTAGTTAGATCTGACTTTATTTGTGTGAAAAGTGTTTTGTAGTTGTGTTCATATAGGTCCTGGGTTTGTTTTTGCAGGTAGATTCCCACATATTTTATAATGTCTACAGTAACTTTAAATGGGATTTCTCTTTCTATCTCTTCCTGTTGGATTTCATTAGAAATATACAGAAATGCTGAGGATTTATGCATATCCTGCAACTTTGCCAAATTTATTTATTGTCTCAAGCAGTTTTTTACTTGATTATTTAGGATTCTCTAAGAATATCATCATATTATCCACAAAGAGTGATAACTTGGTCTCTTCTTTGCCTAATTTGATTCCTTTGATTTCTTTTTCTTCTGTAATTGCTACTGCTAACATTTCTAGTACCAGATTGAATAAGAGGGGTGATAGTGTTTCACCCCTGATCTTATTGGAAATGCTTCTAGCTTATCCCCATTACATATAATACTTGCTGATGGCTACAAATAGATGCTACTTACTATTTTAAGAAAGCCTCCATTTATTCTTATACTTTCTAGAGGTTTTTTTTTTTTTTTTTTTAAAGCAATTGGGGTTAAGTAACTTGCTCAAGGTTACACGGCTAGTCATTTGATTTATTCGTGGGTGCTCATTTTCTGAGGCCGGATCTGATCTCGGGTCATCCAAACTCCGAGGCCGGCACTCTTACTCACTGCGCCACCTAGCCGCCCCTTTAGGGCAGTTGGGGTTAAGTAACTTGCCCAAGGTTACACGGCTAGGTTTTTTGTTTGTGCGGATTAGGTGTCGGAGGCCGGCTCCGAACTCAGGTCCTTCTGATTCCAGGGCCGGCGCTCTATTCACTGCGCCACCTAGCCGCCCCTCTAGAGTCTTTAATAGGAATGGATATTGCACTTTGTCAAAAGCCTTTTCTGCATCTATTGAGATAATCATGTGGTTTCTGCTAGTTTTATTGTTGATATGATAAATTATACTGATGGTTTTCCTAGTATTAAACCATCCTTGCATTCCTGGAATAAATCCTACCTGATCAAAGTGTATTATTCTTGTGATAAGTTGCTGTAGTCTTTTTGCTAATATTTAAAATGTTTGCATCTATATTCATGAGGGAAATTGGTCTATAATTTTCTTTTTCCGTTTTCTCTCTTCCTGATTTAGATATCAGTACCATGTTTGTGTCATAAAAAGAATTTGGTAGGACTTCTTCTTCACTAATTTTCCCAAATAGTTTGTAGAATATTGGAATCAATTGTTCTTTAAATGTTTGATAGAATTCGCTAGTAAATCCATCTGGCCCTGGAGATTTTTTCCTACGGAGTTCACTGATGGCTTGTTCTGAATATTATATTTCAATAAATTATAAATTAAAACTGCCTAACTCTATTAGAACTAAACATTTATGTAAAGACAGAAAAGAATCTACTGATCACCTCCTGAAAGACATTCCAAGAGGAAAAGGCCCAGAAATGTAATGGCCAAAATACAAAACTTCCACATCAGAGAAAAATTATTGCAAATATCCAGAAAGAATCAGTTCAAGTACCAAGAATCTATAGTCAGGATCACAAAGACCTGGCAGCTTCCACTATAGTAGAGAGATTTTGGAACAGAATATTTCAAAAGGCAAAAGAGAAAGGTTTACAACCAAGATTAACTTATGGTACATAGATAAGAATAATTGGGGGGGGGGGAGATGGAACTTTAATGAGGACTTTCAAGAATTTCTTTTCTTATTTTTTTTTTTTTTTTGCTTTTTGGAGGGGGGGGAGGCAGGGCAATTGAGGTTAAGTGACTTGCCCAGGGTCACACAGCTAGTTTTTTTTTTTATATTAAGTGTCTGAGGCTGGATTTGAACTCAGGTCCTCTTGACGCCAGGGCTAGTGCTCTATTCACTGCACCACCTAGCCGCCCCCTTTCAAAAATTTCTAATGAAAAGACCAAATAGAGAATTGAGTAAGAACTTAGAAACACAAACACAAGATTCCAGAAAACTGCAGAAAGGAAAATTTATCTGAGTAACTGGATGGAATTGTATGATGATGCAGTGCTAACATTCTAACAGAAGGAAAAGTAACAAGTGTTCCCTTATAATCCTTAATGTCTTCAAGGATATTAAGGTAAATAAATAAGAAAAAGAGAGGTGATGAGGATGGATTAATTCTATTCATAATATCTGAAGGGAGGAAAGGAAAGGGAGGGTAAAAGGAATGATGGCTATAGGGACTGGCCTGGAAGCAAGTTGGCTGGTTTTGAAGGTAGTTCTATTCCAAAGGCTCTAGAATTTTGAGTCCTGGACTTTGTCCATCAGGGTCTGAGGGAAGATGGTAATGTTGGTGGTAGTGGTTTAACTGGTCTGCCACAGGCTGCTTCCTATCTCTCCCTCAGGGTGTCTTGCTACTTGAGTTAGCCAGGCTCACCTGCCCTGTGCAGGGCAGTTGGCAGAGATGGCTGACCCCTTCTCCACAGGAATTACTTGCTCAGATAATGGCTATGAGGTCTAGGCTGGAATCACATGATCTGATACATGCTGTAACACCCAGGGCTCTTATTGGTAACAATTGGTAACAATTGCCATTGCTGATGGTAGCCTGGAAGCAGACAGTGATGTGGTGGAATTTTCTACAAGGCAAGCATCTCTCTGCCAACTGTGATCCACTCCATCCAAGGTCAAAGGTAGAAACTGCCATGTACATGTGTAGATACATACATGTGTATATATGTGTGTATGTGTGTCATATATATGTAATATATGCATGTGTAAAATCCTACAGGGGAAAAGAAGGATTTTTTCCTAGAACAGAGGACTCTCAAGCATTTCTGATAAAAAGACAAGAGCTTCGGTAGCACAGTGAATCAAGCACTGGCCCTGAAGTCAGAAGGACCTGAGTTCAAACTCAGCCTCAGACATTTGTCACTTAACTAGCTATGTGACCTTGGGCAAGTCACTTAACCTCCATTGCCTTTCCCCCCTCCAAAAAAAAAAAAAAAGACAAGAGCTGATTAGAACTTTGAAACATAAGAATGTAGAGAAAGTCTGAGGGAGGATTCTGGGAAGATGGCAGAGTTGGTCAGAAAATTCCAAGCTCTCACAATTTTTCCCCACAGAAGAGTTAAAATAGCACTTTAGATCGAACAAAGTATGGGTGGAGATAAAGAAGAACAGGGGTATAAACAGGGTCCTCCTGGGACAATTTGAGAAGATCAGAAGAGAAATCCACTTCCAGGCTAGGTTCCCTTTTAACAGCAAATGGCTAACTTCTTAAACAACAAGTGGCATGCCCTGGAATTAGTTGGTTTGAGAAGCTGCCTCCACCCCAGCCATCAGAACTTTTATTCCTGGGACAGTGAGGGTAGTTGGGCATCCGAGCACCAGATGATCAGAAGATCGAAAACCTCAGCTAACCAGGAATGCCAGACCCAGCTGTGCTACGAAGAGCTGCGGGGGTGAGAAGGAACCAGCACACGCCTGGTGAGTTCAGAAGCACTGGGGCAGAAAGTCCCTGGCTGTGGGCACTTACAGGAGGCTGAAGGCTTGGCTTTGGTTTCAGGCTAGAGGGAAGAACTGAAGATGGGAGCAAGAGGCACCATATTTCCCATATCCCAGGGGGTGATTACAAATAATTGGGCTATTACCACAAAAAACTGCAGAGGTAAAGGAAAAAGAATCCAACCATAGTTACAAAAACAACAAAAATCATATGATTATGTTAAAAGATAAAAAAAGCCTTTGACAAAATAAAACATGGATTCCCATTTAAAAAAAAACACTAGAAAGCATAGGAATAATGGAGCTTTTCTTAATATGACAAGTACTATCTATCTAAAACCAAGAGCAAACATTGTCTATAATGGGGATAAGTTAGAAACCTTCCTAATAAGATCAGGAGTGAGGCAAGGATGTCCATTATCACTATTATTCAATATTGTAGTAGAAATGCTAGCTATTGCAATAAAACAAGAAAAAGAAATGGGAGGAATAAGAATAAGTAAGGAGGAAACAAAATTATTACTTTTTGCAGACAATATAACCGCATGCTTAGAGAACTCTGAGGTACAACCCATCAGATTGGCTAACAAGAGAAAAGGGAAATTACAAATGTTGAAGGGGATGTGGAAAAAAGAGGTACAATAATGCACTTTTAGTGAACTACTCCAACCATTCTGGAGAACAATTTAGAACTATGCCCAAAGTGCATATAAAACTGTGCATATCCTTTGACCCAGTAATACTGTTACTAGGTCTATACCTAAAAGAGATTTAAAAAAAAAAGAAAAATTACTCATTTGCAAAAAAATTATTTCAGCTCTTTTTCTGGTGGCAAAAAGCTGGAACATGGGGGCTGCTATGTGGTGCAGTGAGTAGAGTGTCGGCCCTGGAGTCAGAAGGACCTGAGTTCAGATCCGACCTCAGACACTTAGCACGCGCGCGCGCACACACACACACACACACACACACACACACACACACAAACCTAGCCGTGTGGCTTTGGGCAAGTTACTTAACCCCAATTGCCCTCAAAAAAAAAACTGGAAACTGAGGGGACACTCATCAATTAAGCAATGGTTAAACAAGTTATGGTATATGATTGTTATGGAATACTGTTATGCTCTAACAAATGATGAAGAGGATGATTTCAGAAACACCTGGAAAAGACATATCAACTGATGCAAAGTGAAGTGAGCAGATTTGGGAGAACACTGTACAAAGTAACAGCAATATGAGTAACACTAATTAGCCATGAATGACCAAGTTATTTTGACCAATACAATGTTCTATGACAATTTCAAAGAACTCAAGATGAAAAATGTTATCCATCTCCAGCGAGAGAACTGATGAACTCTGAGTGAAGATTAAAGTATATATATATATATATATATATATATATATATATATATATATATATATAACTTTCTTCTTTTTATTTTTTTGCAACATGGCTAATGTAGAAATATATTTTGTATGACTTCATATGTAGAATGGGTATTACATTTCTTGCCTTCTCAATGGGTAGAGAGGGGGCTGAGGCAAGGAGAGAATTTGGAGCGGAAATTTTAAATTTTAAAAAAAGGAAGAGAAAAAGGAGGAATACACTGGTAGAGAAAGGAAGAAGGAAACTTGTCATTTTTTCATAAAGAGAAAAAGAATATACAAACATGAAGTAAAGAGATAGGAAAGTTGGCATCAGATGAACCTATACTTATTTGAAATGGACAAAGGAGGGTTGAACTCACAAACACAATCATAAAGTTTGACATGGAATTAAGTTAATCTCAACAGGGAGCCAAGCAGGGATAGAGGGGATAGGGATATTTTAAGAGAGAGGATAATACTGAGGAAGGAATAGTGATAGGCAAAAAACCAACTTCTTGATGGAGAACAGGAAAGGAAGAGTGGGGAAGGGAGAAAAGAATGTGAGAAGTTCCACGCAAGTACCTTAGTTTGCCTATTAGACGAGTAGGGAATAACTGAACAAATTATGTTATATGAATATAATGGAATATTGTAGTATCTTAGAAAAGGACATAACATTTTTAAATACACAGAAGAGAACAGATGGAAATTCAGAAAGAAGCATAGACAATTCAGACAGTTTTGAAAGTAACATATGTATGCTTTTTTTAAAGTAAGTGGTGTGAATTAGAGATTAAGTTTACTATAGAATTCTCTTTTTTAAAAAATTATTTTTCCCAATTACTATGTAAAAACAATTTTTAACATTCATTTAAAAATTTTTTTTAGTAATTTAGAACATGCTTTAATAGGATTTTTAACAGATTAAAAATTTCCCTTTGACAATTGTTTGTTCATATCTTTTGGCAACATAATTATTATAGTGTGGCTTTTAGTCTTATATATTTTTATTGTCTATATCTCAGATATCAAACCCTCAACAGAAATAATTGATACAAAGTTTTTTCACTATCAAACACTTGTCACAAATGCATTAATTTTGTTTGTACAAAGTTTTTGAATTTTATGTAACATAATTAATTATTTTTGTTTTGCAATTGCCTCTGTCTCTTGTTTGGTTGAGACTTCATCCCTTACCCCAATCTGTGAAAGGCGTGTGATTTTCTTCTTACTGTTTTTTTTTGTTTTTTTTAAACAAATGCTTTATTAACTTCTGTTTTACATCATTCATTTCCACCAGATTTTGAGTTACAATCATTTCCCCCCGTTATTCCCCTACCCAACCTCCCAGAATAGCAGTCCCACAAGATATCGCTTCCTCCAATCTGCTCTCTCCCAAACCTTCTCCCATACCCCCTTTGACTTTTCCATTAGAGGAAGATGAATCTTTGTGTCCCAATGCCTGCACATCTTATCTCCCAATTATAAGCAAAAGAGTATTAATAAAAGTATCTATATATATATTTGAAACACTTAATGTTAAGACCTCGAATTTCAGATCCATTTCCTTTCTCCCTTGTCACCCATTCCCTCTGGGGAGATAAGTAATTCAGTATATGTTGTACGTGTCTAGCTATGCAAAACATTATCATAGTAGATATATTGTACAAGGCTGCTTATAGTTCCCTCCCACTCATCCCACCCCCGACCTGGTCCATTCCCTACATGATCCTGTCCCTCTTCTATAGTGGGTACTTCCAACCTCCCCTCCCCCCAAGGATGCCCTCCCATCAATCATCCCTCCTCTCATCCCCTTTCCCCCTATTCTGCTGCAGGTTGAGATATCCCATTTAGTATGTATGTCATTCTCTCCCTGAACCAAATTCAATGTGAATGTGGTTTTGTCTTTTTAGCCTTCCTATTCTCCCCCTCCCTTGCATCCACTTCCCCTTGCTTCTTCTACATGGGATAGTTTACCCTACCCTGTCTCTCCCCATCTCCTCTTGCCACTTTCCTCTCTCACCTCATAATTTCATCCCTTGAGTATTCTCCCTTCCCAACAAATTCGACCTATGCCCTCTATCCATATATGACTGTAACCATATACACACACATTCACATATGTATTCATATGACCACACACCCTTCTTCCATTATTTTCATAGTGGGAAAGATATCATCAGTCACAGTTATTGCTTTTCCATATAGGAATGTAAATAGTTCAACTTTGATAAGTTCCTTTTGATTTCTTTTGCCTGATTGCCTTCTCAGGCATCTCTTGCTTCTTGTGTCTGGATGTCAAATTTTCTATTCAGTTCTGGTTTTTTCCTCAAGAATGCTTGAAAGTCCTCTATTCCACTGAATGACCATACTTTCCCCTGAAACAAAATACTCAGTTTTGCTGGATAGGTGACCCTTGGGTTCATTCCCAGTTCTTTTGCCCTCTGGAATATCATATTCCATGCCCTTCGATCCCTCAGTGTAGAAGCTGCCAGGTCCTGGGCTATACTGATTGTGTTTCCACAATATTGAAATTGTTTCTTCCTGGCTGCTTGTAGTATTTTCTCCTTGATCTGGGGATTCTGGAACCTGGCTATGATATTCCTGGGAGTTTTCTTTTTGGGATCTTTTTCAGGAGGTGATCTGTGGATTCTTTCAACCTCTATTTTGCCCTCTGGATCTAAAACATCGGGGCAATTTTCCTTGAGAATTTCTTGAAGGGTGATTTCTAGGTTCTTTCCTTGATCATGGCTTTCAGGTAGTCCAATAATTTTAAATTGTCTCTCCTGGATCTATTTTCCAGGTCAGTGGTTTTTCCCATGAGCTATTTCACATTGCCTTCTAATCTTTCATTTGTTTGGATCTGCTTAACAGCATCTTGATTTCTCATAAAGTCATTAGCTTCCATTTGCTCCAGTCTAACTCTGAAGGAATGAATCTCCTCAGCGAACTTTTGAGATTCTTTTTCCATCTGGCAAATTCGACTTTTTAAGGCATTCTTCTCCTCATTGCCCTTTTGGGCCTCCTTTGCCATTTGAGTTAGTCTATTTTTTAAGGTGTTGTTTTCCTCAGTCAGGCTGTTGACCCTCATTTCATACTTTTCCTGCATCCTTCTCATTTCTCTTTCCAATCTTTCCTCCACTTCTCTTATTTGATTTTTAAAGTCCTTCTTAAGGTCCTCTATGGCCTGCAACCCGCTCATGTTTTCCCTTGGGGCTTTTGGAGCAGGACTTCTGACCTCACAGTCCTTTTCCCGCTCTATGCCCCCAAAATAGGAGTCTAGGGTTGCATTTTTCTGTTTCCTTTGCCTTGGCATGTTGCCACTTGATTACCTGACTTTTGGGCTTGTTGCCACACTATGGCTTTAAGGCCAGATAGAGGAATTTTCGTCCCGAATGTATGGGGGGCAACTTCTGTTTCTGGCAAGCCGTAAACCCACCCACGACTTCCACCCTAGATCACAATCCAGATCCAGGGAAGTTAAGGCAAGAGCAATTACCCCCCAACACTGATTGCTGGATCTCCCTACAGTTCGGCAGGCCGGGAGCTGGAACTGCCTCTGAAAACTACAAAATGGAGTGTCTCCTCAGCAGCTTCTAGCCCCCAGGGGAGGGAGCCGACGCATTCCTCAAATAAGGGTCCCAAAGTCCATAGGATACTAACCTCTTACTTTGTCCTAGGCATGTCTATGTTGAAAATTCTGGAGTCCCCACAGTTAGTGGTGTTCTGGGGTCCCTCCAGCTGGCTGCTGGCCCTGCCGCTCTGGGGCTAAAACCTCGGCTCACGCGGGACCTGGGCTTGGCTTGGCTGGGCTGGGCTCAGCTCCTGCACTCTGCGTGCTGTGCGCTGCCAGCTCCCAGACCTCTGCGCTGGTCCTTCCTGCAGGGCTGCTGGGCTGTCCTCAGCGGGAGGGTAGCTTCTCTGTGTCATTCTTTGGGTGCTGGGGCTCCAGAAGTTGTTCAGAGTCCCCTTTTACATAGTTTGGGGGGAATCTGGGGGCAGAGTGGCTTGGATGAGCTGTTTCTACTCCGCCATCTTGGCTCCGCCCCCATTTTTAAAAATTTTAAATTACAAATTCTCTCCCTCTCTTCCTCCTTCCCCTCCCCCTCTCTGAGTTGGTTAAGCAATTTGACATAGGTTATACATGTGTAATCGTGCAAAATATATTTCCATATTAGTCATGTTGTGAAAGAAAACACAGACTAAAATGCATACACACACTAAAGAAAGTGAAAAACAGTATGCTTCAGTCTGTATTCAGACTCCATCAGTTCTTTCTCTGGAGGCCCATAGCATTTTTCATCTTGAGCCCTTCAGAACTGTCTTGGATCACTATATTGCTAAGAATACCTAAGTCATTCGCAGATAAGCACCATATAATATTGCTGTTACAATGTTCTCCTGGTTCTGCTTACTTCAGTTTGTATCAGTTTGCGTAACTCTTTCCAAACCTATCCTGCTTGTCAGTATTTCATTAAAATAATTTACCACATGGGACGGCTAGGTGGCACAGTGAATAGGCCACTGGCCTTGGAATCAGGAGAACCCGAGTTCAATTCCCGCCTCAGACACTTAAAAAGTTACTAGCCATGTGACCTTGGGCAAGTCACTTAACCCCAATTGTCTTGCCTTCCCCCCTCCAAAAATTAAAAAAAAAAATCATTTACCACAACTTGTTCAACTCTTCCTCAGTTGTCAGACAACCCCTCAGTTTCCAATTCCTTGCCACCACAAAAAGAGCTACTATAAATATTTTTGTACAAATAGGTCCTTTTCCTTTCTAAAAAAAATCTCTTTGGGATACAGACCTAGAATAGTGGTATTACTGAATCAAAGGGAGTTTTATACAGTTTTATATAGCCCTTTGGACATAGTTCTAAATTGTTCTTCAGAATGGTTGGATCAGTTTACAACCTCAATTTTCCCACATCCTCTTCAACATTTATCATTTTCCTTTTCTGTCATATTAGTCAGTCTGATAGGTGTGAGGTGGTACCTCAGAGTTATTTTCATTTGCATTTCTCTAACCAATAACGATTTAGAACATTTTTATATGATTATAGATACCTTTGATTTCTTCATCTAAAAACTGCCTGTTCATATCCTTTGACAATTGGAGAATGAGTTGTATTCTTCTTAATTTGACCCAGTTCTCTATATATTTGAGAAATGAGGTTTTTATCAGACTTGCTGTAAAAAAATTTCCCCAATGTTCTGCTTTCCTAATCTTGGTTGCATTGGTTTTGTTTGTGCAAAAATTTAGACTGTTCTTTTGGGTTCTACTGTGTGGATGGAAATGTTCTATTTTTGGTGCTTAAGTTCAAAATAAATATTTTTTTAAAGAAACAAAACTTTAGAATCATAGGAGCAAGGGATAAGAAGTATAATAAGAAATTCAATGAAAAGGGCATTTTAAAAGTTGTTTTGAGAAATCATTCTTATACTCTTGAAAAATGTCCCCTTCACACAGTAGATAATATATGTCGCTTACACTATCTTGAGAATATTGCTTTTTAAAGTATAGTTTTATAAGTATGTATGATAAAGCATCAACATGATTCTCTAATGATGTTAAGAACTACAGTCACAGAATTCTGAACTTCTTGGAAGAGATTTTTAACAAACCTTTAGAATTCACAAAAAATCTAACTGTAAAACACCACTTAAAACAAATCTTAGCTACCCCACAACTTGACCCTTAAGAAGGTCAAAGAGTGTGTGTGTGTGTGTGTGTGTGTGTGTGTGTGTGTGTGTGTGTGTGTGTGTTTTCCCCCCTAGTGTCTGGCAAGTACAGTAATTCACAGAACAGGCCTGTTTTCCTTTTCAAACATTAACTAATAAATCCTCAAATGAGCTACAGGAATTTTGTCAGAGACATTAAACATTATTCTACTTGACTAAGTAAAGGACAAAAGTAGCTAATAAAATATATCTGGATGATTTTTTCTCCAAACACCATAGCCAAAGGATATTTTTATGATTCTCTTTAAAGAGTTGTTATTTTTTTTATAAAAAGTATCTAAATTTATTTTTATAGATTCAAGTACTTTTTGTAACAAACTGATGATGACATTTTCTTCTCTCATCGATCTCTGATCCCAAGATAGAAAACCTAAATTTATGCTTGGCTAAATAACATACAAACTCGAAGAGTATGTTAGGAAAAGGTCATTTTTGTTACTGAAACTATTGTTTTCTCCACAAAGAGATCTAACAAAGATTCACAAAGATTAAACCTATTTATTAAAATTGCAAGGATATCATGTTTAACTATTCAATCAGTAACTAGTGTTACTTTGAGTTGAAGATCCTCTAGAAAGTAACTGTTTAACCTACCCTACATCTGAAAAGAAACAGCTAATTGCAGAAATAGTTTCGACATAGGAATTTTTAAAAGTCAATCTTGACTTATTCTATACAAAATCTGAAGTCAAAATCTTGGAATCCTTGTTTTCTTGTATCCTACCTGTATGACCTTGGGCAAGACACTGTACTTCTGTTTCCTTATCAGTAAAATGAGGGAGTCAAACTAGATGAAATCAAAAGTTCCTTCCAGCTCTAACACAATATGATTCAATGATTCAAAGCATCCAGAATCTAATCTTTTGCATCTGAATATCAGTGAATGTAGATTCTTTTTGTTTTGTTTTGGTTTGGTTTTTTTTGCTTTTTGGAGGGCAATTGGGGTTAAGTAACTTGCCCAAGGCCACACGGCTAGGTTTTTATTTGTGTGTGCATTAAGTGTCTGAGGCGGGATTAGAACTCAGGTCCTTCTGACTCCAGGGCCGACACTCTACTCATTGAGCCACCTAGCCACCCCATGTGAATATAGATTCTTAAGGAAAAAAGTATACCACCAACTTCTGCCCATGATAATTCCACATTTCTTTAAAAAAAGCTTCAGCCTTCCCTACCATTCAAAAAAGTTAAATTAGATACAAAACTACATTTTTATATAATGCTTTTCTTTTAATTTACAGGGTACTTTACTTTTGCATTTATCAATCCTTTTAATATTCATCATAAATGAGTGTCTCAGGGATCTAATCTATCCAGCATTATTATAAATAGAAATTTATTAAACATCCACATTAGTTGCTTTCTGAATATAGTAAGGCACTTCCAGTGGGAATATATAAACCTTAGACACAAGGATCAAGTGTGGAAAATACCAACAATAGGTCTAGGAACTTTAGTCAGATAAAAAAAGTTGTCCACAGTCTCCCTGAAAAGTTGACACAACAACTAAAGGGAAAGATTAAAAAAAGAAGTGTAAGATCTAAGTTGTGCTGGAAAAGGAGGAGAGTTCATTTGTGGGCATCAAAATTAATAGTTGGCCTAATGAAAGCCCTTGAGTTTCAAACCAATTAACATTAGAGTAATATTTTTGTCCCACTTTTCTGGTAAGATTATTTTGGTTACTTCCTTACAGTCTTTCAAATCTTTATCTTTTCTGAATTAATTTTAGTCCTTTGTTAATAAATAGTTCCCTCTATACATGTTTACCTAGAAAACTCCTTTGCAAGCTAACTAGATAAATGTCTTTCATTTAGAAAAAAAATTCAAAATATATTGTGTATTTTTATAGTCTACTAGATTTGTATTTATTCTGAATTCTAAAGTAAGTCTGAATTAATTGTGTTTTGAATAGCTGAGCAAGATTTAGGAATGTCTAGAGAAGCCTGTGAATCTAACAACACATAGAGTGCTAACTAAATAAGTTACCAGTTTTTTAAATAAGTTTTGTAATGTACAAAGGCTTTAAGATTTTTTTTTACATGGCTCAATTCTATCTTGACTCTGGACAAATTTACTATGCTATGTGACAAAATATAATTAACTAGCTAGTATTAGCTCATCTTCAAAGAACCAAAAATTTTAAGAGTTCTATAGAGGCTTCAGATTAATAACTTAAGAATAAGTGAACATTTTTGGTCCTGGTTCTGTATGCTTTGTGTATACAAAGATAGTGTACATTCTTTCCCCTCTTCCAAAGTAAATAGGAACGATAATAATTAGCTCTAGACATCTATAATTTGGCAGTTATTGATTTTTTTTTATTTTACTACACATTTCAGAAAGTTGACATAGCTATGCAAAGCATTTATTTCAAAATAAATTATTTTCTATTAAAGACAGACTCAACTTCTTACCTGCAACATTAAGAGGTTTCCAACTGCATTTAAGTTCTGGTTTCTTTGAGCTAACACGAATTTAGCCTTCTTTTGGGGCAATGTTGTTGGGAGTCTCTTCAACATGAAATGTGTGTGTTCACCTGAAGGTGCATCCACCACCTCAAAAAAGTTTAATCTGCTTCTAGCTACGCTCTATTAAACATCCAACTATTTCTGACCAAAGGAGGAGGGAACCAAAGTTCAGGAAGTACTCCATATTGAGTTTTGTTTTAACAAATTAGCCTCAGCACTCAAAACAGAAAGGCTTTTTTTTCCTGACCTACTAACCTTCAAAGATAACAATGTGTGCAAAGACACATTTCCCTATCATTTTTATTAGCACTTCTCTTCCCCCCACTCCCTAATCCTCCAGTAACCAAGAAAGCAACAGTGAGAGAGTCAGAAAGGAAGAAAGCAAATTAGAAACAATTTTTGTATGCTATCAATTCTGCTTTGGCCTGGATCTCTTTGAGCCTTGCCAATTACTCCCTTTAGGAACTCCTTCAGATAGTTCCTTCTTTCTCCCACACTCTAGATGGCTCTCATCACTCCATCCTTGCCACTTTGCTGACATACTTGGAAAACCTGCACATTTTTTTCTAACTACCACAGCTATGAAAGGGTGGTGCCAAAAAGGATTAAACAATATTTATTTCTTCTCCTTCTGTCTAATCTCACCTCAATAAGTATCTATAAGATTGCTTATATGCAGGGTAAAGAACTGCATTTAGGGGCAGAGAAATCTGTAATTTAGGGAGTAGCCAAAAGGCTCTTTTGGTGGAGAACATCTGGGAACCAGTGTACTAGATCATAATCACATTATAGTATCCAGTATACTAAAAAACGGCTAAGTCAGGGTAACTCCCAACAAATTCCTTAGAAGTAAATAGCCAAAATTAGGCATCTTTCATTTAAAATGCTTCTGTGATTATTATGGACCAAGTCAACCCAAAAGCCAGTAGTTTGTTAAATACCAGAATAGTTCTATAAAAAAATAATTTTAAACCTCTTTTGTTGGTCATCATCGAGAAGAAAGGTACCTAATTTGTCTATAATAAATTACAAATTGTCTTGATAAAATATAGACTCTATCTAAATATTTGTTATTTAATTTAAAAAACGAAAGAATATTGGCTAAACTTGCATTTTTAAGCCTATATTTAAGCTTTCAAAAGGAGGAATTTCTCCATTTCTCAATAAGTTTTCCCCTTAATTTTACTTCTCTGAAGATAGTTAAAACTTTATAAAGCCACTTCCCTAACTCTAATAAAGTTTATTTTCAAATTTTTCACAGGAACACAATTTATTTCCAAAAGTTTGAGAAAATAGTTTATGAGCATCCTTAAAACTTATCTTCCATGAGTCTAAAAACAAGTATTTTATACCTAGGTATAACCAGCAGAGGGAAGTGTTGTATTACAGTATCTAATAGGCTTATTATTATACTAATACTATTTAAGGAGTCTATATTGCCTAAGCTAGAAAATTTAGTTCTATATCAGAAACCCAAAGAAAGCTCAAAAGAAATCAGGGAAAACTTAAAGGAAATTAGTTTGGGCCTAAGAGAAATCAATAAAAATTTAAATAAATTAATAATATGAACTACAATGCTGGTACTATACCCTTCCAAAGCAATATGGTTCCTTACAATCAGCTGTATCATTACTTTGATATAGGCAAGTAAAAGAAGAAAGTGGCTTGTATTTTGAAAGAGCCTATATTTTGTCAAGGCAATTCATAATTTATTCTAGAGAGAATGTATATTTTTGCTATTCTTAAAAATGACCAACAAAGACGGTTTTAAATTATTTTTTAGAGAACTATTCTAGGGTTTAACAAACTATGGGGCTTTTGGCATGACTTGGATTATAATATTCAGGAATGAATGAAAGAAATTAAGTGAAAGATATCTGATTTTGGTTATTCTGAGGAATTCTATAGATGAATTATGAACAAACAAATAACATATTAAAAGTATATTAAGAAGATACAAGCAGACTAGCAACCGAAGGAGGAAAAGGTTACTACTGATTTGAGGATCTGGGGCATTAAAAAAAAAATCACGGAAAACTTCTTTGTGGGAGTAGCATCTGAAGGGAGTTTTAAAGGATGAACAGAAATTCCCTGCTATCTGAAACACCATACCTTACTGGTTCTCAGCCCTCTCTAACTGCTCCTCTCCTTCACTGTTTATCCTCTTCTCAAAGCCTTAACATTAGTATTATCTTCCTTCAAAATTTCTTTTCTTGCAGCAGCTAGGTGGTGCAGTGAATAGAGCACTGGCCCTGAAGTCAGGAGTACCTGAGTTCAAATCCAGCCTCAGACACTTGACACACTTACTAGTTGTGTGACCTTGGGCAAGTCACTTAACCCCAACTGCCTTGCCTTCCCCCCTCAAAAAAAAAGATTAACTTTCTCTTCTCTCCATCTTGTCTCTTGGCAATTTTTTTCACTCATACAGCTTGAACTATCACCTCTATACCAGGGAACCTTAAATCTGAATCTCTATCTCTAACTTCTCTCCCAAGCTCTAGGCTCACATTTTCAACTGCCTTTAAGATATGCTTCAGTGACAGTTCAAATTTAACAATACAAACTGAACTTACTGTCCTTCCTCCAAAACCTGCTCCTGACTTCACTACTTCTGTAAGTAATATCACCATTTATTTACTCAATCACCCAGGCTCATAGCTTTAGTGTTACCATAAATTTTCCTTCTATAATTTCATATTCAGATTTTATTGATCCTACTATAAAACATCTATTCCATATATCTATTTCTACTGCTACCATCCTAGTAACAGGCCCTCAGTACCATCCATCTGGACTTTCTCTCTCTCTCTCTCTCTCTCTGTATATGTGTGTGTATGAATGTGCATATGTATGTATGTTTCCTAACATATCTTCCCATCTCCCCTCACCTTCCTTTAAATCATTTTTTATATCAACTAACAGACAGACATCTTTCTTAAGCATAAGTCTGGTAATCACATCAACTTCCTGGTTCCCTCCACTGGTAATGATCATATCCTACCTCGAACTTCATCTAGTACTTTTTTCATCGATTAATGCATTATTTTGTGCTATGTTTAATAAAAAGCATGTCACATATTTCTACTAGGTAATATTTTTCATGAGGACAGGTACTCTATTTAAATAGTATATTTCACTCACTATAGCACAGTGCTTTGTACACAGCATTAAGTTAGTAAATGTTTGTTGAACTGAAAACAGAAAAGATACTTTAGGACCTGTTAGTTATTATTTGTGTGACTTTAGGCAAGCATAAACCCTCTAAACCTCATTTTGCTCCTCTGAGAAACATGGCAGAAGAGAAAGAATGCTGGTTTTGGAGTCAGGAGATCTGATAAAATCCTGGATGTGTTATTTAGAACCTGTATTACCTTCAGTACCTTCTAATCTCCTTGGACCTCAATTTCCTTATCTATAAAATGAAAGGGTTGGATTCAATAATCTTTTTTTTTTTTTTTTTTGCTTTTTGGAGGGCAATTGGGGTTAAGTAACTTGCCCAAGGTCACACAGCTAGGTTTTTTTTTGTTTGTGTGTGTTAAGCGTCTGAGGCCAGATCCGAACTCAGGTCCTTCTGACTCCAGGGCCAGCACTCTACTCACTGCGCCACCTAGCCGCCCCTGGATTCAATAATCTTTAAGGTTCATTTCTAGCCTGAATTCTTTTAATCTTTTATGTCCTATATTTTTATTTCTTTAACCAGGGACAGAAACACCACAATTATTATTTCCCTTAGCATCCAACAAAGTAAGTGTTCAAGTGAAATTAATTTTTTAGTCCTCTTTACAATCTATGAGTAAAGTCAAATTAAATAGTTACTCCATCTATAGTATCCAGTGAAAAAGACACAACATAGTTTTAAAATATGGATGATCAAAAGGATGGTAAGAATGAGAATCTTTTTCATTTCTGTTGCCATTTGGAAATATATTTTACCCATTAGCATAATATATTTTGGCTCATTTTGACTGTAAACTGAACATAAACATTAATTTTTTCAAAGTAGCACAGGCACTGTATTAAGAGATTTGTTTTCTGAAAATCTTAACTTAATAAGGTTGTTAGTTTTTTTGTGACACTAAAACCCACAAAAAAAGAGATATAAGGAAGAAATAATGAAATATCATAATTCCCTTTCTTAAAATTAGAAGACCATTACTGTGCCTGTAATTGCATCTTAGGCATCATTTAAGAACCATCTCAAAAGTCTAAATTAAATTTTTTAACAAAAAAAAAATTAGCTATAGTAGAGTTCTGAATGTTTACTCAAATTCGAGAAGATGATTAGCTCCAGTGAGAGATAAATCTTTCTGCTATGTTTAGGGGAATGGAATTACTTTAAATTGTTTTAAGTCTCTAAAATTTTATTTCAACTCCTTAAAAAAAAAATCAAGAGCCAGATTTAGAGTGAGGAAAATATGAGTTCAAGTTTTGCTACTGACATATAGTAACAGCTATATGACTATGGGAAAATCACTTAATCTAAGATTTTAAGTAGCAGGCAAGTTGCCAGTCTCCATCGGTAGACAGAGTTTTCACACAAGACAGTCCTCCTAGGAGGCCGACCTCCCCATCCCCCAAAAGAAAACTCATTTTCTCTTTTTTGGTTTAAGAATGGGACCTATAGGGGGCAGCTAGGTGGCGCAGTGAATAGAGCACCAGCCTTGAATTCAGGAGGACCTGAATTCAAATTCAGATTCAGACACTTGATACACTTACTAGCTGTGTGACTTTGGGCAAGTCACTTAACCCCAACTGTCCTCTAAAAAGCATAAAAAAAGAGACCTATTATAAGTTTGATCAATAAAATTGTGTATATATAAAACTAAATTGTTTATAAAAATAATTATATATGTATGTATATGCAATATGTAATAGTTATATATAATTATACTGATATCAAATCAATATTTTGATATATGTAAAATATATATCTATACATATTTCAAATATATATGTATATAAACATACCCCAAATATATACATATATGGTTGTACTTATGTTAGTTAAAAGAACCCACAAGAATTCTATATTTGTTATTTTTTTCAAACAGACCACAAAAATTGCATAATTCCTTTGCATGCTCATTTGATTTCAAAAATGGTAAGGCATGGGGTGACTAGGTGGGGCAGTGAATAGAGCATTGGTCCTGGAGTCAGAAGGACTGGAGTTCAAATCTGGCCTCAGACTCTTAACACTTACTGTTGTGTGTGTTAAGCTGTGTGACCCTGGGCAAGTCACTTAACCCCAACTGCCCTCCCTTACCTTCTCCAAAAAGAAAAAAAAAAATAAGGCATCTGGGAAACAATAACTCAAAAAAGAGATGGTACCAGAATTAGGAGTCAAATTTTTATTTGGTATAGGATTTCTTGACTTCAAGGCCTGAGCCTATGACCCATGCTTTTAATATACTTGTAGCCAGTGCCACATATCTGAAGGGGGTAGAGGTAGAATAAAGAATACTGTGATGCAGGTAAAATCAGGTTAAAATCAACAAGGACCACTTTGAAGAGGAAAACGAGGTATAAAAGGGCAGACTGAAAAACCTATAGAGTATATGTTTTGGGGTAGAGGAGAGCCTCCCTCCTGGCCTTGGTGATTTGGAGTGGTGCATGTTACTTTACATACATCAAATCTGTCGATTCTACCTCATCATCCCTCTCAACTGTCCCCTATTCTACATTCACAGAACTACCTTAGTCCAGGCTCATCAGCCTTGGCTGGACTAAGGGAGCCTCATAACTGGGTTCATGTGCATTGTGTGGTCTTGCTCATATCTAACCATCCTTCACACAGCTACCAAGATCATCTTCCCATTCTGACCATATCCCTTGTTCAAGAAGCTTCTGGGGCTCCCTATAAACTTCAAGTTAAAATACAAACTCCTCTGGCAGTTAAAGTCCTTCACAATATGGCTCCATCTACCATCCCAGGTTGGGCAGATTACATATTACTCCCACTCATACACTTTGTGCTCTGGCCAAACTGGCTCACTTGTCATTTCCTCACAATACATGACATGCCATCTGCTGTCTCCATGCGCCGCTGGTCCCTTCTGTGAAACCCCAGCACCTTTCACCACTGAGGTGCCACCCCCTGTAAGAATCTCTCCCTGATTTCCCTAGGTTTTAGTATCCTGCCCTCCCAAATTATTTTGTGTTTTTTTTCTATAGGTCATATCTTTACATGTGAACATGTTATATCCACTAAGCAGAATATAAGCTACTTAAGGGCAGAGACTGTCTCACTCTTCTATTTTATGCCCAGCATGTAGTACAGTGACTGATATACAGAAGGGATTTAATTAGTGCTTTCTGATTGCACGGCTATTTTAAGGTCCTTAAATTCCTTCCTTCTTCAGTGACAAGGGTCTATTCTTATTCTATGGAACCAGGAAAGTGTTCAATAAAGGACTATCTCTGGGTCAGTGCCCAGTTATAGCAGCATAGGAATTCTCTCTAAAGAAAGGACTTAGGGCAAGAAATTAAATTCACTATAACCTAGGGATTGCATAGCACTGATGAATCTAAATGCCAAAGATCATCATGAACCTTTCTGACTCTCTTTTCTTTCTACTTTCTTTATAATAATCAGTATAAGAATCACCAACCAGTTTTTAAAAGCCCTTTCTCTGACTCCAGTAAGACCCATTAGTAACTACATCAGAGATATCTGAAATGTAACCGTAATGCTTCTCTAAGCATTGAGGATATTGGTTAAAACAAAAGTCAATAAACATAATCAGGGAGCTGAAAGGGTCTTTTGTGAAGGCCATCGTAGTATGGCTGAAATAATGTTGGACTTGGAGTCAGGAGACTCCTGCATTCAGATCTCACCTGTATACTAGTTGTAGCTAGCAGTGAGCAAAGAGGGAGCACTTACTAAGCTTGAGTGACTGGCCACAAACAAGTCCCTTGAGGGGTGACTAGGTGGTACAGTGACTAGAGCACCAGCTCTGGAGTCAGGAGAACCTGAGTTCAAATCCAGCTTCAGACACTTAACACAAAAGTTAGCCGTGTGACCTTGGGCAAGTCACTTAACCCCAACTGCCCTCCAAAAAAAAGGAAAAAAAAGTCACTTGACCTTTCTGAGCCCATTTCCCCAGTCATATATGAAAATAATCATACTTGTAATAACTACTTTAGAAGAATGATAACAGGATCAAATGAGATGATGTATATAAAGCATTTTGTACATTAAGAGCAGTGTAAGAATACAGAGGTACTGCCCTGGTGATTTCATTGTTATAGGGAAGTACTGGATTTGAAAACTCCCACTATCAATGCCAGTCAGCCTCTTCACAGCAGCTTTTGGTCCTGGCTCCGTTGGGAGAGGGGAGTGACTTGGCTCAGGATCACACAGCTAGTGTGGGTTTTCCTGACTCAAAGGTCAGCTCTCTTACACACTTATACACACAAACACACTCATAAACACACACACAGGTGCTCATAAGATCCTGTACAAATTGTTATTATGATGAAGATGGTTATGAGGAAGAGGAGGAGGATGATCCTCTCATTTTACAAGGAGAAGAAACTGAAGCCCATTAAGGTTAAGTAATTTGCCCAGGTCACAAAGCAAGTAAATGGCAAACTCTGAGCTAGGACCAAGGCCAGACTCCAAGTCCAATGCTTTTCCCACATTAGAAGTTAACCTTTAAGACCTAAAAGATCTCCAAAATGCCTGAAGTACATTTTAAAGTCTTTCTTAAAAACATTTAAAGCTAGCCAGATATTAATTCTCTTTGCATCTATTCTTATTCTAAGGAACCAGGAAAGAGTTTGGTAAAAGGATAAATCTAACAACCCCAGTAACTGTGCTTTCAGGCTGTAAAATTCAATAGTAGTGGAGAACAAAAGGCCTACAATTATGGGTGACAAACAAGTTACTATAAGAATAGCATTGGTTACATTTGGAAGGAGGAAGAGAAGGCAAAGTTAGAAAGCCTAGATTAGTCAATCTTCCTAACATGGTTGAAATTTTTGTTTTAAAGGAAATTTTAATAAAATGAAAACTCACAGTCCTCTGAGCTGCCCTTTTCTGATAACTTCATAGAAAGTGGATTCTGACATCACAGAATATCTATAACATTCTTCTCTGTCCTTCTGTTTGACAACAGACTTTGAGAGGTTAGTTTACACAGGGTGCCTCATTAATATCTCAAAGCATGGGTCTATAAAAGCTAGTTCTTAGACGTTCTTCTTCAGCACCTGTGAATATTCAACAGCTACAGGAGACCTTATCATCTATATTTTCAGAAGTGTCAGTCCTCTAGACCTACAATAATAGCAATCTGCATTACTCCTACAGAACCAATTACAATCCTTTTTCATGATTACTGTATCCAGCACTAATATTCAAATTTGTGTTCTATTCAGTTATATATACATGTATCATCTCCCAGTGCCAATCTGTAATAACTGAATTTATATACTGCTGTACAGCTCGCAAACTGCTGTATATGCTGTATTTCATTTAACCCACATTACATCCTTCTGAGGCATTATTAACCCTATTTTACAAACAGTGAAACTGAGACTTTAGTGAATGAAGTGAAATGGCTTGGTTATCAATGACCTTTGAATTGCCAAATCTACTGGTCTTTTTCTCAGTCCTCATCCTTACCTAACCTCTCTGCTACAATCTGACACTGCTGACCACCTTGTCCTACTGGAAACTTCCTCTTTGACATTTCATGACACTATTCTGTCCTGGTCCTCCTCCTTCCTGTTTGATCACTCCTCAGTATTCTTTGCTGGCTCATTATGCTGAAAGTGGGTGTTCCCCAAAAGTTCTGTCTTGGGCTTGGTCAATCTACTTGTCTGGCTCTACGATTAATTGCCCATGTCCCCATAGCTAGTGTGAAGACATGGGATTTGAACTTGAGCTTTCCTGATTCTAAGTCCAGCAATTCAGATATTAGACTACATTCCCTCTTTGTAAGGCAGAGATCTTTATGCCTCTCTAAGAGCCCGCACAGAACCTTCCACATGGTAGGTACTTAGTGTCTGATAAAATACACAGTCACTTCTGGTTAAACAGTTAATTAAAAAACATCATGGCAACTTAAAAACATAAAACTATCATCCCAGTGATACAAAGTTTCTCTATACTGTGTACTAAAACAATTGACGGTCAAACTCAAAATCAAACTCTTTTGTTAAACCAAATTCAAAACAAATAAATTAAAATACTCTTCATAGTTTGGTCTATTTCATTAACTGAATCAGAATCCTTACTTAAACAACCACTTCTGAGGGCTTATTACATGCCAGACACCAGACTGTATTATATATGCCTCCTACCACAGGCCCCTAATTTTTTCATGATACTTGCCTCATAAGTAACAAAGTCATCAAACTCATCAGGGCAGGCATGGGAATCTTCCTGGACATATCCAATGTCATACAACTGGCTCTCAGGATCTATAGGAAAAAGAATATAGCTTTTAGTAGTTTCAATTTAGCATATGTCTTTTGGTCTGACGCTTGTATTTCCTACTCAAATATCTAATCAAAGCACAGAGATGATACCTGGGTTATTGAAGACTTTATCAATATAGCACAAACTCTGATCAATTCAATAAATACGTATTAAGTACCTACTATGTACAAGCCACTGTGATAAAAACTGAAGATACAAAGGCAAGATCTAGCAAACTACAATAAAATGGAAAGGCTTTGACTATATTATCAATAAAGACCATTGTCTGGGCGACAGTCTCTGAGAGAGAGAGAGAGAGAGAGAGACGTTACCAACATATTGGCCACTAAGTTAGGAATTCTTTGGGCATGGCAACCCTGAAATTTATGATAAAAATACAAAACAGCCAGTGTGGGCCTATATGGTCATCTTTTGCTTACATAATAATCATTTGGATTGTTAAGAAAAAAGGGAAGTAATAAAAATTATAGTTTTTAGACTATCTATGAACATTTAACTTTTGATGTTCTAAATGTGGAATCTTGGTCCAGCAACTAACAATTTGATAATTTACAAGAATTAAATCACAACTATATGGGCACTTTCAGTATAAATGAAACCAGAAAAACAGTAGTAGCTAAATGGAAGAAAGACTCATTCATAGGTGCTCCTAGAAAAGAGGGGAAAAAGGAGTAGGCAAAGTTGCTTCAGTATGGCCCCAAGGGAAAAAAAAATTTAATCAAGATTGCTGCCTAACCAGGAGGCAGGCTTTGCAGCTCCCACATACTTATTCAAGAAAAAATTATGAAGTTTACATCAAATCAAGTAATGATCAATAAATACAATGAAAACTGACAGTTAAGTGAAGTTTTCCACCACAGAACTGCATAAAAAGTCACAGAGACATCCTCAGACAAGAAGAAGGAAGGCTCCTCGATCAAAGGGGAATCCAGTGAGACCAAGAAAGGATATATGTAGCAAGAGAGGAGGGGGTCCCCTGAAAGAGCCCCAGGTAGGGACTCTGAAGACCTCAAAAAGCAATCAGCATATAGACTACTACTCAGATCCAGACAGCCCAGGCCCAAGAGCTCAGAAATCCCTAACATTCTTTTGTGAGACACCAGAGAGGGTTCTGATGACCCAGCATTCAGAAACATAAAGATCCAAGAGGGCCAAATTTCATGAGGTAGTGAGTGGTCAATTCTATTCTGAATGTCTGATGAGGGGAAAGAAAAGGGAGGATAAAAGGAAGAATACACTAGTACAAAAAGAAGAAGGGAGGGGGGATTGCAATTCCTCATAAGTGAGTACATAAGAACAGTATATAAACATGAAGCAAAAAGATGGAGTGGATATTAGATCAACTTAACTCTTACCTGAAATGGACAAGAGGATTGAACCCACAAACCCATACACAAACAGTTTGATGTAGAAATATGTCAATCTCAACAGGGAGCCAAGCTAGCCGGAGGAGAGAGTGTGGGGTTGTTAAAGAGGGAGGATACCACTGGGAAGGACACAGTTACAAGTAAAACAAACTTCCTGAACCTCAAAGGGGAATGAGGATGGCAGTTAGAAGAGAAGAAAAAAAAGCAATTAGAAAAAGGCAAGAACTAGAATCTATGTGAGTGCCTTGTATTGCCTCTTAGACAGGTGGGAAATGACTATAATTAAATACTATTATGCCTTAAGAAATGATAAAGAGATAATTTCAATAGCAATGGATAGTATAAACTGATGCAGAGCAAAATGAGCAGAACCAAAAGAACTATCTATACAAGGACAATAACATCGTAAAGAAAAACAACTGCATGCCAGCACTTAGCATAGTACCACAGTACCTAGTACATAGGAGCTATCTTATACTTATCTATTGTCTGAATGACTGACTGACTGAAAAAGACTTAAGAATTCTGAGTTAAGCAATAACCAAACCATATCTTCAGTGGACTTAGGATGATGAAGGATATTACCTACTTCCTGGCAAAGAAGTGATGGACACAAGGTGCTGAGACATACATTTTTATAAAAGTCACTATGTGGATTCATTTTTCTTAACCATGATTATTTGTTTCAAAGATTTTTTTGTTCTCCAGGTTAGTTTTGGGGAGGGAGAAAGATGGGGCTAACAACAGTAATGTGTCACCCCAAAAAAAGAGTCATTGTTAACAGTGTTAAGTGTATAGGATGGAAGGAAGTACAGATAAATATGATAGTTTTGAAAATAGAATTACATGTGTGTATATAAAACAAGCATATTAACTATATATGTACATGTACATATACATATATACACACATATTTTTTAAAGGAAGCAGTATTATGGGAGTATATGGGAGTTTCACAGTTTCATAAAGAATCTTCTTTTAAAAAAAAGAATCTTCTTTTTGTATTCTGCTGTGTGTATGAAAAATATTTCTTTTCTGGTGTTTAAATCCAGAATTTTAAAAATAAATTTGAAAAAATAGTAGCAAGAAATATTATTTCATGTGATACTTGGTAATCCTCTCTTACAGTGGTTATGGTAAACATGGACCATTACTGGAAAAAATGGTTCAGCTTATACACTAAGCATCTATTGTGGAGCCTTAAGAAACAAAGAAATTCTATGAAAAGAATCCTGTAAAACAAGTTAGCATATACATTGACTTCAATGCAAAGATGGTCACACTTAAAGTTAGAAAATATGGTTCAATATGCCCAAAGGGCTATAAAGCTATGCATACCCCTTTGACCCAGCAATACCACTACTAGGTCTATATCCCAAAGAGATTTTTAAAAGGGGGGGGATATTTGTACAGAAATATTTATAGCAGCTCCTTTTTTTTTTTTTGTAGTAAAGAATTAGAAATTGAAGGGATACCTGTCCATGGCTGAACAAGTTGTGTTATATGATTGTAATGCAACACTCTCGTGCTACAAAAAATGACAAGCAGAATGGTTTCAAAAAACCTGGAAAGACACAAACTGATGCAAAGTAAGCAAAATCAGGAGAACACAGTTCATAGTAACAGTGATATTGAATGATGAATAACTGAAAGATTTAGGTATTCTCAGCAATACAATGATCCAAGACAATCCAAAAGGACTCATGATGAAAATGCTATCCACCTCCAGAGAAAGAACTGATGGAGTCTGAATGCAGACCTAAGCATGCATGCTTCCTGCCTTCCTGTTTCCTTTCATTAAATGACTAATATGGAAATGTTTTACATGATTGCCATGTATAACCTATATCAAATTGCTTACCATTTTAGGGAGGGGGGAAGGCGAGGAAGGGGGGAAGTTGGAACTCAAATTTTTTTTAAACACATGTTAAAAGTTGTTTTTATATATAATTAGGAAAAAAGAAAATATTATTAAGAAAACATGGTTCAAGAGGAAGAAATCAAAGAGTCAGAGGCTAGTAAATTATTCAGAAGCTTCATATCTATATATTATGAATATTTTCTTCAAGAAGTAAGCTAGTAGATACTAGACATAGCAAATACCAAATGAAGTCATAAAAATGAGAGTTATTTTTAAAAGAAAATGCTTAATTGATGCTTCTGGTTTTTGTGTTATTGTTACTTCCCAATAATCAACTTTCCATCAAAATTCTCAAAAGAAAAATAACTAACTATGTGAAACATAACACCACAGCAAATGAATCTGACACTCGTAATTCACCAACTTTCTGCTGAGAGGAAGGAAGCGTTTATTATTAGTCCTTTGGAACCTATATTTAATTTGAATTCTGACATATGTTAGCACTGTTTTATCTACATTATTTACTTATTTTGTAAAGTGTTCTCTTAGTTTTTTCTCTCCTCTGCATAAGTTTCATACAAATTTCATATTTTCTGAATTTATCAGCAATCTGTATGTTATAATAATATCCCACTCCATTTATATGTCACAATTCATTCAGCCATTCACCAATCAATAGACACACACTTTTATTTATTTGTTCTTGTTGCCACAAACTGCTATTATGAATATTTTCATACATGTTGACCTTTTTCTGTCTTTGACCTCTTTGGGGTACATATCAAGTAGTGGGATTACCAGATCAAAGGGTATAAACAGTTTATAAATAATCCTTGCCCCCCACCCCCAATGGTTAGACCAAGTAAGTCACAGTTCCACAATGCCTGACTTCCTACAACTCCACCAACATTGACTGTTTCCTTCTTTCATTATTAAATGGGGATGAGGTAAAATCTAAAGTTGTTTTTGATGAGGTACAGGCTCTGGGAACCTCCTTACCTCTATATTTTATGGTTCCCTGACCTCTACAGTTTTAATTTGCATTTCTCTTACTCTTGTTATTTGGAGAATTTTTTCATAAGTTTGTTATAGTTTATGTTTTTTCTTTTAAAAACTCCTTGTTTATAAATTGATTATATCTTAACCAAAAGAAAATGCCCGTTTCCTGACATGAGAATAGTTTCTGAAATAGTTGTCTGTGTGTAGTCAGATCATTAATTGGTTGAGCAATAAAAATTCATATCAATTTACAAGAAATGCAAATAAGAAGACCCTGTGGACTTTTATTTTAGATCAATCACAAATGTTTATTAAATGCTTACTATGTACATAGAAATGGAGTGGAAGCTCACTGATTTATTTTTTTTAGATTTTTTTTTTGCCTTGTTTTTTTTTTTTTTGGAGGGCAATTGGGGTTAAGTAACTTGCCCAAGGTCACACGGCTAGGTTTTTATTTGTGTGTGCATTAAGTGTCTGAGGCCAGATCCAAACTCAGGTCCTTCTGACTCCAGGGCTGACGCTCTACTCACTGCGCCACCTAGCCGCCCCCTTTTTTTAGATTTCTAATATAAATTTCTGAGTTCCAAATTCCTGTGTGCTCTTAAAATGCTAAAATTTCATTTATTTAAAATAAACTAGCAATCCTAAAAAATGGGAAATGGATAATTCAATTCAATAAGCACATACTAAGTGCCTACCATATGCCAGGCACTATATTAAGCACTAGGGATACAAAAAAAAGGCAAAAGACAGTTCCTACACTCAAGGAGCTTTCAATTTAATGAGGGAGACAATATGCAAATATAAACAAAGCAAGCTAAATACAGGATAAACAGGAAATAATTAACAGAGAGAAGGCACTGGAATTAAAGGGGTTGGGCAAGGCTTCCTGTAGGAAGTAGGATTTTAGTCAGGACTTGAAGAAAGAAAGTTAGTGAGGTCACTTATTGCCTTGCCCAAAAAACTTACTGCCCCATTGCCTCCCCCAAAGCACAGACAAAAAGATGCAGTGCTGGGTCTAGAGCCAGGAAGACTCATCTTTCTGAGTTCAAATCTGGCCCGAAACACTTACTAGTTGTGTGACCCCAGTTGGGTAATGTCATTTAATCCTGTCTGCCTCAGTTCCTCAACTATAAAATGAGCTGGAGAAGAAAATGAAAAACCACTTTAGTACTTTGCCAAGAAAACCACAAGTGGGATCACAAACAATTGGACGTGACTGAACAACAAAAGGGAGTGAGAATTTAGAGGGAAAGATAATGAGTTCCGTTTTGGACATAATGAGTTTGAGATGTCTACAAGACAACCAGTTCAAGATGTCTGAAAGGTGGTTGGAAATGCAAGATTGGAGGTCAGCAGAGATAGGAAAGATAGATTCCAGAGTCCTTAACATAGAGATGGTAATTAAATCCATGGGAGCTAATGATGATGGGGATGAGATTTGCACTGGTCTCCTAAAAGGAAAAGACCATGCCTTTGGGACCTGGACCCCAAAACCCCTTGAACCTAAATCTCTGCCAGAGGCACCTGGCCCATCCCAGGCAATAGTCCTGTTAACTGCCCTTTCCTTGTGGCCCTCAAAGTTTGTACCTGGCCCACCTCCAGCTATCTGCCACCCCTAGATCCCATCCAAATCTTCCCACAAGCCTTTCTGTATAAAAGCGTCCATCTTGCCCCCATTAAATTGCTCAGATTCTTAAAATCTGGCCCGCTTGTATTGGCACCACAAAAAGCACAGACTCACTAGGAATCTCAACCACTCCAACCAGAGTTTTAATTGGAATGAAAGAAGATTTGAGTGGCTGAATTTTTTTGAAGCAGATCCAAGCCCATTGCCCTTGCATTTTAGGGTTCATAAGACCCCTAGACTCAACACTGAGATCACCAAATGTAGTAGGACAGAAGCAGAAAAGAAGATGACCCAGGACAGAATCTTAAGGGACCCCATGGTTAGAGAGTATGATTTGGAAGAAGATCTAGCAAAGGAGACAGAGGAGTGGTCAGAGAGATAGGAGAAAAACCAGGAGAGTCCCAAAAACCTAGAGAAAAGAGAGTATCAAGGAGGAGTGATCAAGAGTGTTAAAGGCTGCAGAGAAGTCAATAAGACTGAGGACTTACTTCAGAAATTTAATATATCTTAAATAAGCTCCAAAGTAAGAAGCCAAAAGAATCTAAAAACAATATAGCAAAAAACCAAACAAAAGACCGCTTGTTATCCTTGCTAAGCAGTGGGACAGGGCAGAGGAAAGGTGGCTGCCCTACCTCACCCATTTAGAGTACAATCTTGTCTGTAAAACATTATGATGTTTTCAGGTATACATAGAGGGCACAGGACCAATTTAATAGGAAGGGATGATACTTAAAAGGTGAAATTAAGAGGTGAGAGAAGAATATGAGAGGAGATGGGGAGAGACAGAATGGGGTAAATTATCTCAAATAGAAGAAGCAAGGCAAAATGGTTACAAGGAGGGGAAGAACAGGAAGGCAAAAAGGCAAAACCTTAGCCTCATTCAATTGACAGAGAATGACATACATACTAAATAGGGTTTCTCACCCTACAGGAGAGTAGGGAAGAAGGGGATGAGAGGGGGGTCAATGGAAGGGAGGGCAGGCTGGGGGGGGGAGTTGGAAGCACCCACTTTTGAAAAGGGACAGGACCAAAGTGGGGAGTGGACCATGTGGGAGGTGGGATAGGAGGGAGGGAAATATAGTCAGTCTTTTACAATATATCTACTATGGTAATGTTTTGCATAGCTACACATGTACAGCATATACTGAGTTGCTTATCTTCCTTTTAAAACCAAATTAAATATATATATATATATAAATACTATGATTAATACTATTTTGCATATAATTGGGAGGTAAGATATACAGGCATTGGAACACGAGGATTCACCTTGCCCTCCTGGAAAAGTCGAAGGGGGTATGGGAGAAGAGATGGGAGAGAACCGACTGGATGAGGGGATATCCTATGAGACTGCTATTCTAGGGTGGTGGGTAGGGGAAAAATGGGGGAAAATTTGTAACTCAGAATCTGACAGAAATGAATGATGTAAACTAGAAATTAATAAAGCATTTGAAAAAAAACATTATGAAGGTGGATAAATGAATGAAAAAGCACTTATTAAGCATATATTATATGCCAAGCACCGTTCTAAGTATTAGGGATACTAATACAAGTAAACAGACAGTTACTGCCCTCAAAGAGTTTACAAGGTAGAAGACCTAACCTCCAGGGAGTAGCAGCCAGGAAAGAAGGAATGGTTTGGTAACATTGATTTCATTATTGTTTTCAAGGCACAAATTAGAAACTGGATTTGGGAGTTCAGGAAAGGTAGAGAAAATCAGGGTATACATAGGAGCAGCATTCCAGGAAAATGGCTGGAGAGTAGTGTGATAGGTGTGAATCCGGGATAGATATGATGAAAGTCTGTGGTCCTAGGGCAGGAAAGAACCTGTGGTGTCAGGCTGGAGGTAGAAGCTAGAGTACAGGAAGCTGTTAGATCTGAATCTGGGCTAAATCTATCCTAGACTAGAAAATTTAAGTAATACCATCTTATAAAACAGTGAAGACAAGTAGAAGGGAAAATAAGCCTAGAGAAAGCTTATCCTAAGAGTCAAATACATCATATAATCCCAAGATCACCAATAAAATAAAGAGATTAAATTGGATGACCTCTAAGATCCCTTCTAGCTCCAAATTTATGATACTTTGATCTTCCATTACCTGTCTTCACTGACAGTTTTTACATATGTCCTTTTAAAGTCTGAGCTCAATGAGTTTCCCTGGTGATAATGGTATCTCTTTAGATGTCATTTGCCCCCTTTTTTCCATCCCTCAGAGGAATCATCTTAAAATGTGTCATTAGAAGTTCATTCTTCCTCCTCCTTCTTTCATTCCTCCCATCTTTCTTCAGTCAACTTTGGTTGTTTTTTTTTTTGTTTTGTTTTGTTTTTTTGTTTTTTGCTTTTTTTGGAGGGGGGAGGGCAGGGCAATTGGGGTTAAGTGGCTTGCCCAAGGTCACACGGCTAGTAAGTGTGTCAAGTGTCTGAGGTCAAATTTGAACTCAGGTCCTCCTGACTCCAGGACTGGTGCTCTATTCACTGTGCCAGCTACCCACCCCAGCCAACTTTGTTTTTAGAGTCCTACAACATAAGATCCTATTCAATGAATTATTTGAAATTGACTCTTAACGTATGGACTGCAAATCAAACCATGTATAGCGTCTCCTTCCTTATAAATGACAAAAATCTAAGATGACACGGGTACTTCATTTCAAGTTTCCTTAATCAGCTAGTTTTATTTTTTTATTAGTTATCTACCTTCTGAAAGATGTAATTATCAGCAGAGCATATCAAAAATTTGTCAGATGTGCTGCTAATAGCTGAGAGAGACCTCTAGCTTTTATCAAGGTAACCAAAGTTCTTGACCATAACTCCTCCTATGCTAGCTTTGTGATTTATAACAAGAACTAAATATCCATTATATTCCCCACCATGATATCTTTTTTATCTCCCTTCTTTCATCATCAATTATATACTTTCCACTATGCTTCTTTCCTATAGCTAGGAAATTTCAACATAAGTAGTAAATATCTATGTCAAACATAGCATCACTCTTCTACTCCTTCTGGTCTTTTGGTTTTAAATCCAGTATTCTACTATAGCAGAATATAGCAGTTCTACTATATTCCCCAGTTTCTCATGGGGAATAAATGGAATATCATAGAATTGTAGGACAGTCCAAAATACCTCTCCAGTCTGGTAAGCCTAGCCTCTTTTGTGGTCATCTGATTCTAGAACCCTGAGACATGTCTTTTTCTCCTTCATAGAACTCTTGGGTCTTGCCCTTTTCTAGAAACTTTCATGTGAAAGCATTAGTACCCCACATATTCTTTGTCATCTCACTAAAACAGAAACTGTTACATCCCTCTAAAACTAGGGCCCTTACCTACAACATCAGGTGCACAGGCAGTCTCTCTGCCATGGTATTGGAATGACAGTGTTAGGATCAGCAGGCATGCCCACAGACCCGATGGAAGGTGCCAGAAGACTGTGTGGCCTCAGAGAAGTCACTTAACCTCTCTGGGCCTCTGTTGTATAGCCTATAAAATGAGGAAGTTAGATTGATATCCTTCAAACTCCAAATATATGTTCTATAGCATTCATGTGAAAGTAGCAAGAGAAAGCTTTATCTCAAAGAAAACCCATCTCACTTTCCTCCTTTGTTTGCAGAGGTGTGAGGTAGAACAGTACATATACTGCCAGATTTCATTAATATTTTAGTTTTGCTATACACTGTTTTTTTTTCCTTTCTTTCTTTCTTTTTTTTTTTTTGCTTTTTGGAGAGCAGTTGGGGTTAAGTAACTTGCCCAAGGTCACATGGCTAGGTTTTTGTTTGTGTGTGTTAAGTGTCTGAGGTCGGATCGGAATTCAGGTCCTTCTGACTCCAGGGCCAACGCTCTATTCACTGCAACACCTAGCCGCCTTTCCTTTCTTTTTAATTCTTTGTTATAAAGGCTGGTTTTCTGGGTGGGGGAAAGGGAGGGATCTATTAGGAAATGAAGTGACAGAAAACAAAAAAATAAATAAAATTGGCTTAAGGAAATAACATCAAGAGATATGGAGAAATTATGGGAGTTTTTATTTTTAAGGAAAACAACTCATTGAGTTTTTTTAAAACATTTCTACATATTCTTATTCAGTAAGTATTTTAAATTCCTACTTATATTCCCAATAGTCAGTAAACAAGCATTTATTAAGCACTTACTATGTACCAGGCATCATCGTGCTAAAGAATGTAAAAAAAAGACAAAACCCACATAGCTTGTGTCTTCAAGAAGTTTACATTCTAGTGAGGAAGACAACATGCAAAAAATCACACTTAAGATACACACAATGTAAAAGGAAGGTAATTTCAAATGGAAGGCAGTAACAGTGGAGCAGATCACGGAGAATACTGAAGGAAATGACCAGGTTCCTCCCCTCAAGAAGTCTGCATTATTATTCAGAATACAAGACTTATACACAAGATAAGTGTCAAAATATATGGGGTAGGCTGAAAATGCTATAGGAATATTTAAAAAGCTTATGAATGGTGATTGCTGGAAGAGCAAGGAAGACATTATGGAAGATGCGGAATTTGAGCTTGGCACTAAGAGAGGGGAAGGAAGACAGGAAAAACCATTAACTAGATGTTAATTCAATCATCAATAAATACAATCCAAGACATCAAGTTTGAAACTTGAGCTATTGAATTTGACACCAGAAGGCTGGAAATTAGGGAGTAAAGGAACACTAAAATATTAAATAACAATAACTTAAGCAATAAATAATGCAGAGAGAAATAAATAATAAAAAGGTATCTTCCCCATCCTCCAAACAACCCTATTCTCTCTTCATATAGGTGAGATATCTTTCACCATAAGGTTCTCCAATCAAAATTTGTGTACCAATAAAATCAACTCTACATGTACATTCTGGGTTTTTTTTTTCTGATTTGATTATATAATTCTGATTTATTTTTATCTTGTAGACTTGAAAGGAAAAACTACAACATGTTGCTGAATTTGTAACAAAATTAAAGAGGCAAAACAAAAATCTTATGGGAAAAGCAAAAGGGAAAAAAAGTGGCTTGCTTTTATTTGACTTTGTTATTAAACATTTGTATCATATTAAATGAAATGCAGGCAAACCCTATACAACTCTCTGCCAATCAACATTAATAAACATGACCATCCCTCTAAAGCTATTGGGCTTTCATTCAGGCAGTTCTGATACCCAGGATCACATAGCTAGTAAGTGCCTAAAGCCATATTGAATTCAGGTCCTCCTGACTCTAGGGCCAGTACTCTATCTACTATACTACCTAGCTCCAGTACTTTTCATCAGAGTTAGCTCTAGATTTCCTCCAATCATCTCTGTTCCTATGGGACTATTTGGCTCATTAGCATCATTTCTCCTAAAGTCACTTTTTTTATGGATCTAATTCACAACTTTAGGTAGGTTGTATCTATAGTATAAAACCCTAAATCAACAAGTTTCAGCTTTCAAATCTCTGTGCATAGCATAACTACAAGACACAAATAGGAAGGATAGATAGATGGTACAGGAAACTTATACAGGAGGAAATGGACAATTCATTTCCATTTCCCCCCTCATGATGACTGCCCATTTGTCACTATTTAATAGAAGAAATTAAAAGACAACAAGTAGTATGGCAACTGATTTCTCCTTTTCTATAAATCATGTTGGAACATTGTTGGAAACACATATGTACAAGACAGGAATCTTCTGCTTCATTTTCTCTTTAGTTATAGCATTCTCCCACTACCATTCCATTCATCTACACTGTGCTCACTGGCATTATATTCACTGCCTACTACACTCACTGACATCATGGTAAATCTACACCACAAAAGGTATCATGAGTCAACAACCCTATGCCACTGGTTTTATGAAGACAATTTAGAATTGTCCTGTATTCCTTCCACAATACCCCCTTCCTTTCATGTAATTTCACTGGCAAAAATGGTCATAAATATTCTCAATGGGTTACAAATATGGTCTTACATTATATTCAATCAGAAGAGTCTGAGTTCAATTAGACCAAATCTGGTGAGAATAAACTTGAAAAATACTACCAGAATTCAACAGATTTTAAAGTCATTTCCTCATAACAACTCTAAAAGATAAACAGAATAGGGACTGGGATAGGCAAGGTGAGCTGTCATTCAGAAAGCACAGATCTGACTATATCACTTCCCTATTCAGAAAGGTCCAGTGGCTCCATTATCGTCTTGAGAATAAAATATAGGCCTTGATGCTTGACATTCAAAACCCTCCATAATTTGGATTCAGCCTACCTTTCCAAGCTACCTTTCCAGTGCAGCCACTACTAAAGCACCTCTTTTCAATAACCTATTCAAGTTCCAGTGGCTAATAAGAAATACTTTGTCCCATACTCCTTCTACTAAAACGACACCAAATTATTACTTTAACTTAATAGTTACTACATGGATTAAATTTGTTTGATAGTTTTAATTCTTTCAAGCTACCCTAGGGCTTTCTTGCCTTAATTCAATCCATGTTCTAGTCCTGCTTCAAAAAAACAACATCATGGAAAAAAAAAAGAAGACAAGGGGAAAAAAAAGGACTATTATAAGAAAGGTCTTCTACATTTATAGCTTTTGCTATTTCCTCTTTAATTTACCTCCCAATTATCTCAGTAAAATGAATCTTATTAACATAAGTTGAATACTAGGAGCCAGACTCAGGATCACATGACTCTGGATGAAATCACAGAAACAACTGCTACTGACCTCTCATGCCACAACATTCTGACTCAACATAAAGCCATTATATACTTAAGTACTCACTCACCTTTAAAATTATTTGGAATATTTTACCTCCCCTCAACTCTATACTGCAATCTGCCAGCCTATAATTTCCTTATCCTTGAAATATTCCTAACCTTGAAAATATGAGTATTTTTCAACAATGACAGAACCCTCGCTGATTTAAAAGCTGGAAACCTTAATTGATTATATATTTTTACTGAATTCTCTCTAAACAGCATATCTAACTTTCCTATAACCATTCTGCTAAAAGTAAACTATTTAACTCCTACCCTACAAAAACAGAACAAGTCTATATGTAACACATTTCTGTGGTGTAATCAATCTGATTGCTTAGACCATATGCAAGATCAATAGAGGCCACCATTAGAAACTAATTAAGACTGTTGAAATGACTGGATTGGACCTGTCAGGGTCAAGTTTGGAGGTAACATATTCAGGGTCATTTTTGCTTCCTAGCTCTATTAGTATAAAAAAAAAACCTAGGAGTTTCAAGGTTTATTTTTGTTTTTCTAAAAGTTGCTATAGTAATCCAAGATTTAAAAAAAAATCTTTTGCCATTTATTCATGAAACTAATTTAAAGTTCAATGTAAAATGAATCACTTTTTTTTGCCTGTTTGTTGCAATAATATATCGTAAACACCATCTGTCCTCTGTATACTAAAAATGCTAGTTTGCGAAGCACTTTCATGTCCTCTGATGAAAGGAACTCTATCAATAGCCTCCCTATTCAGCTGCACTAATTTTCCCCTCCTTTCCCCATCCTACAGTCAACTTTATTGAGACTAAGTAGTTTTTCCTTTTTTCATAAAGAACATCACAGACATTTTTTTAAAAAATCAGTCTAATTCAGCTGGAAAACATTTTGAAGGCTAGGAATTATATTATACTTCAATATTTTCATAATTAGTCTTCCTTTAAAAATAATGTACAATATTTACATAAAATTAGAAAAAATAAAATACTATTAAGTGGGGGAAAAAAGTTAAAATCACGTACAATTCTGAGTTTATACTGGCATTTTTAGAATTGAAATGTTTTTTTACATGGGACTTTCTGGTATTCATTAATATCTGACTTTCTTCCAAGTTGATCTAAATCCAAACCCTCACCCAAAAGCTCATTCATTCTTTTTTTTTTTTTTGCTTTTTGGAGGGGGGAAGGCAGGGCAATTGGGGCTAGGTGACTTGCCCAAGGTCACATGGCTAGTAAGTGCTAAGTGTCGGAGTTCGGATCTGATCTCAGGTCCTCCAGACTCCAGGGCCAGTGCTCTATTCACTGCCCCACCTAACCACCCCAGGCTCATTCATTCTTTTAACTTGATAGCTAATGGTTTGCCACCAAAATCACCAAGATTACTTTATCTTAAAAACACCTTTATTAAAAAGAAACTTTTTTGGTTCCCCTTCTATTCCTGAGGATCATAACACAAATTCTGAAAATTCTCATACCTACTTCAAAACATTTTCTCTAGTTAAGTAAAACATAAATAAGGAATCGAGTCTTCTAACCCAGATCTTTTATTTGTTTGCTCTATAAAAATAAGTCATACTTCAGTCTTTATAAAGCTAACCTGGGTATAAGACAGCAATCACTTTTCTATGGAGAAAAATAATGTGCCAATCTAAGCTTAGACTTGTTTTTCCTTTTCAAGGGTCTGGGGCTCCCTCATTTCTGTACTCTCTTGAGACCTTAGCTCAAGAGGTGAAGGAACTCTTGAGACTATCTAGTCCAACCACCTCATTTTACAGACAAAGAACTTGAGTACCAAACAGGGTAAGCGGGATGCCCAGAGTCACAAGGAAATAAGCAGAGCTGAGCCTCAAACCTAAATCCTCTGACTCCAAATCCAACACCCTTTCCATTATACCAGGCTTACTCTGGCTGCCCAGGAATGGGGATGAGGGTTTCAAAAGCATGCTGTTCACAGCAGGCAGCTGCTTGGAGCCCCCTCCTCCCACTAGAATTTTTCTGAAAAGGACAAATTGGCCCTTTTCCCTAAATACTCCACAGGGTATAGGAAGCACTCCTAATAACCAGAACTACTTCAAATTTCTATAATGCCTTAAGGTTTACAAATTATTTTCAACACAACCATTCTACGAGTTAGGTGGTGAGTATTGCTATTCCAATTTTAAAGACAAGTAAAGTTAAATCGACTTTCTTTTCAAGTCAGTCTAGATCTATACACTCATCCACAGGCCCATCAATCCTCTGACCTTGCTGCTATTTGTTTACCAATCATTTCATTGGAATTAATGCTCATACAGCTAGTAAGGAAGGAGTCAAACTCAGATCTCTTTCAGGTACAATTCTTGAATTTACCAGCTAAGCTGATTGTGAACATACCCACATAAACTACTAAAATTAAGCAGAGTGACACGTGTACACAAAAGAGAATAATCTATCTCATCCAACATTTTTATAGTCTAACAATTCCCTGCCTTATCCAGTTAATAGGTACAAGAAAACAATGAACAGATTAACTCAAATCTTCAGAACATGACCATCAAGCATAACAGTGGCTTCTGAATAAATAAAAGGTTACAAAATCAGAGAGAAAAAATTGATGAGTCAATGTGCACACTAAGAAGCAGGATGAGGATAGAAGGCTAGGGGCAAAGGAATGAGGGACGAAACCAAAGCTAACTAGAGATCTGGAGAGAGATGAGAACGTAGCAAAGTACTGCAGAAGAGTACGGGAGAACTGGCAGTGGCTAGAGTGCTAAAGGTGTTTAAGAAGGGTGCTGAGGCTAGTGTGAAAGGAAGGCTTAGAAAGACCGGAGGGATGTGGGGTGAAAGTCAGCCACAGAAGAGACTTCAGACATGGTTCCTGCAAGATGGAAGAATGTGATAGAAGCAGAAGACATGTAATAGGACATAGATAATTGGAAATACAGTTTTAAAACTAACCTCCATTGCTGATAGCTGTAATCCCTCGATAAAAATCTTCAAAACTGATGATACCAAGTCCACTGGGATCCAGATATTTGGTCAAATCCTTCACCTGCAATTACAAAAATGAGAACTTAACCAAAATATTTCCATTTTAAAAACTATGCATGAGGAGTGGCTAGGTGGTGCAATGAATAGAGCACCAGCCCTAGAGTTGGGAGGAACTGAGTTCAAATCCGACTTCAGACACTTAACACAAAACTAGCCATGTGACCTTGGGCAAGTCACTTAACCCCAATTGCCCTACCTTCCCCCCTCCAAAAAGCAAATAAATAAACAAACAAGTAAATAAATAAAAACTATGCATGATATAAATAGAAAAGTTACAAAAGAGGAAATAAAAACTGTCATTAATCACATGAAAATATTTCAAACTCTCTAAGTCTAATTACTGAAGAAGTATAAATCAAGAAACTTTATACTACCTTACAACTATTACATCAAAAAATATAAAAAATGGTCAAGTCCAATGTTGGCAGAGCTGAGGGAAAACAGGAATACATCATTGATAAGATTTCAAATTAGTGCAAATATTTTGAAGAGTAACATAGATGTAGAGTTTGAAGAGACTTCAAGGGTCATCTAATTTAACCTCTTCAATTTAAAGACGAAGAACTGAGGCCCATAGAGATTAAGTGACTTGTCCAAAGCCACACAGGCACAAAGCTTTAGAGATGGGATTCAAACCCAGGTCCTCTGACTCCAGAGCCAGCACTCTTTCCACTGTATGACACTCATTGCTAGAACTCCATACCAAAAACATCATAAGAGGAAAAAAAGGATCTATATATACAGAAATGTTAATAACTGCTTTGTATTAATAAAAAATTAGAGATAATCTAAAATCCAACAATTGAAGAATGACTAAACAAATCAAGCCATATTATTATAATCAAGTATTATAATACTTGAATTATAAATATGAAAGAAACAAGTAAACAATGAAGAACCTATAAAAGGTGATATAAAATGAAATTATATTTATATTATATAAATTATACACATTATACAAATATATAATTACATACATTATAAAAATTGAGAACTTTTTTTAAAGAAAAGAAGAAATTTAAAAGTAAAGAAAAATAAGGAAAGAGGTAATGAAAAGAATAAAGAAAAAGAGAACATGGTCAAATGTGGCAGAACAAAAATTGGATCTGCTTATTTGCTGACTAATTATTTTGCTTTTGTCCTATTGAAAGTCAGGGAGCAGGGTGCCTAGGTGGCACAGTAAGAGCCCCGGCCTCGGAGTTGGGATGACCCGAGATCGAATCCGGCCTCAGAAAGTGAGCACCCACACATAAATAATGACTAGCCGTGTAACCTTGAGCAAGTTACCCAATTGCTTAAAAAAAAAAAAAAAGAAAGTCAGGGAGCTTGGGAAAGATTTTACTAAAAGATTTTTTATTAAAGATTTTTTTAAGGGGCGGCTAGGTGGCGCAGTGAGTAAGAGCGCTGGCCTCGGAGTTGGGATGACCTGAGATCAAATCCGGCCTCAGAAAATGAGCACACACACATAAATAATGACTAGCCGTGTAACCCTGAGCAAGTTACTTAACCCCAATTGCTTAAAAAAAAAAAATATTTTTTTATCTTTGTTTTTGTTGACAAGTTTATAAGGCAAAAACACTTTAAGTAGAAATGTATTATGTATCTGAACATTTTATATAAAAATAAGCTGAATTCTAAAATGTATGGTTTTACTTTGAATGAAAAAATAATAAACTCTTCTTCTGAAGAGAGGAGCAAAGTTGGAAGGAGCATTGCAATATAGAATCTGGAAAAATAAATTCTATGAAGGCAAGGACTGTGGCTTATTCTTCTTCGTATTCCGTGATATCTAACACTCTATCTTACATATAACAGATACTCTATATAGTCGTTATACACACACACACACACACACACACACACACACACACTATATAGTTGTAGAAATATACTGAATTCCTGGGACTTTGAGGAAAAGAAATTGGCTAGAAACTGTTAAATAAATGATAAATCACATTTCTAGAGGGGAAGAATAAAACTTTTTGAAGTTTTACTAGTTAGAGCAACTCTGTTGTTAAGAGATCATGAGTGGTATAAACTCATTATATGACAGGTTTGAACATCATGCCTATTATGTGGTTCTCATTACAACTAAAAAGAAAATGTACCTTGAACCTTGATAAACTCACATTTTCTAAAACTCTTATTCCATGAAATAACTTAAAAGTCTATATTAATTTTTTAAATTTTGACATAGACCATCTTTACATATGAAGCAAGTAAATAGTCTTAAGAATCTTTTAAAAATGGAGAATTAATAAAATGGAAAAGTTAAAAAGGTTTTAAAAATCATCTAATACTAATAAAAAATAAAGTGAATGGAACCAGGAGAACAATCTATACCATTACAGGAATACTGCAGAGATAACCAATTCTGAAAGATTTAATAACTCTGATCAACAAAATGACCCACCACAATTCCAAAAGACCCATGATGACATGCTATCCACTTTCAGGTAGAGAACTGATGAACTCAGAGTACATATTGAAGAATTTTTTTTCTTTCTTTAAAAAAAAAAGACCAATGCAGAAATCTGTTTTGTATGACTATACACATTTATAATGGGTTTTATTTTTCTTACCTTTATAATGGGATGAGAGATGGGGTAGAGGGACGGAGAGGATTTAGAACTAAATAAATAGTCTCTGTGCTTTAAAAAAAAAATTAAAAACAAAGAAAGAGGGGAAAAATCATTTAATCCAATCTTCTTATTTTACAGATATAGAAACTGATCTAGAGAGAAAGTAACTTGGCCAACACAACATAATCATTTCCAGAAATTAGATCAAAACCTGGGTTTCCTGATTCTTGGTTCAGTTCCTTACATTATATGGTTTAGATTAAGATACAGATTTTCTTCTTCAGAACAATGATATATTTATATTCTTAAAAGTACTTTTTTACTCATGTAGTTTAAAAACATTATTCATCTCAACATCAATAGGTTTTAGGAACATAAAACCTGTTAGGGTCTCAGTTTTGCATTTTGGCCACATGTCATTTCCAAAGTTACAGAACTGTACACAAATACCTAAGTCTTATATTAACTCAGGGACTACAGATGTATTTGGTCTTATCAGGCTAACCAGTGATTACAGCAAATATTGAGTTGAAATAAAGGGGAAAAAACCTTTTATTTATACATATACGTTACATATATAATATAAAACTGTAATGATTACTCACGGCCTAAATTTAGCATTCTATCAAACTACAAGAAAGGGAGTTGGGATATGAGGATGGTGGGGCAGGGGAGAAGGATGAATGTAAAGGATATGCCAAGTATGAAAACATCCTAGAAATAACTCTTCAATCTTTTTACTATAACCTATCAGCCTTTAAACCCCTACACCATTTTGATCTGATTTCCTTTCAAAGTATTACACATTCCTATGGTGGAGCTATAAGAGCAAAAGAAAGTTTGAGATGACAAATAATCAGAAGACAACTGTCACCCTGAGTAAGTTACTTTCTCTCTCTAGTTTAGTTTCCCCATCTGTAAAATGAGAGGATGAATTAGATTATTTTTCTTTGTGTTTAAAAAAAATTTAAATCTGTTTTTCAAGCAGTTTTAAAATTCTTTTTTCTTCATTTCTGAATTCTCTCTATTTCTCTAACTCTTCTCCCACCCATTGAGAAAGCAAGGAAAATAAAAAATCTGGGTTTAAAAAAATTATTTAAATTTATTTAAATAAAAGAGAGTAACCATAGAGGAAAGACACAAAAATCTCTTTAAATCCAGAGATGGTTTTTTTTCTATGTATCTATTGCAGATTAACTAGCAGATTATCTACTCACAATTAAGTTGTAGAGCCCTACAATAATTTATGTCTATTTGTAACCAAGAAATCAAGATATCACCTAATCTAACCTCCTCATTTTATAGATGAGGAAAATAAGAGTGAGATAAGTGAAGGGATCTGTCTAAGATCCAATGATTACATAGAGTTAAATATTTTAAAAGAGACCCCCTGGGGCAGTTAGGTGGTACAGTGAATAGAGCACTAGCCCTGGAGTCAGGAGGACCTTAGTTCAAATTCGACCTCAGACACTTGACACTTAGATATGTGACCCTGGGCAAATCACTTAATCCCAATTGCCTCACCCCTCCCCCACCCCCCAAAAAGAGACCAACCCTGGAGGTAATCTAGTCCAACCTCCTCTTTTTATAGATGGAGAAACTGAGAAGCACTACTTGGGTAGCAAGTAGCAGGGCTAGGAAACAAATCCAAGTGCTCTGATTTCTAACCATACACCATGCTACATCATTTCTTAAGAAGGGGGAAATACTTATATTTTTATTTACAAATTCAAACCTCTTCTATACCTAAAGACCTACTAGTCATTTTATTTGACTTCCTTTACAATATTTTAATTTTTTTTGTCTTTATTAATTTGTTCATTTACTTTGAGTTTACAAGATTCAGTTCCCCAGTTCTTTGAGTTTCAAATTTTCTCCCCCTCCCCATGGTGGCATATAATCAGATACAGGATCAGAAATCCTTTTTTTTTTTTTAAGTTGTTAAACAAAACAACAAAGCAAAGTACAAATAAGGTGGAACATGCAGTTCTCTTGCAAAAGATATTCAAGACTGCAGGGCTCTGTTTTAAGTAATGAGTTTCTATAACAGCAGCAGCCTAGCAACTGGCATGAAGATGAATATTTGGAGGTTAAATTTATTTATGAATAAATACAAGAATTTTAGCAAGACTAGTATTTTTCACAGACAACGAATCACAAAAAGAAAAAATCAAGGATACTAAAGTATCTACTATGTAAATGCTATTTTCTTTTTTTTTTATCTTTATTAATTTGTTTGTTTACTTTTAGTTTACAAGATTCAGTTTCACAATCCCTTGAGTTTCAAATTTTCTCCCCCTCCTTCTTTCCCCCATGGCAGCATGC
Organism: Gymnobelideus leadbeateri; assembly: GCA_011680675.1. NCBI lineage: Eukaryota > Metazoa > Chordata > Mammalia > Diprotodontia > Petauridae > Gymnobelideus > Gymnobelideus leadbeateri. Next base: position 435,582 of record WOXC01003603.1, read on the forward strand.
AATCAAGTATAGAATCTACAAATACTTTCACATTAGACATTAGTCAAGTTATAAAGAAGGATTGCAACGGATGGAATGAACAATGAGAAAGAGGAAATAAAACCAAACAAAAAAAAAGAACAAGAGCAGGCAGTTTGCTTCAATTTGCATTAAAACTCTGTTCTTTCTAGCTCCTTCTCTGAATGTAGACTTCTCTTTCCATCATGAGTCTTTGGAGTTGTCTTATAACCCTACATTATAAATGCTATTTTCTACAAATGAGTTGACAAGAGTTTTCCAGACAGTTAGTCAATAAGCATTTATTAAATGCCTACTATATTCCAAGCACTGTGCTAAGCACCAGGTGTTGTGCCTGTTTTTCCCCATTTTCCACCCCCACCCCACCTCAAGGAAGTGAGCAGACTGCCAGATCAGCTCCTTCCTCCCTCACTGGGTCTCCACTTTCCAGTCAGCTCACCTGCATAGAAGTGGGCAGGCTTCTGAGTCGGACCTCGGGAGTTTCTAGATTGTGTACTGACCAATCACTACTTTCCTAAGGCCCCCCTTTATAAGCTGAGGTCCTGGCCCAGATGGGGCCTGTTGTTGCTGCTGCTGCTACTGCTACTGCAGTACCTGGGACATGTGGTGATAACTGCTCAGCCTGCCATGTGGCCTGATCAGCCAACATGGCGTTTTAATAAAAGGTCCATTCTAAATTATTACTTGGGTCTTGCTCGCATTAATCAAGGTACAGCAAATTTGGAGGTCTCGCCGAGATATGACAGCGTTCTATGTTGCTGTCCAAGGCCCAAGATCCTCGCTCGGTTTCGGGGGATGGAGGCCCCCTCAGCTTTGACTTCCTTGAGTAGCCGCCATCTGAAATTTTCTCAGAGCTCGGAATTCAAGGCTGAGAAACTCCAGACCATCCCCTGACATTGATCAGATCACATTTCAGCTCTTTGGACCCAGATCTCTGTGTCAGCCTCCGGAGGTGAGTGTTTATCTGTTGTGTTTGTGTGCTTGCCTTTCTATTTGTGTGTAACTAACAACTTCTGTGTTCAAAAAATAGCCAGGGAAACTGTTAGACTTCCAGGTTCTCCTTGTCTCCCCTTTGGAGAAAGAAAGATAAGAAAAGTAGAGGGGTGGGGAGGAAACAGCCCTGGCCAATGCGTGGGGAGCCAGCGAGATTTTGCGGAATAGGAAGAGCTCTCGGCCTCGGGAGTAGGCATCTGCTCGCCCAGATTCCTAGGGGGGCTAGCACCTTATGAAGTTCCAGGGCCCCAGGTCTCGAGGAGGGAAGGATTGCACCTGCCTCCCAACTTCCACCAGCTTCCACTGTGCAGGACCTCAAAATAGGGGTGAATCTGTCCTTTTCGGTTGAGATTTGAGGGCTAGACATGGCCAAAGTACCTCAAGGAGGTACCTCAGTCTCCAAGCAACCTCAGGACGCTGAGATCTTGCTTATAATTGGCTCCAGCTGGTACTGTTGGAATTTGTCTTCTATGTGTCCTATCTATTCCTAATTGGCTATATTGAGCCTGGCTGGGGCAGCCACAAGGCTCATCCGCAAGGCCTCGGCTGGGGTGGGGGTGGGGGGAGGGAGGTGGCGGAGAGGGGCTGGCCAACCTGGCTTCTGGGTTAGGCCAAGCTGACCGAGGGCTGGACTGACCGACCCCTACCCTGAGCTGCCCCTGGCTCAGGCTAGAGAAGGTGAAGGCCCCCGCCCCTAACCTTCAGCCACTTCTTGTGGGGGGTGGGGTGGGGAGGAGGAAGGAGCTGGAAGGGAAGGAGTTCTCTGACCACTGAAGTGGAAAGGGTGGTGGTGTTGGGACCTGCACAGCCCCTCCCCTCAGGAGGAAATTGGGCTGTCGGGAAATTTCTCTGGGAGACTTCTAGGGCTGGGAGAGGTGGGGCCTTCCCTGGGGGGAGACTCTCCAGAGACCTCCTCTTGAGCATTGGGGGAGGTGGGGAGGTAGGCCCCTCTTTGGGAATCCCTCCAATCAAAGAAGCAGGCAGGCTAGATCTCCTGCCTGACCAATTAAAGCCAATTAAGTGTGGAGCTTTGAGATTGGCAGATTCAAAGCTCACTTTCAAAAGATCCACCAAAATTCTCCCTGTTATAATATTTTGAAATTTTTTAATTGGGAAAGTTACAATTTATTTTTAGTCCTGGTCAGCCTGGAATTATAATGAAAGTTAGAAAAACAGACAAACAAAATATCTTTACAAATTCTAAGAATTAATCATTAAGAAATTGGAGGGGGGCGGAGCCAAGATGGCGGAGTAGAAACAGCTCGTCCAAGCCTCTCTGCCCCCAGATTCTCCACAAACCATGTGAAAAAGGACTCTGAAAATCTTCTGGAGCCCCAGCACCCACAGAACGACACAGAGAAGCTAACCTCCCGCTGAGGACAGCCCAGCACCCTGCAGGAAGGACCAGCGCAGTGGTCTGGGAGCCGGCAGCCCGCAGAGCGCAGGAGCCGAGCCGAGCCCAGGTCCACGTGAGCCGAGGTTTTAGCCCCAGGGCGGCAGGGCCAGCAGCGGCTGGAGGAACCCCAGAACACCAGGAACTGTGGAGACGCCAGAATTATCAACATAGACTTGCCTAGGACAAAGTAAGAGGTTAGTGTCCTATGGACTTTGGGACCTGTATTTGGGGAATGCGTCAGCTCCCTCCCCTGGGGGCTAGAAGCCGCTGAGGAGACACGCCATTGTGTAGTTTTCAGAGGCATTTCCGGCTCCCAGCCTACAAATCGTGGGGAGATCCAGCGATCAGTCTTGGGGGGTAATCGCTCTTGCTTTAACCTCCCTGGATCTGGATTGTGATCTAGGGTGGAAGTTGTGGGTGGGTTTATAGCTTGCCAGAAACGGAAGTTGCCCCCCACACGTTCGGGACGAAAATTCCTCTATCTGGCCTTAAAGCCATAGTGTGGCAACAAGCCCAAAAGTCAAGCAATTAAGTGGCAACATGCCAAGGCAATGGAAACAGAAAAATGCAACCCTAGACTCCTATTTTGGGGGCATAGAGCGGGAAAAGGACTGTGAGGTCAGAAGTCCTGCTCCAAAAGCCCCAGGGGAAAACATGAGTGGGTTGCAGGCCATAGAGGACCTTAAGAAGGACTTTAAAAATCAAATAAGAGAAGTGGAGGAAAAATTAGAAAGAGAAATGAGAAGGATGCAGGAAAAGTATGAAATGAGGGTCAACAGCCTGACTGAGGAAAACAACACCTTAAAAAATAGACTAGCTCAAATGGCAAAGGAGGCCCAAAGGGCATTGAGGAGAAGAATGCCTTAAAAAGTCGAATTTGCCAGATGGAAAAAGAATCTCAAAAGTTCACTGAGGAGATTCATTCCTTCAGAGTTAGACTGGAGCAAATGGAAGCTAATGACTTTATGAGAAATCAAGATGCTGTTAAGCAGATCCAAACAAATGAAAGATTAGAAGGCAATGTGAAATATCTCATGGGAAAAACCACTGACCTGGAGAATAGATCCAGGAGAGACAATTTAAAAATTATTGGACTACCTGAAAGCCATGATCAAGGAAAGAACCTAGAAATCACCCTTCAAGAAATTCTCAAGGAAAACTGCCCTGATGTTTTAGATCCAGAGGGCAAAATAGAGGTTGAAAGAATCCACCGATCACCTCCTGAAAAAGATCCCAAAAAGAAAACTCCCAGGAATATTATAGCCAGGTTCCAGAATCCCCAGATCAAGGAGAAAATACTACAAGCAGCCAGGAAGAAACAATTTCAATATTGTGGAAACACAATCAGAATAGCCCAGGACCTGGCAGCTTCTACACTGAGGGATCGAAGGGCATGGAATATGATATTCCAGAGGGCAAAAGAACTGGGAATGAACCCAAGGGTCACCTACCCAGCAAAACTGAGTATTTTGTTTCAGGGGAAAATATGGTCATTCAGTGGAATAGAGGACTTTCAAGCATTCTTGAGGAAAAAACCAGAGTTGAATAGAAAATTTGACATCCAGACACAAGAAGCAAGAGATGCCTGAGAAGGTAATCAGGGAAAAGAAATCAAAAGGAACTTATCAAAGTTGAACTATTTACATTCCTATATGGAAAAGCAATATCTGTGACTGATGATATCTTTCTCATTATCAAAATAATGGAAGAAGGGGGTGTGGTCATACAAATACATATGTGAATGTGTGTGTATATGGTTACAGTTATATATAGATAGAGGGCATAGGTTGATTTTGTTGGGAAGGAAGAGTACTCAAGGGATGAAATTATGAGGTGAGAGAGGAAAGTGGCAAGAGGAGATGGGGAGAGACATGGTAGGGTAAACTATCTCATGTAGGGGAAGTGGGTGCAAAGGAGGGGGAGAATAAGGAAGGCTAAAAAGGCAAAACCACATTCACATTGAATTTGGTTCAGGGAGAAAATGACATACATACTAAATGGGATATCTCAACCTGCAGCAGGATAGGGGGAAGGGGGATGAGAGGAGGGATGATGGATGGGAGGGCATCCTTGGGGTGAGGGGAGGTTGGAAGTACCCACTATAGAAGAGGGACAGGATCATGTAGGGAATGGACCAGGTGGGGGGTGGGATGAGTGGGAGGGAATTATAAGCAGCCTTGTACAATATATCTACTATGATAATGTTTTGCATAGCTAGACATGTACAACATATACTGAATTACTTATATCCCAAGAAGGAATGGGTGACAAGGGAGGAAGGAAATGGATCTGAAATTCAAGGTCGTAACATTAAATGTTTCAAATATATATATAAATACTATTATTAATACTCTTTGCCTATAATTGGGAGATAAGATGTGCAGGCATTGGGACACAAAGATTCATCTTCCTCTAATGGAAAAGTCGATGGGGGTATGGGAGAAGGTATGGGAGAGAGCAGATTGGAGGAAGCGATATCTTGTGGGACTGCTATTCTGGGAGGTTGGGTAGGGGAATAATGGGGGGAAAATGATTGTAACTCAAAATCTGGCGGAAATGAATGATGTAAAACAGAAGTTAATAAAGTATTTGTTTAAAAAATAAAAAAAAAAAAGTACAAGCAAAAAAAAAAAAAAAAAAAAAAAAAGAAATTGGAAATAGGATATTGCTTAAAAAAAAAAAAACAAGTTTTTTTCTTATCTCAGCTCGACTTGTTCCTTGAATTTATAAAAGGAAAATTAATAGCGTTTGTGAAATACTTGTAATCAGAACTGACTGGCATATGTTGGTATCTCTCTAACTTTGAATCCATGCCAGAATTGATAAGGTCAATTATTGTATAAGTCATTTGATGTCATTTGATATTCATTGTTATAAAGGAAAGTGACATAGTCTGAGTAATGGATTATACTAACCCATCCTAACCCCACTTCTGGTCACGTTCCTCCTACTCCTTTTTTGCCCTGGTTTAATCTCTTTGCTAGATTTGTTTCTTCTAAGCTCAGCACCCTTCACTTGCAGATGTCATCTCAGGCTGAGTACCCACTGTCCCAAGACCATGGCCTGGACCTGGCTTCAGCCACATTTTTGCCACTGGCTACAGACCCAGCCCCCTATGAAACAGAGACAGATCTACCCAAATGATTTTGGGTCCCAGCTGTTCTAGGGGAAAATGATCGGGTGCTTGGAATGATGGGGTACTTGGATGTCTGATATTTAGTTTAATCAGAGATACTTTAGTTGAGAGAAAAGAAAGATACCATTTTTAACACCAGGTTAATTCAAACTATCTTTAAAGTCTATGAAAAGCTGAACAAAGCAGATAAGAAGGTTTGGGACAAATGGGGTTCATTCAGCCCCTCCTGTTTCCAGATAGCTGATATCAATTTTAGAAATATGTTGAGAGAGCATGAGGAAGTTTTGGGAAGGCAGAAAGATTTGTAACCTGAGTTTGTAGTTAATAGCTCAATCAAATTTTAGACGGCGCTATCTGAAGGACACTAGTCCATATTTATTTACTATTTAATAATTTGGGGAACGGTAAATTTTACTATTTCTCTAAAGCTTCGATTACAGGAGTCATCATTAAAGCTGATAATGGGATGGCAGAGGCTGCAGGCTGTGGAACTGTTTAAGGTGGATGTCTGCACTTGGAAAAGTTTGGGGACAACCTCAGACACTGCCCAGGTGGGATCTCTCTGACTTTATTTCCCAATTGTGCCTTTTCTTTCTGAAAAGGAAAACTCCCACCTATTTATGCCTAAGCCATGCTTTCAGCACATGGTGACTATCTGAATGACTAATGGAGATGACTCAAGCCTGGAATCAAACAAGGCTAAGGAAGTTTTCCTTCTGGCAATGACATTGTCCCTCTTTATTCTATAGCAAATTCACTGAGAAGTAATATTCAGGGCCAAATAAATGAATAAATATAGAGATAATATCCTTGAAAGAAGGAGATGATAAGATCAGAGGTATGGATTTTTGGATTTTAGCACAAGGATTGTATAAGATAATGGTAAGGGTAAGGCTAATGTTAATTTATTAATGCATCTGTCTGATAATTTTACAAAGGGCAGATGAAATCAATTTTTGAAAAAAGGTTTTTTGTATTTTAAAGGATTCCTATACCTAGTACAGGATTTAGGAAAGGTAGAAATAACAAAGAATAAATAAACTGAAAATTCTCTGTAGTTTCAAAATATGGAACTAATCTTAAGTAACTGTACTAATTTATATTAAGTCAAAATTACCTGGTCACCTCTAGATCTGAAATGGAGAAGCAAAACTCCTTTTTAAAATTCTGTAACTACATGAGGCATTTGGGATTTAAAAGTGTTGCTTAAATGAAATAGGTCACTGGGATACAAGGAATTGTATGTTAATTATGATTCTTGTATAGTTTGTATGTAAATTTTCTTGGTTATCTTGGTGACATGTACCTAACAATGTAATTATGTCATTTTGTAAAACTGTGAGAAAAACCTCATTGTATTAACTGAGCCTAGCCCTGTGTGGCTAAGAAAACCAAACTATTTGTTTGAACCTAGTTTTGCATGGCTAGAAAACTGAACCTTTATATGTAAAATTGTGTTTCTGGGAGCTCTGGCATTGTACATTTGAACTCTAGTCATCTAAGGATTACTCCCTGCAGACAGCTTTCCCAAGAATCTGGACCTGACCTCTATTGGGACAGTTTCTTTCCTGGGGAAATTCAACTAAAGGACCAATGGAAAAATGTAGCCCCCTCCTCTTCCTTGTGACTATGGCCTTGATTGTAGGAAGTCCCTATTAACTGTTAAATTGCTAATTGTTACGTATTCCCACTACCAGCCCTTGGGAACAAAGCTGATTGTCTTGTATGATTCGGCCAGGATGTCTAGGGTTTGACACACCCACTAAAGAAGTGGGGAATGTTGTGCCAGGTTTCCCCGCCCCCACCTCAAGGAAGTGAGCAGATTGCCAGATCAGCTCCTTCCTCCCCCACTGGGTCTCCACTTTCCAGTCAGCTCACCTGCATAGAAGTGGGCAGGCTTCTGGGTCAGGCCTTGGGAGTTTCTAGATTGTGTACTGACCAATCACTACTTTCCTAAGGCCCCCCCTTTATAAGTTGAGGTCCTGGCCCAGATGGGGCCTGTTGCTGGCTGCTGCTACTGCTACTGCTGTACCTGGGACATGTGGTGATAACTGCTGAGCCTGCCAAGTGGCCTGATCAGCCAACATGGCGTTTTAATAAAAGGTCCATTCTAAATTACTACTTGGGTCTTGCTCGCATTGATCAAGGTACAGCAAAGGGATAAACGGCAAACAAAATAAAAGAGCTCCTGTGATCAAGTGATCACAGAAGTGAACAAGATCACTTTCTAATGAGGGAAATAACACATAAGCAACTATATAAAAAAAATAAAGATAAAGATATATACATAGGATAACCCAGGGGATAGTTTCAGAGGGAAGACATTAAGAAACAAACTTGTCATTTCACATTTTAAACAAGACTGGAATAATATTTTGATTACTGATCCAATAGACAAAGAATGAGACTTCGTATTTAACATCCTTTCAATAACAGGTCCTTCCTACCACAAAAAGAATTTAAAGTATATGCAAAACCACTTTTAGTGATGTGGCAAAAATGAAACAGTTCTATGTCTACAAGAATCCAAAGTCATAAAATTCTTTTCAACTAACCTTTTCAGATCATTATGCTTCTGGATAAAGCCAGGCAATAAAATATTTATCTCCTATTATTCAATAATAAAATAACATAATCACAAATTACACTCAATTAAATTATGACAAAAATTTTCCTATTGAACATTTATTGTAAAAAGATTTTGAACAATAAATAGCATATTGTGAGTAATTATAGAAAGCATCATGGATCAAGTTCATTTGATAAAAACAAAAGATTTTCACTAAAAGCAATCTTGGGATAAACTGCCAAAGTAATAGTTTTGAATATTGATGGGAAAAAAAAACACAATATAACTATGTGGCATGGTGGATGAACTGTCAGACCTGGAATCAGGAACTTGAGTCTGAAACCCAGATAGACACTTACTTAGCTATGTGAGTCTGAAAAAGTCAATGAACCTCTCAAGGTCTATTACCTCATTTGTATGATGAAGATGATATTTTATAAGGTTGTTGTGAGTATCAAGTGAGATTAGATAGCTATAGATAGATGTATATGTACATATAAACACATATAAATATACTAATACATAAGGTACTTTGCAGACATTTAAAGCATTACATAATAGAATTATCGTTTTTCCTGCTTTTTCTTTTCATTAGTAAATTAAAGGAGAAGAATATAATCATTTAATGTCTTACATTGCATAAAAGGTTCATAAAGCATTCTTTGCTACTTATATTTTCTAAGACCTACATTTCTTTTTTTTTTTTTTCAAAGCAATTGGGGTTAAGTAACTTGCTCAAGGTTACACGGCTAGTTATTATTTATGTGTGGGTGCTCATTTTCTGAGGCCGGATTCGATCTCAGGTCATCCCAACTCCGAGGCTGGCGCTCTTATAAGACCTACATTTCTACTGAAATATTACATAAAAATGGAATTTTATTGTACTTTGTCTATGAAACAGTTTTCTCACAATGACTAAAATAGGACCATTCACTATTGAAGAAAAAAGCTGGGCCTTAAAGAATTTTGTTAACATTTAAAAATAACCCTAATTATTGATTCCTGTCTTTGAAGATCTTAAGAATTAATTGCTAAATAGAACATAACAGCTGGACAAAACATATAATAATGGAACTACAGGGCAACTTACCTCTAGTTTTTTAATTTAGTCTATATAACATCCTACTGTATATGATTTTATAACTTTACCTACCACTCATTATTTACCCCCAAGTAACTGAATTTCTTTTGGCATGAAAACTCACAATTTAGAGAACCAGTCAACCTTAAGCCAATCACAATGGAGGGCATATAACTGAAACCTCTAATCACTTCCATATTTTTCAATGAAATATTTATTGAATGCAAAAATCCTTTTGACATATTTGGATTGCTAGGAAATTGCTATGAATCATTTTTAAACTATTTGAAAAATTAGGTCTGTATATTTAGTGGTCAAAAGCCAGATATTTAAAGAAATAAGTTTTTATTGATCCTTTGTACACATCACCATAATTTCTCCACTCCCCTTCCCCTTCCAGAGAGCCATTCCATATGATAAATATTTTTTTAAACAACACACCTGATCAATACATCAAAAAAGTCTGAAATATGTGCAATGTGAAACACCTGGATACCTCCCAATTCCACAAAAGGGTTAGGTGGGAGTATTTCATCTCTTCTTTCAAGCCATACTTGCTTCTTATAATTTTGCAACATTAACTTTTGATTTTTGGGTGTGTGGCTATTATTTTCCTACTTTCTGTATTCATAATTTCTTTCAGAAGAGTAATTACACTCATGTACCACAATTTGTTTAATCATTCTCCAACTGATGAGCATTTTATTCAATTCTTTTATACCATAAAAAAGCTACTATAAACATTTTGGTGTATATAGAATTTTTTTTCTTATCATTTGGAAAATACGCCTAGTAAGGAAATGAGAGAATGAGTGGGGTCAAAGAGCATGAATTAATATGATTCATAATTATCTTATTTACATAGTTCTAAGTCAAGTAAATCATCAGCAAATAGGGATAGTTTATGCTCCCTATACCTATCTTTGTGTCTTTAATTTCTTTCTCTCTCACTGCTATTGCTAACATTTCCTGAACTCTACCAAATAATAGTAGAGAGAATGAGCAGCCCTACTTTACTCTGACATTTTCTGGGAAAAGTTCTTATAAAAAATTTTTACCCCATTACATATGATCTTCTTTTGTGCTTATTTTTGGTTTGTTAGCTTTCTAATTTTTAAATATGAATTCAGTTCATTGATCTTCTCTTTTTCCTACATTACAAAGTTGAAGACCAGAAATTTTGGTGTGTTGTTTTAATATCATCGTTTTCTTTTATATGATTATTGTTTCTATGATTTATTCTTTGATCCACTCATTTAGGATTTCATTGTTAAGTCTTTGAGTCTGTCTATTGTTTGTGTTCCCTGAACTGATTACTTTTTATTGTGTTACAGTCTGTAAAGAATGTATTTACTATTTCTGCCTTTTAATATCTGTTTACTACATCTCTATACCCTGAATAATGGTCAGTTTTTAAAACAAAAATTCTATGTAGTGCTGAGAAAAACATCTATTCTTTAGTAAACCCATTCTAGAAGACACTATACATCTTTTTACCTCTAGTTTCTCCAGCAATTTGTTTAGTTCATATTTTCCCTTTTGTTTAGATTTCTGTTAGATTTATCAAAAAATTGAGGGTGGGACACTGAAATCCCTGCCACAATTATATTACTGTCTGTATCTTCTTGTAGTTTAATTTTCCCTTTATGAATTTAGGTGGCAAAGCACTTGGAGCACATAAGTTTAACACTGATACTGTTTTACTGTCTTCATTTATTCAGCATCATGCAGTTTCTTTATTTATAAAATACTGTAATACAGATTAGTTGCATTTTACAACCAATTATAGGAGAACAGACTGCACTGTAATCTTTCTAATGCCTCACTACAACACAGAGGTGATCTGTGTTCTTGAAGGCTATGCAAGTTCTCACAATTTCTACCAAATTGCAAAGTCTTTGTTTTGGGCATAGTAGTGAACTTTTTGTCCACATGAAATTTAGAAGAAAATCTTCTAAGTTAAAGACCAGTTATGATCTGGGTCAGTGGTGGGATTACAGACACCAATGAGATCATGGATCCTTGAAATGCTGAACTTCACAACAAAACTACTCTCTTTAATTTTTACTTGAAATGAGATAGAGAATTCAGTCTCTTCCCCAAACTTATACTTTTTACATTCTAACACAGAAAAGGTGTCCAAAGTCCATTTATCAGCTGATTTCTTAGAAACTAAGAGGGTTTCTTTTGAAAAATATCATTTCTTATCTATATCAAGTCATCATTCTTAAAAGCATGTGATGTACAGATAAACTATCATCAGAATTCAAGAACACACGTAAAGGCACTATCTAAAACTTAAATTGTGGGGCGGTAAGGTGGCACAGGAAATAGAGCACCGGCCCTGGAGTCAGGAGGACCTGAGTTCAAATCTGGCCTCAGACACTTCACACACACACACACACACACACACACACACACACACACACACACACCCCAGAGTTGTGATCTTGGGCAAGTTGCTTAACCCCAAGTGCCCTCCAAAAAAACAAACAAACAACAAAAAAAACTTAAATAATACTACCTAACCTATATACAGTAAATACTCTGCCTCAGAGCCCCTAAGAATTTCAATATTTAGAGTTAAGTATTCTTTGAATATCCATAATTTCGTGTTTATGGGTATTAACTCCACTGACACATCATAATTCTTCCATTACCTTAGCAGAAAGTATTCATGAACTGCTATGGCCAAAAAAATTGTTACCAGACATCCAAGATTTTAGAATGAGCCTTTTCCAAGTTAATTAAGCCAGTCCTCAGATAGTAGACAAGCATATGATTCATCCCTAAGCCCATACCAAAGCCTTTCCAGTTGAGTAAGATCCACCAGAATTTAAACTCCATTGGCATTGCCTTTTAACACTCAAGGTAATTCCCATAGTAGAAGTTCAACACTAAGAATTGTCAATACTGATATAATTATACATTTAGTGAAAACACAAATACTAATACTTATGAAACCATTATTGGCCTGAAGCAAATGCTTTTTTTTTAAACAATAACAGCTTAAAATATACTTAACATTACTATGAAAATCTTAGCTTACACTCACAAATCAGAAGATCCCAAATAGTGCTGTTGATGTACAAAGAGTGAAACAGTAACTTAGCAGCATCTTTAAAGGCCTTTAAAGTAAAAGAATTTCAGAGTTGGAAGTAAATTTTTAAATGATTTTGCCAAAAGCCAAAAAAGTGTTCATGTAGTTGATTCATTTGGAATTAGCCCTGCAATTTAATGTGCAGAATGTTTTCTTCTGAGTATTGGCTATAGAAATACCAAACGTTCTTTTTCACAGAAGCAAAGGACAGAGGCATGGGAATTAGGAGTGACCTGCAAAGTTAAATCTGTACTGTAAGTTATTCATTCATTTCTGTTTCAGCTCATAGACCATCTCCTAAGGAAGTCATTTCCTGATCCTCTTACTTGTCAGTACTTTCTCCCTTGCACCACAAATTGTCATGAATATACTGTTTATATTCGTACTATACTAAATCCACTATTTAATTACATTACTTAACTTATACTTAATGGTATTCTATCCTTAAGTTCATTTGAAGAACAGACTGAAAAATGAGACTGCACATTTTTTTTCTAAAGTCTAAACTCTTACCAGTAAAGACAATAACTAAAGCCAAAATACATACATATACATAATGAGCCAGCCAAACACCCTTTCCAACTATGTAAAACAATAAATTGACCAGATTTACCAGTGAAAAACTCTCATTTTGAAACTGACCCTATACAGCTAATGATTTTGTTGCTAAGTAGGCTACTCTAAATTTGTCAAGTTATGTCATAGGAATTATATCTCTCAACTAGAGCTAAAAAGCATATTAAAAAATCTTCAACTCTGCCATGATGACAGCAGATCAAAGGCAGTTTAGCTTGTAGTTAATTACTTCAAACAAGAAAAGAAACCAGGGCAGTTTCTGCAGCTTATTTTTTACTATCACATTTCACTGTAAAATTTAAACTGCTAGCAATCAAAAGGGTTACAGTGGGCTTGCTTTAGCTAATATCAAATGTCACACTAGGTTTCTGGCCAGGGAAAAGGTCAAAACAATTGTCAAAGGACTAAATATAGCGAACTTCTAAAAATTATACTGAAAACCTGTTACAAGCAATCTATTTAGAGAAAACATTTTTGACTCCTTGATAATGAGTCTCATAATGAAATACTGTAAAAGAGTTTTCCTTGTACTTAATATATTTAATCTTAGATATAGTGAACTCCTTTTTAAAAAAATAACACTTTTTTCTAACCTATTTTTTTTATTTTTTTTATGATTTTTTTTTTAAAGCAATTGGGGTTAAGTAACTTGCTCAAGGTTACACGGCTAGTCATTATTTATGTGTGAGTGCTCATTTTCTGAGGCCGGATTTGATCTCAGGTCATCCCAACTCCGAGGCCGGCACTCTTACTCACTGCGCCACCTAGCCGCCCCTTTAGGGCAATTGGGGTTAAGTAACTTGCCCAAGGTTACACAGCTAGGTTTTTATTTGTGTGGATTAAGTGTCTGAGGCCGGCTCCGAACTCAGGTCCTTCTGACTCCAGGGCCGGCGCTCTATTCACTGGTCACCTAGCCACCCCTCTAACCTATTTTTAATGATAGTCTTAATACATGTCAAAATATGAAATGCTCAGCAGTTATTTAACTTCCTTTTACAACCAAAATTAAAAATCAGGAGGAATATTTGTTTCAATATTTTTAGTCTTACTTTTAAGTCAACAAAGTCATATAAAATTTTATTTGTTTGAATGAATGAAAAAAGCATTTACTAAGTGTGAATTTAAAAAGAGTTTACTAAATATGTAGCACTATATGCCAAACACTGTGCTGTTAGGGACACCAAAAAAAAAAAAATTCCTATCTGCAAGAAGCTCACTCTAAAACTGGATGAAACAACAATGCAGAAAGAAAGGCTCCGAAGTCCTTAGGGTACAGGGGAATAGATGATGGAAAGTTTGGGTATCCTAGGGTACACCAGTGGGTTAGATTACAGTTAGCAAGGGTCTGAAGGCCATGACAGCTGTGCAGATTGTAAAACTCAGAGGACTTCAGGACAGAGTGACATAGCATATAGGATCTTGGTCCTCCATCTCATCAAAAAGTTTGTAGTGGGTAACTCCCAGCTTATCCAAATAATATGAATAGCCATGTAGCTCTGCTCCATTAGCTATGTAGCTCTGCTCCATAATCCATGGAGCATGAGGGCCCAGATGAAGGAAGGACAAAGAGAAGGGCACACAGCTGGCCCTTCCATCTGGCCAGGCCCTAGGGACTATAGCCTGAGGCAGGGGGAGGGGCAAAGTATAGCCGAGGGTGGGAAGAAGGCACATGGCCAATGCTTCTCACCTGCCCATCTAGAGTCTGGACTGTCCAGGGGTGGGGGAATAAGGAGTCAAAGGGAAGACAAGCCAGAAGAGTGCCCCTGCTGGGGTTTATTATTTATATAGTTTCAAAATGAAAAGTCTGTAAATAGAATTTTTCTTATTTTATAAAAACTTTTGCAGGCTCTAAGGGAGTTGTCAAATTATCTAAGAAATGTTTTTCAAAGACTTGAAAACCATCTTAAAGTACCAGTGACCTTGGACAAATCTTTCCCTTTTTAGGGTGCAGCAGAGATGACTTTAATCAAAAAGAGAAGAAAAATAGAGAGGAACTTCCTAAAAAGACCAACTGTAGATGTATTGGGAATTTAAAAGATAAATTCAGATTTTTCAAAAATATGTTTAGGAGATGGAAGGGAATAAAGGATAGCTACTAGACCCATGATTTCACTGGCATATGGAACTCTCAAGTGAGGAACTCCTCTAACCAATGTAGGCCAGCATCTTCTCATCGGCTTAATGTCTTCTATGGTCACCTGGAGAGCCACAAGATGAAGTGACCTGCCCCAGATCACAGAGCCCATGTGTGCCTGAGGCAGGACACAAACCAGTAAGTCTGGATTCCTAATGCAGCTCTCCATTGTCAGGCAGCCTCTCAGGAGACGGGAACAAGGACAAGTAGCAGCAGATGAATACAAAAGTTTAGCAGTAGCCCTGTAAAAATTCTGTCAGCATCAATAAATAGCAATGTGAACTGAGGATGAAGATAAAGAGTAAAGATAATGGAAAGATCTGTTAGCTTGTTTCAATTAGAGTGGTGGTGAGAGGAGGTAGGAAAGAGCTGTAGGAGGTGAACAGGTATGAACAGCTTAGGAGAATGAGATGGCTGAACCACTCAACTTTCCCCCCACCTTGGCTATTTGTCTTCTAAAGAGAATGATCTTTGGACTGAAAATGACAGAACAAAAATAGTTATCAGGGAATGGAAAAACAAGATATGGGAGTCAGGCAGTATTACATTACTCTCAATAATTTTAAATTACCAGATCCAGATGAACATTTTAAAAAGTACTGAAGAAACATATAAATGTTGAGCCACTGTCAATGTTTTTCAAAGGATCTTAGAGAATGAGAGAAACGATTAGGGCTAGAGAAGGGCAAACACTGTCCTAACTCTTGAAAAGAAAAAAAAAGGATGGCATCTTCAAACTACTGTCCAGGGGTGGACACTTTTATTACTAACTTCTTTTGCTAACATTCTAGAACACATTATTCATAATTACTTAGAAAATGAAGCAATGCTCACCAAAAGGCATCATTGCCTCATCAAAACTTAATGATATCAGACTAGCTTCTTTTCCTTTCTGACAGGTTAACTAGACTGGTAGATCTGTGGAATTATAGGCATAGCATACTTAAGATTTCAGAAAAACATTTGACAAAGTTTCAAGTTCTGTCTGTGAATAAAATGGGGATACATTAGCTAGATGAGAGTAGTTAGGTAGATTTTGAACTGGCTGAATGACTAAACCCAAAAGATGAACATTCAGGAAAGGGTTACTGTTGCCTTGAAGGGAGGTCTCAAATAGAGATCTGTCTCTGGGGATTTATCCTTGTACCCAGAGGCTAAGATTTTTATCAATGATTCAGATTAGGGTATAGATGATATGTACGTGAAATTTGGAAAAGATACAAAACTGGGAGGGATAGCTAACATGAAATATCTGGAAAGCATTTATGAAGTACCTGCTACATACAAGACATTATAATAGGTGTTGAGGATATAGACAAAACAAAAATCAGTCTCTCCCTTCAAGGAATTTAAAGTCTTCTGAAGCAATACAACATATAAGCAACTAACTACATGCTAACTTGAGTAGGGAGAGAACACTAATAACTAAGAGAATAAGAAAGAATTCTTGCTGAAGATGGTAGATGACCCAAGTCAGAAAAATGATTGAACAAATGAGTGGAGCAATCATGGTACAATCAAGTCAACAAGCATTTATGAAACACCTGCTATGTGCTGGGCACTATGCTAAGCTCTAATGATACAAAGAAAGGCAAAAAGACAGTCCCTGTTGTCCAGGTGTCTGATGGAAGAGCTCACAGCTTCAAACCCTAAACCATCCTTGAATTCTCATTCTCCAACCCTTCACCCTTGTGAAAAAAGATCTGATGCTGCCTTCTACAATTTGGCAAGTACTGTGTACTTTTGCTCTGTTTGTTTGCAATGCTGACCCTAAACTATTCATGATATATGAATGACTGGATGATATTTAAAGATTTCCAGTGAAGGATATTTCACAACTTTCTTTAGAAAAAGAAAGTTTTAGCTTTTTATAATATAAAATAGTTCCCACATTCAAGTATTAGATATCTATCCAATATAATTCAGGGAAAATCTTACAGAATAAGGAGCACAGAATAATTTGAGTAATATTGTCTTGTTCTCTAAAACTAAAGAAGAAATGGAAGTGAACACTAAAACGGGAGGGGGGTGGCTATCATAAAAGAAAAATACATTTTAAAACACATGCTTCTTATGCCTAAGATCCTCTGAGAAATATTTGAGCTAAAATATTGATTTTATAATTCAGAATTAATATACTTAAAACTTATATAGCTTAAATACTAGCTATTACATCACTAATGATTTTCTTTAGAATGGGTCTAAGAGTTTTTAAAACCTCTTCACTTTCAATTCCAAGTTCCAATTGTATACCCCCCAAAATGTATGCCAACCCTACATACTGCTCATCACTTAAGTCAGAATCCAAACAGATCCTGACAGACTAGAACAACGAACTACATACAAAATAATTATATTTAACAAGGACAAATGTAAAATTCTACCTATCAATTATAAAAAAAATCAATTTCATAGGTACAATACAGGAAGATATGGCTAGATAATAGTTTCTATGTAAAAGATCTCAGGATTTGAGTGGAATACAAGGTCACTGTGAATCAAAGATATGATGGGGCAGTAAAAGAAGCTACATTAAGAGAACTGCAGTATCTAAAATGAAGTCATTCTATTACATTCTGCCTGGAGTGGGGTGGGGATAAAGGATGGATAGATAGATAGATAGATAGATAGATAGATAGATAGATAGATAGATAGAGACATACACATCCCTATATTGTACCCAGGCCATACCTGAAAAACTGTGCTCAGTTTCAGGAATCTCATTTTTGGGTGGGGAGAGGAAATGTAAACAAGCTAGAGAATGTCCAGAAGATGGTGACCTGGATGCTGAGAGTACTGGAGGACATTCCATACAAGAACTGGTTGAAGAAAGTGATGATGGTCTAGGGAAAACTTAAAGTGCAATAAAAACACTATTCAAAAGTAGAATGGGGGGGCAGCTAGGTGGCGCAGTGAGTAGAGCGTCGGCCCTGGAGTCAGAAGGACCTGAGTTTGGATCCGGCCTCAGACACTTAACACACACAAACAAAAAAAAACCTAGCTGTGTGACCTTGGGCAAGTTACTTAACCCCCCAATTGCCCTCCAAAAAGCAAAAAAAAAAAAAAAGTAGAATGGGTTAGAGCTTTACAACTAAAGGTCTTCAATAGAAGGGTGATCACTTTCCAGGGATGTTATAGAAGAAAGGAATTCTTGTCCTGTGGATTCAGCTAGATAGTTTTTTTTTTTTCAAAGCAATTGGGGTTAAGTAACTTGCTCAAGGTTACATGGCTAGTCATTTGATTTATGTGTGGGTGCTCATTTTCTGAGGCCGGATCTGATCTCGGGTCATCCAAACTCCGAGGCCGGTGCTCTTACTCACTGCGCCACCTAGCCGCCCCTTTAGGGCAATTGGGGTTAAGTAACTTGCCCAAGGTTACACGGCTAGGTTTTTGTTTGTGCAGATTAAGTGTCAGAGGCCGGCTCCGAACTCAGGTCCTTCTGATTCCAGGGCCGGCGCTCTATTCACTGCGCCACCTAGCCGCCCCCAGCTAGATAGTTTTTAAGGCCTCTTCCAACTCTTAGATTCTTAGAGGTACCAAAAACATTTGGTAGGATAAAGACCAATGTCTAGAATATGCTTCTAGAAAATTATATCTTATTTTTTTAAAAATAGATTAGACAAAAGGTAGGCCAGACCAGCATTGTGTATTAAAAAGATACATTAATGTTTATGATGAAATCCCAGAACCAAAGAAGATATGCATGGTGGGGAACATTTGAAAGAAGATCCAAGAAGGCTTTAAACAAAAGCAATATTATCACTAAAGTATACTGAAAATCACTTGGAGAGTGTAATGGCAAGCACAGAAGTAGTTCACACCTTGTTTCAGTTTCTTTTGGGCCTTGTATCAAGTCTATTAAGAAACATGTGGTTCTCTATGGTTCCTCCCTTGGGATTCGGCCTCTCAGTGGCGGCGCTTTCAGTCCTGCAGGCAGGCTTCAGATTTCGAAACCATGGACGGGTACGACTCAGAGGATTTCTCGTCATCCGAGGAAGACGAAGACTACGTGCCCTCCGGTGGAGAATATAGTGAAGATGATATAAATGAATTAGTGAATGAAGATGAAGTACAAGATGAAGAGGAAACACAGAAAGACAAAGGCAAAAAAAGGAATTCCAGAGACAACAAGAAGTCTCTGGCCATCACCCCCAGGAAGAGAAAAAAAGGTGGACTGCTAATGGAAGACAAGGAGGAGACAGAAGAAAAAGTGGAAGCAGAGCCAGAAGGAAATAGTGGGGAAGAGGAAGAGAAATTGGTAGAATCAGAAAAAAGCATTCCATCTGAGAAGGAGAAAAAAAGACAAGCTGATGCCCTCTGGGAGAGCTTCCTTAGCGATGTGGGACCAAAATCACAGGCTCGGCCTCTGAGAAGCCAAGTGAAGACAGAGGGAGAAGGCCAAGAGAAGAGTTCAGACAAATCCCTCGTGACAGCGAAAGAATCAGAGAAACCTAGCAAAAGAGAAAAGGTTAAAATCACCAAGGTGTTTGATTTTGCTGGTGAAGAGGTCAGAGTGACTAAGGAAGTGGATGTAGCATCAAAAGAAGCCAAATCCTTTTTCAAGCAGAATGAGAAAGAAAAGCCACAGGTCCCCTCAGCACCATCAGCACTCCCAACAGGCTCAGGACTCAAAAGACCAAGTGGCATGAGCAGCCTTTTGGGGAAAATTGGAGCCAAGAAACAGAAGATGAGCACCCTAGAGAAATCTAAACTGGACTGGGAGAGCTTCAAGGAGGAGGAGGGCATTGGTGAAGAGCTCGCTATCCATAATCGAGGAAAAGAGGGGTACACTGAAAGGAAAGCTTTTCTGGAGCAAGTGGATCACAGGCAGTTTGAAATTGAGCAGGACCTCAGGCTGAGCAAAATGAAGCCTTGATGGCATTGGAAAGATGCTCTGGCAGTTTAACCCTGCTTATGGTGTGAGCTCCACTTTTGTGTGTCTGTGAAATCTCTCCTGTCCTGCTCATCAACTGCTTCATGGGAAGGATGGTTAAATGTTGTTTTCCATGTTGAAGCTCAGTCTGTATATCTTGATCTCACATGGTATCATTTATTTTATTTTTATAAGTTCTTACTGTGGGAAACTGTTCTTGGACTGGTGAAAAGGATGGCACCTTCCTTACAGCAGAGAGTGTGGTCCCATCCGGCCCGAACACCGTCCAGATCAAACAACTGACAGGGATTTTTTTCCCAGCTTCATTCTACCTGTGGTGGAAAGAGGACCCCGACCTTGACATGGATAGTTAGCCTAGGTTTTCGGAAATCATTGTGACTCTTGAAGCGCATCCTTTGCCCTGATACCAATGCTAAGAAGAAAAGATACAGGCCCACTTCTGCTGGACAAGTGCCAGGTCACTGGACAGTTTTGTATTCAGCTTTCTCCTGTGTTCCCTCACTCTCTCCCTGTCCCCCTCCTCTCTGTCTCTTCCCCCCATTCTTACCCCGTCTCCCTCTCCAAGATGGGACTCCTTTTAGCATAATGTGAAACTGAATTATGGACATGTTGCTCGATTGAAAATTGTTTTTCCTTTAGTATTTTCCTTTTTCCAAAGTAAAAGCCGATTTTTCTAGACTCTGCCCTGCCACCAGATATCTTGTCACATTCGTTTGCCAGAGAATATCCTCAGACTTTCTTTCCCATCCCCCACAGGCAATGAAGACCCCCAAACCCAAATCAGCTTCAGGATTTCTTTTGGAAGCAGCCCTGAGGAATAGTATCAGGGTGGGATGGGAACTGGAAGCTGGGGCCAAACCATTCACAGTAATAAAAACATTAAAGCTTAAAAAAAAAAAAAGAAACAACATGTGAACCCCACAACTTGTGAGCCCTAGAACTCATGAACTCCTGCAATAGGAAGGGGAGCAGCTAATGACCATAAATAAGGAGAATTTCCAGGCTAGAGACAGAAGAACTGAGAAGAGGACTCTTGTGGGGGCAGAGTCAATAAGGAGAAAATTTGTGGTATCCCAGCACTCTGTCTGCTCTATCTGTGTTGATGTTTGTGATACTTTGTACAGAAGCCCCGGGACCTTACTGGAAGCCCTGAAAGAGGATTTTCTGGTTGTGTGTTTACAGAAGTCCTGGAGGAGGGTTTTTGTGGGTCCTGGGACTTTACTGATGATTTGTGCTGACCTCTTAGAACTTGTCTGTGGGTCTGTGTTGATTTCTATGTTGATGGTTTGTGTTAAGTTCTCAGACCTTGTTGGTGGGTCTGAGTTGATTTCACAGGAAGATAGTGAATTGATGATGGTGACAGCAATGTGTACTAATATTATTATGGCTCTGTCAAGCTTTGTCTTCCCAGAAACAGGAACGGTGAAGGACTTGAGATGGACTGGACACTGTGAACTTCAATATGGAACAGGAACTGGACAAAGAACTGGACAAGGAGTGGACAAGGAACTGGGACCTGCCCGTCTTTGAACCCAGGTGACAGCTGGAGCTGGAACAATGGAAGAGGAACCATGGAAGCTGAAAGCCAGTCTTGAGTCAATCTGAAAGGAGACTTTACTTGGATACTGTGTACTGACTGAGAAGATTATGATTTACTGTCACCACAGAGCCTAGTTCTATGGAGAACTTTGACTTTTGTATTGTGTGATTGAATTAAGGATTTTGTGATGGACTAAATGAATGTACTTTGTTTAAAACTATGTGACCACTTTGGTAAAAACTGTGTGGCCATTTTAGTTATAAGTTGTTAAGTTGTGACATGATGAATGCTGTATTTTGATTTTCTGTGATAAGTTGTAACATTCTGAATTCTGTGCCTTGATTTTCTGTGAATGTTTTGCTCTGATTTGTTATTGAATAGAGAGTTCACTACACTGTGTAATCAGAACCGTGAAAGCTGTTCACAGCAGCAGTCCTCTGGAAAGCTGCTTGTGTGTCGCTTTACAGAGAGAAAGAAGAAATAAATGAAAAGCTTAGTAAATAAGAGTGTAAGCTGACACAGAAGTGTGATATAGTTATTACAGATCTAGACATCTGCTAGAACTCTCTATTTCTGACCAAAGCAGAGCAAAAAACTATTTCTTGAATTTCATCCTTCAAAAAGTAGAGGAACCAGCAAGGGCAAATTCTATTAAACATCTGAGTCTCAAGTAGAGTTGGACAGAAGAAAGAGTATGGGATTGGGAATCAAATGACCTCAATTCAAAGCCTAGCTCTTGCCACCTGCTTTGTTTTGCTAAACTATAGTTACTTGTTCCATAGAAGTTGGGATTAAGTGGAGAAGGAAGTCAGTGGTATAAAACAGTGATTGATATATACATATACATATACATATATATGTGTGTGTGTGTGTGTGTGTGTGTGTGTGTGTGTGTGTGTATATATAAATATATATTTATATATTTATAATTTATATATAATAATATATATAATATATATTATAATATATATTATATATATAATATATATAATTTATAATTTATATATATATATATATAAAAATAAAGAAAAGATAATTAATCCTGGCGGGGTTTTTTAATGAAAGAAAGAATAGGAATACAATGCCTTAGCATAATCTTAAAATAATATGAGTACTTAGCTGCCACGAATAACTTCAAATCACTTGGTCCAGATGAATTACATCCTCAACTACTAAACACTGCTGGTGACCTCTGAAAGATCAAGAATGGAAGAAGCACCATAGGACTGAAAAAAGGGTAAAGAGTTATGATTTGATATAAAAAAGAGTAATAAGAGTATGCAAACCATAGGCTGGTGAGGTTGACTTTTTATACCTAATAAACTTCTGTAACATATTTTTAAAAGGATGATTAATGAGCATCCAGAAGAGGAAGTGGTGAACACAAAGGTCAGTAGGGCTTCATCTAGAACAGGCTTTCCCAGACCAACTTTGCGTCCTTTTTGGCAGATCAAGGGAACTTTGTAAATATTATTTGATATAATCTAGTTTTATTTTGTCCTAACCAGACCATGACAAATACTGTGTTCAATCTTTCAGGCTACATTCTAAGAAGGGCATTGATAAATTAGACAATATCCAGAGGAGGGCAATCAGGATGGTGAAAGAACTAGAGATCATGTCATGTGAGTGTCAACTGAATGAACTGGGAATGTTTAGCCTATAGAAGGGAAAATTTAATTGGAGACATAATAGTGAAGGGCTATCATCATGAAGTAGCAGGGTGAGACTGATATGGTTTCAGGAAGAGGAATTTACAGAGGCAGATTTAAGCTTGATGAAAGGAAATGCATCCTAACTGAACTATCCAAAAGAGCATGGGCTTTGAGATATAATGGATTCCTCTTCATTAAAGGTCTCTGAAAGAAATCCATTAATCAACAAGTAATGAAGTCCACTCTGCAGCAGGTAGTGTGGTAAGTGCTGGGGACACAGACATGGACACACACACACACACACACACACACACACACACACACACCCCCACACCATGCCCTGGGTGATTCCTTCTTAGGAAGGCTCTCTTGAGCAATGCTTTTTAGATGGTGACTGGATTAGATGGCTAGACACCACAGGCCCTTCCAACTCAGAAACCCTTTGATGTGAAAAATAAAGAGGTTGAACTAGATGATCTCTATAGTCCTTTTCATCTCTTAAATTCTAATTCTTACATTATGTCAAATTCACCTCAAATATCTCACTAATATCACTGTGAAGTATTAATTAATAAATCTGGTTGGTTTGTTTTTTCCAACATAGTAAAAGACATGATCACCATGAGGGAAACTAAATCTAAAATGGCAGAAAAATAGCAAATCACAGAATTATAGCAGCTCAGAACCAATCATGAAAAAGGAAAGGAAAATGAAAGGAACATCTCAGTTTTCACATTTTCTAGGAATTTCACCAACTTTAAAAGTGGTTACAGCAGAAGACTCAAGTCAAGATTTTACAGTATTCTCTCCAGCTTTGCCCTGGATTGCCTACATCAACCTGAACAAATTGCCTAGTTTTCTTTACCGCTATTTATATTTCCATGTAACAAGTATCTTTTCAATGAGGTATCGAGGGTACTTACTTAAGGGAGCCTGAGTGAAATGTACAATCCAACAAAATGGTCTTAGGGCAAGGATGTAAGTGTAGTAAAGAAGGTAAAAGAAGAACTTTAAAAATTATAAAATGCATCTTCATATAATTTTAACCCACTATGGAAAACAGAAAATAATTGCTCATATTAAAATCCGTGTATCAGGGAACAGATTGTTTTAAGATAGCAGTGAATAACATGTGGTTATATAATCATGGTAAAAGAATGAACCATAATTCTTAAAAGGCAACAAAATAGAATATGAGCTATTCTGAACAATTATGAAACTGTAGTGGGAATCAAAATCAAAGAAATGAAAAATCAGCCCCAAACTAGTCTAATATAGCACCAAAAGAACCTACAAAATATGGGGTAGGCTAGGAGGCACAGTGAATAGAGCACTGGCCCTGGAGTCTGGAGGACCTGAGTTCAAATCCAGTCTCAGACACTTAACACAAAAACTAGCCTTGTGATCTTGGGCAAGTCACTTAACCCCAACTGCCCTGCCTTCCCCCCCTCCAAAAAGCAAAAAAAAAAAAAAAAAATTACTTTAGAGGTGGCTAGGTGGTGCAGTGAGTAGAACGCCAGCCCTGGAGTCAAAAGGACATGAGTTCAGATCCGGCCTCAGACACTTAACACACACAAACAAAAAACCTAGCCATGTGACCTTGGGCAAGTTACTTAACCCCAACTGCCCTCCAAAAAGAAAAAAAAAACCTACAAAATATAAAGGCCAGTTTGATCTATAAATTACTAAAACCACATAAGAAGTTATTAAATTTCCTTATGCAAATTTAAGAAAATAGGTTAGTTGGTACAAGTCTGTAACTGGCCTTAAATGAAAAAATTTAAAGAAAGTAGTGTTGATAAGACAAACCTACTCATTAAAAATCTGTTTTAGAATCTCTAAGAGGCAAAAGACAAAGTGAATGAAAAGATATCTAACAATCAAATGAAAAGCCTATAAAGCTACAGGCTTTTTTCCCTTAGTTTTTCAGCCTTCTAACCACTGAAATTATTTTCAAGGACTTGCCTGCGCAAAGCTTTTTTTATTTTGATGTGGTTTTACTTTTTATTGAGAAATCGGCATTTCATCATAAAGATGAAAGTGTCCTTGAATTTATTACTCAAACAAAGCAAAAGATTTGTTTCTTTGTTTCAGTTAATTTCATGTATGGCTAAAACACAAATTTGTTTCAGGCATGAGAAACTGGAGGTAAACATTTGTAGAGCTAGGTCGAGAATTAGGATGCCTTCTGCTTGTCTGGTGTGACCAGGTCCCATACCAGCAATCCTCACCAAAGATATTTCTGAACTCTCATAACCACAGCTAAAAATAGTTATTTTCCTTTATTATAAGGAAGGGAGAAAAAAAGATTATTTAAAGTGAATGACATATCTTAAAGCTATTAAGAGGGGTGCCTAGGTGGTGCAAGTGAGTAAGAGCGCCGGCCTCGGAGTTGGGATGACCCGGGATTGAAACCGGCCTCAGAAAATGAGCACCCACACATAAATAATGACTGTAACCTTGAGCAAGTTACTTAACCCCAATTGCTTTTTAAAAAAATAAAAAATAAAAAAAAAAGCTATTAAGAAAGGTTTCAGTAGATCAATGAAGTTGTTTAAAAGTACACAGAAGAGAACAGGAGGAAATTTAGAGGAAAACATAACAGGGGCAGTTTTTGAAGTCAATATGAATTTAACATATGCTAAAAAAAGATGTATATTATAAGAATTGTATGGTTTCGTATACAACACTGTTCTTTGTATTTGGAAATGTCCACGTTTGTTGGTTTGTCAAATTCAGAACAAAAAATCATTTAAGGGCTCTATTACAAAAAGGGAAAATGAGTCAGCAAGCAAGTTTATACTTTCATCTACATTCATTCCTTCTCCCTTCCCAAGTGAAACCCCATCTCTCCTTTAAAATTAAAGCCTTATCGGGCCGATAGGTGGTGTAGTGAAAAGAGCACCAGCCCTGGAATCAGGAGGACCTGAGTTCAAATTCGGCCTCAGACACTTAACACAAAAACTAGCCATGTGACCTTGGGCAAGTCACTTAACCCCAATTGCCCTCCAAAAAGCAAACTAATGAAAAAAAACCAGCAAAACATTTTTAAAAATTAAATTAAATTAAATTAAAGCCTTACTCAGCTACTGCCTCTGATCTGAAAAGTCTTCCTGGATTTTCCTCCCAAGTTTCCTCTTCCAAAGAATTTTTCCCTCCAGGCCTAACAGAATTTGCTTCACACTTCTCTTATACCTAGTAGCATTTTTTAACTAAACTTTTCATATCCCCTACGGCTTAGCAGGGCTCAGCAGACAGTAGGCACTTAATGAATGTTTACTGAATTTTATTTCAAAAACTAATATTATTAATCATAGAATTCCAAAGTTAGAAGGAACCTCAAAAAGGTCATCTAGTTCAACCAAGACCTGAAACTGCATTAAGTAACTACTATGTACCTATTAGGAAGATATTTATTCAATAGACATCTGTTAAACACCTTCTATGTACCAGGCTTTGTGCTAGCCTCTAGGAATAAAATGGCAAAAAACAAAAGCACTTCATCTCAAGGAGGTTACAAATACAATAAGGGGAGATAAAACATGCTGAAGAATAAAATTAAATCACAAAAAGTGCAAAAGACGGATTATTAGTTCAAATGAGGAAAAATCACTTCTAGGTTAGGAAGAAGGGTAATCAGGAAAGGCTTCAGAGATCCAACCCATATCTTCCAGGAATGAATCTGCTCTGCAACTTACCTGAAAAGTTGTCTATAGTAACATAACCAATGTATATATTTATTTTCTTTAACCATGCTAAGGAGTTACAAGGAAGTTTGCGGGGGGGGGAAGAAGGGGGTAATTAAAGGCAAAGACATAAAAATAAATATTTGTAAAGAAATGTTTTTAAATGCACAGAAGAGAATGAGTTCAGGAGGTAACAGACAAGTGAGACAGTTTTGGAACTAATGTTCCAAATATATTATGTACTAGAAAAAAAGCTGACATAGCTCTTTATGGTTTGATTACTATCCTCTTTTTTTTCTTCTTTGTAGATAGAAAATTTTCATATTTATTGGTACTTGTCAAATTTAGAAGAGCTAAAAAATAAAAGACAAGGCAACAAGCATTTATTAAACACTTACTACATGCCAAGTGCTGTGCAAACCACTTGGAGTCACAAATACGAGCAAAAAAAAAAAGTCCCTGCCTTCAAGGAATATCCATTCTATAAAAGGGAAATGAAAATCAGGGATATGAGGGAGAAGGTTAAAAGCACAGCCTCATGAGGGGAATGAAGCCTAGCCAGTTATAAAACCCATCCCCAAAATGGAGACCTGGAAAGGGAATCACCGATGGAACAAGGGGTCAGCAAGGTAGAGGGTTGTTCTAGGATAAGAAAGTCACAGAAACAACTTTGAAAGACTGGGCTCCTCTCAGCAATGCAAGGTTAAAAGACAACTCCAAAAAGACTCACAATGGAAAGGATATCCACATCCAGAGAAAAGAACTATGGTGTTTGAATGAAGATTGAAGCAAACTACTTGCTCTCTCTCATTTGTGTTTTGTTTCATTCCTTCTCTCTCACTGTTCACTTCATTGGTTATAATTCTTCTTTACAAACTGACTAATGTTTAATTCGAAGGTACTTATAGAGCCTATATAGGATTGCATGCCACCATGGTGGGGGGGGAGGAGAAAGAGGGGGAGAAAATTTGGAACTCAAGGGATTGTGGAACTGAATGTTGTAACTAAAAGTAGATAAAAAATTTTAATAAAATAAAAATGTTTTTAAAGTCACAGAAAACAATAAACGTTTCAGGGTGAGGAGTTCCAAGCACTTAAGGAAATTCGAGATGAAGATTGCATCTAGAATGCATAGTCCACAAAGTCAGAAGCTTGAGCTGAAACAGCTTTTCTAAAAGTAGACCTCTACCTTCATCTTGAAAGTTTTAAGTGTTAAGAAATCAACTGCCAGGGGCTGGCTAGGTGGTGCAGTGAGTAGAGCATCAGCCCTGGAGTCAGAAGGACCTGAGTTCGGATCCAGCCTCAGACACTTAACGCACACACAAACAAAAACCTAACCCTGTGACCTTGGGCAAGTTACTTAACCCCAATTGCCCTCCAAAAGGCAAAAACAAAAAACAAAACAAAACAAACAAACAAAAAAAAAGAAATCAACTACCTTCTCTGGCAGATCACTCTATTTTTGGACAATTCTAATTGTTACAAAGATTTTTCCCTACATTTTGACCAGTCACTTAGAAAGATTAGTGAAAAGAATGCTGGACTTGGAGTCAGGAAGACCTGAGTTTGAATCCTGCCTCTAACACTAGTTGGTATAAAATCACTTAACCTTGGTGTGCCTCGATTTCTTCATCTATAAAATGGGGATAATAATTGTTCTGACCTCTCAGAGTTGTTGTGTTGTACCTGGCCCTATTCTTTCCCATCCCCCAATCGGCTCTCCCTCACAGAAGTGAGCAGACTGCGGGGTTTAGCTCTGCCCTTCCCCAGCCAGCTCTCCTTCCCAAAGGTGGGCAGGCTGCCGGGTCGGGAGACTTGGCACTTGCAGGAATTTTAAAGGTACTGACCAAACACCGATTTTAGCTTCTGCCAGTTCCTGCTTGCATAATACCTAACCCTTGGCCTTGTGGCATCCCTTTAAAAGCTGAGGCTTTACCTAAGGTCTCTGCTGTACCGACTGGGTTTTGGGTGGGACAGCTGTACGATCTGGGATGGCATTTCGTCAGCCCGCCATGTGTGGCCTGATCAGCCAACATGGTATAAAATAAAGTGTCCGATTCTAAATTGTTACTTGGGTCTTGCTCGTGTTTTCTGAGTACAACAGTTGCTAGGATCTAATGAGAGAACATGTGCAAAGAGCTTCATAAACCATAAAGCAACATAAGAGTTGTCAACTATTAACATTATTAAAATCCAAATAGCTAGGGCAGCTACGTGGCACAGTGAATAGAGCACCACCCCTGGAGTCAAGAGGACCTGAGTTCAATCAGGCCTCACAGACACTTAACACCTACTAGTTGTGTGACCTTGGGCAAATCACTTAAACCCAATTGCTCTGCATTCCCCCCTCCAAAAAGAAAAAAAAATCCAAATAGGTCTTTGATATTTACCAACTAAAAAAATCTAATAAGAATATACATCTCAACTGAATACCCCATCAGTCCTTTCTGTATCTGAACTAAGTGAAATTTCCCAAACTAGGTCAAGTTATCCTATATGTGCCACTCTAGGGAAGTACCCTTCCATCAGCTTAAGTTACAGCTCTGTAACTCTATTCTTATCAGGATAATAAGATGGTGCATTTCCTGCCAAGATGGTCACCTGAATGGGAGGCAGGTCACCCAACTCCCACATACCTACTCTAGCAAAACCCTGATGTTTGCACCAGCCCAAATAGTAATCAAGAAATTCAGTAAGAAATTACAGCAAGTGACTCTATCCCTGCACAAAAAATCTAGCAGGCCCCATACCAACAAAGTTAGCATCAGAAAAGAACACCTCCCAGAATGCACTGAGAGTTTAAGTGACTTGCCCAGGGTCACTCAGTCATCATATTTCAGAAACTGGACTCAAACCTAGTTATTCACATTATGTCAGCTGTCTTTCACAAGAACTGGAAAAAAAAAGTTGAATAGTCTTAAAATGTTGCAACCTTGGTCACTTAAAGCAGGTTGTATTTTTATTAGGTGAGATTCAGATTTTTGTTTGTGGCTATTACCCTTTTTGACTCAAATATCCTCTTGTTTTCTCTACTTATTTAGTTTCAAGTTGTCCTATTTCTAAGCAAAATCTTTTGGCTTATTTGAAATGCTTAATTTACATTTTGGTTCCCACACCTAGTTTGTTGAATCATGAAGTTCTACTCTTCCTTCCTAAAAGCTAAATTGGGAATGTTAGTTGATGATATCAATTTCTTGGTAATCATCTATAGTAAAAATGTGTAGATAAGTGCCATCTTGGCATAGAAGAAAGATCGGCAGCCTTGGAGTCAGGATGACCTGAGTTCAGGTCCTACTGCTGACATATTCTGGCTCTCACCCAAGACAAGTAATTTAATCTCTCAGCACCACAGGCAACCTGCTACAACTATAAATTGCAGAAATATTTGCCTGTCTGTCTTTGTTGGGGAATCCTTGGTACAAGGTGTTCCCAATGAAATCATAGGTTTGGATTTTGTAAAAAGCATAGTTTCAATCTTTCAAACTATCCATCAACTCTAAGTTGCAGAGAAGGTACTAACCTTCATTGGCAGAGGAAGTTTCCTTAATTTGGGAGCTCCCTATATCAATGAAATCATCAGTCCAGTCCCATTTCCTGAAGCTTCTAACACTAAGTACGTAACAAATTCTATCAATGTCCTGTTGCACGTTAAAAATGTTTTCCCCCCTGAATACCATCACCAAAAAAAAGCATTTCTAAAGTAGGACCCTGGATTAGAAGACAAAAGAATGGGTTCAAGTCCTCACTCTGTCAGAAGCTAGCCATGTGACCTAGAAAAGTCATTTGCTTTGTATGGAACTCAGTTTTCCATCAGTAAAATGGGTGCAGGGGAAATTAAAGGAATAATTTCTAAGGTCTTTAACAATTCAAAAGTCTATAGAAACATTCATATGCCAAAGAACCCTCTTATGTTGTGTTGAAGACCTTATTTCTACTCCTCTGAGAGTATCAAAGTCCAAGGCAGCATAGTAATATAGATATACAAAGGCCCACCCCCATTCTGAACCCTCCACTTTTCTTTTTTTCTTTTATCTAAAGAGAATAACTCCCCACATAACAAATGAATAATTATATTAGACATTTGGACAGATAATATCTGTAACTGCCAGTACAAGACACTAGGATAGGGATAAATTTGTGGGTAACATTAAGCTGGGAGGGATAACTAATTGGATGACTGAGCTGGAATCTGAAAAAGCTATCAAATGGCAACAGTGAGCCAAATCTATTAAGATGAAACTTAACAGGGATAAATTTTAAGTCATAATGTCAACTGTACAAGTACAGGAATGGAGAAGAACTGGCTAGACAAGTCACATGAAAAAGAGAAAAGAATTGTAGAAAACTAAGCTCAATGAGTCAACAAAATAACGTAGCTGTCAAAAAAAAAAGCTAATGTGATATTAGGCTGCATTAACAGAAGTATAATGTCCAGAATGACTAAGATACTGATTATATCATTCTGTCCTGGTAATACTACATTAGACACCACATTCAGTTATATCTTTCCCAAAATATAGGAAGGACATTAACAAACTTTGTCTAAGCAGAAGGGTGAGGGGGCTTGCAACAATATTACATAAGGCTCAGTTGAAAGAACTGGGGATTTTTAGCCTTGAGAAAAGAAATTTTAAGAAGACATGATTAAGGTCCTCAGATGTTGAAAATCTGTCAGAGAAAATAAAAATTATACTTATTCTGATTGACCCTAGAAGGCAAACCAGGACCAGTAAGTAGAAATTATAAGGAAGTGGATGCTGGCACAATCATATTGTACCAAAATAAAGGCACTTACTAACAACTAAAACTGCACAAAAACATGGAATGATCCTTTACTAAGTAGTGAATTTCCTACTACTAGAGATCTTTAAGTAGAGGATAAGTAAGCATTTATTGTTGATGCAATAGAGGGAAGCATGCCTCAATCAGGAGTAAAATTAGATAATCTCGAATGTCCCTTCTAATCCTAAGAGTCTATGATTCTAAGCAAAGATTGCTAATCAAGATCTCAGTGTTTTTTCAGTAAATAAAAGCTCTTAAATCACTGAATAAAAAAAGGTGGTATATAAATAAATTATTACAAATAAAGTACCATAAAATTGAATGCTATTACAAAGAATTCTATATAACAAAACTATGTTCATGTCTTGGCAAATGACCTAATGGTGCTTTGCCAATTTGGTTACAACAAATTCTTTACAGCAAATAAAACCATACCAAAGAAATCCTTCTAGCATCTCTTAGCACCTTCTGGAAAAGAAGCCCTGGAGAGCATATTGGCAGCACCCCAAAGGAGGGGAACCAAGGGCTGACCTACAGCAAAGTTCTCCAAAGCTCTGCTCTTACCTTTTAACTTTCTTCCAATAGGAAACATGCCCCACCAAGAAAAAGAAAGACTGACTACTGGGTCAGAGAATCAAGAATAATGCATGACCAGAAAAAAAAAAAAGGTGATACACCCTTACAGTACTACGAAATATAATGTCTAGAACTGGAAAAATAACATGCAAAATAATCATTAGTCAAAGCACAGTGGGAGCACTGTATTCATTTCTGGGTACCAAATTTTAAGATGGACATGGACAAACTGAGGCACGACTAGGATGGTGAGAAATGACAAAATCATGTTACACAAGGAATGGTAGATAGATGCTTAGTTGGTAAAGGTCAGTTAAAAAGATGATAGTTTTTTTTTAAGAAATGTGAAAGGGATTTAACTTGCTCTAAATGCTTCTAGAAGGTGGAGTTGTATGACAAATGGGGAGAAGTTACAGGGAGGCTGATTTCAGTTTGATACAAGCAATAATAGCTAACAACCGATGGAATTCCCTTATGAGTTAGTGAGTTCTCTCTCATTGGAGATGTTGAAGAAGAGATGACTAGTTCTCAGGGAGTCACAGGATGGTAACGTAGCAAGAAGGCTGGATTTGAGAGCCAGGAAAGGTCCAGGTTCAAATTCTGCCTCTGACACTTGTTACTCATATGACCAGGGTTATCACTTCACCTCCCCATGCTTTAGCTACCTCATTTATATAATAATCACTTACCTTAGGGCTGTTGTAAAGAAAGTGCTTCTCAAACCTTACAGTAATATGTAAATGTAAGTTGTTATTAGTAAAAAGGAAATATTGCATACCATAGGTTAGGCTAATAACCTCTGAGGTTTCTCTCAACTCAGATTTTATGCCATTAAGGAAAACTACTTTTCAAACAGAGAAATATGATTTCACTACAAAACTGAACATAAGATGTGGTGTAAAGATATCATCTGGGAAATACATGATTGGAAAAGGAGATGGGCTGATCTGTGCTGATAGTACACAAAGAATACTAAAAGACCCAAAGGAAAGCACCCAACATGTTGGATACATCTTCTAAAGAAGCAGCACTCTCCCGTATCACCAATCCAGCTTTTAGCCCAGTTCAGAAGGGGCCAGCCATCCCCACCAACTGCCATACACACACAGGGCT
Organism: Gymnobelideus leadbeateri; assembly: GCA_011680675.1. Classification (NCBI taxonomy): domain Eukaryota; kingdom Metazoa; phylum Chordata; class Mammalia; order Diprotodontia; family Petauridae; genus Gymnobelideus; species Gymnobelideus leadbeateri. The sequence continues at coordinate 468,831 of WOXC01003603.1, forward strand.
GGCCAGTCGGCCTAGATGACACGGCAAAACACACTGTGGGAGAGATGGCAGCAGCCTGTGCCAGACTAACCAGACCACCACGTCCATCCACCCTGACCACCATTTCCCCTCAAATCCTGAAGGACATGGTTTAGGACCAGAATCCAAGAACTATTTCAGTAGCAATGGTTCCAGCCCCATTCCCTCAGCCATCATCCTGAAAGGCAACTCCCTTGGAGATGCAGGCTGGCAACTGCTTCTGCAGGGGCTGCAGCCACATATCTACTAAAGATCCAGAAAAGAAAGTTCTTGTCAACAGAATCTTTGGATCTATCAAATGGTTCGACATCACAAACTGATAGGATTTTATTAGTGGAAATAACATTAAAGAAAAGGCATTACCATCTGTTTTGCTGCCATACTCAAAGGACCAGGGGACCTTCCCATCTCATTGCAGCTAAAACCTACATGTGTCTTCCCCATAGGCTGTGAGCTTCTTGAGACCCTAGACTATTTTAACTTTTCTATTTATGTTCCCAAGGTTTAGCCCAGTGCTTCGCACATAGTAAGAGCTTAATTAAATTAGATTAATTCTTAATCTAAAAGAAGAAATTACTAGTAATACAGTAAAAAGAATACTATATGAATGAAAAAGTACTTCCTTCTGTGCCTCAGTTTTCTCAACTATAAAACAAGGGCATTAGACTAAATAATCTACAATTCCTTCCCTTTTTAACATGATGATTCTATGAACAATTGATACCAAATTATATAGTTATAGTACTTTTCTATTATAAAATAATTACATACATTATTTTAATAGCAAAAACAATGAATGCTACATGTTACAAAACAAAGATTTCTTAGAAATAATTATGTAAATTTTGCTAACAAGCAAATGAATAGGATTAATTGCCCCCACAGGACAGGATGACCAAGTGAACAACAACAACAAAAAAAAAATCTAGAAAAACATCTAGCTGTCTCCTCTTTTCTGTCATCATCAGTATAGAGAAATTGGCATTCAGAGAACTGACTTGCCCAGTAAGCCTTTCATTGACAATGGCATTAAATGCAAGACTTTTGTTGTTGTTGATGTTAAACTTTATTCTGATAAATCAACCCACCCAAGGTTGGAATGGGGTTAAACCTTGTAAACAGCAAGCAAAAATGGAGGTGGGGAGAGAAGGTATAAGAGAGAAGTGGGGAAAAGTCATTCCACAGGTAACTACTTTAGTAGGGAGACTGACCCAGTCTTCTTTTTTTTAATTCTCAAGAGAATTATTACACAGAATAAAGAAAAACCATATAACTCCCTTTTTCATTCAAAGAAGCTTTCTGATGAGGCAGCCAAGTAAAACTAGTATCAGGATGATTTCAACAGCTAGCCCTGGACAATGATACCATACTTTAAAGCCAAAAAAAGCATACACCAAACACCTTTTTGTTATAGCATTTCCACAGTTTTGGATGGCACAAGGGGAAAAATTAGCTATTCAGCTAGAACATATCAAAGCAGAACACAAGGCAAAATGACTTATTGCATTTTTTTATTTGATTGCCTTGTGCTCCAGGTGCAGAACTACAAAAGCAAAAATTGCTGAAACATTCCAAACACATTAGAAATTGGAATATACATGTAGAGATGCCAAGATATTAGATAATCAGATCCTGACTAATCTAGGGTAGACTCTTTTGCCTATTCCTATACAGTATCTTTCAGTTCACTTTTCAGTATCGGCATCCTTCATAGGGTATTTAAAAGGTATGATTTAAGAAACCCAGATTAACAGGTAGAAATAACTAAACACGATGTCTACAGCACACCAGTCATCTCTCCCAACTTCTTCCTTTTCATTTATGCTTAAACCCTAACTAGAATGACTATTAGAAGAGAAAGATTACCAACAGAGATAGGATTCAAGACCAAAAGTAAGCAGGAATCATGCCTGCCTTGCCTGGCCTGAATATAGCAGTATAACTTTAAAAACATTGATAGGGGTGGCTAGGTGGCGCAGTGAGTAAGAGCGCCGGCCTCGGAGTTGGGATGACCCGAGATCAAATCCGGCCTCAGAAAATGAGCACCCACACATAAATAATGACGAGCCGTGTAACCTTGAGCAAGTTACTTAACCCCAATTGCTTAAAAAAAAAAAACAACAACAACATTGATAAATGCATTTGTTGAATGTTGAATTGACACAACAAAGGATATCAGTTTTCTGGGGCACAAGGCCAATATTTTTTTTTAAACAAATGCTTTATTAACTTCTGTTTTACATCATTCATTTCTGCCAGATTTTGAGTTACAATCATTTTCCCCCCATTATTCCCCTACCCAACCTCCCAGAATAGTAGTCCCACAAGATATCGCTTCCTCCAATCTGCTCTCTCCCATACCTTCTCCCATACCCCCTTCGACTTTTCCATTAGAGGAAGGTGAATCTTTGTGTCCCAATGCCTGCACATCTTATCTCCCAATTATAAGCAAAAGAGTATTAATAATAGTATTTATATATATTTGAAACATTTAATGTTAAGACCTCGAATTTCAGATCCATTTCCTTCCTCCTTGTCACCCATTCCTTCTTGGGAGATAAGTAATTCAGTATATGTTGTACATGTCTAGCTATGCAAAACATTATCATAGTAGATATATTGTACTAGGCTGCTTATAATTCCCTCCCACTCATCCCACCCCCCACCTGGTCCATTCCCTACATGATCCTGTCCCTCTTCTATAGTGGGTACTTCCAACCTCCCCTCCCCCCAAGGATGCCCTCCCATCCATCATCCCTCCTCTCATCCCCCTTCCCCCTATTCTGCTGCAGGTTGAGATATCCCATTTAGTATGTATGTCATTCTCTCCCTGAACCAAATTCAATGTGAATGTGGTTTTGCCTTTTTGCCTTCCTATTCTCCCCCTCCCTTGCAACCACTTCCCCTTGCTTCTTCTACATGGGATAGTTTACCCTACCCTGTCTCTCCCCATCTCCTCTTGCCACTTTCCTCTCTCACCTCATAATTTCATCCCTTGAGTATTCTCCCTTCCCAACAAATTCAACCTATGCCCTCTATCCATATATAACTGTAACCATATACACACACATTCACATATGTATTCATATGACCACACCCCCTTCTTCCATTATTTTCATAGTAAGAAAGGTATCATCAGTTACAGTTATTGCTTTTCCATATAGGAATGAAAATAGTTCAACTTTGATAAGTTCCCCTTGATCTCTCTTCCCCGATTACCTTCTCAGGCATCTCTTCCTTCTTGTGTCTGGGTGTCAAATTTTCTATTCAATTCTGGTTTTTTCCTCAAGAATGCTTGAAAGTCCTCTATTCCACTGAATGACCATATTTTCCCCTGAAACAAAATACTCAGTTTTGCTGGATAGGTGACCCTTGGGTTCATTCCCAGTTCTTTTGCCCTCTGGAATATCATATTCCATGCCCTTTGATCCCTCAGTGTAGAAGCTGCCAGGTCCTGGGCTATTCTGATTGTGTTTCCACAATATTGAAATTGTTTCTTCCTGGCTGCTTGTAGTATTTTTCTCCTTGATCTGGGGATTCTGGAACCTGGCTATAATATTTCTGGGAGTTTTCTTTTTGGGATCTTTTTCAGGAGGTGATTGGTGGATTCTTTCAACCTCTATTTTTCCCTCTGGATCTAAAACATCAGGGCAGTTTTCCTTGAGAATTTCTTGAAGGTGATTTCTAGGTTCTTTCCTTGATCATGGCTTTCAGGTAGTCCAATAATTTTTAAATTGTCTCTCCTGGATCTATTCTCCAGGTCAGTGGTTTTTCCCATGAGATATTTCACATTGCCTTCTAATCTTTCATTTGTTTGGATCTGCTTAACAGCATCTTGATTTCTCATAAAGTCATTAGCTTCCATTTGCTCCAGTCTAACTCTGAAGGAATGAATCTCCTCAGTGAACTTTTGAGATTCTTTTTCCATCTGGCAAATTCGACTTTTTAAGGCATTCTTCTCCTCATTGCCCTTTTGGGCCTCCTTTGCCATTTGAGCTAGTCTATTTTTTAAGGTGTTGTTTTCCTCAGTCAGGCTGTTGACCCTCATTTCATACTTTTCCTGCATCCTTCTCATTTCTCTTTCTAATTTTTCCTCCACTTCTCTTATTTGATTTTTAAAGTCCTTCTTAAGGTCCTCTATGGCCTGCAACCCGCTCATGTTTTCCCCTGGGGCTTTTGGAGCAGGACTTCTGACCTCACAGTCCTTTTCCTGCTCTATGCCCCCAAAATAGGAGTCTAGGGTTGCATTTTTCTGTTTCCTTTGCCTTGGCATGTTGCCACTTAATTGCTTGACTTTTGGGCTTGTTGCCACACTATGGCTTTAAGGCCAGATAGAGGAATTTTCGTCCCGAACGTGTGGGGGGCAACTTCCGTTTCTGGCAAGCTGTAAACCCACCCACGACTTCCACCCTAGATCACAGTCCAGATCCAGGGAGGTTAAAGCAAGAGCGATTACCCCCCAAGACTGATCACTGTATCTCCCCACGATTTGTAGGCTGGGAGCTGGAGCTGCCTCTGAAAACTACAGAATGGCTGTCTCCTCAGCGGCTTCTAGCCCCCAGGGGAGGGAGCTGACGCATTCCCCAAATACAGGTCCCAAAGTCCATAGGACACTAACCTCTTACTTTGTCCTAGGCATGTCTATGTTGATAATTCTGGAGTCTCCACAGCTCCTGGTGTTCTGGGGTTCCTCCAGCCGGCTGCTGGCCCTGCCGCCCTGGGGCTAAAACCTCGGCTCACAGGGACCTGGGCTCGCTCTGAGCACTGCCAGGTCCCAGACCTCTGCGCTGGTCCTTCCTGCAGGGCTGCTGGGCTGTCCTCAGCGGGATGTTAGCTTCTCTGTGTCATTCTGTGGGTGCTGGGGCTCCAGAAGTTGTTCAGAGTCCCCTTTTACATAGTTTGGGGGGAATCTGGGGGCAGAGAGGCTTGGAGGAGCTGTTTCTACTCCGCCATCTTGGCTCCGCCCACCACAAGGCCAATATTAAAGAGTCTTCCCAATACAGAAAGGAAAACTCATTCAGCGAGTACTTGAATTAATTTAGATTCTAAGACAAGTATTCATCCCTAATACCACCAGTACAATTCAGCCCCTTAGTACCTCACATGGAATGCAGGCTGCTGAAGTTAAATTAAATTAAATTAAATTAAATTTGAAAAGTATTTAAGTACCTACTGTATATAAGGAACAAAAGGTATATTGGATTTGGCAAGACATCACCAGGTTTAAGATGCTGCCTCTGGCATTTCTGTGACTTTGGGCAAATTACTTAATCTTTCTGGATCTTCCTTTGCTTATCTATAAAATAGGGGTGTTTGCCTGAAATGACCTTTAACATCTCTTCTAGCTCTAAATCTATAGTCCTAGAGGCTCTAAGACAAAAACAAAAATATGAAACAGTTCTTACCAACAAGGAACTTACATTAACCAGAAGTCAGCTATAAGTGCACAGACAAGTATAATGTGCAAGATAATCTGAGGAAGGAGAAAGCACCACCAACTGGGAACATCAGGGAAAACTTCAGGGAGAAGATACTAGATCAACTGAGACTCAGAGAAAAGGATTCTGAGGAAAAGAGGGGAAGAAGGAGTTGTATGCTAGGCTTGAAGGCAAATTGTGCAAATGCTGAAAGCCTGAAATTAGAAGGTCCAGTTGGAGAACCAGCTAACAATCAGTTTAGCAATGGCCTCCCAACTGGTCTCCTTGCCTTAAGCATCTCTAATTCACTCAGAATAACCTGCTATATTATTTAGAACCAAGATGTTGGAACCTGCAAACTCAAGGTCACATGTGGCCCTCTATGTCCTCAAGTGCAGCCCTTTGACTGAATCCCAACCTCACAGAACAAACTTTTGTGGCCTTGAGGCTGTAGACTCACCATCCCTGAATTTTTAGATCCTTTCATTACCAAGTTCAAAATCCTTCCATGGCTCCCTATTACTTGAACTTTGTCTTTTCCCCACAGTGTACTGGAGCTTAGAAATTGATTCATGTTAAATGCACACAGGAGTTAGGTACTTAATAAAGGTTCATTGTATCATAACAACGTCCAAACACTACCACCCCACCTGAAAATACCTTACTTTGCAAGCCTTATCTCCAAACACTTCCCTAAAAACTTCTATGCTCCAGACAAATTTGAACTATTCACCATTTGTCCAAAGTGTATGTTGTTTTCCATGCTACTCCCTTGTGCCCGAAATGACCTCCTACGTGCTGTACCATTTGCCCCTGTAGGCACAGCTCAAATGCCACTTCCCAGAAGATTCCTTTCTTTATCCTTCCCTACCTCTCCTTTTTGATTGGAAGTAATCTCTCATTTTTCTGAATTAGGTCAATATTTCATTTGTAACACTCAAAGAATTCTATGGCATCTACTAAAAAAAAAAGCAAAGTTGGCATCTGAATGGCAGTGTTGGAGTTAGTCTGGCACTCTCTTTTACCAGCTATGTGAATAAGGGAAATCCCTTGATCTCTTTGAGCCTCAGTTTCCTCAATGGCAAAATGAGGATAATATATTTCCTTCCTTACAAGGCTGTTAGGAGAAAAATGCCTTGTGAACCTTCAAGTGACTTCAGAAGTGTGAGTGACTGTTCTTGGAGTTACTTGTGATCTCCCCTCCAAGTACCATAAGCTTCAGGTTCAGAGTCCATTTCTCATCTGTCTTTAAATGCATCACAATGTTTTGCATATAACAAGCACTCAATCTACAATATGAACAAAATACTTTTAAGAATGGCCCAAGTATGGGGAGGCTAGGTGGCAGAGTGAATAGAGTACCAGCCCTGGAATCAGGAAGACCTGAGTTCAAATCAACCTCAGACACGTAACACTTACTAGCCCTGTGACTTTGGGCAAGTCACTTAACCTCAATTGCCTCTCCGAAAAAAAAGCAAAGAAAAAAAAGAATGGCCCAAGTATAGAAAAATTTCCTACAGGTTCAAGTAATGGATCTGGTTTCACTTGAAAATACACACTCTGCCCTTGACTCTTAAAACAGTGTAAGACTTATTCTAAGAGTATAATAATGTGGCTTAACATTAAGTGGAAATGTACTGTATGAAAATCTGAAACAAAGCGGAACAAGAAGAGAAGGTTAACGTTTGCCAAGAACAAGGAAAAAAACACAAAAAAATGCTTGAAAACAATTTTTTAAAATATGTTTTATGACCCTTTATAGAGTAATGGTAAATTGAACACTTTATCTAATCAGTGAGAACAAGATTCTTTCTCTGTAAGAACTATATGGCATAACATTTACACATGGCCACAGCAGCTTGATTTTATGGAACAGTCAGAAGACTAGAGTCATCTGCTAGCCCTGCTGATAGATCTTATGACCTAGGACAAGTTACTTAATCTGTCTTCGCACCTGTACAATGAAGAGGAAATGCTTCCTAACTGTTACACTAGTGATTCTTAAAGTTTTCACTGGATGAAATCCAGGTAAGTGCTCATAACAGCCCAAATTTCATACCACCTTTTCAAAACCTCCCCCCAAAGCAAACGACTAGAAACCAAGCAGGTACCCACGGACTGGATATTGGCTAAATGAAACATGGTCCATAAATATGAAGGAATATTACTAGGCCATAGAAACAATAAATAATAAGAATCCAGAGAAACTTGGGAAGATTTGTATAAACTAACACCAGAGTAAAATATGCAAAACCAGGAAAACAACATATACAGCGGTTTCACAATATAGCCAGAAGGAACAATAATATGAAACTGAATTCCACATATTTTTAAAGATAAAACATGTCCCTGAAAAATAGATGAGAAAATGCCCTTTCTCTTCATTCCCTCCATGCAAGGAATGGGGAACCAATGGGTACAGAATGTTGCTTATGCTGTGAGATACAGCTGAAATCTTGATGGGTCTCACCCTTTTGAATTCTTAAAAAGTAAATTGCCTAGGTAGGAGAGGGAGAGAGGGCTATATATTCAGAAATTAATTTTTTGTGGAAAAGTCAGTAACAAAGAACATTAATACTTAAAAAAACAAAACCATTACATATCAGACATACTAATCTTACAGGTACCACCACCACCAAACACCTGTTTAAAGTTCTATAATTCTAGCCACTTTCCTTTTAGAATTTCAGAAATTCTTAAAGACTTTAGGATACTGGTATAGGGAAAGGCTCCAAGAGGCAGAGGAGATTAGTTTGTTCACTCCATTTCTAAAGCCACCATCAATAATTTGATTCAATAAACCTTTATTAAGCATCTACTGGGTGCACTGTAGATAGAAATATACAAAACAGAAAAAGGTGCTGGCCTAAAAAAGTTTACATTCTACATTAAACCACAAGACTTTATTTTCCATTGATAATTACAAGCTCAAACAACCATCACCAAACACCTATTTAGAGATCTATATTTCTAGTTTTAATTGCATAACTTCCCCCCACTGTCCCTCTGGGACTGGAAGGGAATGGGTGCCCACTCCCATTTTTTTAAAAAAAACACAGCCTTTTATATATTTGATAAGAATTAGGTAAGAGGAGGGGGCGGCTAGGTGGCACAGTGAATAGAGCGCCAGCCAGGAGTCAGGAGGACCTAAGTTCAAATCCGACCTCTTATTATTCATGTGACCTTGGGCAAGTCACTTAACTCCAAATGCCCTGCCTTCCCACCTCCAAAAAGCAAAAAAAAAAAAAAAAAAAGAATTAGGTAAGAGGGGGATGAAGCAGAGAGAAAGAAGAATTAATAAATACTCAAAAATACAAATAACAGTCATAGGTTAATTATTCACTGATTGATGAAAAATATACCTAATCTGCTGTTCTGGTCATTTTATTAGTTATTAGCTCTTTACCTCTGTCAGAGGGTAGATGAAGAGATGAGATAATTCCTGTCAATTTTGAAACTTCCTAGGCATTCTAATAAAAGGTTAAGTTAAAGAGTTGAAATTGATTCATGTTAAATGCACTGTATTCATGAATTGTAATGACTTTACATGCTGTCCATGCCCCACTACCCCAACAAGAAATGGCTGTGTTGATTTTTTTTAATGAGTTCTTCAATGTTTTGGGTTTTTTTTCCTGAAGTATATTGTTACTTGTGATTATTTTAGACAACACTAGGACAGGAATTAAAAATGGTAGCTTCTCCGCAACTTCTAGTCTCAGAGAGTTGCCTTAAGCATGAAGCAATCTGCCCAGGGTCATGTCTGTCAGAGGAAGGACTTGAACTCAGGTCCTTCCAGACTCTGAGGCCAGCTCTCTAGCCATTCTGCCAATGGCCTCTAGCAGCCAAACTCTGGTATATTCACAAACTCCTTGGAAAAAAAAATCCAAAGGTAAATAATTCTTTCCACACAACATAAAAAGAACCATATACTAGCTTCCAATATAAAAAAAAGAGTTAATACATCTGCTCAAAAATAGCAAGGTGAAATGCTCTAAAGCACCTTAAATCAGTTAAACTTAAAGAAAAGGAAGAACAAAACAAAGAGCTATTTACACCAAAGTTGGGGCATCACTGCTATTATAACACTGCAAGAAATTGTTAATAATAACAGCTAACACTTATGTAGGACTTTATATGTTATTTTGTTTGAACCTCCCAACAACCCAGGGAAATAGGCACTATTACTCCCCTTTTACAAAAGAAAGGAAAACTGAGGCTGAGAGAGGTTAAACAACATTGGCAAGGTCATACAGCTAGGAAGAGTCTGAAGCAGGATTTGAACTAGTGGCTTCCTGACTCCAGGGTCAGTAATATCCACTGGATTATCTGGCTGTTATAAACACAAACTTATTTGTTTATTTAATTTTCTCCAACAAATACAAGCCATACCCAATGTTATTTTTATCTTTTAGTTGTTGAAAGACAAGTTTTAAAAAAAGAAAGTAGCACAGATGAATCTGCCAGAATTTTTCCAAATGAGTTTTTTAATGTCTTGTCAGTGTTCAATATCGATCTCGAACTCAACATATCACATTCAAGCAAGAGGTTAATATTCCAATCCACAGCACAATATAGTGCCAGAAAATTCAGACCCAAGCCATAGTGACTATAGTGAAACTTAATAGTGGCGATAGACAAGAAGACATATAACCTTGCTGAGCTTTAGTTTCCTAATCTGTAAAATAGAGAAGATGATACTTGTACTACCTACTTCACAGGCTCTTTGTGAGAAAAATGCGCTTAGCAATTGTAAGTCACCATATAAAAGTATGAACTTACCATTACATACTTATAAGACTACTAGTGTCTAAACTCAGAATACAGCTAAGTCTGTCTGTATTAGTGGCACCAAACCAACACCTTATTCTCCTAGAAAGAACCAAAGACAATATTCAGATAATTCACTTCAAATGGAATTACTGATGCAAAAGTCAATCTAATTTGTTGAATATTGGCCTAAAGTGAAAAATTATAAATATTTCAAAGTACCTCAAAAGAAGAATACAGTGTGCCCCTTTCAAATAAAAAAAAAAAGATTCTTTTTTCCCTCCCCTATTTCACAAATATTTTAAAATCATAAAATCTTTAAGGCCAAGAACTAGTTTAAATTTCTTTCATAATCCCCTGTTGAGAAGGCATCCTTCTCAACACACACTAACTGCTCAATAAACTCTGCTGATTAATAATCATTTTATAGTGAAAATAACTTTTTTAGTCTCCAAATTATCTCTTCAATGTTTTATGAAACATGACCCTAATCCAGATATGCAAAAAAACACAGTTGTGCACTCCCACAGAAGTGTTTTATGGAAAACTAAGAACTACCAGTTTTTCTATTTAAAATAACTATGCTCTGAATTTGCAGTATCATTCTTCCAAAGATCTCCAGGCATTTTCATTAATTTATCCTCAAAGTATCTTAGTAAGCATAAAACAAGTAGGAATTAGCTACATTTTACACACGTTTAAAAAAAGTTTCAACAAAATAGCACTAACACTACCCTTGGAAACATTCGAGAATGTCATCAACTGCAATATATTTTCCCTTCACACATTCTTCTAAATATACATGAAAATCATCCAGAATAAGCCGAATCTCACATAATTTTTCCAACTGTATAACAGTTATATGATGGAATTATCATTCACTGTGCCAAATAGGAAGCCAAAAAACCTGGGAAGGTAAAAGAAAGGAAGTGGTTGGGGATTAGAGACTTAAGTATTGTGTTTTGGAGCAAGTTAATGAGGAGCTTTTCCTGAAGCAGATGATGTATTTCCAAAAAGTATTTCCAAGTACTTTCTGTCTCTTCCCTTCACTGCCTATTTTGGATAGCACAGAAAAGATCTGAACTATTAAGAAAGCCTGACTAAACTATCTCCAGATAAATACAATTCCGAACCTTAAAACAATAAACTCAATTCTCCTAGTGTTTAAAATTATTCCTTGCTAAAACGAAGGCACTAAAAATCCAAGACACTGCCAAACCATTAGGCTACAATTCATTCAATGTAATGGGTCAAAATGTAACAAAAATTCAATTCAAGGGGCAGCTAGGTGGTGCAGTGAATAGAGCACCAGCCCTGGAGTCAGAAGGACCTGAATTCAACTCCGACCTCAGACACTTAACACTAGCCGTGTGACCTTGGGCAAGTTACTTAACCCCAAGTGCCCAGCCTTCCCCCTTCCAAAAAACAAAACAAAATAAAACAAAACAAAAAAATCCAATTCAACCAGTATCTACTGAGTATGTAATACAGGCAAGGTGATGTAGGTACTTGATAAGACGTGGTCCCTACTCTAAGACATGTACTCAAATAACTATAATCCAAATGATAATGTAGTGATGTAGTAAGTACAAAAGAAAAGCATAAAAATGCTACATAAACTAGAAAAGGGAGACGTCAACGGGGGTGGGGGCAGGAGGTGGAGCAAGGAGGAAAGAGGAAAGAGATGAGATTAACAGGCAGAAGAGTTATTAAAGGCACAGGAGATAGAGCAAGAAAAAGCAGAGAGAGGAATGGGCCAGGTCAGGTCAGGGAACAGCAAGCAGTCAAATCTGGCTATGACACAAAGTACAAAGTTGGCTCAGAAAGTCAGACTGGAGCTTCGATAGTAAAAGGTCCGGAATGCCAAGCAAAGGAATCTGTGCTTTCCTGTTGGCAATGAGAAGTTACTGAAGGTTTCTAAACAGGGGGATCACATGACCAGAGCTGAACACTAAGCACTCTGGCAGTGGTACAAAGAATGCACTGGAGAAATGAGAGACCAGTTTGGAGACTTAGGGGTAACAAGAGCCTGAACGAGGGCTGTGCCTGCTTATGTGCCAGGCTCTGTGCTAAGCACTTTACAAATATCGCATTTGATCTTCACAACAACCCTGAAAGATAGATGTATTATTATCCACTTTACAGTTGACAAAGCTAAGACAAACAGAATGGATTTGCCCGGAGTCACACAGCTAGTGTCTGAGGTTCGATTTGAATTTAGGTTTTTCTGACTCCAGACCCAGTGTTTTCTAACTACTGTACCACCTAGCTGCCAGGAAAAAAGGATTATTTTTTAGAGATGGAACAAAGACTTAGCAATCAAATGGATATTGGGACAACAAAGGAGAGGGTCAGAAATCATAGTCACAAACAGAGCTCAAAAGGTCACCTAGCTCACTTCCCACATTTTATAAATGAGAAGTTAAGAGACTAGCCCACAATCACACAGCTGGGAAGGATTCAAAGCCTGCTATTTTCCCATTATTGTACTGAAGAGGTTTTTGAGTCTGAGTGACTAATATCAATTAACAGAAACAGCAAAGTTAAGTGGGAAAGCTTTTTAAGCAGAAAAGGTTTTCTGGGGGGAATGGATGAATTCTATTTTGGAAATGTTGAATCTGGGGTCCAAAGTGGAAAACAAGATTTAAAATCAATGCCAATTAGTAATCATGTATTATTTACTATATGCCAGCACTGTGCTAGGCACTAAGAATACAAAGACAAAAACAAGGCTCTTCTCTTCAGAATCCTAATTCTATAGGGTGAGGAAGCAAATGGAAATGTGAGGCTGGTGTTCAGGAGTGGGGAGGGGTGCTCAAAAGTTTTAATGTAGCTTCTAAAATGCCTAATTTTACAGTTAGCTGGTCCTTAAAAAGGTATTATACCTAGACTTTTCAGATGTTCACTAAGTAATTATTTAAATAGCACTATTTATAAAGTCACTTTTAATTATCATCAATCTCTATTCAAGATGTGTAACAAAATACCCAAACCGCACGATTACAAGCTGCCTACTACAAGGTAAGATGATTATTATTTTCATGGAATTTTCCTGAACCTGTGATTTCATTGCTTTGGAAACTCCCAGGTGAAGAAACTTCCTCAGCATTGGTTAGCACCTTTTCTACAATATCCAGTATTAGCTGCCTGAAGGTTAGTAGTGAAAGGTTAACCAAACTGCTCAGTATGTAGTCAGCATGTTTTCCCATATGGCACTTAAACCATGTCTTCTTGGTTTTGAAGCTGGCTCTCTACTCACTATAACTTGCTCCTTACCCTAAATCTATTCATATTTATTTATAGATTATATACTTGTACATGGATCTAAGTTGATTTTATTTTTATTAATTTCATGATTGTCATTCATGAAAAAAGTGCTCCACAAAGCTATGTAGCTCCAAATGAAAGAAGGGCAGCTTTTCTCATTTGGAAAGTGGCTATGTTTACTAAATCATGACACTCACCAGAATCCTACCCACCAATCATGCAAAAATTTGTGGTTGAAATTCAGCTCATAAATTTCTGTCTTGCCTGATTTCAGTTATTCTTATAAACTAATTTAAAGGTGTTGCATTTTTATATTTTTAAGAAATAGACACAAAATCCACTGAAATTCTTCATTTGAAAAAATTTTAAACAGGTTAGAAAATTCTATTTCTAAGTGTTTTAAGTGTATACATGTGAGAGTTCACATAGGGGACACATAAATCATTTTTGGTAATATAATCCAATAACAACATTTCCAAACATCCATTTTCAAAATATCCATAGCATAAGTTTCTTTTAAAAAATAGTTACTTTCTCATTCAGAGTTAAAATATCACCTTTGTCTGATATCCAAGGCATATAGCAAAAAAACCCCACAAATATATAATACCAAAAGCATTCCCCCAATGAATAAGAGATCAGAAGATAGGCACAAACTATTCAAAATAAGAGCTGCAAATTATTAACAACCACATGAAATACTCTGCCAAATCACTAGTAATAAAAATATAAACCCAACAATTCTGAAGTTTCAGTTCACGTTTACAAAATTGATGATGATGTCAAAAGATGGAAATATGATGATAAATGATGGGAGGCTTATGTGGAGACAGGTACAGTAAAAAACAAGTAGAACAGGTAATGGATCCAACCATTCTGAATAGCAATTTGGAATTCTTGTGACAGATAACTAAAATGTCATAGCTTTTGACCCAAAGACCCCAGTGGTAGATATATACCCCCAAGGAGGTCAAAGATATAAAGAAAGGTCCAATATTTACCAAAATAGGTATAGCAGTACTTTTTGTAGTAGTAATGATGTAGACACCCATCACCTAGGTAATGGCTAAACAAGTTATGGTATAAAAATAAAACATATTACTGTGCCATAAGAGACAAATATAAAAAATACAAAGAGATGTGGAGAGATTTTTATGAACTGATATAAAATGAAATAAATAGAATCAAGCAAACAATATACACATGGTTCCAAAAGTATAAGTAAAAAGAAGAAAATTGAAAGAATGCTGCAGAACTACAATGACCAAGCTTAACCCTAGAAAACAGACACAAGAATGCATCTCCCTACCTTCTGTGCAAAGATGGGTGACTATTATTATGGATGCATGCATATGCTATCAGTCTTGCTGAACTTTTTTCCTTTTTATTCTTTGCTATAAAGGATGATTCTATGGATTGAAGAAGAGGAAATCTGAGGTGAGTATTGAAAGAAATAAAGGATTTTGAGCAAGCAGAAATGAAGAGGGAGTACATTAAAGGTATGGGGCAACCAGTGCAAAAGTGTATAGATGGAAGATAGAATTTCGTGCATGAGAAACAGCAAGAAGTCTAGTCTATCTAAACCACAGAGTAAAGAAAGGAAAGTAATTTACATGATGCTACAAAGGTAGATTGGCCACAATTTTGAAGGGTTTTAAATGCCAAGTGGAATCTATATTTGATTCTAGAGTCAACTGGGAGTCTCTAGAGTTTACTGTGAAGAGGAGTAGGGTCAGGCCTGGCTTTAGGAAAAGCACTTTGGCAATTGTGCTAAGAATGGAATGGAGAGGAAAGAGACTTGAGACTATTCTAACAACCTAGTTGGAAGATGATAAGGGCCTAAAATAGGGTGATAACTACGATGTTAGTAAAGAGAAAGAGAGAGACCTCAGAGATATGCAGATATCTTAGGTACTGACTGGTTATATGGGCTTAATCCTAAGGAAACGAGATTGCAAACCTGAATGACTAGATGAATGGTAGTGTCCTTTATAGAACTATGGAAGTTCAGAGGGTTGACTTTTAGAGAAAGATAATGATAACAGCAATGTAAATCCCAACCCATTTATGCCTGTTCATCATGTGTGTCTCACTCTGTCTCACCAAAAATATAAAAGGGAAGGAAAAGCTCTTGCTCACTAGCTATTACCCTAGAGTTGGCCAAAGGGTACCTCAATCCACAAAGTGACATGGGGGCAGAATTTCCCCAATAGTACAGTACCTGTACATCTGCTGCAGGTGCCTGTGTCATTTTTAGGGGTTTATAAGCTACACAGCACCCAAAATTACAGATCCTCCAAGTACTGACTGCTACAGATTACAACATGTTTATCACTTAGGTAAGGTTAATACTCATAATCTCTGAGTTGGAAGGGACTGTCCAACTTGAAAATTTTCCTCTACAACATCCCTGACATCCAGTTATAAAGTCTCTGTTTGAAGACCTCCAGTGGAGAGGAACCAGCTTTGAGATCATATGTAAACTTTGGTAAATATAGAGGAGAAAATTCCAAACAATGAAAAAGAAAAAAAGAATGAGGAAGAAGGAAGTAGCCCATTTAACAAAAAAGCATTTCAATAAGATCTTTTATCCTTTTCCAAAAGAAAAAGGCCAGAAATAGCAAAGGTGTTATCTGGGTTTCAAGTCATGGAAAGCTGTGAGTAAAAAGAATAAAAATTAACATACTGTGGCAGTGCTGAGTCTACCATGGATAACCCATCACCTTTGTCTTTATTATTTAAAAATTCTCCAAGTTATTACACCCTTAAAACTTAAAGTCATCAATATTATAAAATCTCGCAGAAGATCTCAGGGCTGTTAAATGTCCACTGCTATACAACATGCCCTACCCACTCTATGGGCCTTCTTCAGCAGCTTTCAGGACAAAACAGCAGCTGGAACACATGTCCCAGTAGCCCAAGCACTAAACCAAGACAGGACAGCTGGGCTCAATTTTTGTTTTGATTCTAAAAATTATGAAAAACAGAAGCACCCCACCAAAAATGTGACCAAAGCAATGCGAACTCAAAAAAATCAACTCTTCCAAGTTGTTAAAAGTTCACTAGAAATACTAAGTAAAACTTATCATCAAGCATTCTGACTCAAATTAACAAACTGGTATTTATTCAAATAATTTCTTTCTGCTAAAGACTATCTTCTTTAAAGCATATTGAACTCTTCCCTACCATCCTTTTTCCTCCATAAGTTCTCTTAAAATATCTAACCTTTTTTTCTCTTATTTATAGTAGCATACTTTTTCCTGGGAAATTAATTACAAATAATATGGAGATAATGGAGAAGCTTACTGTCATCAGTAGGAAAATTTTTAGAAAACCATAAGCATTTTCTAATGAAAAGTCATGCAATTAACAAGAATAACCAATCAAGTAATAGCAGGCAACTAAAAATATTAATTCAACTTTCTATAAGGTTCAACAAATTTAACAACAACAAAAAAGACCTGAGTTTCTCCATAATTATTTTGTTAGCTATTGACTTTAAATGTATTAATATTTAGACTGCTTTAAGAGTCTAAAGAAAAGAACTGGCTGTAGTACCACTTGATTTTAATACTGCTACTTAAGTGTGTTCTCCCTGAAAAAAAAAAATCTTTATTGAGTTTTTAGCATTGAATAGCATCCATTATTGCCTCTATACTTTAGACCCTGCCTAGACCAAAACAGTGTTTATTTACAATTTTCCAAAGGTTATGACTATAGCAAGGAGCAATACTCAACATCATAAAAGCTGAAAGAGAATAGTTACATCAGTCAAAAGAGCTATCTATAATCCTAGCACAAAGAAGGATCCCAGCTCCTATCAAAAGAATCCTGGAAGGGGGCAGAGCCAAGATGATGGAGTAAAGGCAGGGGTTCACCTGAGATTTCCCAAATTGCCCTTCAAACAACTTTAAAATGACACCTCAAAACAAATTCTGAAGTAGCAGAACCAATAAAAAGACAGGGTGAAACAATTTTCCAGCCCAAAACAACTTAGAAGGTCAGAAAGGAAAGGTGAAAGGAGAGCTCAATGAAAGCCCAGACCATAAGCCAGCAGCAGGCCTTGGGGGCTTGTATATCAACTGGCACCAGCTTCTGCAGGGCTCAGCCCACAGACTATAAGGGGACTGGACAACTGGTCAGAAGGAGATTTGTTGGCACTGGGTACTGGACTCTATTGCATTACCCATACTTGGTTCTGGGTCCCAAAGTGAGGAAGAGCAAAAGCACACTAGAGTGTGTGGCTGCAGGGGAGCAGGGACCCTGGTCACAGTTCCAGGGCAGAAAATAGTGCTTGTGGTTGCTCACAGACCTGACCACTGGCCAAGAGTACAGTGACCACACATCTCCTTAGATCATACCACTTTCAAAGAACTGAACATTTTCAGAGCTATCCCAGAACTAGCTCTGAAAACAGAAGCAGGGGAATGGCTAGGTATTGCAGTGAAAAGAGCACCAGCCCTGGAGTCAGGAGGAACTGAGTTTAAATTCAGCCTCAGACACTTAACACAAAACTATCCATGTGACCATGGGCAAGTCACTTAACCCCAATTGCCCAACCTTCCCCTCTCCAAAAAAAGAAAAAAGAAAAAGAAAACAGAAGCAGAACAGACTTTTAACATAAAGTTAAAGGTCAAGAAATAGGCTGAAAAAAATGAACAAACAACAGAAAAATAACTT
The DNA here is from genome assembly GCA_011680675.1 of Gymnobelideus leadbeateri. Taxonomy (NCBI): domain Eukaryota; kingdom Metazoa; phylum Chordata; class Mammalia; order Diprotodontia; family Petauridae; genus Gymnobelideus; species Gymnobelideus leadbeateri. Next base: position 486,980 of record WOXC01003603.1, read on the forward strand.
GACCATAGAAAGTTACTATGGTGACAGGGAAGGCCAAAAAACAAAGTCAGAAAAAGACAACAGAGTCAAAACAGTTACAAGCAAAGCCTCAAAGAAAAGTCTCAGTCCCCCAAAAAAGAATTCCTGGAAGAACTCAAAAAGATTTTAAGAATCAAAGAAGTAAAGGGAAAATTGAGAAAGAAAACAAGAATGATGCAAGAAAATCATGAAAAAAAAAAAGTCAACAGCTTGGTAAAGGAGGCCCAAAAAAATACTGGAGAAAATAACACCTTAAAAAACAGAGTAGGTCAAATGGTAAAAGAGATACAAAAATCCACTAAAGAGAGTAATTCCTTAAAAAGCAGAATTGGCTAAATGGAAAAAAGACATACAACAATTCCCTGAAGAGAATTCTTAACAAAATAAAATGGTCAAATGGGAAAGGAGAGACAAAAGCTCATTGAAGAAAATAATTCCTTAAAAATTAAAACTGGGCAACTAAAAACTACAACTCCATGAGACATCAAGAAACAATATAACAAAATCAAAAGACTAAAAGAACAGAAATAAATGTGAAATATATCTCATTGGAAAAACAAATTACCTGGAATACAAATCCAGGAAAGATTATTTAAGAATTTTTGGATTATCTGAAAACCATGATCAAAAAAGGGCCTAGACATATCTCAAAAAATTATCAAGGAAAACTGCTCTGATACCCTAGAATCAGAATCCACCAACCACCTACTGAGAGATATTCCAAAAGGAAAACTCTCAGGAATTTTATAGTCAAATTCCAGAGTTCCCAGGTTAAGGAAAAAATATTACAAGCAGTCAAAAAGAAACAATTCAAATACCATGGAACCACAGTCAGGATAACACAGGATTTAGCATTTTCTACGTAAAAGATTTGGAGGGCCTGGGATATGATATTCCTGAGGGCAAAAGCATTTGGATTACAAGAATCACCTACATAGCAAAAAATGAGTATAATCCTTCAGGGGAAAAATGGATATTTAATGCAATAAAGGATTTTTCAAGCATTCCTTATGAAAAGACCAGAGCTGAATAGAAAATGTGACTTTCAAATCTGACTCAAGAGAAGAATAAAAAGATAAACAGGAAGAGGGATTCGATAAGGCTAAATTGCTTACATTCCTACATAGGAAGATGATATTCAGAACTCCTAAGAACTTTATCATTATTAAAGGGCATGGTTGTGAATGGACTATGATGGGATGATATCCAAAAAAAATTAAAATTAAGGGGTAAGAAAGAGGGATGCACTGGAAGAAGGGGGATGGGAGAGGTAGAATGGGAAAATTATTATAAAAGAGGTTCACAAGGAAGAGCTTTTACAATAAAAGGGGAAATGGGCGATAACAGGCAATGCTTGAGCTTCACTCTCATTGGAATTGGTTCAAAGAGGGAATAACATATCCACTCAATTGTATATATAAATTTATGTTACCCTACAGGGAATTAGGACAGGAAGAAGATAAGAGAAGGTATTGGTGGGGAGAAGAATACTTAGAGAAGGAAGGGTAGACTGGGGGAGATGGTAGTCAGAAGCAAAACACTTGAGGAAGGACAAAGTGAAAGAAGAGAATAAGAGAAGCATAAATGGGAAAATGGGATGGAGGTAAATATACAATTAGTAATCATAACTGAAAAAATTTTACAGTGGGTTTCTCTGATAAAGACATTATTTCTCAAATATATAAAGAATTGAGTCAAGTTTATAAAAATACAAGTAATTCCTCAACTGATAAGGGGAAGGGGAATGAGTAAGGGGAAATGACTAGCAATAAAAACAAAATGTTATAAGAAAACTTTAAAAAAATACACTTGCTAGAATTTATAAATGTTTTCAAATGAAAATTTGTTAACTATTAAATAACTCATTTAACCAGTTATTTGACCAGTAGTCATTTGACCAGTAGTCAATAAGCCTGTGCTGTCATTTGACCAGTCTTTATAAATTAATCAGTTATATATGCTTCACGTTTTTGAAATCCCACTAGAAAGGCTTGGTTTTTAAAAAGCAAGGCTTTTTAATATTTGTTTTTCCTTTGACTTAATTAGGTGGATCAGGTAAACTCTAAAGTCCCTTCTCACTCTAAAGTCTGTCAAGGTATTATTCTGCCTATTGACCTGTTTGTAGAACAGGAATGTTGGCTAAAATATCTGCTAAGTAAAGAGTAGATCCAAGATTCAAACCCCAAAATGACTGTTTTGTAAAGTGAAGCTCGCTGTAATGGAAATGACAATGACCTTAGAATCAAGAGCCCTTTACTAGCCATGTGAACATAGCCAAGTCACTTTAATGTTGCTGTTTCCCAATCTATCAAATGAGAATAATAACCCTTGTATTAGCTACCTCACCAAATTGTAAGGATTGACATTTTAAAAACACTACTAGGTAAGTATCAGCTATTCTTCCTTTCTCTGTGATTATAAGACTAGATGACAGTTACTTCATCCATTCAACTCAAACATCATTCTTTTTTCCTTTCAGCTTCAATGAATTCTTGGTAAATGAATGGATTATAGGAAGGGAAGGGCAAAGATAAGTCACTTGGAAAAAAAAAAAACTGGTTGGGGTGGCTAGATGGCACAGTGAATAGAGAACCAGCCCTGGAGTCAGGAGAACGTGAGTTCAAATCTGGCCTCAGACTCCTAACACAAAACTATCCATGTGACCTTGGGCAAGTCACTTAACCCCAATTGCCCTGCCCTCCCCCTTCCAAAAAAAAAAAGTAAAAAATTAAAAAATTTTTTTAAAAGAAAGAAAAAAAGCTGGCAAAGTTCTGCTTATTCCTCTACATTAGGAAAAAAAAAAGTCAACCTTAGTGAACTAAAAGTATAAATAAATTTCTAAAACTGCAAACTGGCCAGGATATACCTAGATGATCAACCAAAATCAGTCTGATTATGAGTGTCCTAAAGGGCTTCATGATGTTTCACAGAATTATCATTAACCTCCAACCTTTGATGAAATCTGAACTAACAAAAGATAGCCTCTGAGGAAGCAGCTACTGCTACCATCTCCCAACAAATGGTACCACTATTTATATATGGTCACTACCAGCCTTCAAATTTTAAATTCTACCAGAAGGCAAAAGATGTGGGGCACTTGTGTCAGAAGGAAGGGAATGAAAAATATATTGGCTGTCATGTTTTATATTTTCCCCATATTTCCTATATCTCCCTTTTCAAAATTCTTATAGTACTATGTCTGGACAACTTCTTTTCCCTTCTTTGTACAATTTGTATAATAGTTATTTGTATGCATGTTTCCTTTATTAGATTTAATCTCCTTGAGAGCAGGGACTGTATTTTTTTAATCTTTGTATTCTCAGTGTTTAGCATAGTATCTGGCAAACACTTCAGTAATTCATTACCATAATCTCATTAGATTACCTTCAGCAACAGAAATTACAAACTAACTTCTTAAGACATGATTTTTAAGCAGTGCAATGGCTGGAAATTTCATCATCATATGATTCAACTGGTGATGAACCTCTCTGAATTTAGCTTGGCTGGTCTTTGGAAAATAGATATACTGTCAAATAACTTGCCTATAATTGAAGTCTTTCACCTTGGTAAAATTTGCCTCACAGGCACAACTTTTAAGAACCCAAAGTCACCTTTATGCCAAGAAGAAGGTAATACTTTAGTTTTGCCCACAGTAGGTGCTTATAAGACATTCATTGAATTGATTCAGTGTCTTACCAACCCCCTAAATAGCAATTCATTTTTCTCATTGTGACCAATTAGGGAAGACAAGGAGAGCCTCAAATGCACATAATTTTAAGGACCTAGAAGTCAGTAAAATGAAACTTTGCTCAAAGTATTTTCTAGCTACTAAATGAAAACATGTGATATATAGAAATCAGATAAGGTAAATATGGAAGTTCTAAAACCATGAAAGAACCTAAGAATCAGGAAAATTTTATCTGAGTACTTGATAATAAAAATAGCTGACACCTGTATTTTGTTCTCAGGCTTGCAAAGCAAATCATACACATAACTCCTTTGAGTCTGACAACAACCCTGTAAGGCAATATTATTGATATTATTATCCTCATTTTACAGATGAGGAAACTGAGAGGTTAAATGACTTGCCCTTGGTCACATAGCTAGTAATTGTGAGAGGCAGGATTTGAACTCAGGATTTCCTGACTCCAAGTCAACATTCTACCTTATGTTGCCTTCCATATACCAAGATTTCCCACAACACTGCAACTGAATGATCTATATAAGAAGTATTTTCATAAGTAATTGAAACCGATCTACATTCTTAAGTTATATGGCACAGTCAGTGGTTCAAGAAGACAAAGGTATTGTCAAGTCCATATGGCAAAGAGAAAAGGCTACAAACAGAAACACTTTCAGCACTATCGCACAGACGATCAATATGGTAAAGGTGGAATTGGTAGATTTTTCACTTCTCAGCTATACCTTCGTTCCAAATAGAAACAGTAACACACAGATGACTTTCAAATGCAGATATAAGTCATTTAGTAACAATGAAATTAATAGATACTTTCAGGATGTAAGACCAGAAGACAAAAATGGTAAATGTAAGAGAGGCTTTGAGAAGACAGACACATCAATGCACTGCTGTTGGAATTATGAATCGATCTGACCATTCTGGAACACTATCTACAACTATTCTAGAAAGAGCACAAAACTTTTATGTACCATCAGACCCAGGGAAATCACTACAGGGCATGCAATACAAGGAGATCAAAGACAGATCTTATGTGCCCAAAAATGTATTTTCTATGGCAACAAGAAAAAAACTGAAACAAAGTGAGCATCCATCAATTAAGCAACAGCTGAATGAACTGTGGTATGTAAATGTAAGATTATTTGCCCCATAAGAAATGACAGCTATGAAGGCTACAGAGGAACAAGAAGATTCGTATAAATAAACTGAGGTAGAACAAAATAAGCAGAAAAAAGAGAACACTCTCTAGGGAACGATCACAAGAGTGATAAAGAAAAACCTGAAAGACATTAGAAATCTCTGATTAGTGGGGGACTCTTAAAGATCATAGATCTAGAGCTAGGAAGAGCCACAGAATCCACAGTCCATTTTACAGATGAGGAAAATGAGGACACAGGAGATTATGACTTATTCAAGGTCAATCAGGTAGTATGCATAAGAGGGAGGTTCTCTGATCACTTTCCACCACACAGAATGAGGCAAGTGGCCAAGGTGTTGGTTTGATGCCTAAATATACATTTTTTGTTTACAAGGAGGGTTTTGGGGTGGAGTGGGGAGAGAGGGAGGGAAGACTTGGTGGTGTCATTTAGAAGTGACAATTTTTTTTAAGTAGCCTTCATACCTTTCTACACTATACACAAAGAACCATGATATAACTATGTTGCTATGTATATACAGGATGCTTTGGACAACAGATATCACAAATGTTGTGTTTTTATAGGTAGGGATGACTTACAAAGATTATTACAGTAAGTAAATAGTATTCTGAATAGTTGATATTATATTTTATCTTTAAAAGGATTTCTAACTAAGTTGTAAATATGCTTTAATGCCCAATTTAATGCTGACACATATACAAGAGGCCAGCAAAGTATAAAATTCTATCAGAATCACATATGGGAACTTGTCCTTACCCTGTAGTTTAGAAAAGAGTGGGTATAGATAGCCTTCTAATAAAACACATTACTATTAGCAAGGTCACATAAGGACCATGATCTTGTACCCTATACACAAATGCAAATCTGTGTCTGAAAATGATGAAGAGGATGGTAACTTAAGAACCACTCAAGATAAGAACTTGTAACAATGTTTAAAGTTTTCAACTAATGTAATCAGCAGGCAAGGTTTAATGAGAGGTTTTTGGAAAAACTGGTGGAATCCTTAAGGTAAACTAAAAACTTAATTATGTCTACCACTAACAAAATCTTGTAATAAAACTTAAAAGAAAATCCCTAGTATAGTTAGATGCATCTATAAAAAGTATGCATATGAAGCATTAGGAGATTGGTGTGCAGAATCCCACATTTGACACTTACTAGCTGTGTGACCATGGTCAGATCATTTTATTACTCAGTTTTCTCATCTATATATCAAAGGTACATTTGTACAACCTACCTCATAGGTCTGCTATGAGCTAAGGGCTTTGCAAACCTTAAGAAGCTATATAAATATTATTTTTGGTGACTAGTTTAGTCATGGGGAAAAAATTATTTGGCCTCAGTTTCCCTAGTTGTAAAATAAGAAGGGGTTAAACTAGATGAGATTGGGCAAGTAATTTAAATTCTCTGGGCCTCAGTTCCCTCATCTATAAAATAAGGGAGTTACTCTAGATGGTCTGGATCTACAATATACCATGATTATCTCTTGTTGGAGAGAAGCCCCATGAGGAGGCCCTGAGTTGAAGAGAAGAGGAAAGAACTGACAGGCAGGAGGAGAAATCCCACCCAATAGCAGCATCACTGCAGGCTGTGGCTGCCAAGCCAAAAGGCTGCTTGCTGGCTGTACAGAGCCCTTGAGCTTCCTGCCTGGTAGCTCAGGCAGAGGGAGTTTGCCTGAGGTTCCAGAGGTAGCTGGTTCAAACTCAACCTTCCCTTCCAACACTCATCATCTGTTAATTTGTGCATTTAGTAATTAAATAATTCAAAGGAACACAGGCAGAAAATAAATTGGAGGTAGGGAAAAATTATTCTATTTTTCTTGGTTCAAAATAAATAAAAATCCCCATTACTTAGAAAAATTCTTACCTATACATTTTAAAATAGCTGTTCAAAACTAGAAGTTAATAATATGTCCTTAACTGATCCAACAGAAGTGGGATTTTATAGGTCCTTAACTTCAATCTATTACCTCAACCCCCTCCCCAAAAGACCCCAGCTATTTAAGTCCAGGTTTTTGGTTAAAGTTGGCCCCTCTAACTTTATATCCAAGATTGTTCTAGGCTAATGTTGATAAAATTATCCTAGAAGATATCTACTGTATTTGTGGAAGAGTAACAGAAAACCAAAATTTTAAGGGGGAGGGGAAAAGGATTCATTAAAATACAATCAGAGATAAAGGATACTCCAATTTTGGGGGGGGGGGCGGGAAGCCTCCCAAAGCTATTATCTTTGTACATAGATTTCAAGATTGCCCAATATTTAGTGTAAACAGATACACTAGTGACATTATTTGTTCGTGGTGGAAGGTCTTTTAGAAAAATTTTCAGATGAAATATAAACACATGGGAGACACATATTCAAGGACATACAAACAGTTACCCAAATCAGAGAAATTTTGGATTATATTACCTGTTCTGCACCATAAACTGTAGCAAACTGAACAAACTCTTCTATACGGACAAAACCATCCCCATCTCTGTCTAGGGCATCAAATACAGCTCTGAGGCGAGGGCCATCTTCCTGACACCCAGAAGGATCGTTTGGAATTGGTTCAGTCTGGTTGAAATCAGAGGATTGGCCCAGGTTATTCTGAACTATATCTAACTTCAGATCACACAAAGTGGAAGTAGTGAAAGAGGGAAAGAAGTTTATTTCATTACTAATTTGGTAACTGTGATTTAAATCCTCCGCACTTAATGAAACACTTTTCTGGCATCTTCCGGGCACATAATCCTCTGCTTCTTTAGTCCAGGAAAAAACTGGATCAAGTCCTGAGAGCTGGGTTTTGGTGTCCGGGCAAGCAGCCTGGTCCATGCCTAAGTAAAAATCTCTTTGATCCTGAAGAATGTCATCACTTTCCCGAAGGCAGTTTTCCGTACAGGATTCCTGCTCCCCAAACTCTATGCTCAATTGTAAATCCTGTGGAGGTGACCGAGGTGGGCCCAAATCAAGAGCATAAAGGTCTCCATGCTCCTGTTCTTCAGAACCTGTTAACCGGTCGGAGACTACCGGATCCTGCACCAAGGTAATAGCAGTATTAAAATCCCCTTCAGAAGAATCATTAACCACACCTAGCAAAGACATCTGCTTGTCACTAACAGATAAATCCTGATCGATGTCAGCGACAGAAGTATTGGTCTCTTGGTCCAAGAGACAGAGGTCCTGATTTTCTAAGCGATACAAATATTTGATGGGTCCTTCAGAAAATAAGTCCTGGTGGAGCTTCACCTCCCCCAAAACTTGCTGGAAAGCCACAGACCCCGTTTCCTGCAGAACAGGCCCTAAAAGCACCGGGGACTGCGGTGGGGTCTCTGGAGGAAGCAGCACCAGATCGGGACCAGGCACCTGCCCCCTGGATTCCTCTGACACTTTCTCCAGGTCCATGAGGAAGTATTTCCCCTTCTGCTCCGGGAACAGGTCCCCAAACGTCAGCAGGGAGTCCGACGAGGTCCCGGCTGATGCGGACAGAGTCACGAATAAATCCGGCTCCATTTTCATGGGAAGGAAATTGTCCAGGGAGGCCAACGACGAAGAATCAGCCCCCACCCCGCCCCCGCCCCCTCACAGCCGAGGCGAGGCTGCGGCCCGCGACGGCGGGTCTGCGGGGCGGGTGATTCCCTGCGGCTCGGGACGCAGACAAAAGACCTCCTCAGACACAGCAGGAGAAGGAGGAGGAGGAGGAGGACGGGCGGCGGCGGAGGCAGCTGCCGAGAGCATCACTGCATTGGTGCGGGCGCCGCTGCCCCGCAGGGATCACCAGACCCTCCAGCGCCGGGAGCAGGGGATGCCGCTGCTCGGGCCGTCGGGCCCCCGCATCCATCTTGACCACCGACGCCCCTCATCTCTCCACACACGCCGGGAGCGGCAGGGGGGGCCCCATGGCGGCTGGGAAGAGGCCCACGACGAGGGAGGGAGGGAAGGGGCTGGGATGTGGTCGGGCTGGAGAGCGGTGGCGGACCGGCACGCCTAAGGAGAGAACCCACCGCCCTGGCCACTCTATTCTCGGGCTCGATCCCCGAAGCTGAGGGGGCGGAGGGTAGCCTAAAAGTCTGGAGGCTGCTGAGCTCGAGCCCTTAGCCCCGCCCCTTCTCCCGGCCGCGTGGCGTCAACACGTTCATGGGCGTCGGGATTGGCCCCGCCCCCTCCCAGGATGACTATAAAAGAGCGGCGGGGCGGCTTGACTAGGCCCTGCTGCGGCGGGCGCCGACTTGGGTGGTGTACCGTATGGAAACGTGGGAGTTTTGAACAGGCTCTTTCCTCACGCCCCAGGGTCTTTGTCTCCGCCTCCCCGAAAAAAGAGGTTGAAGTGTGGGATTAGAGCAGCTCCAGGTGCGGAGCCGCAGGGCGTACTAGTCGGCCCGAGGTTCTCCTCCCTCTAGGGGAGGGCGAGGGTGAAGTGAGAACTGCGGGGCCGCCGCCGCCGCGGTTGCTGCCTGGGCGGTGACGTCACCTTATTGCCTTGTGCTGGGGTGAGCGGAGGTGGTGCTGAAGGATGGGGAGATCTGGGACCGCGCCGGCTCCCAGCCTCCTCCCCCACACCCCGCGGGAGGATTGGTGCCGTCCTCGTCCTCAAGGAGAGGCAGCCTTCCCCATAAAGTGACTGAGGGTGTGCGGCGCGGCTTGGCCTCATTGCCCGGGACCGCCGCTACCCGCCGGAGCGTCTGTAGTCCAATTGCCTCTCGGAGTGGCTATCCCTCCGGCATTCTCGCCCAAAATGGGGGGCACCCTCCGGACTGGGAGGATCTCTGAAATCCTGGCGAGCCCAGCCCGTCCGCGCCCGTTAGAGGGGAGGGCTTTGCTGTCCACCTCCCCACCACAGACACACCCATTCCGCCCCGCATTCCTCTCTCTACATCCCTCCCTCTCCCCTCCGCCCTGAACCGGGCTGGGGAACAGAAGCTTAATTGGCTCGAACTCCGGGGAGCCAGGTTATGGCCAAGGTCTTGCTACCGGGAATCTGGACTGTGCCGTGATTTATCTGACTACTGGCGGCGGGATGTCAAAGCATCTTTTGTCCCAGACCCAACTCACCCTTGACAAGTTTATAAAGCGCTTCCACACGAAAGAGGGCAACAGAAGGTACTAGAAACTGTCTCAAAACGAAGAACTGGGGAATGTGCCTTGCGCATAGTAGGTGTTTTGTTCAATGTCTATTAAATAAAGACCTGGCAGTAGGTATAGTGTTTTGTTTGGGCTGTTTTTGTTTTTCCTGAAGAAGGGACAGGATTTATTAACTTGAATTTGTTTAAAAGCGGTTTTCCCCAGTTACCTTGTAATAAGGTGGGCAGTACAAAAATTCTCCCCGTTGCACTGATGAGGGAAAAGGCTCAGAGAGAGACAAATTTGTATGTGTAAAATATACATATACATGATTTGTATATGTAAAATAACCAGTAAATGGAGCTGCTTGTCAGGCTTAACCCCACCCTAGAACTCTTCCCACTTGTCTTCAGTTGTCTTCAAACAGGAACCAGGGCTCTTTTCCCCTCTTTTTGTAACCCCGGAGCTTAGCACACAGCCTGGAACACAGAAGGCACTTAATAGATTATTACTGAATTAAATTGGAGGATTCGACTTCTGCTTAGTCCCAAAAGTCAGAACTAGGAATAAGAAGTCTAAGTCCAATGGAGGTAAATTTTGACGCAAAATAAGGAAAACCTTCCTAATAGAACTGGATTGTTTTTGTTTTTTAATGAAATGGGCTGTGTTATCAAATAGTGAGTTCCCCCAATTTCCAGAGCTCTTCAAGCCAAGCACACATAAAAATCTTGAAGAAATTATTTGTTCAGCCATTGGATATAACCTGGAAGGGTCCTTTCCAACTCTGAGATTCTGCAATTCTTTTGTGATTTTATTTGATCCTCACTGCAACCTTGTAGGATAGACTGTTTAGAGCTCATTATCCCCATTTTACAGTTGAAGCTAAAGAACAGAGGTTAAATGACTTGCCCCAGTGTCACAGAGCTAGGAAACAACAGAGCTCATAATTGAATCTAGGTCTTCTGACACCACCAGTTCCAAAACCCTTTTCATTACAACAATGAGAGAGTGTAGGTGGATAACCACATTGTATTGTACTAGCATTGGATGAACATGAAGAATGACAAAATCCCTAACCAGCAGAATTTCAATCCCTATTAACCTGGGGAAAGGTGTAAGATAGTGCTTGGGTTGTATGGCAGTTTACATAGTCTCTCACATTTCAGAGGGAAATAGGTGAATTTAGAAAAGGGGCTGTGACAGCTTCAGGCAGGGTGACAAATTAGCCTATGGCATAATTTGTGATGAATACAATTATGAACTATTATCTTACCACTGAAGAGCATCAGAATTGAGAATGGGCCAAAGAATAGATTACTTCATCATGTCTCTGTGTGTAGCCCCCATTATTAACTGACTCATCTCCCATCCTTGACTACAGAAACAGTCGTGTGTGTGTGTGTGTGTGTGTGTGTGTGTGTGATTTTAGGAGGTATAACAAGAAAAAGCCTCAGAACTGCTTTCTAAGTTGTAAGAGCTAAGTACTGAAACAAGTGAATTATTGTGTTGAAAAGAGATAAAGACCTGCTTCTTATTTCAACAGGAATTTGAAAATAGGCTCCTGACTTTGGCCAGATAAGCTTTTCACATGAGTTTTATTGGTTACTTACTCAATAGAAGGGTGGTGTGAATGTGGATGAGACAATTGCCAGAATTCTTCCTACCAGATAAAGAAAGGTTTCTTGCCTAAGAGTTCTGTAGAGGGTGGGAAAGCTGGTTTGGTGTGTAAACATGCCCCTGTGGTATATTGTTTCAGAATCTCAGGACTGAGAGAGACATCAGAGGATCTCTAGTCCAATCTGAGCCTGAACAAGAATCTCCTCTAGGATGTACCAAAAGAACAGTTCTCTGGTTGCTAACACTATTTTGTTGACTGACCCAAGTGATGAGGTTTAAAATCACAAGAGTAAAAACATGTATTTTCCTGCTTAGTTAAAAAAAAACAAACCTCTACCTCAAAGAGAATACTAAAATTACAGTTCATTCTAAATGAATCATTTTAGTAACATGTTGTAATCAAGTTTTCAATTTATTTCATTCTAAACTAAATTAACCAAGTCTTGCCAACAACCAATAACAGAAAATTCTTTACTACCGTTTTGGTGAGAATCATTCTCTCTTTTAGATGTAGAATAATTGAGACAAGTGGGAGAAGGTAGCCAGGAAGTCTTAATGATGTACCACCTATTTTTGGAAGCTTTTTCAGATTTTCTTCCCCTCCTTCCCACATACTTACCCCAGTAAATGGGATGGGGGCTGGGTGAAGTCTAATGAGTTTTCCCTCCTGGAATTAATTACAGGTTTATCTCCCTTCCCAATAGAACCCAAGCTCCTTGAGACAGATGATTTAATTTCTTTGTTAGTATCTCTGTGCCTAGTACAGTGTCTTGGACATTAATGGCACTTAGGAAGTATTTGAGTTGGAGTTCATAACCTGACAGGTTATGACTTGACAGCATAGATGGTTGTTTATTTTTTAAATTGAATTTCTACTTTTGAAAGAGTGTAAGAAAACTCTCCTTTTGTGTTTATTGAACAGCCTAAACTAAAATGTTGTGTTTTACAGAAAGCCTTTTCCAAACCCTCTTAATTCTACCAGATGAAAAAGACTATGTCTCCCCCTCCTCCCTCACACACACCTTTTGCTACAGCCTATCTCCTCTATGTCCTTGAATGTACACATTCCCACCTCACTGTCTTTGCTCATATCATTTCTCTTGACTGAAATGCCTGCCATCTTCTCTACTCAGCCTTGACCCATTCTTTCAGGCCCCAACGATCTCAAAAGTTCAGTGATCTTATCCTCCTCTGAACTCCTAATTCTCTTGTTGTATATAACCCTCATTTGGCATTTGCCACATACTCACAACATATATGTTCATGTGTGAGTTCCCCAAAGTCAGGGGTCTAGGTCCCCAGAATATGAGCTCCCCAAGGACAGAGCCTAGATCTATTCCTTGTTTGTCCCTGTAACTGTGGAGCACAGGATGGGCATACAGGAGCCAGTGTGCTCTTCATTCCCCACAAAGTATGGGAAGCCATACAAGTAATCTTTTCCCCAAGAAACTCAGGACTCAAGTAGCTTTATGACCCACCTTCTTCACCCCCTTCCCACTAGATTTATAAGGAACTCATCGACCTCCAAATTGAAACCAGTTGCTTGAAGGAGCAATATGAGACTGAGAGCTTTGAGCTGAAGTGTGAGGTGACTGTGTCTGTGCATACTTGTGTGTGGATGTGTCTTGCCCATCCTTCTCTAGGACCGGACACAAGGACTGGACACAGAGTTCTCAGCAGGTAAAATGGCAAGCAGGGGGAAGCCCAATCAGCACTATCCTAATCTTTATCCCCACCAAGATAACCCTTTGCAGTTGTCCCCATTTTACAGATGAGAAAATGAGTATGACTTTGCCTAACATGCCCAAGATTACATAGAGTAAGAAGTAAGAGCCAGTTCTCCTAACTCCTTGCCTAGAGCTTCCTCCATAGAACTGCTACCAGTCACCCTCCTGGGTGACCTCAGGACCTTGGATGGGGTTGTAGATGAAGACAGGGGAAGAGGAGTGGCTAGGTAGTGCCAGTGAATAGAGCACCAGCCCTGAAGTCAGGAGGACCTGAGTTCAAATCCAGCCCCAGAAATTACTAGCTGGCTGACCTTGGGCAAGTCACTTAATCCCAATTGCCCTGCCTTCCCTCCTCCAAAAAGAAAAAAAAAATAGGGGAAGAATAGGGCCATTGCTGCCCTTTCACCCTGCTCCTCTACAGATTCTAACACTGGAGAATAGAATCCTCGAGCTCAAACTGACTAGGGAGAAGTATGGCCATGAGTGGGCAGGGCTGGAAGAGCAGCTAAAGATATTGGAAGCCAACCATTAGGAGCTGTCTAATGCCTACATCTGCCTCTATTAGTTATTCCCTATTTATATTGTATATGGCTTGCTATATGTGTTGTCTCCCCCATTTGATTTTAAGCTCACTGAGGGCAGCGGTTGTCTTTTGACTCTTTTTGTATGCTGAACACTTAGTGCAATACCTGGCACATACACTTAAATGTTTATTGATTGAAAGAGCTGCTTTCTTTAATTCCTTTTCTTGGGGATAATAGATAATATGACCTACAAAAATATAAGAAGAGGGTTATTCAGGAAGGATGGGGCAATGAATCAGCAGATTTACTGCAGAGCATCATTTGACTTTCTCCTGCCAGGATAGGCATATGTAGGTCAGGAAAACCTCATGGGTAGAAAGTAAAAGAATCATCATGGCAATCAGAGTAGGAGAGCTGTGCAGTCTCCCCAAAGCTAAGTATTCTTTAACACCAACATTGTCATCATCAATGTTATTGTTAGCTGTAGCTGGTTGAAATTTAATGCATGATTAAGAAAAGAAATATGAGAGGGCAGTTCACAATGGAGTGCTGAGGGGCAGAGTGATGTTGGAGAGCCCAAAACAAAGATTCTAGGAAGTGTAATGGTTTGGGAGAATAGAAAAATGGAGATGTATATCCTAGTGGGGAATCTGTTCTAGGAGAAATGAGTCACAGGTTTGGAGTGTGTGACTGATAGCAAGTTCTGGGAACAAGAGCCCTACAATCTGCTATTCTTCTTACCTCCCTCCTTTCCTACACACCAATAAAACCTCCACCCCAGCCAAATAATTCACGTGCATCCCCACCTGCATGTACTCGATCAGATTCTTCCCCTTCTCTGCAATGCCTTAACCACTAAATTTAATTTATCCAACTCCTTTCTTTCCTTAGAGACCTAGTTTTAGTCCCATAAGGCCTTTCACTGACTGCCTTAATCCTCAACACCTATTGTGCTTATGGTCTGTCACTCATTTATGGGATGAAGCTAATTGGTTCTCCCTCCTTGAATTACTTTGTGTTTACTTATATAGATATTTAGACTTATCTCCCATCCCAATAAAACCTAAGCTCCTTGAGAAATGGATGATTTCATTTCTTGGCTTGTATCTCCATGCCTAGTACAATGTCTTGGACATTAATGGCATGTAAGAAGTATTTGAATTGGAGTTCATCAACTGGCTGGTTTTATGGCCTGACTGGATAAATATATGGTTGGTTGGTTTGTTTTTCTTACCTTATTTTGTTATTTACCTTTTTTATGTCTATTCCCTTATTTCCTTTTGAGTCTCCAGTGCCCTGTATACAGTAAAATAAATATTAGTTATTTACTAGCTATTGTAAAGATAGTGTCCTGAGATAACACATTCCTCCATTCTTGAAACTCTCTTCTCTTTCCCATATACTTTGAGTGATTTTAAGAATTATACTTTGCTGCCAAGTAACATCTTGACTTTTTTCAACCTTGAAAGTCAAATTAATATTTAATCTTAAAATTTTATATTTTAAGAGGGGGGCAGAGTCAAGATGGTGGAGTAGAAAGAGGACTTCCTCAGGGCTCTAGCTTCCACATCCTCCAATTCATGTAAAAGGTGACTCCAAAGAAACTCTGGAGCTACAAAACCGACAAAATGACACAATGAAGCTAACCTCCTGCTGAGGACAGCACAGCAGGCCAGTAGGAAGTGGCCATCATAGTACTCTGGGAGTCGACCCCAGCCAGAATAGCCTCAGAGAAGGCCTGACCAGCCACCTGCTGGAAGGACTTCAGATAGCCAGCAGCTGTGGCAGTTTCCAGAATTATCAACACATAGATGCCAGGTACAAAGTAAGAGGTCAGTGCAGTATGGACTTTGGGATCCAGTAGTTCGGGAGTGGGGTCGGCTTTTGCCCCCAGGGTGAGAAGCTGCTGAGTCAAAGCCCTGCAGCTCCAGCCAGGTGGCTGCTTCAGATCCTGCAGATTATAGGGGGACCAAGCAACCAGTCTGAGGGGTAATCGCTCTTGCTTTAACCTGCTTGGATCTGGACTGCTGTCTAGGGTGGAGGTCCTGGGGTGTGTGACCAGCTTGCCAGAGCATGTGGAGGCTTCAGAGAGGGCACCCAACTAATACCTTCGGCATCTGAGAAAACCCCAGCGTTTGGGACAAAGTTCTCCTCTCTGGAAGCAAAGTCCTACTGTGGCAAAAGCCCAAAAGTCAAGTAATTGACAAAGGAAGCAAAGCAAACAGAGCAATCCAACTTTACACTCCTATTTTGGGGACAAAAAGGATCAAAGCATGGAACAGGAGGATGATGGTGAAGTCAGAACTCCTGCACCAAAAGCTTCCAAGAAAAAATATGAGCTGGTTACAGGCTATAGAGGACTGTAAGAAGGATTTTGAAAAGCCAAGGAGAGAAGAGGAGGAAAAACTGGGAAGAGAAGTGAGAATGAATGCAAGAAAATTATGAAATGAGAGTCAATAACCTGACTGAAGAAAATAACACCTTAAAAAATAGACTAACTCAAATGGCAAAAGAGGTTCAAAAAGACAGTGAGGAGAATGCCTTAAAAAGCTGAATTTGCGCTTTTCCGATCGGCTGAGGTGCCCGTGAGGAGGGCTCTAAGCAGCCATGGCGCCCAGCCGAAATGGCATGATTCTTAAGCCCCATTTCCACAAAGACTGGCAGAGACGAGTTGCCACATGGTTTAACCAGCCAGCCAGGAAGATCAGAAGGCGAAAGGCTCGGCAAGCAAAAGCCCGCCGAATTGCTCCTCGCCCTGCATCTGGTCCTATTCGGCCCATTGTGAGGTGCCCTACTGTTCGATACCACACCAAAGTCCGAGCCGGGAGAGGATTCAGCTTGGAAGAACTTCAGGTGGCTGGTATCCATAAAAAAGTGGCACGGACCATTGGTATCTCTGTGGACCCTCATCGCCGAAATAAGTCTACAGAGTCTCTCCAGGCAAATGTGCAGCGACTGAAAGAATATCGTTCCAAACTAATCCTCTTCCCGAGGAAACCATCTGCACCCAAGAAGGGCGATAGCTCTGCTGAAGAGCTCAAGTTGGCAACCCAGCTTACAGGACCAGTTATGCCCATCAGACATGTCTACAAGAAAGAGAAAGCTCGTGTCATTACTGAAGACGAGAAGAATTTCAAGGCATTTGCTAGTCTTCGAATGGCCCGGGCCAATGCCCGTCTCTTTGGAATTCGGGCGAAACGAGCCAAGGAGGCTGCAGAACAAGATGTGGAGAAGAAAAAGTGAACAGTCTCCAAGAACTTTGAATAAAATAATTCACAATATCTAAAAAAAAAAAAAAAAAAAAGCTGAATTTGCCAGTTGGAAAAAGAATCTAAAAAGCTCTCTGAAGAAGGGGCAGAGCCAAGATGGTGGAATAGAAACAGCACTTCCAAGGTGCTCTGCCCCACACAACTTCCAAACAATGTAAAAGGGGACTCTGAACAGCTTCTGGAGCCCCAGCACCCACAGAACTACACAGAGAAGCTAACCTCCCACTGAGGAAAGCCCAGCAGCCCTGCAGGGAGCAGCGAGCACAGCGCTCTGAGAGCAGGCAGCACAGTGTGCTGGGAACCAACAGTGCAGCGCTCTGGGAGCTGAGCCCAGGCCCTCACGAGCCTCGGCTTTAGCCCTAGGGTGGCTGGGCCAGCAGCCGGCTGGAAAGACCCCAGAACACCAGCAGCTGTAGTGATTCCAGAATTATCAGCACAGATATGCCTAGGACAAAGTGAGAGGTTTGTGCCCTACAGACTTTGGGACCAGTATTTGGGGAACGCCTCAGCTTCCTCCCCTGGGGGTGAAAAGCTGCTGAAGAAACATGGCACAGAGGCCATTTTGCAGCATCAGTGGCTTTCAGGTAGTCCAATAATTTTTGGACATCCTGATCTGTGAACTGTAGGGAGATCCAGCAATCAGTCTGGGGGTTAATCACTCTTGCTTTAGCCTGGATCTGGATTGTGGTCTTGGGGGTAGGCCTGGGGTAGGTATCCAATTTGCCAGGGTGGGTGGAGGCTTTACAGAGGCCACTCAACCTGCGGAAGTTGTGAAGACCCCACGTTTGGGCGGAAGCTCTCCTGTCTGGTGGCAGAGTCCTACTGTGGCAACAAGCCCCAAAATCAAGTAATTAAGTGGCAACATGCCTAGGAAAAAGAAACAAAATAAACAGAAAAATTCAACATTGGACTCCTATTTTAGGGGCAAAGAGGATCAAAGCATGGAGGAGGACTATGAGGTCAGAACTCCTGCACCAAAAGCCCCAAATGAAAATACAAGCTGGCTACAGGCCATAGAGGACCTTAAGAAGCAGATAAGAGAAGTGGGGGAAAAATTGGGAAGAGAAATGATAAAGATGCAAGAAAAGTATGAAATAACAGTCAACAGTCTGACTGAGGAAAATAACTCCTTAAAAAATAGACTAACTCAAATGGCAAAAGAGGCTCAGAAAGGCAACGAGGAGAAGAAGGCCTTAAAAAGCCAAATTTGCCAGATGGAAAAAGAATCTCAAAAGCTCACTGAGGAGATTCATTCCTTCAGAGTTAGACTGGAGCAAATGGCAGCTAGTGACTTGATGAGAAATCAAGATGCTCTTAAACAGATCCAAACAAATGAAAGAATAGAAGGCAATGTGAAATATCTCACTGGAAAAACCACTGACCTGGAAAATAGATCCAGGGGAGATAATTTAAAAATTATTGGACTACCTGAAAGCCATGATCAAAAAAAATCTCTAGAAATCATCCTTCAAGAAATTCTCAAGGAAAATTGTCCTGATGTTTTAGAACCAGAGTGCAAAATAGAGGTTGAAAGAATCCACCCATCACCTCCTGAAAAAGATCCCCAAAAGAAAACTCCTAGGAATATTATAGCCAGGTTCCAGAATTCCCAGATCAAGGAGAAAATATTACAAGCAGCCAGGAAGAAACAATTTGAATATTGTGGAAACACAATCAGGATAACACAGGATCTGGCAGCTTCTACACTGAGGGATCAAAAGGCTTGGAATATGGTATTCTAGAGGTCAAAGGAGTTGGGATTAAGACCAAGAATCACCTACCCAACAAAAATGAGTATCATGTTTCAGGGGAAAATATGGTCAATCAATGGAATAGAGGACTTTCAAGCATTCCTGATGGAAGAAACAGAGTTGAATAGAAAATTTGATGTAAAGATACAGGAAGCAAGAGAAGCATGAGAAGGTAAACAGGGGAAAGAAATCATAAGGAACTTATCAAAGTTAAACTATTTACATTCCTACATGGAAAAACAATAATTGTTAACTAATGAAACTTTTCTCAGTATGAGAATAGTTGAAGGGAATAGAAATGTATATATATATATATATATATATATATATACACACACACATTTGTATATATACATTTATACATACATGTCTATATAGGAGGGCATATGGGCATATGAATACATATGTGAATGTGTGTATATATGTGTACAGGTATACATAGATAGAGGGCACCGGACCAATTTAATAGGAAGGGATGATACTTAAAAGGTGACATTAAGAGGTAAGAGAGGAATATAATGAGAGGCGATGGGGAGAATCAGAATGGGGTAAACTATCTCATATAGAAGAGGCAAGGGAAAATGGTTACAATGGAGGGGAAGAACAGGAAGGCAAAAGGGAATGAGTCAACCTTATTCTCATTGAATTTGGCTTAGGGAGGGAATGACATACACACTAAATAGGGTATCTCACCCTATGGGAGAGTAGGGGGGAAGGGGATGAGAGGGGGGATGATGAAAGGGAGGGCAGGCTGGGGGGGGAGGAAAGTTGGAAGCACCCACTTTTGAAAAGGGACAGTATCAAAGTAAAGAATAGAACAAGTGGGAGGTGGGATAAGAGGGAGGGAAATATAGTCAGTCTTTTACAATATATCCACTATGGAAATGTTTTGCATAGCTACACATGTACAACCTATACTGAAATGCTTATCTTCTCAGTAAGGGTGGGTGACAAGGGAGGAAGGGAATGAAGCTGGAATTCAACATTTTAAAATCAAATGTTTAAAAATATACATACATACATATATACATATACTATTATTATTAATATTATTTTACATGTAGCTGGGAAATAAGATATACAGGCACTGGGGCATAGAGATCCACTGTCCCCTACTGGAAAGTTGGAGGGGGTATGGGAGAAGATATGGGAAAGAGAAGATTGGAGGAGGGGATATCCAGTGGGATCACTATTTTGGGATGGTGGGAGGGGAAAAACAGGGAGAAAATTTGTAACTCAAAATCTTGCAGAAATGAATGATGTAAACCAGAAGTTAATAAAGCATTTGATTAAAATAATTCATATTTTAAGATATTTTATCTTTAAAAAATAACAAATGTTGGGACAGCTAGGTGGCACAGTGAATAGAGCACCAGCCCTGGAGTCAGGAGGACCTGAGTTCAAATCTAGACTCTGGGACTTAACACTTACTAGCTATATGATCTTGGGCAAGTCACTTAACCCCACCTACCCTGCCTTCCCCCCTCCAAAAAGACAAAAAAACAAAACAAAAAAAAATAATGAATATCAAAAAAGAAAAGTCAATTTAGTTCTAAGTCACCCCATCTTCCCAATGTACTACCACTTTGGAAAGTGTGAATATCTACTTGTGTTTATTGACATTTTATTCAGCAAGGGAATTATTTTCTCAGTTTTGGATTTGATAATTAAAATACATTTCTCAAGTAAAAAATAGGACTTGAATTTATACAGAACAATATAATTCCTCCTGACTCAGGTTTGATGATTTTCCCATTTTAACATGTCACTTTGAAAGTGTGAAAGTTTTTTTTTAATATTTCCCAGTTCTCTGATAAAACATCTTTACAGAATAGTAGCTCCTAAACCTCCCTGAAGCCACATGATTTTTGTTCGCTGCTGCACCAATGTTAGTGAAAGGGAAAATCAGGACAAATCTCTTGCTATCCATGTAGATAAAGCCAGAGACATAGCACACCATCACATATGGATTATATTAGGGTGCTACAAGACTATGTGGGAGACAGTTTCCACATCAATCCAAGTCATCCATCTGCAGCAGGCTGAATTTTTTATAAGGGTAAAGATCCTATTCACAACATTCTTCTTTTTCTCCATGTAAACAACTGACATAAGTACGTGATTTTTTTTTTATTAGAGAAGAGAAGGAACAACCCTCTACAAGTATGATTAGGGGGAAAATTCTTGACTGAACAAGGGATAGAAGTGACCACAGAAGATAAAATAGACAATTTTAGTTATATAAAATGGAAAAGCTTTTGCATAAACATAGTCAATCCAGTGAGAATTAGAAGGGAAAGGGTTAATTTAGGAGAAAAAAATCTTTGCATGAAATTTCTCTGATAAAAGTCTGATATCCAAGATATATAGGGAATGGATACAAATATATTAGAACAATATATTCTCCAGTGAATAAGCGGTCAAAAAAATACGAACAGACATTTCTCAAGTGAAGAAAAGCAAGTTATGAAAACAACATGTGCTAATATCCAAATCACTAATAATAAGAGAACTAAGTATTAAAATGAGTCAGAGGTGGCACCTCTCACCCGTAGGTTGGCAAAGATGATGAAAGATGAAAAGAGAATAGTGCACCATTGGTAAAGCTGTGAATTGGTCCAACTATTCTGAAGAATAATTTAGCACGTCTCCTTTAACCTAGCAATACTGTTCCTAGGCAGATATATACACAAAAGAGGTCAGAGAAAGGTGGGGGGAAGACCTCCAAATGTATAAAAAATATTTATAATGACATTTTCTTGTTGTAAAAAATAGCTACAAACAAAATGGGTAACTACTAATTGGGGTACATCTGAAGAAATCTGTAGCCTAGGAATGCAATAGAATATTATTGTGCCATAAGAATAATAGGAAAAATTCAGATAGACTTGAAAAGTATGAATGAACTAATGCTGAACAAAATGATCAGAACCAGAGAACAATTTATACAATGACATCAACATAAAGAAAACAACTTTGAAAGGCTTCATGAGCAGAACTAGAAGAACATTGTACACAGTAATAGCAACATCATGCAATAACCAACTTTAATATACTTAGCTCTTCTCAGCAATGCAATGATCTAAGACAACTCCAGAAGACTAACGGTGTAAAATGCTATCCACATCCAGAGAAAGAACTATGGAGTCTGAATGCAGATTAAAGCATACTACTGGGGTGGCTAGGTGGTGCAGTGAATAAAGCACTGGCCCTGGAGTCACGAGGACCTGAGTTCAACTCTGGCATCAGACACTTAACACTTACTAGCTGTGTGACATTGGGCAAGTCACTTAACCCCAATTGCCCTCCCAAAAGCAATAAATAAATAAATAAAAGTATACTATTTTCTTCACTCTCTCTTTTTTTGTTTGTTTTTTTCTTGTGGTTTTCCCCTTTGGTTCTGATTCTTCTTTACAACACGGCTAATGTGGAAATATGTTTAATATGATTGTACATGTATAGCCTATATCAGATTACATGCTGTCTTGGGGAGGAGAGATGGGAAGGAGGGGGGATAATTTCAAACTCAAAATCTTATAAAAGTGAATTTTGAAAACTAAAAATAAATAATTTTTTAAAAAAGAAAGACTTCAGAACTCTGATGAAAGCAATAACCAATCATGACCTTGGAAAACTAATGATGATGAAAGATGTTTCACACCTCTTAGAAAGAGAAGTTGTAGACTAGAAGTGCAGAACAAGACATATATTTTCAGACATGGTCATTGTGTCGATTTGTGTAAGAAGCCTTTCCGCCTTCCTCCTTAATCTTAGTGTCTTCCCTTTGAGACTACCCCAAGTTTATCCTGTATATTTCTTGTTTGTACATAGTTGTTTGCATGCTGCCTCCCCTGGTTAGACTATGACTCCTTCAGAGCAGGGACTATTTTTTTGCCTTTCTTTGCATCTCTAGCACTTACTACAGTGCCCAGCACATAGTAGGCTCTTAATAAATGCTATTTCAAAATATACTAAATTGTTACAAGGGAGGACTTGTATTGAAGAAGGGAGGTGAGTTTGTTCACAGTCAATAAGCATTTATTAAGAACCTACTATGTGCCAGGCTGTGTGCTAAACCTTGGGGGTACAAAGAAAAGCAAAAGACAGTCCCTACCCTCAAGGAACATATAATCTAATGAGTGAGACAACAAGCAAACAAATATGTACAAACAAGCTATATATAGAATAAACAGTAAATAACTAACAGAAGGAAGGCGCTAGAATTAAGAGAGGTTAGTAAAGGCATCTTGTAGAAGGTGTAATTTTAGTTGAGACTTGAAGGAAGACAGAGAAGCCAGAAAATCAATATGAAAAAAAGCATTTGGGAAATGCCTGGAGCCAGGAGATGGAGTACCTTGTTTGTGGGATGGCAAAGAGGCCAGAGTATGTGGAAGGGTTTAAGGCACAAGAAGACTGGAAGGAGAGGAGGGGCAGGTACAAAGGATTTTAAATGTCCAACAGAAGGTTTTATATTTGATTCCGGAAGTAATAGGGAGCCATTGGAGTTTATTGAGTATGGAGTATGGACCAGTTTTATCACTTTGGTGGCTACATGAAAAATAGACTGGAGAGGGGAGACACTTGTGGTAGACTGACCAACCAAAAGGATAGCAGTTGTATCCAAGGAGAGAAGAGAGTATGTTCAAGGGATGTTGCAAAGTAGACATTGATAGGCATTAGCATTAGATATGGGAGATAAGAAATAGTGAGGAGTCAAGGATGACCCCTAGGCTACAAGCCTAGAGGACTAGGAGGATGGTTGTGTCTTCAACAGTAACAGGGAAGTTTGAAAGTGGAAAAGATGGGTTCAATTTTTGGACATGTGATAGAGATGCAAAAAAAAAAGTGCATCAAAAAATAAGAAAAATATACAGAAAAAAAAACAAAAGAAGTTTAGAAGGAGACAGAAAAACAAGGCAATTTTGTTACTACCACGTTAAATTTAATATGCACTTTAAAAAGCATAACATAACAGAAGTTCCCAGCTTAACATCCAATTCTCTTTTTAGTTCTTTGTATTGTGAACAAGCATTTGCTGAGTCCTTGCTATGTACTAGGCACTTTACTAAGTGCTCAGGAAACAAAGAAAGGCAAAAACAGTCCCTGCCTTCCAGAGGCTTACATTCTAATGGAGGAGGGGAGAAATATATAGATAGAGGTATATACAAGGTACATGTAGAGTGGATGGAAGGTAATCTTGGGAGAGCTCCTACACTTTAAGAAAATCACTGTGGTAGGTGAAGGAAAAATGCTTTTATTTCATATTGTTAGCCCCAGAGCTTTGTCTATCATATAAATACCTTTTTGATTGTATTGCATTCCCATTTCTATAAAATAAGAGAGCCTGACCCCACCAGATCTCCCTAACTTCTCTTGTACATAGGCCTTCTGTCCTCTGCTGCTACCACACCCAGGAGCAGGCCTTTTTCACCTCAAGCCTGGACTATTGCAATAGCCAGTGGGTGAGCCTCTCTGCCTCAAGTCTCTGGCCACTCAGCTGCCAAATCGATTTTCCTAAAGTGTAGGTCTGACCTTGTCACCCACCCTTCCATCCCCCCACTCCCACTAAATAAACACCAATGTCTCCCTCTTTACTTCCAAGATCAAGTATAAAATCCCCTGTTTGACTTTTAAAGCCCTTCACAAGTGGCCCCTTCCTGCCTTTCCCCAACTTGATGTGCTCTACAATCCAGTAACAAAAGCCTACTTTCTGCTCCCCACATATGAGAGTCTTATCTCCAGTTCCTCAAGGCTTTTTTTAAGTTGGGTCCCAAGCCTGGAATGCTCTCCCTCCCTACTTTTGCCTTCAGGTTTATTTGGCTTCCTTTCAGACTCAGCTCAGATCCCACCTCCTTCCAGAGGCCTTTCCCAACCCCTCCCACAGCTAGTGCCTTCCCTCTCTGAGATAACCTCCTATTTACACTGGATATATCTTGTATGTAAATAGATATTGGCACTTTGTCTTTCCCTTTAGAATGTGAACTGCTCGGGGGCAGGGACAGTATTTTCAAAAATCTCTTTATATGTCCAACTCTTTAAAAAGTGTCTGACAGGTAGTAAGTACTTAATAATGCTTATTGACTATAATGGGAATGGAAATTTGAAGATATTCCCTGCCCCTTAATAAGCCTAATGGAATTTGAAGACCTTCCTTGATTTGAAGATCTTCCCAGCCCCCTAATAGGCAGAATGGAACCTTGTGGTGGGAGGAGTTTGCTGAAGGATGGAGCTGGGAGTCAGAGCAGCTACACAATGGAGAAAGAAGAGGATGCACCTAGGCAGAGATAGCTAGGCTTGTGAGTGTTGGTTTGTGGGAAGGCTAAAGGATAGTGTGGCTCTCTGCTGTGTTGTGGTGTATTAACTTCTTTACTACTATGATAGATTTGATTTTCTGGTGTTGGGATATAGTTTTCTGGTGTCTGAATAAATGTTTTGCTTCTGTCTTCTCTATGGAGAGTCTGTTATATTTTATAATTGAGAACTATGCTGGCATATTTACAGTCACCATTGGCACTGTGAATATTGCATTGATGCTACATTTTGACTGACTGGCTGACAGGTAAGGAGGGAGAATATTCTGAGTCTAGGGAGCATTCAGGGTAAGGGCATAGAAATGGGAGATGTAAAACAGCAAACAGACCAGTGTGTTGGATCATTGAATTGTATGGAAAGTATGAAATGCATAGGAAGATTGGAAAGGACTAGGGGGAAAAAACAATACCAGACTGTATCCTGATTGAGAAATCCAAGAAAAAAATCATAATGAGTCATTTTTACAACCCAGGTCAACATAAGGAGACACACAGAGAGGTTGGAAGACATTGAGGACAGGGTCTAGTCTGTGAATCCTTTTAGCACAGGGACTGAACAAGGGCCAACCTTTGGCTGCACACAGAAAAAAAAAAAGAAAGCTAAAATTTATATAGCACCTATTATGTACCAAGCTTTGTGCTAGGCACATTTACTACCTCATTTGACTCACAATAACCCTGTGAAGTAGGTACTATTATGCCCATTTAACAAATGAAAAATCTGAGGCAAACAGAGATGAAGTGGCTTGCCCAGGGTCACACAGCCAGGAAGCATCTGAGGGTGGATTTGAATTCAGGTCTTTCTGACTTTAGGTCTGGCAGTGTGTCCACTGTACAAACTAATTACCTGCACCAGGACAAGAAAAGGTCCCAGATGTGGCACAGAAGAGTTGACTTTGCATAAGGAGCAAGAACAGTTGCTAATTGGCAGCTCAGTAGTTAACTACTGAGTGCTGGGTCCAGACCTAGGACAGATGGAGCAGGCATCCTGTGCTTTGAGGTTGTGGTCCAGGACAGAGATTTTGCAAGCACTAGATTGCACGTTGAGTGAGGAGTAAGATCAAAAGCCAGGAGCAGCTGTGTGTCTGTGAGCCCAGGAGTGGAACAGGATCAGCCCCTAGCCCAGTTTAAAATCTATAGCAGAATAACCATGAGAAGAAGCCGAGGCTAAAGGGACACATGAAATTCTGTCACTCTGAACCACCGTTTAGCACAATGCCTGACACCAGTAAGTGCTTAATAAATTTTGATTGATTGAACCAGCAGAGCTTTCCAGATGGCTGATAGTAGTGGAGTCTAATAGAAGTCTACTGGAATTCCAATCAAAGGCAAGCCCACAGTTGTGTTGCTCAAAGTTTTGATCACAACACAGCGACCAACCTTAGTTCTGGAGGACTCATGATAAAGTATGCTACCCGCCTACTGACAAAGAGATGATGATGGACTCAGGATATGAATCGAAGCATAGGTGTGCATGTATATGTGCACATATACACATATGTATGTGCACATAATATATACGTGTGTGTGTTTGGACCTGGCCAATTCCAGAATTTGCTTTGCTTGACTATACGTAATTGTTGCAAAGGTTTTATTTTTCTTTCTTTTTCAGTTTGGTATAGAGGAGACGAGAAAGAGAGATGTATTTTCATCAATTAAAATTTTTTAATTTAATTTAAGAAGAAAGTAGTTATAGGCTGAATGCAGCAAAGTTTAAAAGAGAAACTATTACCTGGTTGGGAGCAGGGTGTGAGTAGAACCTTTGTAATAATTTTCTATGAATTGATGCAGAGTAAAGTGAGAAGGACCAGGAAAACACTTTATACAATAACAACATTCTAAAAACTTTAAAAGACTTAAGAATTCTGATCAATGAAATGACTGGCTTCAAACAATGATAAATTATGACAACTCGGGGCGGCTAGGTGGCGCAGTGAATAGAGCGCCAGCCCTGGAATCAGAAGGACCTGAGTTCGGAGCCGGCCTCTGACACTTAATCCGCACAAACAAAAATCTAGCCGTGTAACCTTGGGCAAGTTACTTAACCCCAATTGCCCTAAAGGGGCGGCTAGGTGGCACAGTGAGTAAGAGCGTCGGCCTCGGAGTTTGGATGACCCGAGATCAGATCCGGCCTCAGAAAATGAGCACCCACACATAAATAATGACTAGCCGTGTAACCTTGAGCAAGTTACTTAACCCCAATTGCTTATTAAAAAAAAAAAATTATGACAATTGTCTCCTGACAGAGTCAATGGACAAGTGATGCAGAATTACACACATTTTTACACGTCCAATGTGGGAATTTATTTTACTTGACTATAAATATTTCTTACAAGCAATCTGATCTCCTTTTTATTTTTTAAATTGGGGAGGGAGACAGGTGGGTAGAGAAAATAAATTATTGTTAATTGAAAAAGAATGAAAATAGTTTTGGGGGGAGGAGAGAAGACAGGGCAATTGTGGCTAAGTAACTTGCCCAAGGTCATACAGCTAGTAAGTGTGTCAAGTGTCTGAGGTCTGATTTGAACTCAGGTCCTCCTGACTCCAGGGCTGGTGCTCTATTCACTGCACCACCTCGCTGTCCCTAAAAACAATTTTTAAAATAATGGAAAGATAGAAAGAAGCCAGTTTATGAAGAGCTTTAAGTGTCAAACAAAGAAATGCTTGCATTTTCAAAATGATTGTTAAATTCATAATTAAAAAGGAAATTTCAAAAGAAAAAAAAAACAGGAAAAACACCAAAAGGTAGAAAGTTTCAGTTTATGCTTGAAGAATCCCTTTTACAGGGAAGCACAAAAGGTGGCTTCTCCCACAACAATCCATCCTATTGGTGCCCAAGCCAACCAATGCATCTGAAATCACTGAAGAGACATTGTTCTGGGAACAGCATATTTCCATTGTTTCCACAGTAAGACACAAAAGTCCCAGACAAGGGTAATCTGTAAGCTCATCAACTTAACCAGGATATTCTCTGGAGCAGAAGACCCTCTGCTCAGTGGTCTGAAGGGCCAGTGGGCACGTGTACACCTTCTAAAGGGAGTTGCTATCAAAATCTCAAACAAAGACTCACCACTCTGTAGCTCATTCGGCCTTCCCTCCACAAACACATCAGTGTCCTCCCTATCTCCTTTTCCAGATGAGAAACTGAGGCCCAGAAAGAGGAAAGTGAGTGACCAAAAGTCATGAAGCTAGCATGCATTGGGTAAAATGAACTTGAGAAACAGTCTGTAGCTTGTCTGTGCTTGTTTGTATTTGTTTCCTTGTTGTCCCTTCCCCATTAGATTGTGAGTTCCTTGAAGGTAGAGACCGCCTTTAGTCTCCCTTGGTATCCTCAGGGCTTAGCACAGCTTCTAGCAGGTGTTTGTAAATGCTTATTGACTATTACGGACTGAGATGGAATAAAAGAGAAGGAAAGAACACAGCCCGGTCATTTGGTCCTCCTTTCCACCCCCTTCCAAAGGTTTTCTTAGCTCTGTGGGTTCAGTCCTTTGTGAAACTAAAATTGATGACAAGGAACACTTAAGGGAATGGATCTGAGTAGACGAGATTATACATGAACAGCTGGGAGAGACTTTAAAGACTATTTTACAGATGAAGAAACTGAGGCCTGGGATGGTCAATTGACTTGCTCACATTCAAGGGGCACAGCTGGGATTTGATGCCAAGTCTCTAAGTCTAGTCTATTCCCCCTACTACCTAAGAAGGGGGAATGGACAGTTGTATAATGCCTACTATGCGCCAAGCATGTATTAAGCACTTTTATTTTAGAAATATTTTATCATTTGAAGCTCTCAACAACCCTGTGAAGTAGGGTTATTATTATCCCCATTTTAGAGCTGGGGAAACTGAAGAAAACATAGATTAACTGACTTGCCCAGGGTCACAATCTAGTAAATGCCTGAGGTCAAATTTGACCTCTCATCTTGTTGACTCTAGGCCCAGTACTCCAGCTGTCTGCTTTTTTGAGAAAAAACCCCTACCGAGGTAGAGAAAAAATTGTGAGGAGCTCGAGCCACAGTAGAGTATATTCCGTCATATTTTGTCTTTCCTACCACTTCCTAATTTCCATTAACATAATTAGAAAAAAGGATAAAAGCAGAGGCTTAGGACCAGTAAGTTTAATAGGGTTGTGTTGGGATTAAGGAAGATGTTTGTTTTTGTACAGACATAAGAGGTTACTTCACTTAAAGAAATTCCACAATCCACTATAAATGACCTAACTGCTTTCCTGCTCTTGGAGGGAAAAAAAATTACTCTTCTGAAGAGCTATTTTGTGAACTGTGTATAAGGTGATTGCTCCCTTTGGAAATTATATTTCCCAGAATCATATGCAGAACTCAACAGTTTTCATCAAACCCAGTTTGAAGAGGGGATGGGAGTCTCCCAAAGTCTGATAGGAAAATCTGGGCAACAGAAGCTGAGAGAAAGAGGAAGACTCTTTCCCTTCAGCAGTATCTAGGTCTTAGCACTCCCAAGTAAAATGGATGGTAGAAAAGGGGGACCGAGGTGGGAAGGGCACTGCTGGAAAAGAAGAGAAGGAAAAAGATGCAGAGAGAAGAGAGAGACGGAGAGAAAAAATGAGAGAGGAGAGAGACAAGAGACAGCTTGTAGAGAGAAAGGAAAAGAGAGGGAGGCAGTCACTTCTGGACCCCCACCTTTTTAACAGACCAGTCTGTGAGTGAAACAACCAGTATCCCTTCATCTTGGGTTGAAAATACAATCTAGGATGTGAACTCATAGCCTTAACTCCCTGGAAGCCTGAAAGAGTGTAACATTAGGAAATGAGAGGTGAGAGATCTTGCTATTTGATTTAATTTCTTGTTATTTACCTTGCATTCTGTCTTAAGTAAAGATGTTCTTTATCATAACGCCATGTCATTTATTCTGGCCTAATCAGGACAGATTGCATTGGAATAGGGGTTTGTGAGCTGATTGAGATAGACAATTACTATCCTGGATACTTCAAGGAATCAAAATATTGTTCCCAAAGCACAATTTTTGAATGTGTTCCAAAACTTCTATCTTTTATTCCTTAACTAACCTTTAGTCCACACTCCTTGTTCAAAGGATACACCCTCCATCTGCACATAACAATTTCTAGTTGAAATAAACAAATTACCCTGTCTTTTGGCTTGGCCAACTAGACCATCACTGACTGCCATGTTTGACTCACAGGCTGATCATTGTGGTACATGCAAGGATCACAACTCATGGAACTCTCAGTTTGTAGGAAGGGACACAGACTAAGCAGCAGAGACATTGACAATCTCTTTAATCCTGTAGTAGCTAAGCAATACCTCTGGGTGTCTTTGGTAGACCAAAGGCATAGATAGGTAGGAGGAAAAAAATATATGAGTAGGATAAGAGTAAAGGAGGCATAAGAAGGGGGGGAGGGAAGAGTGAGAAAAGAGGTGCATATAATAGAACACCATGGGAGAATACCATTTTATAGTTGCCTCAGGTGATTATTAGTCATTTGACGAATATCTTATTAAATGCCTATAATACAGTGTTAGATGTAGGGGAGAGACCAAGATAAATAAGCTAGTCAGTCAATTAGGAGCTTATAATGTAAGCAGTAAGAGATAAGACATATACAGGTTCAGACAAATATAATGCAAATTGGAGTAAGTGTATAAAATTTTGTGGGCAGCTAGGTGGTACAATGGATAGAGTGCCAGGCCTGGGATTAGGAAGATTCAACTTCATGAATTCAAATCTGGCTTCAGACACTTAGTAGCTGTGTGACTCTGGGCAAGTCATTTAACCCCATTTGCCTCAGTTTCCTCATCTGTAAAAGGAAATAGCAACCACTCCAGGATCTTTGCCAAGAAAAAAAACATATTGAACCGCTCGAATGGTGGTGGGTTCCGGGCGCGGAGCGGGCGGTGCGGGCCACGGGCAGGACGGCGGAGCCATGCCAGCGTCGGTGGCTTCGGTGATCTCGCGCTTCCTGGAGGAGTACATGAGCACCACACCGCAGCGCCTGAAGCTCCTGGACGCCTACCTGCTCTACATCCTGCTGACCCGAGCGCTGCAGTTCGGTTACTGTCTCCTCGTGGGGACCTTCCCCTTCAACTTCTTCCTTTCCGGCTTCATCTCCTGTGTGGGAAGCTTCATCCCGGCGGTCTGTCTGAGGATACAGATCAACCCGCAGAACAAGGGAGATTTCCAGGGCATCTCTCCAGAACGAGCGTTTGCTGACTTCCTCTTTGCTAGCACCATCCTGCACCTTGTTGTCATGAACTTTGTTGGTTGAATCCTTCCCATCCACTGAAACAAGGAGAAATAAAGAACAGTGTTTTCACTTCATGATTTCTTGGATAGAAATGACATCAACTTGAGGACAAGCAGATTTTCATACATCAGACTTAAACCTTACTGCAGACATCATTTTATTTTGAAGTTGGAGGTGGGAAATACAGGGAAGATTCTGTGCTATCCTTCCTTTGAAGTACTTTGTAATGAGCATTTAACACCATGACCTCTGTCATCCCCTCACTGTAATAACCTGTTTGCCTTCCAAATAAAGTGCTTCTTGTTAGTGCTCCAAAAAAAAAAAAAAAAAAAGAAAAAAGAAAAAAATATTGGGTCAGACTCAACTGAAAAGGACTAAATGGGGGTGGCTAGGTGGCACAGTGAATAGAGCACTGGCCCTGGAGTCAGGAGGACCTGAGTTCAAATCCAGCCTCAGACACTTAACACTTATTAGCTGTGTGACCTTGGGCAAGTCACTTAACATCAATTGCCCTCCAAAAAGCAAAAAAAAAAAGTTGAAAAGGACTAAATATATGATAAACTTCTCTGAAAGGAAATGAGGTAACAACAAAACAGTTGAAACTAGATGCTATGAAATTCTAATGGCCAAGTTTAGCCTCAAAGAAGAAACTGAAAAATGAATCACCTTCTCTTCTTTGCATAGGTAAGGAGATATGGGTGTGTGGAGCTCTGAAAATACCATTAGACTCGGCTGATGTGTTGGTTAATTTTCTTGAGTTGTTCCCCCACGCCCATTTTTTTTTTCATTTTTCATTTTAAAGCTTCCTCTTTGGGAGGGGGAAAAGAGAGGGGATATACAAGGATATATATATATATATATATATATATATATATATATATATATATATATATATATATATATATATTGATACAAAAATAAAAAAATATTAACAAAATAAGCCAGAAAATAACAACAAAGGCAGATAAGGTAGAAATAAATTCTTTTTGAAGAAATCCAGGAGGCTTCAGGGAAGAGGTGGTATTTAAGCATTAAGTGGTACAGGCTTCTGACTTCTGCACTAAACATATTTCTCAGTCTGATCCTACATTCCCTTCTAGGTTTGACCATCAGTCTTCAAAGGAAAGAGAGGCATGGCACTTGCTGTCAGTGGGACTATCTTTGGTGGAGGCAGCTCTCAAACCACAGGTATTCCATACAAATAATTATCCTCATTTTTCGGGGAAGAGCAGAGGTACAAAAGAACAGGCCAGACGGCCCCTGTAGTATTTCTAACGTTCTCGTTACTGCCTCTGCTTTCCCCCTCAGCAGCCCTCACTCGCTAAAGTGATGATTTTCTCAAATCAGTTTTTTCAGCAGCCCCGTCACAAGAGCATGCTGAAAGTCTCTGATGCAACTAATGTGCTGGTTCCCATGACAACCAGAAGCACTTTTAAATAGCAGGTTTATGTTTCAGGGCTGGGGTGAGAGCTCCCACTCAGTGAGTACTATGTGGCTGATGTAGTCCAGACCTTGACTTTCTCTGGCAGTAACAACCAAGTTATCCTTGCTACCTGCCTGAATGAACCTGACTTTAAAAGATAGGAAAAGACCAGACTGAACCACAGCAAATGTTTTTTTTCCTCCAGAATTTTAGATTCAAATGAATTCTGCATTGCTGTTGAGTCATTTTCAGTCGTGTTTGAGTCTTCATGACCCCGTCTGGAGTTTTCTTGGAAGAGGTACTGGAGTGGTTTGCCATTTCCTTCTCTAGTTCATTTTACAGATGAGGAAACTGAAGCAAATAGGGTTAAGTGATTTACTCAGGGTCAAACAGCTAGTGTCTGAGGCCAGATATGAACTCAGCAAAGATGAGTCTTCCTGACTTCAGGCTCTATCCAACATGCCACCTAGCTGACCCTACTAAGGATACAAAGAACAAAAACAAAAAAAGAAAGAAAGAAAAAAGAAGAAGGAAGGAAGGAAGGGAAAGAAAGGGAAAGAAAGAAAGGAAAAGAAAGAAAGGAAAAGAAAGAAAGAAAGAAAGAAAGAAAGAAAGAAAGAAAGAAAGAAAGAAAGAAAGAAAGAAAGAAAGAAAGAAAGAAAGAAAGAAAGAGGAAAGGGAAGGGAATAATGGGTTCCCTCAAGGAGCTTATATTCTGCTGAAATTCATATGGGAGGTTTACAATCATTCTCCCTGTAGCTGATAAGTTGGGGGATCTCTCACTGTAAAGCCCAGGGCATAAAGGAAGCTGCTTATATGCCTTTGTACAAGTGGTCTTCCAAGTTTGAAATATGTTCCTTACCTTGACCTCAGAGAATCTCAAGTTTCCCTCAAAATAAAGCTCAGTCTGCTATCTCCTACTTAAGGTTTTTCTGTGATCCTCCCATTTATCAACACCTCCTCTCCTGAAATGACATTGTATTCCTTTGTGTACACTATTTCCTTGAGTAGATGATGTATTCCCACTATACAGAAGAATGTAAGTTCTTTGAGGGTAAAAACTGTTTCCTTTCTTTTTGTCTTTGTACCCCTCGGTGCATAACAAAGTCTCTTACATATATTTGGCACTTAGTAATAATAAATGTTTATTGAATTGAATAATTGAATATGGGCTCCTTCCATATGCTTACAAACATGCTCAAATCTCTCCTGTTCTTTGAAAAAAAAAAAAAGATCTTTCCTTGACCCTTCTACCCACTCCACCTATCATCCCATCTTTCCTTTCCTTCAGTAACAAACTTTTGGGGGAGGGCAGCAAGGCAATTCAGTTAAATAACTTGCCCAGGGTCCCACAGTTAATGTTAAATGTCTGAGGTTAGATTTGAACTAAAGTCTTCCTGACTCCAGGGCTGGTACTCTATTCCCTGTACCACCTAACTAGCCCCCAATCTTCTTGAAAGTATTGTACAAACCCAAAACCTCTACTTCCTTACCATCTACTCTTCCTCAACCCTTTGCTGTCAAATTTCTGTCCCCACCATTCTACTGAAATTGTTCTTTCATATGTCACCATATCCTCTTTTTTGGGGGGGAGGGGAGAAAGCAAGGCAATTGGGTTAAGTGACTTGCCCAAGGTCACATAGCTAGTAAGTGTCAAATGTCTGAGGTCAGATTTGAACTCATGTCCTCCTGACTCCAGGACCAGTGCTCTATTCACTGCCCCACCATATCCTCTTAATAGTCAAATCCAATGACCATTCTTGTCCTTGTCCTGCTTGACTTCTCTGCACCCTTTGGTATGTTTCTGGAAAGTCTCTTTTTTAGCCTCTCAAAAACCATCCTTTCTGGTTCTAGTTCTCTGAGAGTTCCTTCTTTTTTTTTTTTTAGTTCTCTTTCTGACCCCTTAAGGGGGTGTTGAGGACATTTCCCAAGGTTCAGTCCTTAGCCCTCTTTTCTTTCCTCTGTAAACTCTTTTTCAACCCCTAGGTTCAAGCTCTACAAATGATTCACAAATTCCAACTCTCTTTATCCTGACCTGCCTTCCAAACTGCAGATTTGCACTTCCAAATGCCTATAGAACATCTACCTAGCTACCTTGCTCAGCACTTTCCTAAAATTATTTTTTTTTGCCCAGATGTGTGATTTCATAACTGTATAGAGAGCTTCCCAGTGAGGAGCCTCCTTTTTCCAATGCAGATCCACTACAGCTCTGCAAATTAATTTTAGAGTTATCTAGGGTATTCAGAAGTTAAAGTGACTTGCCCAAGGTCACACAGCCAGTAAGTGTTAATTAAGTATCTAAGGTCAAATTTGAATTCAGGTCCTCCTGACTCCAGGGCTGGTGCTCTGTTCACTGCACCACTTAGCCACCCCTATCATGCATTATTTTGCATTACAGTTACCTGTGTGTCTCAAATCCCCTCTTAATAGACTGTAAGATCCATGAGGTCAAAAACTATCTTAACTAAACTTTGTATTCTCCCCTAGTATCCAACTTAGTATCCTGAACAAAGAAGGTGATTTAAAATGCCCATTGGATTGAATTAAATACATGTTCTAAGCACAAACTGGAATTTTCCATCTACTGGATTTAACCTAGAAGTTGGAATGTGTTTGAAATTTAACTTAAGTCATTTCTAGAGACAGCATCTAATATACATTTACTAATCTCAAGAGGTAAAGCAATAGAGATGCATTACTCAGAAATATAGGACAATAGTTGCTTTGCCAAAAAATGAGCATTTTTTTCAATCAGCTGAGCTCATGATGGCTTTGTTGGGATCATACCTAAAAGAAAAAGAGGGAGTCACCATAAATGAGTAAAGGCATTTTGCTAAGTTGCCTGGAGCTACCAGGAAGCTCATTTGAAGCCAGGCTATCTATGCCTCTTCTGGTCAAATCCTTTTCCAGGGGCAGAGTTGCTCAGAATTTCTCATTCCCTAGCCAAAGTACTATGCCCAGATCTAGCTAAGAAGACCTCATTCTTGAAGTGGGTGTGGAAGTAACATGCCTTGTATAGTAACAAGGTGTGTGCAGTGGGTTCATTTTTGGCCTGTGGTCAAAGCTGCTACTTCATGTTTCCCTTTGATAATTTTTCATTTCAACAAGTATTTAACAGACCACCTACTGTGCACCATTTAGGTGCTGTTTGGGTTGCAAAGGAAGCCTCAGGCATGTTCTTATTCTTGAAAAGCTTAAAATCTCAATGGTGCACACAGGGTATACACATGTGAAAGTTAAAGAAGGGAAATATTTTAGAGTGAAAATGAGCTGTGGAGACTAAAAGTTTAGAAAAATGTGGATTCAGCATGGGGTTCTGGGGTCCAGGAAGGTTTTTATTAAGGAGATGGTTCTTAAGTTGGGGCCTTAAGTATGGGAAGGATTTGGATCAGTGGATGAGAAGAAAATACATTCCAGGCAGAGGGAGTAGTGTGAGCTCAGCCAACAGGATCTGGTCTATATTTGCTGTTTCTCTGTTTGGTTTAAAAAAGAAAAAGGAAAAAAAAAGCCTTTCTTGGTTAGCACTTTCCCCAGACTCAGGAGTCAAAGGAATGCTGGGGCCTTCTTGTGAAGTCTGTACTGTGTTCAGATGAATCATGGGTCACTGACTTTTATGGACAGAGTGCCTCACCCAGGTACAGGGCATTTTTCCTAAACAGAGGCTCTGGAATCTTGCCTAAAATCCAGGGCTAATTTATATATTAGGGTTGTTTTTTTTTTATCAACCTGCACCACCTTCTGTGTGGTTGCTGGGAACTGTCCCCAGCTGCAGGGCCCAGATAACTAGGACTTATCTGATTACCAGAAATTAGACATAAGAAACCTGGAGCTTCCTTTTAAATCAGAGATGTTTTAATAAGCAATCACCATCTACCTGAAAAAAGAGGTCAAAGCCAAAGCTTGCAAGGCAGAACACTTGAAAATAATAATAATAACAATAGTATCTATACAGCACACTAGGGTTTGCAAATATTTAAGGTTTACAAATATTATCTCATTTGATATTCATAATAATCCTGGGAGGTAGGTGCTATTATCCCCATTTTATAGATGAGGAAACTGAGGCAGACAGAATTTAAGTGACTTGCCCAGGGTGATACATCTATTGCCTGAGACCACATTTGAACTCTGGTCTTCCTATCTCTAGGGCCAAGGCTTTCTCCAGGGCCACATATAATGACCAAAAAGCCTCAGAGGCCCCTCAAAATGGGGGCTACAGTTTAAACTGTACTAAGATCCATGACTAAGAATGCTGGATTTTCTCCTTTTTCTTATTCTTAAAGCACCAGCAGCTTCCCATCAAATAATCACTTTTAATGCCTATTGGGGGTGACAGAGACATAAAACAGTATGTGTGATGGGAGGGTGGAAAGCTAAGTCACAAGTACAACAAATTCAAAAATAAAATCCCTTAGCACAGTCCCACCTGGATGTGGTCCTGTTCCCAAAATAGTACTTAGAAAACTGCAGGAACAAACCCTAGCAGTGACTGCCAGCCTGACTGAAAACTACCAAGAGCTGTCTGGCTTCAATGTTTATCAAGGCGCCTCCTTGAAACGGGCCTCTCTCCCTGGAACATGTTTCTAGTAAGGAAAATCTACAACACTTAGGACTGGATCTAACAGCACAGGCAGTATCTCAAATATTTCTTACTGATAATTCCATAGCACCTACATTATTAAGAACATCCTGGGGAATAATTTGGGTTAAGTACTGCCATAGGCAGTACTGCTACTACTTAGATAGATAGATAGATAGATAGATAGATAGATAGATAGATAGTGACACATATATGTATGTATATATGTGTGTATATGTGCGCATACATACATATATTTATATATGTGTGTGTGTATATATAAAATTTTGGATTGGACTTGCGATTTCTTTCGCTTAGGGGACTCCCAAGGAGCAAAGTCCCTCTACTAATGCAGCCCAGTCACTTGCTTTGCAGCTTAGAGCTTTTAAGAAATTTGCCTGGGGCACTAAGAAACTATGTGACCTCCTCAGTCACACAACCTGTATGTACAGGAGGCAGAATTTGAAGCTAGGTCTTCTTGAATCTAATGTCACCCAATATTATTATTATTATTATTATACGTTATACTCCAAAGGTTCTGTGATCTTGTCAGCATTAAGTATTGCCTCCTTTAATGCAACCAGCCATGCCTAACCTGTATGACTCATTTGTGTCTCCCTGTAAATCTACCCCAGCGGGGTCCACCCACCATACTGCAGGCTTTCCTGTAGTTCTTCCATTTACATGAATACGAGTAGAGCATATGGGCTATCCACTGGTCACCTCTTGCTCATATTCCATGGTTATCATATATGATAGTTCCATTAGTATTACCTATACTACATTCCCCACCCCTGAGCTACACCCATACATTGGCGGCATCGAAAGATGGAAAGAACATTGGATTTGTACATGGTACAAGCTCCAGTTCTGGCACTTACTAGCTTTGTGACCTTGGGCAAGTGTCCTGCAAGTTGAGGATAGACTAGATGATCTGTACTACAGTCATATTCTAGGATTCTCAATTCACATGTTGGTGGTTGTTGCCTTTGTTCTTGAAGAGGACCAAAATGATATCACTATGCTAGAGTCAAGTTACAATGTGTTGGACTGTGACTGACCAGACCAATATGAGCTCAGAATGTCCTACCACAGTTTGGGCACAAAGAGTCCTTATGAACATTTGGAGCGAATTTTCTAAATGTGCACATCTTGCATTTCTTTGGAGCTACTTCAGTTCTGCCTTGTTCACAGAGCATAGCACCTTCTCTGATGTGGGCACGCCATGCCGAGTGCTCCTGTGCCACTGTCTCCCATGCCTCACAGTCAATTCCGATGTTCTTGAGACCTTAAGAGTGTCCTTGTATTGCTTCTTTTTATCATCATGTGAACACTTACTCTATGTGTTTCTCCATAAAAATAGTCTTTTTGGCAAGCACATGGCCAGCCCATCAGAGTTGTGCTTCCTGAAGTAGAGTTTTGATGCTTGGCAGTTTAGTTTGAGAAAGGACCTCAGTGTCTGGTATCTGCCAGGTGATCTTCAGAATCTTCCTAAGACAATTCAAATGGAAGCTATTCAGTTTCCTGGCATGGTGCTGGTATGCTGTCCAGGTTTCACAGGCATACAATGAGGTCAGCATGACTCTGTAGACCTTCAGTTTGGCAGTCAGTCTGATACTCATGGTGCACCTGTGTTTTCTTGGTGTTGTTAGACCAAAATTAGTACAATCAGCAAAGAATTGATCCATACTTTGTTGTATTTCAGCTTCGGAGGCTGTATTGAATGCATAATCATCTGCAAACAGAAAATCGTGCACCAATACTCCCTCCACTTTGGTCTTGGCTTGTAGCTTTTTCAAGCTGAAGAATTTACATTTATAGATCCAACCAAAGCCTTTGATACAGTCATGATGGCTTATGGAAAATTATGTCAAAATTTGGTTGCCTGGAGAAGGTTATGAGCATGGTACTGATAATTCTCAATTCACATTTATACAGTGTATTACATTTACAAAGGCTTTTATGGAGAAAGCTTATCTCAGAGCCAGGAAAGCCTGAGTTTATGATTTTAAGTACTACATAATACTGTGAGTAGCTCTCTATGTTGCAGAGAAGGTGTGAACCTGCAGAGGGAGTCTCCTCATTCAAGAGTTCCCTATACCAGTGAAATCCCTTTTACAGTCCCTATTCTCATCTTTTTTTTTTCTTCATGTGACCACTACAACAGTGCAAAGCACAGGGAAAGGATTATTAGTCTCATTATACAAATGGGGAAACTGGCTCCAGTCACAGCTAAATGGAAGATCCAGGATTGAAACCCAGATTTTCTGTCTAATGCTTTTTCCATGCCCTATGGTCTGAATTTCTATTCTGGTAAGAACTACTGGGGAAAGATTAATTGGCCAGCAGACTATCAATGACAGTAACTCCCTCCAAAATGTGACTATTCAAAGGGAATCAAAACTTCTATAAGCAAAAATAGCCCCAAATGACTAGAAACCGGAGGAGTTTCTTGGGCTATTTAGATACAGTGCTGCCATCTGGGGCCAGAATTTAAACATGCAAGTACAAATACACATTAAGGACAATTTCTAATCAAAATAGCTAACTACTTCCCTTAACCTAGAAAACATTTTTCCAATTTCCTTCTTTTGTTGACATTCAACAAGTCTTTATTACGGCCTATTATGTGCAAAGCCCAGTGCCAAGTAATAAAAACTACACAAAGGAGGCACTTGCATTCTGACTCTCAAGGGGCTTAAATTAGGACTAAAACACCTGAAAGTTCTAGACAAGAGGTATTAGACCAGAAGTGTCAAACCCACCACCTGCTATATTCCCAAGTGCTACTGGAACCAGATTAAAATATAATTTGGAAATATTTAACAAATAAAAATATACATAACAGATTTTTAAAGTAAGTCAAGGTGAGGTCTTCAGAGAGTAGCTTAGTTTGATTTCTATTTGATACCACTAGCCAAAATTGCCCAAAAGGCCCAATAATAACTGAATAATCTAGCTTTTCTCTCCACAAGACTCCTTTCTTCTGCTAGAAGTCTATACTTTAAAGACTCATTTAAGTTATGGGGTTGTTTTGTTATTTGCTCATCCTTTATTCTATAGCAAATCATAGAATCATCAATTTAGAGCAAGAAGGGACCTTAGCTATCATCTATCCAACTATCTCATTTTATAGATGGGGAAAATGACTTGCCCAATGTCACAAGGGCAAGAAGTGAGATAGCCAGAATTTGAACTCAATCCCTCTTGATTTCAAATCTAGCATAATTTCCATTATGCCACATAGTTTAATTAGTCCCAGTTTAGGCCAACACTATCAAGTCAAAAAGTTATAATAAAGGCTTTTTTAAAAAAGCTTATTTTCATCTGATTAGTGATCTTAAAGGTCCATGAATAGTTCTGACATTTACCTACTGACAGTCAAAGGACAGTTCTTTATTCACCACACTTGTACTCTAGCTATAGTTATTACTGAGCACAGGTATCGATTGCATTTTAGGTCTATGAATGAATGACTTGCCACACTTTTCAGTTTCTCTTGGGGGACAGATCATAAAAGAGGAGTTGTCATATTCCTCAAAAGCCTCATAGCCTTAGCAAAACCACCTTGTACAATCATTGTTAAAGGGCAAACTTTTTCTTTAATTTTATGTATATCTTTTGTGTTTACATCACCTTCTTTGCCAAATATATGCCCCCACCCAGCTATCCTTTATAACACAAAGTTTAGTAAAACAAAGGAACACATTGATCAAATTAAACAGCACATGCAGTGTTTCATATCCATAGTCTTTCACCTCTATAAAGAAAAGAAAGACAGGCTTGCCCATATCTATTTTTAGGGGCTAATCTTGGTCATTATAGTTACAAAGCAATCTCTTTTTAAGTAGTTGGTACAAATTATTGTATATACTGTTAAGATGCGGGTGCTATGTAGTGTTTTTTTTCCTTTATTTTTTTTCATGAATAGATTGGGTACATAAATGAGG
Organism: Gymnobelideus leadbeateri; assembly: GCA_011680675.1. NCBI lineage: Eukaryota > Metazoa > Chordata > Mammalia > Diprotodontia > Petauridae > Gymnobelideus > Gymnobelideus leadbeateri. The sequence continues at coordinate 528,281 of WOXC01003603.1, forward strand.
AGAGTTTATTGAAAAGTCACAGTGCTTTAAAAACAGTATCACAAATAAAATATTTTTTAAATGCATTTAAAAAAAGACTCATAGATTCTACCAATAAACTTTTGTTTATTCATTTGGACCCTAATTATAATTCTCAAAATCTCCTTTCTTCTCAAGAAGTAAATACTTAAATTTGGGTTGGGACTGGGCCAGGTGGCTATAATTCAAGAGAGGGGTGCTAAGAATGCAGAGGAAGATATCAGGAAAGTCCAGAACAGTAGAGCATAATAGTAAGAGCCTTTATAACAATGATTAATTGCCTTTGAGTCCTGCAGTAACCTGACATTACTAAAAAGGCATTTTGTTGGTGATGATAGGAATGCAGTGTGAACACTAGTCCAGGGAGTTAAAGGTCACCAGTAGGAATCTTAGTGCAGGGGACAGATGAGAATAGCTGACAAAGATGCCAAGAAAGCACCAGGAGAATCCAATGGCAGTCACATACTGTTGGGTGCTTTATTCAACACAAATATGGAAAGGGCTTTGGAGTTGGACTATGTGCAACTCACTGAATTGTGTTCACCCTTGGATCTAAGTCATTCTGCTGGATTTCCATTTCTGTTCTCTGCATTATTGCTTTGATTTCCACTAATTTCATTAGTGGTTACAGACTCTGACCACTCATTCTGGCTGTTAGAAGAAATAAATTTTTAAGCAGAGGTTTAAACAGGTAAGAGCCAGAGTGGGGTTGGGGGAAAGGATAGAATGAGAAAGAAAGAGAGAAAGAGAGAGAGAGAGAGAGAGAGAGAGAAAAGAGGATAATTTTTCATTCAATGACATTCTTTAAGTAACTTCAAGAACAAAATTTTATTCTTTCCAAGGGACAAATTAAACAAATAAAAGATTAAGTCTCAAGTTTCTTTGTAAACTTCCCCCTCCATCTACAATCAGGATACAAAGAGAAAAACAGCATATTCAATAATTTACAAGTGTTCCTTATCCAACATTATGAATCTCTCCTAAACAAATATTAGACCCCAGGGAGGTTTCATAATTCAGCCTTGTGCCATAAGGAAGAGAGGAAGATAATAGAATGTCCTATACTTGAAAGTTGTGGTGTAAGGCACCAAGGTAAAAAATCTCTGAAAAACAAATTTCTAGGTAAAATACAGGATCAATGTAGCAAAGGCCAATGATACACAGTAGATGAAACCCATTACCAGGCTGCTGCTACTAGCACTGGCTGCCCCCAGTGGACCTGGGGATAGTGAGTACTAGGGGAAAGGAAACAGAAAGGGAAAAGACAGGATTTGAGAAGAGGATGGTACAACAGTCTTAGGCTGCCAAACACAGGGTAAAAAAGACCAGCAACTATCCCCACCTCCCCATATGAGTAGCCTCATTTAAACAAATAATATAAATCTAGTTCCCCCTTAGGAAGTTCTTCACATAGGACTGCATGGATAAAAATCTTCCAAAGTTGCTGCTGCAAAATGCCATTGTAGTTAATAGATTCAATATTAAACTTTGCAAGGAACTAAAACAAGGGGCTATTTCCCTAGTCCATGCCCAGACAGTGGTAGAGATGTTAATATGCATGAAAATAGCAAGCAGTGGGAAGCTGGAGGAATAAGAAAGCCTAGGTCTAAGTAAGTGTCCCCAGAATAATCAAAAGCACACTGCATTTGAAGAGATTGCTCCTATTATGTTTGAAGCAGTCAGCATCACAGGGAATTAATGCAATCACTCTCTCCCAGCCAGCACTGCCCCATCCCCACACCTGGCCCTAATTAGCTTTTGAGTCAGAACAACCTATCTGCTGCTGACATCTCCCAGTTATCAAGAGCATGTGAAATCTATGTGCAATCTAGGAGGGATGCTTGTGCTAATATGCTATTAGCAAGCCCAAGGAAGGGGTGGATTCTGCTCAACAAGAGATGTCACTTCCTTCAGGCCCTTATAAAAGACCACTGTGTATTATTAAGTCTCACTTTGCCATAAGCAATTCTCAGCTGGCAGTGTTTGAATGGTGGGAGAGGGCTCCAGGTGCATCTGAGAGGTGAGAGTAGATCCAGTCACACTTCATTCCTTCCAAAGAAAAAGCTCAAGACTACACCAAGCAAAGGGAACAGTTGTAGCAATACTTCAGAGTTTGGACAGAAGAAGGATTTGGATCTGGATTATTAACAACACCAATTTTCTTCTTCCTTTTGTCTATGAGGAAGTCTGATCTACTGATCCTTCCATCCCCTCCCCTTCCCAAAGGGTAGAGAACATCACCTCAACAGGGAGCAGAGAAAAACCTAGGAAGCAAATTCAAGAGCTGACCCTAGGTCTTTGGAATGGGGGAGCCCAAGTTATGGTAGGACCCTGAAGCTCTAGTCATTTTGGCCTAGTAGTCATTTCATAGTCATCTTATTTACCCTTAGAGGGAGAGCAAAGATACCCCAGGTTAAAATGAGGCTCTTATTACTAGGCAAATTTTGAGCCATATTTCCAGCAGAGTTAGTCAAGCACTAAAGGTTGGTAGAGGAGGCTGACATCTTTCCAATAAGAGCCCTTTGTTCCAAGAGCATGTGAAATACAGATTTAAGTATTTCCTGAGTTTCTGTTTGTTGAAAGGATAAGCTCGTGAAAGATATGCTTAGGAGGGTCAAACTCTTGTGGTCACATGCAAGTTTTCTTTAAACCCAATCCAGTCCTATGCCCTAATAAAAGATTATCTTACCAGCAGCTCATCAAATTGGCCCCCATGACCTGCCTGGTAGCAACAGTAATGGGACCACTAGAAAGGAGGGGGAGTTTGCAGATTAACCAGGCTTTTTTTGCCAGAAAACCCCTATGAGTGAAAGGGTTGAGAAATAGGCTTGTGAGATTGAGCACCCTACAGCTTTGCCTTGAAATAGCTTGGCATGCCAGAGGGCATCAAGGGGAGAAGAGGACAGGAAAGACTTCTAGGAGGAAGCTGTAGCACTGGATCAAAAAGCAGGTCTGAGTGAGGAATCCTCCTCCATTTATCTTAGCAGGGCAGCTACCTGTAAGAAATATTAACAGATGTCAGCATTACATTGTGTAACTAGGACTTAAGTGAGAAGGAAATAGAATGTGAACTGGGATCGGGAAGCATTAGAAGAAAATGACCAAAAATATTTTGTATGAACTCCACCAGCCCTGGAGTCAGGAGGATCTAAGTTCAAATCCAGCCTCAGATACTTCTAGCCATGTGACCTTGGGCAAGTCACTTAACCCCAACTGCCCTCCAAAAAGCAAAACAAACAAACAAAAAAACATTTTATATGCTTTTCTGGACTGGGGTTCCACAGTTCAAGCAGGCAGAGCTGGCAGAGGGGACAGAGATGGCTAAGATGAAGGGTAGAGAAGCAGGGACCCTCAGTGTTGACAGCTAGGAAATATAAAGAGTTGAAGCAAAATATTCCCTCCGAAATCCAGAAGAAACCTGGGGCGAGGTGGCTGGCACAAAATCCTCAAGGTGGGGACTCAGGGGTTTATGGGTAATGGAGCCCTTCTGTTCATCCTGAGGGCTACAGGGAGAGAAGGTGGGAGCTACCAGCTCAGTATTTTTCTAGGATAACCAGACAATTATTCTCAAGACAAACAATAGCTCCTCCTATCTTAAGGAGTAAACTCAAGTGTCTAGGAAAGGGAACTACAAGTTCTGCCTAGTGTTCCCTACTGGGTAACACAAGGACCAAGGACTCCTTCCTTCAAGGTTGAAACTAAGTTACCTTGATAACCAAACTTTTAAAAAGTTTTATCCTTTCTTTTTTCTTTCTTTCTTTTTTTTTTTTGAAGGCAGTTGGGGTTAAGTAACTTGCCCAAGGTCACACGGCTAGGTTTTTGTTTGTGTGTGTTAAGTGTCTGAGGCCGGATCCGAACTCAGGTCCTTTTGACTCCAGGGCCAGCGCTCTACTCACTGCGCCACCTAGCCACCCCAGTTTTATCCTTTCTTTGAGACATAGCATCCCCTTGCCTATTGAGGGAAGTGATGTGTTGGGCTTCTTACCCCTTGAAAAGTCCTCAGCCATGGCACTACAATAAATCACATATGAATAAGGCAAAGGAATTCCCACCATTTCCCTCTGTAATATATACAAATGCATACTCAATTCCCTTGGTGATGATTTTAAAAATACTTCTAGGAGAAAGAAGGAAAGGTTGTTCTCAAAGCCTACTGTTTGTCCCTGACATTAAAGTAAGTCATAAATTAAGAACTGCAACTAAAGGCTTAGGGGTACCCCTTTAAGAGCTCACCTCGAATGACTACTTGGGTAGAAGCTTAGCAGAGCTCTTTGGTCCAGGGGCAAATACCTGGGTGAGCAATTCAAAGGACATTTTGTGCAGGGAGCTCAGCATCCCCTTTCATGCCCTTGATCTAATCCCAAACAGATGAGGGAGATAAAGCACAGAAAGGTGGAGTATTTAATCAAGTGTCACAAAGCAAATCAATGTCAGAGAGGAATCTATTTTCCCAGTTCTCACTTCAACTACAGTTCTTTTTTTTAAAGTAGGGAACCCGGTGTCCCTCTAAACTGGGACTGAGTTATACAATACGAAAGTTGATTGTAGAGGCAGCATTGCCAAATGGACAGGGTTGAACTTAGCGTCAGGGAGAACTAAGTTCAAATCCCACTTCTAGTGAAGGACTTTAGGTGCCAAAGGAGACAGATGTTTTGGCAAATAAGCAGATTTGTTTTACTTGACTATACTTGCTTGTTCCAAGGACTGTGTTTCTATTTTTTATTTGGAGGGATAAATTCAAGGGGAAAGCTAGCAACAAGGCTGCCAAAAAAGAAAAGAAGGAAAAGGGTCATTGAAGGATGTTTTAAAACACACAGAAGAGAAATGAAGAAAGCTCAAAAGGAAAGAGACAAGCAAGACATGTTTGGAAGTAATATGTTTAAGGTAGTATATACTTTTTTTTTTGATTTTTGGAAGGCAATTGGGGTTAAGTGACTTGCCCAAGGTCACATAGCTAGTTTTTGTGTTAAGTGTCTGAGGCCAGATTTGAACTCAGGACCTCCTGACTCCAGGGCCGGTGCTCTATTCACTGCACCACCTAGCCACCCCTATTATATACTTTTTTAAAAAGCAAGCTGTACTTAATAGCCATGCATGTGTTTTGCAGATAATCTATTTCTGCTCTACTTTGAATATGCAACTGTTGCAGCGGGGGCTCTGCCCACCCAAAAACTGTTGTGGTTTCATGACATGTTGTGGTGGAAACTGCCTCAAAGAATTCAGTCAGACCACCTCTAATCCAAGTATAGGCATTTATTGAGACTGATGCTCTCAAGTGGGCTAAGTTCCCAGAGGAGCCAGCAGCTTCAGAGAAAGCAAGATGGATTTTTATAGGGTAAAAATAATCAAAATTTGCATAGAATAGAAGAATATGATTAATATTAAAAAGGCAGGAGGGGCTTATTAAGGGATTAGGTAATGGAGGAGGGGTCCCATCTATGGTTCCATGGTTAGACATTCTGGTCATGCTGCCCTCCAACTGGCTAGCTATTGTGGTCCTGTCTGGTCAAGATAGATAGTTAGGTATTGTGGTCCTGTCTTGGGTTAGATGGATGATATGATTGTGGTTGCGTATAAGTACACACCTGTTTCTGTGGGAATGGGTCTGGGGCAGTGGGTAGAGGCAGCAGCTGGTCTCCCATCACATGGACACACCTGCTGTTTCTGTGGGAACTAAGAGTTCAGGGACACACCGGTTGTTCCAGTGAACAGTGAGGCATATATGAAGAAGTTAGGACATTGGCAGGGGTGGGGTTAGGTAGGTACACTGGGCCTGCTGTTCAGTGGGGCCAGGCCTATAATGAAGTCAAATATTGGGGTTGGGGGCAGCTTTATTAAGATTCCATCACAACTGTTTTGGGGGCTATTTATTAATTTCAGAATTAAAAAAAAAAACAAAACCAAACTCTGCCCCTGACCAGGTATTTACTAGATAGGTGATCATGGATAAGACCCTTCACCTCTCTCAGTCTCAATTTCCTCATCTGTAAAAAGGTGATAATAAATAATATCTATACAAAGTGGTATTGAATGCAAAAGAAAAATGGATCCTGGTCCCTACTGCTGTCTACTAACTGAGAAAACCACAACTTAACATTATGTTGTTTTATATTTTTATTTGTTTTGTCAAACATTTATAATTACACTGTAATCTGTTTCTGGCTGAACTGGGAAGTTCTGTGTCCCAAAAAGTCTGACACCTCTGCTGTAAAACGTACTCACAGGGCTGCCAGGAGGCTCAAGTGAGAGGAGACACAGAAGGTTCTTCGCAAACTTTAAAGTCCTTTGTAAATGTTACTTGTTACTAGAATAATCCCCTATTTTTGTTAGCTGACATACCCTGAGATATCTAAGCATATAAAGAATCATATTAATAACTAACATTAATTTAAAATATTCTCTCGATACAATATTAAGTATAATAATAACTATACCTTATAATATTAAATATATGCAGAATTATATTTTTAATATTACATTAATTTTTAATGTTAATTTGTGGCAACTGCAATGACCCTTCTGAGAAATCAAGAGGGCAAACTTAAAAAAATTAAAAAAGGATTCTAGCTCTTTAAACTATAATGACCATGACGAGCAGCCATGAAAGTGACTAAAGAAAAAGGCCATCCTTTATGAAACTCAACTGAAGCAGCTACTCTCTCTTCCCAAGTACCCATCAGATTGAAACTAAGGTTGAAAAGAGAAAGTCAGTGCTTCCTAGCCAACAAGTATTATGAAAAAGAGCCTACAGACTTAGAAATGTTTCCCCATTTTCTGGCCGCAACACATTAAATAAACTTGCCAATTCAAACAGGAAAGGAACTAGGTGTGGTATAGTGGAAAACAGGCTGTACTTGAGGGAAGGAGATATTTGGGCTTAAGTCCTGGGCTTCAATCACTAGTCAAAGGATATTGGGCAAAACATTCTCTTCTCTAGGTCTCAGCTTCCTCATCTGTAAATTGGAGATAATAATAATACTTCTTTTACCTAACTTACCTCACTTAAAGCATCTTGTAAACTACAAGGTGCTGTACAAGTGTCTGCTGCTATGATGATGATGATAATGGCTCTTCCCCTATTAGTATTCTACAAATTCAACAAACTGTCTATACTAATAACACTTTACACACACACACACACACACACACACACACACACACACACACACACACACGCCCAGCCATTGTGACCCATGAAAAAGATCTTATGAACACACTTAAGTGAACTTGGTCGCTTAAGAGACACAGACAATCAGGGACAGAAGGCACCTTAGAAACAGAACCAGAGAATGTCAGCATTGGAAAGGACCTTTAGAAATAGTGTAATCTGACTTTCTCATCTTAGAGAGGAGGCAAATGAGAAGGGAAGTGACTTGCCCAAGGTCACATGGCTCACCTTTACCAGACCAAGTCTCTTTACACTCCCTCTGGGCTTTTTTCACTACTATCCTAGTGCCTCAACAGATTTCCTCTCTCAGGCCAACCAAACCACCCCTTATCCACTCCAAACAACAACAAACTGCTAGAAACCAGCGTCACCCTCTCCTACCAATGAGATGGGATATCTGCTAAAAGAAAGACCTGGGTGGGGCGAGAGGGCAGAGGTATACATCACCTAGAGTTTGGAAGGGTAAGTTTCAATCCCCAACAATTTCATGGTATCATTGGCATAAGTCAGCCAGCTTCCACCATCCACCACCAGGACTGTGCCAGTCACAAAGGAGGCTAAGGGGCTGGCCAAGTACAATGCACCATGGGCAATCTCAGTCTTGTTCCCCAATCTCTGGAGAGGGCTTCCCAAAATATTTCTATCCCAGTTGGGTTGATGGCTACCTGAAAAGAAAAACAAGAGAAAGAATTAGGGGGTCCAAATCACATGTTCACCAGTGAGGCTGAATAATATGTGTGGATAGGGGAAAAGGGGAAGAATACAAAGGCAGAATTCTCCACACTGTCAACAGTTCCATATCAAATCATGTCTGGAACACGTAATAAATATTAAGGAATGAAAAATAATAATGTGACTGAATCAAAACAGGGTTATAACCTTTAGAAAAATCAGACATCTGTCAGGAATTTTCTAGAACAAGTCCAGGGCTATTTCATTGGCTCCCCAGGGGTGACTTCCATGGAAGAGGTGTCACAAAAAAAAAATACCATCAAGAACACTTATAACTAAAAAGGAGGCAGGTAAGTCACGTAGCAAGAATAAGGGATAACAGCCATGTGCTGCCCTGGTATTCATGAAATATCAAAAGAACCAGAGGAAGGCTTCCAGCATGTTTGGGGTAGACTGTCTGTAGAGGATATATAGATCTCAGGTCATCCCAACTCCGAGGCCGGCGTACCATCAGAGTGAGCATTCACACAAGATTGGGTACTGAAGTATATTCAAAGGCCAGAGGGTAAGGAAAATACTCACCTGTATAGGGGGCCTACAAACATTAAAGGGCTGTGGATAACACAGCTGAAAATCTCCAAGAAAATGGAAGAATGTAGCACTAAGATCAGGGGTTCTTAAGCTTTTTTATGTCTCTTCTGGCAGTTTGATAAAGTCTCTGAGACCTCTTTTCAGAATTAAACTTTTTAAAATTCACAACTAGAGCAAATGCTAAATTTTATTTAGAGGTTATTGAACAAAAAAAGGTCTCAAGTTGAAGAACTGGCAAAGTAAGGATTTGGAGCCAGAACTCCGGTTTCCCAGTGTTTTCGCTACACCATGCCACCTTTCAACAAACATGTGAAATCATAGGCAGGTAGGAGAAGATTCAATAAAACTGGAAACACTGTTCCTGTTCCCATGGCCTGGTCTTACCAAGGCGACGAATTCCTTCAGTGCCACTGATGGGGCCTGGAGCCAGGCTATTAACTCGGATGTTGTTGTGACCCCACTCCACAGCCAAGTGCCTTGTCATTGCATCTGCAAAGGGATAAAAAGACAGAGCTGAAACAAGTTTCAAGAACACCTCAATGGTCAAGGAATGGGAGAAGGGACAAGTGTGTGTGCGTGAGTGTGAGTGTGTGTGTGTGTCACACTTAGCTGAAGGGGGTCAGACCTGCCAAGTTCTACAGTCTGTTGCATGAAAAAGCAACTTTTTCTTTTAGAAGAAACCTTGTAGAGTAGATAGAATTCTGAGACTGAAGTCAGGAAAATGTGGGTTCAGATCGCTCCTCTGACACTTATTAGCTGTCACTTAACTCCCCTGACCCTCAGTTTCTTCATTTGTAAAATGGGGATGATAACATTTTCAGTATCCAACTCAGATCACTGCTATGAGGATCAAAGGACATCATAGGAGACTTTGTATCATACACACTTTAAAAATTTTAAAGCACTATAGACGGTATTCCAAAAGTTTTAAACTTTAGGGTATTTAGCTTAAAACTGCAAACATTGGACACCCTGCATGAATCGTGATGCCTATTGCTATTGTCTTGGCTGTCGGAGTGGAAGAGCTGGGGAATGTGGGATGGGAGGGAGGGAAAGCCTCCTAAGGAGCTGGCCATACCCACAGCTGCCTTGGCAGTGCCTGCATGCACTTGGAGCACCTGCCCTCGGTACTCTAGGGTAGCGGTGATGTTAATGATCACACCACCATGGTCCTAAAACAGACCAGAGAAAGGAAGTGAGAACAAAAGCCAGAAATGCCCCCAGGAACCCTAATGTGTCAAAGGTTGGTAAAAACCTACCCGGAAGTACTTCTCAAACATGACTTTGCAGACATTGAAGGTGCCTATTGTATCAATATTGATGACAGTTTTGTATGCATTGAAGGAAATGCTGCTGGCTGCACACAAAAAATTACCTGCTGCACCTAGAGAAGAAAAGTGGGGGAAGTTAGGAGAGAATATGCAAAGAACCTCTCAAGCAATCACTTTGGGTTTGGCGAGGCATCTTAAACACAACATGTCCAAAACTAAATTCATTCTCTCTTCCCTGAATCCTCTCTCAGCTTCATTGTTACTGTAGAAAGCACTACCTTCTCCCGAGTACTCAAGTTCACAACCCAGGTGTCTCCCACAACTCCTCCTCTCTCACCTCCCATATTCAATCAGTCGCCAGGTTCCATTGTTTCTATCTTGGTAATAGCTCCTGAATACAGGAGCTCCAGGTCATCCTTCACTTGATTGTTAAGTCTGACATCATCACCTCTCCATTCAATGAATTCCGAAGGCTCCCAATTACCTCTCTGCTTAAATATAAAGTCCTTTTGTTTGGCTTTTTCTCCTTCACAACCTGCTCCTGCTCCTTCCCCCCACCCCCATCTCCCAGTCTTCCTACAATTTAGTCCCCTCCCACATACTCTGCAATCCAGTGACACTGGTCCCCAGACTCTTCCTTGAACATGACATTCAACTCAACTCCCAACCCAGAGGGTTGGTTTTTTTTACTGTCTGTTCCCATACCTAGAATTCCATCTCTCCTCATCTCATCCTCTTGGCTTTCCTCAAGTCTCAGTTAAAGTCTCACTTTATGCAAGAAATCTTTCCCAGTCCCCTTTAATCTCAGTGCCTTCCCTCTGAGATTATCTCCCATCTACTCTGTAGCTATAAAGAGTGTCTCAAAAGTCTCAGTACAGTTTTAAACCACTAAAGCTTAACACTACACTCAAGACTTTGAGGACACTCTGGATAGATAGATTACTTTGGGGACACTCTGGATAGATAGATTTAGCCAGCTAGAGAGAGAAGGAGATAAATAATCATATTTGTACATTTCTTTATGTATTGTCTCCCCCATTAGATTGTGACCTCCTTGAGGGCAGGGACTGTTTTCTGCCTTTCTTTGTACCCCTAGAGTCTAGCTCAGTACCTGGCATATAGAAGACACTTAATAAATGCTTGTTGACTTGACTTCACTTAGTCCCTACATCTCAAGAAAGCTAAAACAGAATTGGAGAAAATTCAAAGATGAACAGATGAAACCTCTATACGACCACAAACTAAAATGATTAGGAATTTTCACTCTGCAAAGACAAAGGTCAGAAGTCTACAAAATAAAGAGGCTAGAGGGAAAGAGTCTGGTAAAGTGGAAAGAATGCTGGACTTAGAATCAGAAGGCCTAGGTTCAATTCTACTTTCACTTAACCACTCTGGGGCTCCATATTCTCAGCTATAAAACGAGAGGATGATATTTATGCTATCTACCTCACAAAGTTGTTTTGAGGAAAGTACTTTGTAAATCTTAACTTATTAAAGCAATGTGAGCTAATATTAATCACGGTAAAAATAAACCTCAAAGAATTATAGAAATGAGCCACTAAAAGCACCCACTGACCACTGACAGGGTAGCACAGGCTTTCTCCCAGGTGAGGGAGCAGGGCCTAACAAAGGGAGGAGGGTATAGACTAGAGGGCTGAGAAAACAGTCTATGTTCCCTACCCAGATCTCTGAAAAGAATGCAAACTGCCTTCCCAATGCCTTATCTACTGTCCCATGTCTCAGGAGATAATCAGATTCCAGAGAAAATCTGGGGGTTGTACCCAACAGGTCTGAGGCTCTGGTTAAATCTATGAGTTATTTGTTCATCAGACAAACATTTAATGAATATTAAATTCTTACTCAGTGAGCTCCAGATGCTCTTATTACTTCTGAGATAAAATAGAAACCTTCTATATTTGGTTTTTAAAGCCCTTTACAACTGACCACAAGCTATCTGTGCCATCTCATACATTTTTCCCCTTCCTACACTCTACAATTCAAAGTGGCCTTTTCTCTGTTCCTCACACAGGATACTCCATCTACCAGCTCCAAGCCTTCACAATAACCATACCTCATGCCTAGAACACAGACCCTCTATCCCTTTTAATGAAAGTTTTTCTAGATTTTCAAAGCCCAACTTGGAGGTCGGCTAGGTGCTGCAGTGAATAGAGCACCGACCCTGGAGTCAGGAGGACCTGGGTTCAAATCCAGCCTCAGACACTTAACACAAAAACTAGGTGTGACCTTGTTAAGTCACTTAACCCCAATTGCCCTCCAAAAAAAAAAAAGCCCAACTTGGGTGTGACCTCCCTCAATGAACACATCCCTAAACCTTACAGCTTCAAGTTTCTCTCTCCTTCCGTGGTCTTTCATTCCTGTTTGACTGTTTTTTTTTTAAGAATTATTATTATTTTTAAATCAAATGCTTTGTTATTTTTTTGTGTGTGGGGCAATTGGGGTTAAGTAACTTGCCCAAGGTCACATGGCTAGGTTTTTGTTTGTGTGTGCATTAAGTGTCTGAGGCCGGATCTGAACTCAGGTCCTTCTGACTCCAGGGCCAGCGCTCTACTCACTTCGCCACCTAGCCGCCCCTCCTGTTTGACTTTTTAAAAACTTCTGCTATAGATTTATCACAGTCTAACTTTTATTACAATTCTTTGTGAACATCTTATTGTAAGCCCTTTAAGGACAGAAGACAGGAATAAAAACTGACTCCTCAACCTACCAGAGCAGTATGAATGCCAGTCTATGGGTGAGGAGCAAAGAGTTAATTTCCCCCAAAATTCCAAGGTGCCCCATGAAGACAGCCATAGAAATGCTCCCACTTTCCTTGTTGCTCATCAAGTACCATCTGATCCAACTGGGTGGCTCTTCAGGCCCATTCCAGATTAGTGGGATTCAATGGAAAGAGTACTCATTTGGAGTCAGAAGGTATGGGCTCTAATGTACAGCTACCTGAGTGACTTGGGAAATTCAATTAATCTGAGAATCAGTTTCCTTATGTGAAAAATCTATAAAATTACAGGATTAGATTACCTTCAAGGTCTCACTCTAAATCCTATTACTTTATGACTCTTTTTATCTTTGATTTATTTATTGCTTTGTGGAGGGGGGAAAGGCAAGGTAATTGGGTTTAAGTGACTTGCCCAAGGTCACATGGCAAGTTAGATGTTAAGTGTCTGAGGTGGGATTTGAACTCAGATTCTACTGACACCAGGGCTGGTACTCTATTCACTGCACCATCTAGCTGCCCCTCTTTTTATCTTTGAATAAAGATACACTGCACACAGTGTATTTCATTCATTCAACAAAGCATTTTCACCATATGCATGGTTTTGTGCAAGGTGCTCGGGATACAAAGACAAAATGATAAACACTCAGATTCTACTGGGAAGATATAACATTTACACAGGTAAGTACAAAATAAATCGATAAGGAATTATATAACAATTTGGACTAATATAACCTAAATTATTGCTGCTACTTCTACTAATGGTAATTATAATGACCATGAAATCTACACATACACACATACACACACACACACACACACACACACAAAGGGCAATTATCAATACTGGCATCTGTGTATCTCATTTGCAGGGGGTACAATCCTGCAAACATTTCCTCCCATAGAAAATGGTCCTGTATTTTCAGGTCCAGGGACCAGGAAGAATTCCCATCTCTGGATGAAGCCAATACAAAATAAAAAAGAAACTAAAATAGGAAAGGTTGCTGTTGAGATGATACCTATTATTAGATTAATAAATCACTTCTTGGAGAATAAAGTTGCTTGTAAGAGCCTTCTTGTATCCTTGAGCAAAGTAATAAAATGTGGATCTGCTATCTTGGTGACTTTAAATAATCTATTCAATAAACACATATTAAGAGTACGAATCATGTACTTAAAAATACGGAGAGGCAGTATGGTTCTGTGGATAGAAGAATGGCTTCAACTGAGTTCAAGTCCTAGCTCTGACACACAGTAGCTATTTGACACTGAACAAATGACTTACTCTCTCAGTGCCTAGAAATAACTTTCAAAAACAGGGATTTTTAACTGGGATCTATAGACACCCAAGGGATCTGTATGTTGATTTTAGGAGGTCCATGAAATAGAACGGGGAAAATTACATCTTTATTTTATTAACTTTTTTCCACGTGTAATCCTATGCATTTTATTTTTATGCATTTAAAAACAATATTCTGAAATGTCCAAAGGTATTTAAAAGGATCCATCACACAGAAAAATGTTAAAAATCTCTGCTCTGGGGTGGCTAGGTGGCACAGTGAATAGAGCGCCGGCCCTGGAGTCAGAAGGACCTGAGTTCGGATCCGGCCTCAGACACTTAACCCACACAAAAACAAAAACCTAGCCGTGTGACCTTGGGCAAGTTACTTAACCCCAATTGCTAAAAAAAAAAAATAATAATAATAATCTCTGCTCTAAGATAATAAGTTACAGAATAGCTACTGATAGCCCAAAGCAAAAGCAGTTTCTTACACCAATGAAATCACAGGTCCAACAAAAACAAAATGCTTCCTGGCCAAGGGTCAGTCCCCTCAGATAGTTCCCCACCTCCAAAATTAGAACACAGATGGTCTCTGGAGAGCAAGGGCAAGACACTGGGCCAGAAGCCCTTTGCCCAAGTAAAACTCTACATCAGGTTAAAATAAAACCTTGATAAGAGAACTTGCCACTAGTTTTCTCCTTCATTGATGGCTGTGGCCTCTTTAGACATCCCAACAGGACTTTTCTTTCCTAAATGCTTTCAGGTCCTTAGGGTCCTTCTTGTGGGCCCTTATCCTGCCTTATTTGGGAGCAACCTCATCTTGGCCTCACCCTTCTATGTTGCAGACTAGCACAGGTGAGCAGTTTGGTATAGCCGTTTCAGACACACCCTGCCCCTGATTTAGGACCAGAAGTCAAATTCTAGTGGGCTTAAAGGCCTATCAAATAAAAGTTATATGTGTTCTGCTTGGACTTGTGCAGGGGTGGGGAACCTGTGGCCTTCTAGACGCTTGGGTGCAGCCTTTTGACTGAGTTCAACTTTCACAGAACAAATCCCTTAATCAAGGGAATTTGTTCTGTGAAATTTGGATTCAGTCAAAGGACCAAACCTGAGGACCTAGAGGGCCACATGTGGCCTTGAGACTGAAGGTTCCCCACCCCTGAGTCCCAGAGGGCTCATGTAGGAATAAACTTCTTTAAAAATTAAAAATACAAAAGGAAAGTTCTGCCTTGGGAAGTTGTGGGTTACCTACCACTGAAAGTTTTCAAATAGAGACTATGTGCGGGGGTAAGGTGGGAGGGGAGATTTTAAAAGTAATTCTTACATAGGTATAATTTGGACTAGGTAACCTGTAAGGAAGGGTAGTACAGTGGAAATATTGTTAGCTTTGAAGTCAAGAGACCCCAACTTCAAATCTTGACTTTGCTATTTAATACCTGTGTGACTTTGAACCTCAGTTTTCTCCTCTGTAAAATGACGGAGCTAGACTAGATAATCTCCAAGATCTCTTTCTAGTTCTAAATACAATAATCCTTAACTTGCATAGATTGTTTCATACCCTTATGAAGACATGTGCTTAAAAGGATGCATTCTTTTAGTTTGTTCCACCAAGGATTGAGGCCCTTTGTTCTCCCTCTGTGGGAACTCACCATTGATGAGAATGTCAATCTTGCCAAATGTCTTCAAAGCCTTATCAACTGCAGCAGTAATAGTCTGAGGATCCCGGACATCCAGAGACAGGGCAAGGCACTGCTGGCCAGTAGCAGCAATCAGTTTCTTGGCAGCCTACTCCAAAAGACAACACAAGATATTTGGGCACTAGTCTGTTATTTCTATTCACACTAATAATGTACCAGCAGTGACACCCATAAAGAGGTAGCTTAAATAGCAAAAAGAACAAGGACCAAAAAATGGTCTTCATATCATGGCTCTGCCACTTACTAATAGTCCCTCCACCTTTTTTAAATCCGTTTCCTCATCTGAAAAATAGGATAATAAAAGTAGCCTAGCAACACTTGACTAATTCACAGGTTTTAAGTAATGCATGTAAAGCTCTACATAAACCAGAATATTCATCCCATGAAGAAATTCATAGAGAAACAAGAGCAGGGAAATTAGGAAAGAAAACTTCGAGTCACTGTTGGTTTTGCCGGTAACTTAAGGGAGGCTACACCACAGTCCCTTTTATTTCCCTTACAATAAAATATGTTTTATACCACCCAGAACACTGGGATATAAGGGAAAAATTTTCCCTTTCTAGCTCGAAGGTGCTATGGGTGAAAAAAGAAATAACCTAATTCTATCCTCTTCTACCCATAGGACTTCACTATATACCCTACAACTGTCACAAAGTATGTCAGAAACTCAATAAAAAACCAAGGGAGGCAACCAGGTGCATTGGGAAAAAATACTGAATTCAGGAGTCAAGAGACATGAGTTTTAATCCATATTTAGACATTCATTAGCTATGTTGCTGAGGGTAAGTCACTTGACTTCTACAAGCCCCAGTTTTCTCATCTGTAAAATGGCAGGAATGCTTTGCACGATCTACCCGACAGGGCTGTAAAGATGAAAATGTTTTGTAAACTTCAAAATGAATTAATAATATTAAGGGGGACATCTGGAAAGGAAGAACCCAAAGATAAGCAGCAAGGTTTGGTGACAAAGTGTTTTGAAACTCCACAATAAAGAGAAAACAACCAGGTGGTATCACCATCACACTCTCATCCCTGATCTCTAAATGCCCATCTGCTAATCCACTGTCCAGGAACATGGTGAGATTACATTTACAATGAGCCCCAGAGAAATACATACTAATCAATAAGGAGAATGAAGAAAGAAAAATCCCAATTGTCAGGGGGATTCCACTCACATCAGACACCCTTTGCTGATTTCTACTAGCAATGACCGTCTGGCAGCCGTGCCTGTAAAACACAAACAGTTTAAGTCAACAAACACCAGGTGTAGGGACAGAGGGGTAAGACACCAAAAAGATAAGATTAAAGAGAAGGAAACAAAGCATAATCAGGGATCCTTCCTTTCTTTATCACTTATCTGAGAGGGCATACTGGATACTGTTCTTGCTTACAAAATGACCTACTGAATTAAAAGCATCATCCCCCAGAAGTAAAGGGCTCTAGCAAGGAGGATAGGGCAGGAAAGGGGTTAGGGCCTGGGTAAGGGTCAAATGGGCTAATAGCTAAAGAACAGCACTGGGTTAGGATTGGTTCCTTGCATCTGGAATCCTCAGTTAAATGTCCACCATATGTGGGCAATCCTAGTCAATACAAAGGTCCATTCTCCCCAGAATACAATGGTGAACACTTCAGTGATGCAGACCTCTCTGCTCCATCCTCCACAAGAACCACCAATTTAGACATGGAAGGGGTCTTAGAAATTTGCATCACACCTTGTTTGAATATTATACCTTCAATTCCACCTCAATTCCTTGCCACCTTGGGCTCATAATACAGAAGATCCCCATAGCATTCTCTTAGGCATTCATCATATTCTACTTTAATTATGATTATTTATATATATTTTGTATCACTCTTTTGTATCATTAAAGATAGGGGCTATGATATTAATCTTTAGATACCCTAGCATCTAGCACAGTTCTTTGCATGTAATAGGTGCTTAATAAACATTTATGAAATTGAATTCTATTCCTTTGATCCCTACTTATGCCTACCAAAAACTATCCTCATTGTTTTGAGCTCCACACTTCTGAACTGGGCATTCTCATAACTCTTAAATCTCTTGTTCTGTGGGCTTGACTTCCCTGTGAAAGCCACAGAATCCTAGAATTGAAAAGGAGCTGTTAAATTTACTGGTCAGATTCAATAAGTCAGTCCTCTATACCAGAAGTTCCCAAATTTCCTCAGTGACCTTATTGTCTCCATAATTTTTTCATGGAATCATTAGGCTAAAAGAAATACCTAATAGTTCCATTTATTAATTAGGTTAAAAAATGTAAATATCTAGGAGAGCCCCTATGAGTTTGCTGCACACTTTCGGAACTGTAACTCCATACAATCTATTATAAACAGGGGGTTATTTAGTCTTTGCTTAAAGTCTTTTAATTATGGGGTGTTCACAATTTCACAGGGAGGTCTATTCCATTTTTCCACTAAGTTCTACATATGGAGAAGAAATTTCTCTCTCTGCATTTTCTACCTATTGATACAAGCTGTCTCATTTAATCTAAAATAATTCCTCTTCCATATAACAGCCCTCCAAATAGTATAAAATGATGAGCAAGCTCTTCTTAAATTGCCTCTGCTTCAGAATGACCAGCTTTAGTTCTTTCAACTTATCTCTAAGTCCCCTAACCACTCTAATTTCCCTCCTCTGGACCTACCCTAGCTTATAAACATGCTTCCCAAAAGGAGAAATCAGAATTCCATTCAACAATCATTAACTACCTGTATGTGTAAGGAACTGTGCTAGGGACCTGAAAATGTAAAGACACATATACATATCTTTAAGGAAAAGGACAAGCAAAGTGCTACAAAAATCTGAGGAATGAGTCGCCACTGTTGGTTGAAAATAAAGTGGCAGTTAAATTCAATCTTGAAGGAAGGAAGAGGCTTAAACTGGATAAAAGGTGGACTAGGAAGTCCATTCCAACCATGGGAGAGGATGTGAACAAAGGTAAGGGGAAAGAAGGAAAGGTCAGGAGAACAGGGAATGGTAAGAGCCACCAGGAACTTTTGGGACCATCAAGTTTGATCCTCTAGACAGAATGAACATGAAATGTCCAAAAAACAAATGTGACTTGACTGCGGAAAACTACAGTGAGACTATCAACTCTCCCTCTGCCTATTTTAGACACTATACTTGTGTTGGCACAATCCAACATCACATTAAGTTTGGTCTGGTTCCTTTATCTCACTTTTAACTCATTTCAAACCATCATACCAGGCTTTGGCAAGCCATGCCAAAAACACCACCAAGTTTGGAGATGCGTGGATCTCTTCTTTTTTCTCCCTGTCTTCCACATGGTCCAGCTTTTCTGAATTCCTTACTAACAGTGATAACCTAACAGTGATCTGCTAATCACAGGTACTAAAAAAAGTTTGCTTAATCAATTTTTTTCTCTTTTCTTTGAAAGTACTTCTATCCCCTCTCCTCATCTTAACATGGTTTATTTTGCACCAGTTTTGAAGACAGGGTCATATGCTCCTAGTAGGTTGCAAGTTACATGAGGGCAAGGACAAAGTCATATTTATCTCTATCAGTCCTCTGCCCTCATTCTTCTGTACTCAGTAGATGTCTAAATATTTGTTCAACTTCTTATCCTTATGCATGCCTTGGACCTACCAAACACCAATGCCAGGACAATTTACTTAACCCCACCCCTATTCCCAGGGCCTCTTAGAGGTAAACAAAAGTTAACCCCTGGCCAGGCTTCACAAATACCACCACAGACTACTTTCACCAAGGACTCAACACATGTAACATCCTAGTTTTACTAGCAGAGTAAAACTCCTGATCCAAGGGGTAGGAAGCAGGGGGAAACTAGGCTCAGCTAGAATGAGTCAAAGTAGTCTGTGTACAGAGTGGGGGGAGGGGAGGGGGGAAGAGCCTTTTCCTTGTCTTCTCCTGGGAAGAAAGGCAAGCAATAGGACAAAATGGAGACCAATCCAACTTGTGACCTATCTAGAGAGCAGGTAGGTCCTTTTTGCCTTTGCAGAAACCATCCCTAAGGCCTGGAATGCACTCCTTTCTGACCTCTGCCTCAGAATCCCAAGTTTCCTCCAAGGCATCTCATGTTATACCTCCTCCAGGAAATCCTTCTTGATCCCCAAAATGGAGAGTGCTCTCTCCTTCCTCAGATTATCAGGCACATACTTATCTTGTATGTGGTATCCTCCCCAATAGAATGCAAGCTTCTTTAGGGCAAGGGCTATTTTTCATTCTCTTTGTATTCCCAGCACTTCATGCAATTCTTAATGTAATACAAATGTGCTTAATAAATGCTTGCTGTATGTGAGATACAGATAAACTGCATAACTCAATGGGAACATCTAGGGGGCTTAGGAGGTCAAGAAGTCATAAATCTCTCTTCCCTTGTCACAAGTTCACTGAGATGCCCTTCCTGCCCCAAAGACACCATGTGATACCTTAGCCTTGGCTAGTCAAATACCACTAGGCCATTGACTCTTGTGTTACCACTGGACTTTGATGACTCTGGAGGAGAGAGGGAGGCTGATGACTTTGCATGATTCTGCCTCACTTAAACCCAATTCACTCCCTCAAAACAATGAGGACAGGGGCGGCTAGGTGGCGCAGTGAGTAGAGCGCCGGCCCTGGAGTCAGAAGGACCTGAGTTCGGATCCGGCCTCAGACACTTAACCCATACAAACAACAACAAAAAAAAACCTAGCTGTGTGACCTTGGGCAAGTTACTTAACCCCAATTGCCCTAAAAGGGGCAGCTAGGTGGCGCAGTGAGTAAGAGCGCCGGCCTCGGAGTTGGGATGACCTGAGATCAAATCCGGCCTCAGAAAATGAGCACCCACACATAAATAATGACTAGCCGTGTAACCTTGAGCAAGTTAACCCCAATTGCTTTAAAAAAAAAAAAAACAATGAGGACAAAGGATGAACAACAACACAACGAAACCAATTCAGAGAACATTTGCACATCATGTTATGGCTTTCAAACTTTTTTCATTCATTACCCCCATTTGATCTCTCCAAGAAGTCTATAAGGTGAGGAGGGCAGGGACCATTATATCCATCTAACACTCAGTTCAATTTAACAAAACACTTATTAAGCACCTTTCATGTGCAGAGAACCATGCCACGAACTAGCAAACAGACAAAGATGACCAAGATACTTTGTAGCCATCGAGTTTACAACATAGTAGGGAGATATAGCACATACAAAGCACTAGAATATAATATAAACCATGATAATATAAGATACGAAAGAGAAAGTACTATATGAGGCCTAAGGGAAGAAATGTCATTTACCAACAATATGAAAGGGGGAATGAGATCAGGCACAGCTTTTTGAAGGAGCACTGACATTTCAGCTGGTCTGGAAAGAACTGCTAGGAATTTCAACATGCAAAGGGGAAGAAGGGAATTCCAAGCACAAGAAACAGGGTGAGCAAAGGCACAGAGGCAGGAAGCACAAAGTAAATACAAGAGAGAAAGAGTTATACAATTATAAAGGAAAAATAAATGGTAGGAGGTAAATCTGGAATGACAAGATGGTGACAGATGGCATATAGAGCCTTAACACCAGGCAAAGGACTATGAATTTTTCCAGGGAAGCATATGAAGTCACTGAAGAATTGGCAAAGGAGTGGCATGATCAGACAGATGCATGAAAATGATTACTCTGGCATGAAGGACGTCAGGATCTTTAGGGTACAAAGCCCTGTTAGGAGGTTACTGCAGTGATGCAGGCTGGTAGTAATGAACGCTTATCCTTGGATAAAAGCAGTGAGAAGAGAGAATGGAGCAAATATAGAGATAGGGCACAACTAGAATTAAGGAGATTTGGTAACTGACATGATTTGAGAAGGACAATGGCTGGAGAAGACCAGAGACCATAGACCTTGAGGGAAGGCCCTGCAAATGGATGGACAATTTGGTGAAAGAGTAAAACGCAGACACCAAACATGAGTCTGTCCAGGCCTGGGTGAGCAAAGTCTGTCAAGACAGAGGAGGTAGGAAGCTAATGAAAAGAGACATACCGCATAAAAATTTCTGCAATTCGGAACCCAATTCCTGAGCCTCCTCCAGTGATAAAGGCCACTTTGTCACTGTGGAGAAAAGAAAATCCCTTTAAAAAATGTTACAGAAAATTACATGTTGTAGTTATTATATGCTTAAAAAGAAAAACAAGTGATTATTCAAATCTGTTAGAAGATAGATGGCTTTTAATTTTTTTCCAATGGTGATGGGAGAGGGTGGGAAGGAGAAAAATAGCAATCCAGTAGAAAAGGAAGGAAGTTGGGAGGAAAGGAAGGAAGGAAGAGAGGCTCGTTGATTATCTTATTAAAAAATGTACAAAAGGCCAGAAGGAATCACAGACAAGGAGAATAGCTTTGAAAGATACATGTTGAATTTATTTATACTTTTTTTAAAACTGCAAGCTGCACTTAACAGAGAGCCACAGTGTCATGTACCACCTCCTTTTCCTTTTCTACCATGTATATGGAAATTCCTATTTAATCTGGTGTTAAATTCAGAATAATTTAAAAAAAGATTTTAAAAAGAAGAAAAGCAAGATCTCCATAATGGAGATTTGTAGTTTCATGTATAGTCTCTCCTGTTCTACAATGTATATGTATGGAAATGCTCATTTTGTTTGTGATTGTTAAATTCTGAATAATGAAAATCTAAAATAATAAAAATTTAAAATGTTTCCTAACCCCTCTGAATAATAAAAGTACTTCACAAGATCTATAATTTCATCAGAGCATAGCTTCTCTCCACCAATACAGATTGTATCCCTGCCCTGTAGTCACCCACCTTAGTATATGGGAACTAAAAAGAAACAAAGGTGGCCAACTTTCTGATGATAATCCTCTCTGAACTTGGGCTGGTCCTTAGATCACAGAAACACAGCCCTTCACCTGTCCTATACTTGATGCATCATGAAACAGCTGGAAAAAATAATGCCTCTAGAGATAAAGAAACTGGGTTCAAATTCCACTTGGAGACAATTACTGTGTAGCCTGGAGCAGGTCATTTCACTTCTCTGGAACTCGGTTCCCTTATCTGTAAAATGAAGGATTGGACCAGAAAGCTTCTGGGATCTCTAGGTCTGTGATTCAAGGATGCTTTTGAGCTTGGCAAAGTCTGCTAGTAGGTGGCAGAATAAGGATTGTTTCCTGGCCCATTATCATCATAGCTAGCACTTATGTAGCAGTTTAAGGTTTGCAAAGCACTTTACAAATATCATTTTCATATGATCATCACAGCAGCCCTGGGAGATAGATGCTATTATTAGAAACGGAGGCAGAGATTGACTTGCCCAGAGTCATACAACTGCTAAGTGTCTGAGGCAGCATTCTAATCACTGCACCACCTTCTTTCACTCAAAGGTAAAGTCCTTTACACTAAAGATTCCTAATGAATCACTATCTTATTCTGTCCCTCACTGATAATTTTTCAATAAATTTTTTAAAAAATAAGTATTTTTAGTTTAATTAGCTATAGATTGGTTCTTTCTAAATGCTTCCCCAGAGACACAATAGAAGTCTTAATCTATAAGTATGAAGTTCTACTTCCACCTCAGGCCAGAAGCCTTCTCATTTTTTTGTCTGTAGTGATTTTATTTTTTAAAAGTTTTATTTTTTCCCCGATTACATGTAAAAACAAGTTTTAACATTCATTCTTTTGAAATTGAGTTCCAAATTTTCTCCCTCCCTAAGGTGGTAAGAAATTTGAACTGGGTTATATATGTGCAATCATGTAAAACATATTTCCCTATTAGTCCTGTTGTGAAAGAAACAGACCAAAAGAAAAAAAATTAAGTGAAAGTTTGCTTCCATCTGCATTTGAACTCGTCAGTTTTTTCTGCCAGAAGCCCTTCTACAACATCCCCCACAATGAGGAGTCAGTCCCAAGAGGTCACTCATTCTTTCCCATTCTTAGGTTGGAGGATCTACTTCTCAACACCCCCAATTCTTGGGGTGTGGGTGTGGACTGTTGGGAGGGCTCACCGAAGGATATCTGGGCTGAAGAGGTAGTTATAACTTCGGAGGCAGTCATCTGTGGGGACGTCTGGGGGTGGGTGAGACATGGTGCCGGCAGCTGGTCACTTACAGGGACCCTGGAGAACCTGGGAACGGGAGTAGGGTCAGTACCTCCCTGAGAGGGCAACAGCAGCACCAACCGTGCTCTTCCGTATTTCTTGTCAGATTCCAGAGATGGGGCCTTGTGGCTTTAGAGGGCGTGAGGGGAAGGGTAAAGTCCAGGAGAGGGAGGGTAGCTAGGCAACCCAGGGAAAACCAGCCCTGTCCACCCCACCCCCCTTCCAGGGACAGGGACGGGATCCCAGATTGGGGAGAGGGGCTCGAAGGCACAAAGTCCTTTGTGGGGAGAGGTCTCTTCCCTGAAGTCCAGGGGGTTCTTGGGTCCTCTGGGGGCTCCCTGGCGGGGAGGGGGCAGGGGCCCGGGAGGGTGCGTCTCAGCACCGGCAAGGGGCGGACGGAATGGTCCCTCTGCTCCCTTGGGCTGACAAGAGGGGTACTGTGGTGCAAAGTAAGGGAGGCTCGAACCAGGAAACCTACGCCACCGTCAATAATTCCCTCTGGAAAACCGAACGATGAGGGGAATCGAGTGAGGAGCCTCGAGCCAGACCGCACACGCCCACCTTCCTTCACTCCTCACAGAACGGTCCAGCAAAGTGTGGACGTGGCTTCCGCGGCCTCCTCCCCCTTCCTCTAAGCGTCTGGAAAGCCGAATGGGCCGCTGGGAGTTGAAGTCTTCCCGGGCCGGAAGAGAAAGGGGCGCAGGCGCAGTGTGATGCCGGTGTCAGGGACTTTTGGACTTGGGAATGCGCAACGTGCTGAACCTGCGCAATAACCCCCCAAAGGAGGGCATAGTGGACATCATGCCCTTTGTCTTGTGGGGGTTGATAACATCACTGTGGATTAAGGGTCAGACTCGTATCCCAAGTTTACAAATGACCAGAAGCTGGGAGGATCAGCTGACTGGCTGAACGACTGGCCCCCTGGATGACCCAGAATCAGTCCCTTGCCCAGTCTGGATTTTGGTTTCATAGGATCAGAGACTTAAAGTTAGAAGGGCCCTCAGAACCCCCTTTTATGTTACCGATGGGCAGTCTGAGGCCTAGAGAGGGCAAAAAGGTTACTGGCCCGAGGTTACAAAGGGAGCAAGTCCCAGAGACAGAGTTTGACCATTGTGTGCCTTGTGAAGACTACTTCAACTCCCTGAACCTCAGTTTCCTCAACAGTAAAATGGGGAGGGGGGGACATTAAATGGCCCCTAAGGACTCTTCCTGCTCTAAATCTATGACCTAGTAAACCTAAAACAAGATCTAAAAATATCCCAATATGCTAGAGCAATGAGCTTGTGAGTCGAATGATATAATTTTCATAGAAATTTGCCTTTCTTCAACAAGAATTTGTTAAAGTCTTCCTATGAGATACGAATCTTGGGGATGGGGGTGGGGAGGAAATCCCTGTCTTCCAGGAGTTTGTATTGTAGTAGGTAAAGGGGATAATAAAGCATATACACAGATAAATATAACATAAGGTGGTTGGAAAAGGAAGGGCAAACTAATTGAAAAAATCAGGAAAGGTTTGTAAAGGAGGTGGCACCTAATCTGAATCCTAAAGAAGGTAAAGATTCTAAGAATTTGAAATGAAAAAGTGTACTCCAGGCATGGGGGAGGAGGGGCAGAAAGGAGGATAGTTTGTTAAAATGCTCAGAGGAAGAAAATAGAATCCCTAGTTGAATAAGCAGTTAGCTAATGGTCCAGTTTAGCAATAGCCTCCTAAATGGTCTACTTTCTTCAAGCCTCTCTTTCCAATTTGCCCTGCACACACTGTCACATGCTCATCTTTCTAAAGCACTGCTCCAAATACTTCAGTCTCTTGTTCAAAATCCATCAGTGGCTCCTTATTGTTCTGGTTTTTAATTTCCTCCCAGTGCTTAGCACAGTGTCTACACATAATATCACTAATTAAATGTTTGTTGTATTTGCAAACAAAGTCTGAACTCCATAACCATTTCTTATTTGCCACCTTCCAACATCTTAACCTTTCCTGACTCATCTCACACATTAACCTTATGCTTTAGACAATTTATACAATTTACCATTCCTCAAAAATGCTCCATACTTTCTTGCCTCTGTCTGGGTCTTCAATGATGCTGTTTCCCCTGCCTGGAATAACCTCTCCCACAATACTACACACACCACCTTATCAGCACCCATTTAGGCACAACTCACTGCCACTTCCTAGAAGATGCTTAAAAAAAAAAAAAATCCCTGCCCTGTCCGTTCCTCCCTGGCTGGAAGTGATCTCTCCTTTTTCTGAACTCCTATGGTATGTTGCTTGTGCCACTTAAATCATAAGGCATTTATCACACACTGCTGTGATATAATACAAAGAAAGTTAGACTTGGAGTCAGCAAACCAGGGTCTGATTTCTGACTCTCCCACCTCACCTCTTTGAACATCAGATTCCTCAACTGAGAAATGTAGATAGCATTGCCTACCTCACATAGTTTCAAGATAAGTATCTCCTAACTTAGGAAGATAGGCCTCAAGATCAAGGACCATGTTTCATATGTCTTCATACCCAGGGTAATGCTGGGTATGCATATTTCAAATACTCAACAAATACCTGCTGAATAAGCAAAAGATTATAAAATAATGGCTGGAGCATAAAAGTATTTCACAAGCCAAATATGGCATCTGATTTCTTTCTAAAAATCCATAAAAAAAAACTAAAAACAAAATTCTTCTTGGCTTTTCAAACAGGATAGTCTACTATTGGACAAATGAACAAACCTTATCCTCAGATTGTATTATTAACTATATTAATGTGCATCAACAGGTTTGTCTAGTGGAAATGTGCTAAAGTACAATCTGAAAGAAAGTGGAGGGAGAGAAGTCATTGTCCAACAAGAAGTAGGAAAGAGACATTACGTTTTCATATTTTAAATAATTATATTGTGTGGGAATGACTTCTTTCTGGAAATCCTGCTAAACTAGTTTGTAACTATGTGTTTGTTTATTAGGTTTTATTTGTGGTTATTTTAGTCAATCAAATTCAGAAAAAAAAATTGTTGGAAGAGAAGTTAATAAAATCAGCATACCCTTCTGTGTTGACTGATATGAATTCACCTCTTCTTTTCCTCCACTCTTTGTTAGGACTAACAAATAATGAAGTGTTCGAAGTGCAGAAGCAGCAGGAGAGAGATCACATGTGTGATTTCTTCAAACAATATCACTGGATTTTACAGAATTAACATTTCCTTATTCCTTTTAAGTATTTATTAACTAGCATTTACACAGTACTTTACTGTTTACAAAACACTTTTACAAACAACGTGCCATTTTATCCTCACAACTACCCTGGGATGTAGGTGCTATTATTATCCCCATTTTATAGATGAGAAAATTGAGACCAAGAGTGATTAAGTGACTTACGAAGGGTCACCCAGCTAATAAGACTGAATTTGATAATAAGATTCAATAATATTTGGATCTGAACTCAGATCTTCCTGATTCTGGAACCAGAGATCTTCATACTATGCCACACTGTCCTACTTAGTATTTTTTAAATACTAAAAACATCTTTTCTGTTCAACAATTGCCTAAACATACTACCTAATCAGTAAAAACAAGCTCATTTCCATTTATTAGCTATATAGTTTAAGATTAACAGAAGACCAAAGTAGCATGATTTCATGGAAAGAGGACTATGGTCAGGAGACCAGGATCTGCTAGCTCTGCTGATGAATCTCATTATCTCAGACAAGTCACTTGACCTGTTTTTTCACTCATACCAAATGAGGTAAAATATCTCTTCACCTTTTACTAGTGGTTCTGTGGATTCTCATGATATCCCAAATTCCATACCACATCACCACACTAACAAATACGCCATCCACATCAGGAGTATTATCTTGAACACATTAATCACCTCCTTCACCACCCCCACCCCACCATCACTCACCTGTTCTATAACTTCAACATCCCTTTTGGTATTGTAATGGCTCTTACAAACCTTCTAGGGAATCATTAGAGGGGAATGCTCTGAGAGATAGAGGAGGTTGGTTCACTTTGTCCCTAGAACCACCATCAACAATTCAATTCAACTAACATGTATGGAACACCTAAAAAGTGCCGTTAGATTCTGGGGATACAAAGACAAAAATAAGACATTTCCTGCCCTCAAAGTGCTTACATTCTACATTGCTTTTATGTTTATTTTTTCCAATTAAATTTTTTGGTTTTATATTCCATTAATTATAAGCTTAGACAGGAAGTTTTCAGAAAAACCTAGAAAGACTTAAATGAACTGATACAAAGTGAAATGAGCAGAACCAGTAGAACATCTTACCCAGTAATAGCAGCACTGTGTGAATTCAGTGAGGATTTGGAAGAGAGGTGAGGGAAGGAGGAAAAACAGTTAATAAACACTTAAAAGGAATAAGGAAATGTCAAGTACGCAAAATCCAGTGATATAGTTTGAAGAAACCAGATATTGATCTCTCTCCTGCTGCTTCTACACTTTGAGTAATCCATTATTTGTTAGTCCTAAGAAAGAGTGGAGGAAAAGAAGAGGTGAATTCATATCAGTCAACACAGAAGGATATGTTGATTTTATTAATTTCTCTTTCAACAATTTTTTCTGAATCTGCCTAAAATAACCACAAGTAAAATCTAATAAACAAACACATAGTCACAAACTAATTCAGCAGGATTTCCAGAAATAAATAATTCCCATACAAGATCAAAAGAATCTCAGTTACCTTCTAATCTAAGACTACTGAACCTCTTCAAGAGAGAAAAGTTATAAATCTGCTCAAAAATGAAAGCCAACAAACTGAAGCATTGTAAGGTAACTACTTCTGGCCTTCTTAAAATAAAAGTTAATTTCTTTTAGACACTAAGCAGCTAGCCATACTTTATAGGTATCATTTGCCATTGCTATTAATAGCCAAGGAGATGAGAGAAATGAAGCCAGATAGAGCAAACTAAAACATGATTTAGAGACTATACAAAAGTTAAGACACCACTACTGTCAGCCTCGTTGAGTTTGTTCTAAGGAAAGACAAACAAAATTAGGTTGTGGTCATGTTTTTAATTTCCCTCAAGCTGGTGACATGCATATTTTGCATGGGAATTGCAGTCCAGAACTGGTTCAATTTGGGGGTTGGAGTACATAGTTATGTATCCTACGAAGAGTTCCCAAGGGGTGCCAATCAACTCCGATTGGTCAATACACTGGGAGGTGGGCTATAGTACAAATCAGGGTTTGGGGGCATTTGACTCAGGTCACCCAATCTTGGTCAAAGAGATATCAATTTCCATATCACCTGTCTTGACAACAGGGAGGAATTAACATTTTCCTAGAGCTGTCTGAGCAACATAACGAGCAGGAAGAGATCCATTAGATTAAATCTTAATGTCCTTCAGCAGAAGAAATTGAACTTTGGAAGAAAGGGGGATGAGGGGAAGCTCTGAGTCTCCAAGATAATGATTACTAAGAAAAAGAATTTTTCACAGTATTATTAGAACAGTCCAGGACATAAAGAAAATCTTCTGGCAAGGAATTGGCAGAGTAGGGAAGAATTTCCCAGAGGGGAAACCACATGACTTCAGAGATGATAGCAGCCTGAGAGAGTGGTGGGCAGAACTTTTTATACCTTTAGGTGACCAGGAAGTTATGTCAAGGATAAAGGGGCCAGTCAAGTCCCAGGGACAGCGTTGTTGTCTTTTAGGGAAAACTAATCCTTGTGGCAGAAAATGGGAGAAACCTAATCTCAGCACAGGTTCCCAAAGCAAAAATAGGAAAGTTAGAAAAGGTGATGGATTGGGGGTGGAGGTAAGATAATGAATTCTGTTTCAGGCATGTTAGGTTTGAGATACATACATTTGTAGATAACCAACCATTGGCAATGTGGAACTAGAGCTCAGGAGAAAAATTAGGCCAGATATAGAGAACTGGGAATCATCTTCAAAGAGATGATAATTGAACCCATGGGAGCTAATGAGATCACTAAGTATAGGGAGAGAAGAAAACAAGTTTCCTTATAGAGTCTTGGGGAACACCTACAGTAAGGGGTGAAACATAGGTAATGATCCAGCAAAGAAACAGAACCAAATGAGAGCAGAATTTAAAAAGCCAAGGGAGAAGAGAGTACCCAAGAAGAGGGGATGGGTAACTGTGTCCAGAGTTATATGAGGTCAGGAAGGATGATAACTGAGATAATCTATTTTAGTCATTAAATAAGAGAAGGTTTGGGGGTATTTGACTCTGGTCACCCAATCTTGGTCAATGCGATATCAATTTCCATATCACCTGTCTTTGACAACAGGAAAGAATCAACATTTTCCCAGATCTGTCTGGGCAACACAATGAGCCTTGAACACAAAGACTGCCTTGAAGAGACCTCTATTATTTGTGTGATAGGATCAAAAGCCAAATTACAAGAAGCTGAGAAATGAATTAGAGGAAGTAGGTACAAGGGATATAGCTTCATAAATGAAATAATTATTCTCGGTAACTAGGTAACTAGGATGGTTAAATCAGTCTCTGTCTTCCACCACGATTATCCATTTCTTTATTTAGGTTCAACCTGGAATATCCATCTCTCTATTCTAGTTGATGAATTGAATTGAATTAAGTAAATAGGTTGTGCTGTTCACATGGCAAGCCTCTCCAACTTGCCAACATCTCCCTTCTCCATTCCTGAAGAAGCAATTGATGAAAAGAACAAAGAGAAGTAGGGAGTGAAAGTAAATGGTAGTTTTCTCATTCCTTGTTTTATTTTTTGATACAAGGATTAATTTTTAATTAGAAAGACTATGCTTTAAATAGTAGTGAAAAAATAGAAATAGTCGATATAGAGAACTGGTGTGGTATGATAGAAAGAATCAATAGACCTGCTTCAAATTCTAGTTCTACCTTTCTGTGTGGCCACAGACAGGTGAGAATTTCAATTCCTCATCTGTAAAATGGGTAAAATGATACCAAGGTGTGGTTATAAGGAACGAATCCTATTAGATGTTTGTAAAGCAGTTTGTACAACTTAAAACGCTATGTCAAAGTGCTATTTAAATGCAACTCAAACAAACATGAATTAAACACCTACTATGTGCTAGGTCTTGAAGCACAGGATCTATTTATGGAAACCTTGAAGTCTAGAGGGTCTTGGGGAGCCACTGTGAGTGCTATCTTTCTTTCTTCCTAGAGAGTGGAGAAGGTAGAGGGGGCACAAGTAAAGAACTAAACTAAAATGGGGGGGGAGGGGAAGTTTGCTCCTTCACCAGAAAGTCCAAAGGGGCTGCCTCAAGACCAGAAAACAAAGGTCTGGTTCCAGTTTTGTAAAGACATGCCTTGGATAGACAGACTCTTTTGCCTCTTAGGGCTGTATTCTTTAAAACCTAGAGGATAACACTGCCCCCATGAGGAGATGTGAAGAAACTAGAAGGTGTTTGAGAAGGAAGTTACAAGCTGGACTCAACTTAAAATAATTTATGAGAATATGAACAGCTTCTAAATTATGGAGACAGAGAATACCAAAGCTGACAGGGTCTTAGCACATAGGATAAGAGATCTGGAGGGGACCTAGAACACAGAATATGAAAGTTTATTGTTTGTCCTTCATTCTTGAAGAGGACCAATGACCTTAGGAGGGTGATAACTTTTTTTTTTTTTTTTTTGCTTTTTGGAGGGGGGAAGGCAGGGCATTTGGGGTTAAGTGACTTGCCCAAAGTCACATGGCTAGTAAGTGTTAAGTGTCTGAGGCCAGATTTGAACTCAGGTCCTCCTGACTCCAGGACCGGTGCCACCTAGCGGCCCAGAGGAGGGTGATATCTTGACTTGCAAGGGAATTAGATTTAAGTGAGGCAGGGCTGGGCAAAATCATCAGCTTCACTCTCTCCTCCTGAGTCATTGGAATCCAATGGCAAGACATAAATCAAGAAGACTGGTGATGGCCCCAAACAGAAGAACCAGAAGGGACTTAGAACACAGACCATAGAATGCCAGAGCTGGAAAGGTCTCTAGAACATACATCATACAATGTCAGAATGGAAAGGGATGAAAGGGGAGGGATGAAGAATGGATGAATAAAGGGGAACTCAGAATGATAGAAAGGTACCCAAGATATCATCTAGGTGAATCCCCTTCCATCCCTGATTTTATATAATTGGCCAAGGGAGAGCTCTGGTGTACTTGGATGCATAGACATTTTGATGCTAAAATAAATACAAATGCTTGGTGAAACATATTTAACAACAATCGATAGATTTTATAGAGCAGGAAAAGACGTTAAATATCATTTACTGCAACCCCTTCACTCTGTAGATGAAGAAACTGAGGCCCAAAGATGTTTAGGGACTTGTCAAAGGTTAGACAAAACCAGCACTCAAACCTAGGTCATTTGTTTCAAGTCCAGGGTTCTTTTAACTATATACCATGTTACCTCTGAGCTCACTATCTAGGCTAGAGAAAAGTATGAAGGATATATCATTGTGGCTGCACTTGTTATAGAAAGCTACCCTTGCCTCTAACTTCCATATTTGGCTGCATAGGGAAGTGTCTTGAGTCCAGGTAAAACAGGTAAATGGAGCTGTAGCAGCAGCCACAATGGCATACCCAGGATGGCTGCTAGCACAGGTTCTTAGCTCTGCTTTACTAGGGAAGATAGCCATTTAAGGGGTCAACAATCTTCTTAAATTACATTCATCAGTTCAGGGGAAAAGTCAGCACCCTGAACTTTGGAGAAAATACAGAGAAAATACAAATAGAGAAATAAAGACCAAATGAAAGGGTTTTGACTGGCTGAATCAACTATACACTTTACATATATCCCTGAATCGAGAGAGTCTTTACATGTGAGCAGTCAGGGAGCTTTGAATATACAGCCACTCAGAATATCAACCAGGAAATCACAAGATCCTTCTCATGTGAGCGCCCAAAGCAAAACGCCAACTCAGAGTATATATTCACTTCTCAGAGCCAGAAGGCATCAAAATCCTCATGACTCAATGCCTAATTAGAAATTAGCAAAAGGTGTGAAAACCTTCCTACAAGCAAGTTTCCCCAAATCAAGCTTCCCTTAATGGGTTCCATGTGAGGCCTCTTAATGGGCAGGGAAGATCTTATACCCCCGTGAATAAGGTAATATAAGGAGTCAAGGTAATATAAGCCCTACAACACCCAGAAATTCCCAGAAGACAAAATCCAAGAAAGGAACTAACAAGACAACCCTGGCTTTGACTCTCAATAGTTCTAAGACCATAAGTACTTGACTGTTTTCAGCCTTAGTTCCCTCATCAGTAATGCTCAGTACACAATTACAATCACACCAAGTGTGGGTTGCAACCATGATAAACTAGATACTAATACAAAGAGGCAAATTTGACCTTGTAGGCATCACTGAAATTTGTTGGAATGAAATACATGACTGAACTATGGGTCCATAAGGGTATATATCAAAAGGAATGCAACAGGTGAGGTGGGGAGCAGAGAAGCAGCACCAGATGCAAAGAAGATGAGATGGTGACAAAGTGAAAGAATTAGAAAGGCATGGAGGAGTGCCTTTGGATAGCAACTGTGACAGACAGAAGCAATACTGTCACTATATTGGTGAAGAAGTCTTTCTCAGGTCTCAGTTTGTCTCAGGCAATGCCCAATCAGTGGTTAAGGCTAGGTAAAAAATGAGGCATAGAAAGGCTACTTTTACCCAGTCAAAAACAAAATCAATCTGGGAGGGGAAGACCCTTAGGGTTTCTGGCCAAAACCGAAAATAGTTGTTATTTACACTCACTCTGAGCCTACAGAATCCAAACAATAACCAAATAAGGTTTGGGCTGGAACCTATTGTTGGCCAATCAATGAGAGCCAGAGTGATTTAAATTTAAGGCATGGTCCATAAAAAAGAAATCTAGCCTGTAAACCTCAAGACATCTTTCTAGGTTCCAGAATTCAAAATTTATATTTCTTTGGACAGAGCACCTGCAGGAAAAAGGGTATGATTCCCTGTGTAGACAGATGGAGGGTGAAGAGGGAGACGAAGGAAGGAAGGAAGGAAGGAAGGAAGGAAGGAAGGAAGGAAGGAAGGAAGGAAGGAAGGAAGGAAGGAAGGAAAGAAGGAAAAAATAAATCTCATTTTATGATCTTGGACAAAGTGGAGGGGTTTGGGTCAGATGATAATATAGTTAGATGGATTCTAAACTGGTTTAAAGACAGAAACTCATTCACACTAAAAGCCACAAGAGCCTCAAGGCCAGTGCTCAGAGCTGAAACCAGGGGTTTCTTCCAGGCTTTGCAAATGATACACTTTGGTCCAACCCCTTCACCTTTTAGGGAACTACAGTTGTCTCAATGGGACAGTGTCGATGGACAACACTGCCCTCATGTGGGTGTTTGAAGAAACTGTAGTATGTTCATGAACAAAACCAATTTGAAGGACCTTTGCCATGTATAAACACAACATTGAATTTATGAATCATAGAGACATATTATGAGAGATAGACTTTTCCTGACAACAAAGAACTGTAAATCAAGTAGCTACCAAATTGGAAAGTGACTAAATAAATTCTGAATATTTATTGTGCCATAAGAAATGATGATTCTGAAAAAAATTCAAAAGTGCATGGGGAGAATTATATGACCTGATACAACATACAGTAAGCAGAACCAGGAAAATAATAGACACAATCATTATAGCAATATAAATGGAAAAAACAAGAAAACAAAATTGAATTCTTTGTAATCTGTGTAATTATAATGACCAAATAGTTCCAGGGAAGAACTGAGAAAATTCACCTTATCCCTGTAGTACAGAAATTGGTGGGATGATATAGAATATTACATATGCTATTAAAAACAATCAATATATAGGTGTGTATGTGGGGGGTGAGGGCAAGGTATATATATGAAAGGGATATATTTGGAAATGAGTATTATATAAAAACAAAAGACATCCTTAATTTTTTAAATTAAAAAATATCAGAGCTGGAAGTAACTTTAAAAATAGCCTGTCAGAGCTATAAGGAACTTTAGAACATAGAATGTTAAAACAGATATCACTTTAGATATCATCTAGGTCAACCCCTTGATTTTATGTAGGAAGAAAAAGAGTTCCTGTGTTTGAATGAGTCAACATTTGTAAGGAAATAATGCTAATAGTAAATGCTAATATTAATCCAAATGCTTGAGAAATGTTTAACATCAACATAGAGGCACAAAGCATGTTAATGAGGTTAATGTGGATGGATTTTTCTGGTGGACTGAGCCAGAGCTCTGTCCTCGATCCTATACTGTTTGACAGTTTTATGACAATTTGGATACAGATACAAATGACATTTATCAAATTTGCAAATGAATAGCTAACCAAATGAATAGCTAACCAAAGAAATAGCTTTATATACAATATACAATAATGCAATATGTTTATTGTATAACAGAGTCAGGATCCAACAGGCAAGAATGAGGGGCCAATTCAAATAAAATATACACTTAGGTTCAAAAAAATTAATTTTATAAGTACAAGGTGAGGGAAGCATGCCTAGATTGCAATAGTTTTGAAAAAAAAGATTTGGGTATTTTAGTGGACCTCAAGATCAATGAAAATGGGGTGTAGACAAAACAAATTAGCGGCAATAACCCAGTCAACTTCTTCCAACATTCTCTTCCAAACAACTTTAAAATAATGCTTCAAATCGAATTTTGGAGCAGTAGAGACAACAAAAGGTCAGGGCAAGACATCTTTTCGGCCTAAGGAAACAGGAAATCAGCAAAAGGGGTCTGTGACACCAGGGTAGGGGCCAGTCTAGAGCACAATGGTGGCAGCACCAGCTTGGGTCTTGGAGGTGGTTGTGATAGCAGCAGTAGCAGCTTTGGGAGCTCTCAGCCCAGAGATGATAAGGGGGTCAGACAACTGGACAGAAAGAGATTACAGGAGAGAGACCCTTTGTTGGCTCTGGGAGTAGTTGATGCTGATTAGTAATTCTATTGCCCACTTGTAGACCTAAATCACAGTTCCCCAGTAGAGAGGAGTACTTGTGGTCATTCACAAAGGAGAAGGGGCCCTGTTTACAGTTCCAAGACAGAAATGGGGCAGGTAGGTGGTGCAGTGAATAAAGCACCACCCCTGGAGTCAGGAGGACCTAAGTTCAAATCAGGCCTCAGACACTTAACACTTACTAGCTGTGTGACCTTCGTCAAGTCACTTAACCCCAATTGCCTTGCCTTCCCCCCTCCAAAAAGAAAAAACAATTAAAACTGGGCAACTGGAAGCTGACTCCACGAGATATCAAGAAACAATAAAACAAGGTCAAAAGAATTCTAAAAAGAAGAAAATGTGAAAAATAACTGTCCTGGAAAATAGTTTGAGGAGAAATAATTTAAGAATTATTAGACTGGCTACCTAAAAACCATAATCAAAAAAAGAGCCTAGACATCATATTTCAAGAAATTATAAAGGAAAACTGCACTGATTTCTTAGATCCAGAAGGTAAAATAGAAACTGAAAGAATCTACCAATTATTTCCTGATAGAGATCCCCAAATAAAAACTCCCAGGAGTATTATACCAAAATTCCAAAGCTCTCATGTCAAGGAAAAAATATTGCAAGCAACCAGAAAGGAACAATTCAAATATTGTAAAGCCACAGTCAGGATCACACAAGATTTAGCAGCTTCCATGTTAAAGGAGCAGAGGGCTTACAGGCAAGAATAATCTAACCAGCAAAACTGAGTATAATCCTTTGGAGGAAAAAAAATAGATGTTTAACAAAATAGAGGACTTTCAAGCATTCTTTTTTTTTTTTTTCATTTTGGAGGGCAATTGGGGTTAAGTAACTTGCCCAAGGTCACACAGCTAGGTTTTTTGTTTGTGTGTGTTAAGTGTCTGAAGCCCCATTCGAACTCAGGTCCTTCTGACTCCAGGGCCGACAACGCTCTACTCACTGTGCCACCTAGCCGCCCCCTCAAGCATTCTTAATGAAAAGATCAGAGATGAATAGACAATTTGGCATTCAAACATAAGACTCAAAAGAAGCATAAAGAGGTAAACAGAAACAGAAATCCTAAGAAATGCAATAAAATTCAACTGCTTGCATTCCTATATGGGAAGATGATACATGTAATTCCTAAGAACTTTACCATTATAAGGGCAGTTAGAAGCCGTCTACATAGACAGATGACACAGGTGTTAAGTCAATTATTTTAGAATGATCTAAAAAAAATGAAGAGGTGAAAAAGAGGGTGCTGGGAGAAGGAAGAAGGGAGAGGTAGAATGGGAAAATTCTCATAAAAGAGGTTCACAAGGAAGAGTTTTTACAGTGGGAAGGGAAATGGGGGTTAGCAGACAATGCTTGAGCCTCACTCTCATTGGAATTGATTTCAAAGAGGGACGAAAAAACACACATACGGCTCCGGGGTCCTGCCGTCTTGGGTCCGGCTGCTCGCGGAGCGGGCTCCGGAGACAAAGGGAAGCGCCGCGGTAGCCGGGCACCTTCCGCCTCGATCCGGGACACTTGCCAGGGGCAGCGGCCGCGCAGAGAGGGACTTTGAATATGTCTAGAATAGCCCTCAGCAGACTTGCACAGGAGCGAAAAGCTTGGAGAAAAGATCATCCTTTTGGCTTTGTAGCAGTACCTACGAAAAATCCAGATGGCACAATGAATCTCATGAACTGGGGATGTGCCATTCCAGGGAAGAAAGGGACACCATGGGAAGGAGATTTATTTAAACTACTGATGCTTTTTAAGGATGATTATCCATCTTCACCACCAAAATGTAAATTTGAACCACCATTATTTCACCCAAATGTGTATCCTTCAGGCACAGTGTGCCTGTCCATCTTAGAGGAAGATAAGGTTTGGAGGCCAGCAATCACAATTAAACGGATCTTGTTAGTAATACAGGAACTTCTAAATGAACCAATTCAAGACCCAGGTCAAGCAGAGACTTACACAATTTACTGCCAAAACAGTGGAAGATGAGAAAAGAAGTTTGCACCCTCATAAACATCGATCTTGTGGCATCTTAAAAAGGAAGGGATTGGTTTGGCAAGAACTTGTTTACAAAATTTTTGCAAAATCTAATGTTGCTATGTACAATGACTTTTCACTTAGGGGAGGGGGTTGTGTGTGTGCCATTTTCCATTTTCACCACTTGTATACAGTTCTGAATTCACTGAATTGCCCCCAGTTTTTTCATACAGGGTCTCTTCCTTCAGTCTTTTGAATTTTTGATTGTTATGTAAAACTTGCTTTTATTTTAATATTGATGTCAGTGTTTCAATTGCTGTAAAATTATAAATTTTTATACTTCTATAAATTCCCTAGTATCTAGTTTCATTTGCTCTCTGATGCAGGCATGCTTACAAATGTTTAGAACTCTTATTTAGCCTCTAGCTGGCTGTATGAAAAAGGAAGTTCATAACTTTTCCCTTTCCCTACCCTTAATTTGTTTTTCTATCTTTCAGAGACTAGCTTATATTGCTTCCAAACCCCAGAAATCCAAAGTCAGCCAGCATCTTGTTTCTGCATCACTATCCTATCCTTTGTCTGTGTTGCTGTTTAGAGTA
Source organism: Gymnobelideus leadbeateri (assembly GCA_011680675.1). NCBI lineage: Eukaryota > Metazoa > Chordata > Mammalia > Diprotodontia > Petauridae > Gymnobelideus > Gymnobelideus leadbeateri. Next base: position 566,288 of record WOXC01003603.1, read on the forward strand.
AATAAACTGTTTATATAAAAAAAAATACACATACATGTATATATGCCTATATATACACACACCCAGTTGGATATAGAAATCTATTGTACCTAACAGGGAAATATGAAGGTAAGGCAATAAAAGAAATGAGAAGAGGAATGATAAAAGGGAGTCTGTAGTCAGAAGCAAGACAGACTTTTGAGGAGGGATAAGATAAAAAGAGAGAAAGTAAAGAATAAACAGAAGAAAATAGAATGGAGGGAAATACACAGTTGGCAATCATAATTGTGAATATAAATGAGATACGCTCATCCATAAAATGGAAGCAGATAGTAAAATGGGTTAGAAACCAGAATCCAACAATGTAAACAGTTGTTTACAAGAGACACATGAAACAGAAAGACACACACAAGTTAGAATAAGGAGATGGAGCAAATTCTATTTTGCTTTAGCTGAAGTAAAAAAGGCAATGTAAGTAGCAAACATGATCTGTCATGATCTCAGACAAAACAAAAGCAAAAAAAGAGGATGTATAAGCAGAATTCTCAGCCTAGGTAATGGAGAGTACCATAGAAATACTCATGGTTCTACTCTTTGATAGTCTGAATGAGTAGTGTTTAGAAATAGTTGAATTAATCTCCTATTTTAGGTATATTGTACTAAGAATATAAAGGTAGAATTTGTCATAATGGCATTTTTATAGTGGTTTGGATTGCTATTTGGGTCTTGAGACCACCTCTTAACTTCCACAGTCTTCAAGTTTATCATCTTAGACTGGGGCTAAGAAAGTAACTACATGGTTATGGAGTTGGGGGGTGATTTGGAGTCTGGCTGTGTATTCCATTAGGGACTTCAAAAGACATTAAACTTTGAGTTTTGAGAGAAAGATGGAATTGGGAATGAAGTGGCAGGTGAAAGTGAGGTGTTGGAAAAGAGTAACTGAGAGGCTAGTAGACTGAATGGCAGCAGTTTCTGGGTTGAGCTCCTGGTATTTGGTTTGGTCTCTTAACAATTCATAATGTTTAGGCCCTTTTAGGGTTTGTCATGTGCTGGGGGCCCAAAGTCTCATATTCGTGCTATGTAAGTAGGTGGCATGTAAGTATGCTATATAAGTACATGGTGATAAGATACACTGCTTTGTGAAATTCACCTAAAATATGAATGAATTATACAAATTCATAGAAAAAATTAACTAGGTAAGGATGGGGCTAGACAGATGTTATTTTTGAAGCAAAAAAATAAAGCATTATTTTCTGTATTGATGAGACTTTTTTGAATTATAATGGATATAGGTAAATTCAGTTACTTTCAGTAGATTTTTATTGCCCTGTGTATGACACCATGCTGGATCCTTTGATGGTAGGATGAAAAGGAAGTATGTCATATATTGAAATGTTAATGTTAATGATTAATGTTAATGACATAAAAATGAAAATTAAAAAAGAGATAATCAGGGAAAATACATTTTGATAAAAAGTACCATGAAGTAATAAAATGTACAGCAATTTTCTCCAATAAAGGCCTCTTTTCTCAAATATATAAGGAACTGCATCAAATTTATAAAAATAACAGCCATTCCTTAATTGATAAAATTTCAGGGGATATGAACAGGCAATTTTCAGAAGAAGAAATCAAAGCAATCTATAGTCATATGAAAAAAATGTTCCAAATAACTATTTATTAGAGAAATGCCAATTGAAACAACTCTGAGGTACCACCTTATACCTATCAGAAATGACAGATGCTAGAAGGGATGAGGGGAAAAAAAGTATATTAATGAACTTTTGGTTGAGTTGTGAACTGGTCTGATCATTCTGGAGAACAATTTTGAACTATGCCCGAAGGGCTATAAAATTGTATATACCCTTTGAACCAGCAATAACACTACTAGATCTCTACCCCAAAGAAATCAAAGAAAAAGGAAAGGGGCCTATATGTACAAAAATATTTACTATCAATTCTTTTTGTGGTGGCAAAGAATTAGATATTGAGGGAATGACCATTATTTGGGAAATGACTGAACAAGTTGTGGCATCTAATTTCGATGGAGTACTATTGTGCTATAAGAAAGGATGAGGAGGATGGTTTCAGAAAATCATGAGAAGACCAAATGAATCGGTTCAAAGTGAAGTGAGCAGAACCAGGAGAATGTTGTAATGATCAACTGTGATAGACTTAGCTACTCTGATCAATACAATAATCCAAGAAAATTCCAAAGGAGTCATAATGAAAAATGCTATACATCTATAGAGAAAGAACTGATGAATTCTGAGTGCAAACTGAAGTATAGTTTTCTCACTGTATTTATTTTTCTTGTTTTTTTTTTACAATATGTATAATATGGAAATTTTGCATGATTTTACATGTATAGTGTCATATTGCTTACATTCTCAATGGGTGGGAGAGGGACTAGAGGGAGGAAGATAATTTGGAACTCAAAATTAAAAAAAAAGAATACTAAAAAATAAATAAGACATACATATACATGTATGTAAGAAATCAATGTAAATTTTTAGTATTTTATTTTTTCCAATTACATGTAAAGACAATTTTTAACATTCACTTTTTTATATACAATTTTGAGTTCCAAAATTTTTCCCTTCCTTCTCCCCTCCCTAAGACAGTAAGCAATTTGATATGGGTTAATCATGTAAAATATATTTCCATATTTGTCATGTCACGAAAGAAGAAAGCGAACAAAAGGAAAAAAGCATAAAAAAAAAGAAAGTGAATATAGCATGCTTTGATCTGCATTAAGAATCTATTAGTTGTTTCTCTGGACATTGGTGGCATTTTCTATCACAAATCTTTTGGAATTGTCTTGTATCATTGTATTGCTGAGAAGAGTTGTCTATCAAAGTTAGTCCTATACAATGTTACTGTTACTATGTACAATGTTCTCCTGGTTCTGCTTACTTCATTTTGCATCAGTGCATTTCAGTGTTTTTCTGAAATCTACCTGCTTGCTATTTCTTGTGGAACAATAGTATTTCATTACATTCAGATACTATAACTTGTTTAGCCATTCCCCAATTGATGGGTGTCCCTCACTTTCCAATTCTTTGCCACCATAAAAATAGTGGCTATAAATATATTTGTACAAATATGACCTTTCCCCCTTTTATGAAGATCAATATAAGTATAATATGATGGTAAAAAAATGAATGCTGTGTTTTATATGTAAATAGGCTATATTAAGAAAGTTTCAAAAGGAAGGAAGGAAGGTGATAGTCTGTAATGTTAATGGGATATAAGAGCTTCCCCACCCATTAATAGGCTCCACATGGAGCCCATTAAGGGAAGCTTGATTGGGGAGGCTTGTTTTTTTTTTTTTTTTTTTTTTTTCAGGAAGGCCCACACCTTTTGTCACTTCATAATTAGGTAGTGTGTCATGAAAATTGTGACCCTGAAGAAGTGTGTGTACACACACACACACACACACACACACACACACACACACACACACACACACACACACAAATGAGGTTAGCATTTTGCTTTGGGGCTCACTCATTGGAAGAGTGTTCTTGTGATTTGACCAGATGAAACTCTGGGTAGCCATTAAGGAGACCCCTGGTATTGAAAAACTGAGATATTGGTGCTTCTCTCTCTAATAACTATGTATATATTGCCTTGGTCAGACAGTTGAATCTGTCTGGTGATCTGTGCTTATTTCTCAGATGGTTAGAAGTCCTGTCTGTTGGTCTTTATTTCTCCACTTGTATTTTCTCCATTTTCTTTGTTTGGATTTTCCCTTAAGTTCAGGATGCTGACATTTCCCCTGAACTAATGAATGTAATTTAAAAAGATTATTGACCCCTTAAGCAGCTATTTTTCCTAGTAAAGCAGATCTAAGAACCTGTGCTAATAGCCATCCTGGGTATGCCAGTGTGGTTGCCACGATATAGTCCCACACTGTTCTCTGGCCTTGTTGAGGAATATCTCATCTGGAATTTGCATTTGGTTCTGGGTACTCCAGTTTGGGAAGATATTGACAAGATGGAGAATGTCTAACCAAGGGCAACCAGAATGGCATGGGCCTCAAGAATAGGCCATATGGGGTGGCTAGGTGTCGCAGTGAGTAGAGCGCCAGCCCTGGAGTCAGAAGGAGCTGAGTTCGGTTCCGGCCTCAGACACTTAACACACACAAACAAAAAACCTAGCTGTGTGACCTTGGGCAAGTTACTTAACCCCAATTGCCCTACTGTTGGGGCCCTTTAAGACTTTACCCGAACTCTGAGAACCCATGGAAAACTCAGGCAAATGACAGAGCAACTCAGGCTAGGGTTAGAGGCACCTGAGCGTATGTCCTGCCCCATGATTTTGGGGTATTGAGCATGTGCTGCTAACAGGGGATCACTCTCCTGCCATAAGAAGCCTGCTACTGCTGAGGCACATGAGGGAACAGAGTTGGGGGAAGGGAAAGGGGATGAAAGGAGGGAGGCAAGGTGAAAAGAGGAGGAGGGAGAGAAGAGGGGATTGTGAATGAGAAAGAGATTAAACGGCAAGATACATCACATCTTGGTGTCAGGACTCCTTTGTCTGTTTGGGAGGAGCAGGCTCCCCCTGAGGGGTTTGTGGGGGCGAACCAGAGGTCGCAGTGGGGTGACCAGGAAAGGTACTCTCTGAGGGGTCACAGTGGGGCAACCATAAGGGTCGTAGTAGGGCAACCAGAATCGTGGAAGGCGATTGGAGTGCCACAGAGGCAGCTGGAGAGGTGAGTTTGACGTCAGCCCAGTAAGGCAGGCCCTTACGCCCTACAAAGAGCAAAAAAAGAATAGGACAATATAAGGACCAGTTGAAGGAACTGGTGATGTTTTACCTGGATAAAATTAAGGGGTGAGATGATGATTGTCTTCCAGTATCTGAAAGGCTGAGAAATTGATTGAGGAATTAAGATCCTTCTGGTTGGTCCAAGAAGACAGAACTCGGAGTGATGGGTTGTAGAAAGGCAAACTTTTACTTAATATAAGGAAACATTTCCTGATAATTAGTAGAATGGACTGCTTCCAAAGGTGGTAGGTATGTTCTGATTTATTCAGTAACACATTGGATAACCACTTGTTGGGAAGTTGGAAAGAGGATTTCTATACAGACTATATGGAGCTAGGAGGTACCGGAGATAGAATGCTAGACTAGAGGTTAGGAAAACCTGAGTTCAAATTCCACCTCCAACTCTTTAGCTATATGACCCTGGGCAAGTCACTTAATCCCTTTGAATTTCAGTCTCCTGCTCTGTAAAATGGGGACGATAATAGCACCTACCTCAGAGGATTATTTGTGAGGATCAAATGAGATAACATATAGAAAGCACTTTGCACACCTATTAGATGCCCTTTGAGGCCTCTTCTGACTTGGTAGACTCCCTCCTTTACTCAATAATCCAGTTGGGAGGTGGATGAGGGGAGATGCCAAGGAAATGGGATTCAGTTCTTTCAGGGGGCCACATGTTTAGGAAGAAAATCTCGTCCTTTCTAGAGAGTGCATACCTGCATTCAGGCCACTGGTATTGCACCCATTCCTACAAAATCCTTTTTTTTTTTTTTTGCTTTTTGTAGGGCAACTGGGGGTAAGTGACTTGCCCAAAGTCACAGGGCTAGTAAGTCTGTCAAGTGTCTCAGGGCAGATTTGAACTCAGGTCCTCCTGACTCCAGGGTCAGTGCTCTATTCACTGCCACCTGGCCACCCCGAGAAAATGGATTTGAATATCAGTTCTGCCATATACTAGCTGCCATATACAGCTGTGTTCTTGGGCACTACATTTCATCCTCCTGTCCCTTTTCCCTTATCTATAAAATGGAAACCAACAGAAGTTCTACTATCTGCCTGAAAGGTCTGTTGCTGATTAAATGAATTAATGCTTGTCAGCTGTCGCAAAGATGCTCTTTGAGTTTGCTGTTTTTCTTAGTGTCTGTTGCACTGCAGTGGAATTGAGAAATCAGAATCACCTGGCTTTGTGACATGCCTCAGTTACTAAGGTTCTAAGGCTAGGTCCCTGAGTCCATCAGGCAGTGAGAACAGGGATTTTTGGGGCTTCAGCTTCATTCATTTTTTCTTTTTTAAAATATTCATTTATTTTTAGTTTTCAACATTCATTTTTATAAGATTTTCAGGTCCAATTTTTTTCTCCCTTCCCTCCCTTTCTCCCCTCACCTCCCCAAGACAGCAAGCAATCTGATATAGGTTTAGCTTCATTCATTCAACAGACCTTGATATATGTGTTTTCCACTCCCAGGGCACTGTTAAGTGCTCTTGGGGATGTAAAGAAGCCCGACTGCAATGCTGGGCCTTGAGGCAGCTAGAAGTTGTGATGGATAGAGCAGCGGGCCTGGAGTTAGAAAGACCTGAGTTTAAATCCAGCCTCATAGACTTTATAGCTGTATGACTCTGGACATGTCACTTAATCTGTCTGCCTCAGTGTCCTCATCTGTAAAAGGGGATAATACTAATAGTACCTACTTTGAAGAGTTGTTGTGAGGACTAAATGAGACAATATTTGTAAAATACTTAGCTCAGTACCCGGCCCACAGTAGACTCTTACTAAATCTTTCTTCCCTTCCCCTCCCCCATCTTAAAATCTTATGGAGGATCCCCGTTTATAGAAACAAGAAAGGATGAATTATTACCAAGTTATAGATTGAATTTTAATGTGTTTCCTTTAATAGTCATCATTATCTCTGGTTACAAGCAGTTATTCTCAAGGTTGACTGGCACTGTGGTCGAGGCAAGGATTAGACTCAGTCCTTCAATGGCTTGGGGCATGGAGTGAAAAGGCACATAATTTGGCATCAGAGAGGTCTCTGTGGAGAAGAGGGGATCAGGATAGGGGGATGGCAGGTAGCTTGGACAGGAAGAACACAGCATTCTCACTGGCAGAGGTAGTTACTCTGGGTCCTTAGTCAGTGTGGGCGGGAGGTGGGCTGAGACCCTCCCTCACATGTGGTACAGGTTGCTGTGACTGCAGCAATCCCAGTCCACCAGCTCACTGCTATGAAACCATAGGCTGATCTCTCTCCGGGCCACCTCCACCGAATCGCTGGCATGAACAACATTCCTGTACCAGAGAAATAAGCAACAACGATAAGCTCCAAGGTTTGGGGGCCTTCCTGCAGCTGGTCGCTGGTGCTATCCCCCACACTTCCAGTCCTACCCCACCCTTGGACCTCTGCTTCTTTTGCTCCATGTTGCTTAAACAGATAGAGAAATTAATGATCTGAAGAACAGGGTTTTGTTTTCTCTTATCAAAACCCCATTTTGGGTTTGTCTTCAGTCCACCAGAATTTCTATATTTCCTTCCCTCCAGTATAATAATATGGAATTATTATGGACAGTATATATAATATGGGGGAAAGTATATATAATATGGAATAATATTAGGGACAGTATATATAATATGGAATAATTCACATTTATATATATGTATATGATATATATTATATGTATATAATATATATTATATATAATGCATATTATATATAATGTATATTATATATAATATACATTATATGTACACATTGTATATTATATATAATGCACATTATATATAATATATATTATATGTATATAATATATATGTGTACACACATATATTTACATCCTCAAAAACAAAACAAAACAAAATAAAACCCAAACCTCATGGTCCCTGCATCCCCACTAGCTATTGTTTCCAGGGGGTATGGAACCTGTAAACTCCAGGCCCTCTAAGTCCTCAAGTGCAGCCCTTTGACAGAATACAAACTTCACAGAACAAACCCCCTTAATAAAAGGATTTGTTCTGTAAAACTTAGACTTAGTCAAAAGGCCACAACAAGGACCTAGAAGGCCACACGTGGCCTTGAGGCTGCAGATTCCCCACCCCTGGCTCTTAGCTATAGACCTATTGTCTCTTCCCTCTTGTGGCCAAAATGCTTGAAAAGACCATCTCTGCTTCCTTTCCTCTCCCTCTGTTTTCAACTCTCTATAGCATCTGACCTCATCATTCAGTGACACTACTCTCTTCAAAGTTACAAATGAATCCGTGAATTGACAAATCTAAAGGCCTTTTCTCAATCTTCATCCTTCTTTTTTTTTTTGCCTTTTTATTTTTTGGAAGGGCAATTGGGGTTAAGTGACTTGCCCAAGGTCATACGGCTAGTAAGTGTTAAGTGTCTGCTGGAGGCTTTGAACTCAGGTCCTCCTGACTCCAGAGCCAGTGCTCTATTCACTGTGCCACCTAGCCGCCCATTCTTCATCCTTCTTGACCTCTCTGAAGCCTTTGAAGTGAACAAGCATTTATTATGTGCCTACTATGTACCAGGCACTGTGTTTAAGGCTTTAAACTGTGATCTCATTTGATCCTCACAACGACCTGGAAGGTAGGTACAATTATTATCCCCATTTTACAGATGGCGTAGAGAGGTTAAGTGACTGTCCAGGATTGTGCAACCAGGAAGTGTTTAAGGCTAGATCCGAACTCAGGTCTTAACTCCAGGATCAGTGCTCTCCTCGCTGGGTCATCTAGTTTTTGTAGATACTGTCTTCTAGGTTTTTCATGACATTGGCTCATTTCTTCTGGCTCGCTTCCTACAGCTTCTTCTCAGTTTCCCCCCCCCCACCCCTTAGGCTGCCCAGTCTGCCAGGCTATCCCCACCAGTACCTGCTGATGTGAACGCTGAAGTCTCCCCGGATTGTCCCAGGGGCAGCTTCTGCTGAGTCAGTGTCTCCTACCATGGCCCTAGAGGTACGGACCACATTGTACCCTTCCCAGACCTGCAACAAAAAAAGACCCTGCCTATTCCTGTTGATGAAAGGCAACTGGACAAGTAGCTAGTCCCCAGGATCTGCCTCTTATTTCTACAGGTTTGTACAGGTCATTTTCCGAATTTCAAATGTACTCCTTCTCTGGGCCTCTTTTCTGCCTTCATGGTTCCACTCACGTATCACCCACCTCTGTGAAGATTTCTCTGAACTTGCCAATCCTAGGGAATCAACTAAAAAACTATTTGAAATAATTAACAACTTTAGCAAAGTTACAGGGTATAAAATAAACTCACATAAATCATCAGCATTTCTGTTTATTACCAACAAAGCCCAGCAGCAAGAGACAGAAAAAGAAATTCCATTTAAAATAACAATATGAAACACTTGGGAGTTTACCTGCCAAGACAACAACTATATGAGCACAATTACAAAACGCTTTTCAAACAAATAAAATCAGATCTAAATAATTGGGGAAAATATCAGATTCTCCTACAATACTTTGCCCAACCCTCTCCTTTCTGCTTTATCACCCTTTACCTCATTTCAGACCCAGCTGTACATATGTCACAGCCTATCTCCGAGGCAATCAGTGAATCAGCAAGTGCTTATTAAACATATACAACGTACCAGACAATATACCGAGTGCCGGTACTAAGCAAGCATTGAGACAACTATTTTTCATCTTTGTTCCCAGCACATACAAGTGAGAGATGAATGTTTGTCAAGTCATAGAACTAACTGAGCACATCTTCGTGGAGCAGTTGACCCAGCACCAACCAAACTCCACACCCTTAATAGGAGGTAGAAATGGGGAGGACAAAAAGACAAGGACACTGGTCTAGGGAAGGGACTTTGTTTTCCATCCCCCTAGTACACTCATCTAGTAACTGTGTATGTTAAAGCAACCAGTGTTTGCATTTTTTCCCTCCTGACTAGACTGGAATTTCCTTGATGGTAGGGCCCTTGCAAATCACCCATCTCCTAGCACAATACTTTGTATACAGTGAATGCTTAATAAATGTTTGGTGAATGAAATAATTGTTCTGGTGTCCAGGAGGACTGATTGCTTCTAGAATCAAATATAAAATTCCCTTTGGGATTGGAAGCCCTTTACAACCTGGCCCCTTCCTTCCTTTCTAGGATTCTTATACTTATATTCCATGGACTCTTTGATGCATCTACACTGGCCTACTCACTGTTTCTCACACCTACACTCTATCTCCCAACCCTGTGCCTTTTACTGGCTATCTCTCATGCCTGGAATCAGGGGTGTGCTGGAGTCAGCTTGATGAACAACTCTGGTTGTTAAATTTTCAGTGTGAACATTCACACCTCAAAATTTGGCAAATGCTACAGATCAGGACTTGATTTATTCTTTTTTTGCTTGTCTATACTTTAAAAAGGAATAGAGAAAATATTCTTTGGTTGTTTTTGGTTTTTTTTTGGAGAGGGGGAGAAAAGGCAATTGGGATTAAGTGACTTGCCCAAGGTTACACAGCTAGTAAGTGTAAGTGTCTGAGGTTGGATTTGAACTCAGGTCCTCCTGACTTTAAGACATTCACAGTGACACCTAGCTGTCCCGAGAAAATGTTAATGATGCAAATTCAATTTAAAAGTGTGCCTTGAAGTGCAGCTAGGTGGCCGCAGTGAATACAGCACTGGTCCTAGAGTCAGGAGGACCTGAGTTCAAATCTAACCTCAGACATTTGACGCACTTACTAGCTGTGTGACCTTGGGCAAGTCACCTAATCCCAAATGTCTTACCTTTCTCCCTCCAAAAAAAAAAATAAATAAAATGTGCCTTGGGTACATTCCCCCTCTAAAAGCAAATAAAATGTGCCTTGGGTACATTTTCCCCTTGGAGAGCCAGTTTTCAAACTGAAAACTGAAAAAGTACACCACTGCCTAGGATGTTTTCCCTCCTCACTTCTACTTCCTGACTTCCCTGGCTTCCTTTAAGACTTATCTTCCTCAGGAGGACTTTCCCAGACTCCTACACACACACACACACACACACACACACACACACACACACACACACACACACACACACACACACACACACATAGACCCTCACTCTCTCCCACTAATGCCTTTGAGTCTCAGAACATTTTCCGTAACTTGTATGAAGAATCTGTATCTTGTATAATGATAGTTGATTGCTTCCTGGGAGCAACTTGAGGGCAGGAGCCATGTCCATATTTGCTTTTCTTTGTATCCTCCTAACTTAGCACAATGCCTGGCCTACATGGTAAGAACTTAACTTACCATGTTTTTGACTGACTGACTGACAGTGTACCTTCTCATTAGGCAATCCCCTTTTGAGAGTTAAGAAAGACTAAAACATCTAGGAAGAGACTGACAAAAGACCAGAGTTGTGTCCCTTTTGTCATCATCAGGAGCTAAGGAGCTTGGTGGTATTTGCCAAACTCCTAACACCCCAAAGGAAGCCCCACTCCTTCCCACTTCCCCTCTTAGCAGAAACCAGGCCCAGCCTAGTCTTACCATAGCAACAACAGGACCAGAGCTCATATAGTTGATCAAGTTTGGATAGAAGGGTTTCTTCTTTAGATCATGGTAATGCTCAGCAAGGACTTTCTCTGGGGCCTGGAAAGCAATGAGGAGAGAGTTGGGAAGAGTTGGGAAGCCAGATAGCAACAGGAGAACTTGTGAAAGGTTAGCCATGCTGATTGCGTAGCAGTACCCCTCAGTTCCAAAAAGCCAACATGACACCTTTTTCTAACCCCAAGGCACCACACTTTCCCAGAGCATATCAGTTCTGCCAATAAGGGAAACAGGAACTGCAAATACAAAACATGGCTACTGTTGGAAAACTAAATGCCATTGGCCCTTGTAGACATACACAAAAGAAGTGGAGTCAAGTTAGAGAGGTGCCATGACATTTCCTCCACATATAAAACATAGCCCTGACTGCTTGGACCAGAAATGATGGGCCTCCATGGAACCAATGAGGATGGAGTGCTGAAATAGTGACTAGAGTCAAATCTTTTTTGGCCTCGAGTCTCTGGGATGGCAGGCTAAGCTGGGTAGTCTAGCTAAGCTTGGCTGGGGGCATCATGCAGGAAAACCTGGCTCAGATCAGTACTGATGCCTTGCTTTGGAGTCCTAACCAAAAGCTCCCACCTCTAAGCAAGGAACAGAGCCCCCACAGGGAGATTCGAAGGCCCATCCATGGCAGGCACTGTTACCTGAAGTAGCTTCATGCCCACCAGTTTGAATCCTCGTCTCTCAAAGCGCCTGATGACATCTCCAACCAGCCTCCGCTGAACACCATCTGGCTTTACTGCAATTAATGTCCGTTCCTGGGTTCTAGTAAGTCCCCCTATAGGAAAGGGAGAAAGTCATCATCAGGGCTGGCTTCTTGGGCCTGCTGGGGTCTAATAAGACCAAATTCAATGAGTAGAAATGTAAAATTCTACATTTGAGCTCAACAAAATCAATTGCACAAGTACAACACAGGAGAAACATGACCAGATAACATTACACGTGAAAAAGATCTGGAGATTTTAGTAGACAAGTCTGACTTTAGTCAACAATGTGACAAGGCAATCAAAAGAGCTAATGTCACCTTAGGTTGCACTGATAGAGGCACAGTGTCAAATAATCCCACCGTACTCTACATCTGGAGAATTTGATTCTAGGGACCCTCTGACAAGTTGGAGTGTGCCCCAAAGAGAATGATGGGGAAAGTATGGGAACTGAAAACCATATCAGGCATGGGTTGGATGAGATGGAATCTGAGTTTCCTTCCTACTCAAAGATGGTGGCGTTTGTTCATTGTCAAAGAGAATTGATGATATTATGGGAAATGTCTTGACTTGTATGTGAATTGGATTCAGGTGAGGAAGAGTTGCACAAAATCATCAGCCTTAGGGCAGCCAGGTGCACAGGCCCTGGAGTCAGGCCCTGAGTTCAAACTCAGCCTTACTTTGCGAGCCTGGGCATGTCACTTAACCTCATTGTCTTAAAAAATAAAAAAGAAAAGTCATCAGCCTCACTCTCTTCCAGAGTCATCCAAGTCCAGTGGCAGGACAAACATCAAGGTGACTGACAATGGTCTGGGATGTAGTAGATGACTCTGATGTCTGACCAAGTTCCAAGCACTCCCCAGAGCCTGCTTCAGCTGCCTTTATGACCCTTGGGACAAAATGTTCTCATCTGCCCATTCCACCGGGAAAGTCTTCACATGCTTGGGGTATGTTCCTTTAATTCACCAAGTTTGAGAGCTATCAATTACCCTCAACCTGGTTTAACCTGCCTGCCAAGAAATGTAATGGGGTGTGGTCACTGTACATGCTACTGTGGAACCACAGGTGAGAGCTGGGTGAATCAGGTGGACACCAAAGGTGGATGAGAAGCCCTCACACCAGAGGCCAGTCTTCCTGACCCCATACACTCCTCAGAAATTGCAGGGTTCTTTGAACCAGACACTAGCCTGGGGTGGGGGTTGGGAGCATATACTAAGTCACACTTGGGCTCAGTTTTTCTGACCAAGGAATTCTTTTTCCTTCTCTTCAGGAAACTTATTCAGTGTCCATGGAACACTCCACCCCAAAATTGTGTATTTCAGGGGAGAAGAAGCAGGCCTAAAGTCTGCTGAGATGTTTCAGGATCTCTCTCGTCACACTGTCATTTTGAGGAGACTCCAACCTAGGACTGTCCTGGATACCTGGAAGAAGAGCACCTAGAGGCCAGGTCCTTCCAGTTAAGGCAGCAATATGCATGTTTAGCCAATGTCTAGCACGTAGTATGTGCTTAATAAATGTATATTGATTCATTGACTGATTGCACGGTAGCCTGGGGCTCCCAGCTAGGCAAAAGGCACTGCAGACACAAAACAACAGTTTTTCCAGAGCAACCCAGAAGTCCTAAAAATACCATTCAGTGACGCAGTCTGCCCAGTTACTGAGACAGCTTTGCTGGGAATGAGGAAGGCTAATTAGGAACGCATCCATGGGGAGGCCTGGAGGTAAAGGCAGAGATAGCACAGCTCCCCAGAGTAGGAAAAAGGCAGGATTCTGTCTCTTCTTGTTATATTTGTGTCCTGCATCCCAAGACTGGGGGAAAGGCATCATTTCCCAACACACTGAAGGAGGCAGAGGGTTACCCTTCAGTTTCCTCATGACTTTATTACATGAATCAGCATTTCTGAAATTAAGGAATGGCAGAGACCCAAGTTGGGGGTTGGGGAACATGAATTAGGTTATCCCCTAAAGGTTAGTTTATTTCAAAACCAGGCAATAAGGCACCAGGCAAAGGGAGTAGATAGGGAGGGAGAGAGAGGGGGAGGGAGAAAGGGAAGAGAGAGAAGAGGAGAGGAGAAAGGAGGGGGAGAGAGGGAAGGAGAGGAAGGGAGGGAGGGAGAGAGAGAGACAGAGACGAGACAGATAGAGACAGAGAGACAGAGAGTGGAGAAAGAGAGGAGAGGGAGGAAGAGGGACAGAAGGGGAGGGAGGGGGAGAGAGAGGAGAGAGAAAAGGGAAGGGAAGGGAAGGGAGGGGAAGGGAGGGAGGGGAGGGGAGGGGAGGAGATGAGAGAAAGAGGGGAGAAAAGGGAAAGGATGAGGAGAGGGAAGAGAAAGAACAGAGAGAGAAGAGAAAGAAGGAAGGGGGGAGAGGGAAGGAGAGGGAGAAAGGGAGGAGAGAGAGAAAGAGAGAGAAAGTGAGAGAGAGTGAGAGAGAGAGAGAGAGAGAGAGAGAGAGAGAGAGAGAGAGAGAGAGAGAGAAGGAAATGGAGGAACAGGGAGGGACACAGAGAGAGAGTACACAAAGGAGAATGGAATATAGTCTTTTCCATGTGTACTTTGAAAAATAGTTATAGATTCAGGTAATTCTGACTGTAATTAGTATCTGACTGTAATTAATATGGAAGCAAATGCTGGGAACCAATAATAATACTGATATTTCAATATCCATACTCTTTGACCCAGAGATCCCACAGCTAGGCATATATATCAGGAGGTCAATGATTGAAAGAAAGGGCCAATCCGTACCAAAATATTTATAGCAGCACTTTTTAGAGAACTGGAAACAAATAGATGGCCGTTGCTTGAGGAATGTTTAAACAAATTATGAGACACAAATGTAATGAAAAGTTACCAAATTATAAAAAATAAAAAATATGACAAATTCATAGAAGCATGGGGGTTAAATGAAATGATAAAAAATTAAGTAGAATAGGAAAATACTTTACATGATATCTATAAATTGCAATAACAAGAAAAAATATTGAACATTGTATAAACATAATGACCAAGCTCAGCCCTGAAGATGAAAAAAATGCCTGTAAAACATGCCCATGTCTCCCCATCTTCAAAAAACACAAAACAAAACAAAACGTGGATCCACCTTTCCCCATTAGCTATTGTTCTAAATCTGTCCACATTTTTGTGGCTAAACCCCTTGAAAAGACCATCTCCAGTTCCTTGCCTCGAATTCTCTTCTTAACTCTCTACACTCTGGCTTCTGACCTTTTCATCCCACTGAAACTCCTCTCTCCAAAGGTACCAGGGATTTCTTAATTGTCAAATCTGATGGCCTTTCCTCAATACTCGTCCTTTTTGGCCTCTCTGCAGCCCTTGACACTACTGAGCACCCTCTCACTGACAGTCTCTTCCCTCTGGGTTTTTGTGACACTGCCCTTCTCCTACCTGTCTGTCTGCTCCTTCTCGGTCTCCTTTGCAGGATCCTCACCCAGGTCATGCCCACTAATCTTTCATGTCCCACAAAGTTTTTGTCCTGGGTCCTCTTCTCTTCTTCTTCTATGCTATTTAACTTGGGGGTCTTATCAGCTCCTATGAATTCAATGATCATCTCTATGCAGATGATTCCCAGACGTTTGTCCAATCCTAACCTCTCTCAGGACCTCCAGTCTCTCATCCCCAACTGCCTATTGGACATTTCAATTTGGATGTCCCATGAACATGTTACATGTCCAAAACTGGACTCATCTTTTCCCCCCACAAATCTTCCCTTTTTCCTGATTTCTCTATCATTGTCAAAATTATCACTATGCTCCCAGTCACATAAGATATAACTTAGGTGTCGTCCTCAATTTTTCATTCTCTCTGACCCCCACTTCCCATATCCAATCAGTTGTTTCCCCTTTCATAATACTTCCCCTATATAGCCCCTTCCTCCCTTTAACACTCCCACCACTCTGGTGCACTCCTTCATCACCTCGTGCTGGACTCTAGTATGGTTAATATCCCTGCCACAAGTCTCCACGCCAGTCCATCTGCCACTAAGTTGTGAAATTGATCCTCCTTAAGCCTATGTGGGGTCAGACCTTGTTACCCCATCCCACCCACATTTAATTAACTCCAGCAGCTTCTTATTACTGCTGGGATCAAATACAAAACCTTCTGTTTCACTTTTAAAGCCCTTCATAATTTGTTGCCCTACTCCCTCCACACTCTTTGCCCTCTCGTTTCTCAGGATGCTCTATTTCTTAACTCTTAGCATTTTTACTTGCCGTCCCCCATGCCTGTAACTTTCTCCTTCCTCATCTCTGACTCTTGGCTCCCCTAGCTCCCTTCAAATCGAAGCTAAACACGTCTGCAAGAAGCTTTTCACAATCTTCCTTCATCTCAGTGTCTTCACTCTAAAATAATCTCCAATTTAGCCTATATAAAGCTTGTTTGCACATAGTTGTCTGCCGCATTAGATTATGTGCTCCTTAAAAGCAAAGATGATTACTAGCCTTTGTATTACCAGCATTTAGCACAGTGCCTAGTTTAAGAAATGCTTGTTGAATGACTAATGTGAAAATATGTTTAATATGAATGTATATGTAAAGCTTATATCAGATTGAATGCTGTTTTGGGGAGGGGGGAGGGAAGGAAAGAGGAGAAAATTGAAAACTCAAAAGCTTATGGAAATGAATGTTGAAAACTAAAAACAAATTTAAAAAAATTTTTTAAAAAAGAACTTTCTACCAGTTTCAAAAATAGAACAGGCTGCCTCATAAAGGAGTAAGCCTCCTATCACCGGAAGCATTCAAGCAGAGAGCTGTCAAGTATGCCATTTTCTAGGAATCCACTGGAAAGAGCTCAGATTGACCTCTAAAGTTCATTCTGACTCTAGAGTCAAAGAGAATGAAACTCAACGTTCTTTGCTCCCATGTTTGATGATTCTATTTTGTACTTAATAAACATTTATTGATTTTATTTGAAAAAAAAAAAAAAAAGAAATGCTTGACTGATCAAGCTTGGCCCTGAAGAAGGAATGAGAAAAAAGCCCCTTCTTTCTTATCCTTGGCAGAGGTGGGAATCTAGAAGAGCAGAACGTCCATAGATGTTTGGATGAGTTTTGCTAAACTGGGGTTTTTGTCTTTCTTTTTTATTCTTTGTTATAAGGAAAGGCTTTCTGGGGAGGTATGACGGGAAAGATATATAGTATCTTGAAATAAAGGTGATACAAAACCAAAATATATCCATTTATATTAAGAGAGTAATATTATCATATTTCTATAGCACTTTGCTATTTACAAAGCATTTACTCCATAATAATGTCTTTATGTAGGTGGAGCAAATATTATCTTTACAAACAAGGACATCAAGGCTCAGAGAAATTAAATGACTCACCTGTTGTCCTAAGCAAATAGGTGGAAGAAGTGGAACTCAAACCCAACTCTAAGACCATTGCCCTTTCCACTCCTGATGGCTTAGACCTTTTCTACTCTAACACTTATGGACCATACCCTACAGCCTACCCCATCCTAAGCTACAGGAGTTGGTAACTTCTTGAGGACTTCTTAGCAGCAGGATTTAAAGCAGATGTTATTCCAGACACCAGGGAGAGCATCTAGAGCCCACCTAAAAAAAAGCTCTAGTCCTGACTTTTTTTTTTGAGAGGGAAGGGGAGATAATAGGTGTTAAGTGACTTACCCAGGGTCACACAGCAAGTAAGTGTCAAGTGTCTAAAGCCAGATTTGGGCTAAGGTCCTCCAGATTCCAGGGCCACTGCTGTATGCACTGCACCACCTAGCTGCCCCTATTCCTGTCTTCTTGTTGAATCGTTTCAGTCATCTCTGACTCTTCATGACCCCATTTTGAATTTTGTTGTCAGAGATACTGGAGTGGTTTGCCACTTCCTTCTCCAGATCATTTTACAGATGAGGAAACTGAGGCAAAAAGGGTGAAGTGACTTGTCCAGGGTCACACAGCTAGTAAGTGTCTGAGGTCGGATTTGAACTCATGAAGATGAGTTCAAGTTTCCAAGCCAAATACTCTATCCACTAGATTACCTAGCCCTGACATCTAGGATATCAGGATAGAATGGAAGATGTCAGCATGGGGACACCCCACCAACATGGGAGTTGTGCCTTGGCTCCTGACTATTCTTTCCCCAAGAGACAAGACTATCCCATCAGTACAGATAAATAAACCATAGTGATTACTCAGTGACTCAACCCAGATATTCCCATTTGACTGACATTTCTTCTTTCATCTACTAGCTTTATGTCAAATCCTAGAGCAAATCTTTTTTCCCCCATAACCTTATTATTTTAATATCAATGTAGAAATGTAGTTCCTTAATTAGGGCAAATCATTTAAAGAAATGTTATAGCTACTGAAGCAGCAGCAAAGAATATTTCCTTTAAGGTGATAATTCCTGATTTACTATGGCTCAGTCTTGTCTTCCTGAGTCCAAGCTCAGGTGAAGGTAAGCAGGACTATATAATGCCAGCCCAAGACAGCTCATCTCCCCCATCCCCTATTTTCATTAAATCTTTGCTGAAGAAAGTAGCTTGCCAACTAGTGTTTTTTATTGTACCTGGAAACACAAGATTGCCTTCTTTGAGGCTTATGATGTTTTGTGGCATCATCCTATCCACTCAATTCTTACTTATCTGTGTTTATGTTTCATCCTGATAAGGTAAATCACTCCAGGTGAAGTAGCTAGGTGGGGAAGTGAATAGGGCACTAGGCCTAGAGTCAGGAAGACATCAGTTCAAATCTTTACTAACTGTGTGATGCTGAAAAAGTCATTTAACCACTCTCAGTTTCCTAATCTGTAAAATAGGAATAATAATAGCACTTACCTCACAGTATAGTTGCAAGGATCAAATAAGTTTATAGGTAAAGAGCTTTGGAAATCTTAAAGTGCTATATACACATTAGCTATTATTATTGTTGTTGTTACTGTTGTTGTTATTATTATTATTATTGGGGCAGTTAGGTGGCACAGTGGATAGAGTACAGGACCTGAAGTTAGGAAGATTCATCTTCCTGAGTTCCAATCTGGCCTCAGACATTTTCTAGTTGTGTGACCCTGGGCAAGTCACTTAACCCTGTTTGCCTCAGTTTCCTCATCTGTAAAAAGAGCTGGAAAAGAAAATGTCAAACTGCTCCAATATCTTTGCTAAGAAAACCCCAAATGGGGTCACACAGAGTTGGACACAACTGAACAACAGCATTATTATTACTAATTCTCTGAGCTTCTGTTTTTTCATCTATAAAATGGGGATAATAATAGCACTTACCCCATAGGATAGTTTTAAGGATCAAATGATTTTATAGGTAAAGTGTTTCACAAATCTTAACATGCTTTATACATGTTAGCCACTATTATTACTTCTCTGAGCCTCCTTTTCCTTATTTATAAAATAAGAATAATAGTACTTACACTACCTGCCTGGCCAGGTTGTTGTGAGGCAAGTACTATATATATATACAGGTTTTCACTCCTTCCTTTCAGTCTTACAGTAATGCTTAAGGTCAGGTAGCATTATCCCTATTTTACATGAAGAAGTTGATGAGGTTGAAGTGATTTGTCCAAAGTCACAAAACTAATAACTGAAGGAGCTAGGTCTCCTGACTTTAAAACTATTGTTCTTTCCATTAAACTAAGTTGAACTGCCAAGCAATTGCTGGAAACCAAGAGGAAGCTCTCAGCATAGAGGATTATAGGATTTAACAGTTTATCCTCAAAGCCACAAAGAAATACTGAGGTGAATGGGGTTAGATCAACTGCCCTTCTGCTACTGCCAACCAGCCTGGCCTAGACCCAGTCCTCATGTGCACTCTCTAGTCCCCCTAGAACAGTGACTTGGAGATAAACTGAACAGAGATGGAAAGGGGCAGACTGAACCTAATCATACAACATTCTCCTAAAGTTCCGCCCTGCATGACAAGACCTACAGGGTGACTGTTAGCAAGCAGCCGGAGGAGATAAGAGATTTGGAAAGAATTTTTTTTTAAAAGGCTAGGAGAAAAGACCCAGAATTGAATGGGAGGACAGAAATGGGCTATGTTGTCTTTAGGAAAACACAGAGGTCTTTTAATGACCCCAAGCTTCTCCCTGAAACAAAACCTTATCTTTTCAATAAGGCTGCATAGCCTACAAAGGACTGAAAATGAGAATCTCCCAGGAAGCAATGGACATTGTGAAAAAGAAATTATGAAAGATGTCGTCAAACTGGGGTGAAAGCTATCACCAAAGAAATCTATGGACTGGTCTCAGGACAAGATTGAGAGATGCTGATATAGATGGCAAGAAAAAGAACAAGAGATTACACCAGGATTTATGGGAGGAAATGAAAAAGAGTTGCACAAGAAGGGCAGACATGAGTGGATTTCAATCTATGAGCTGAGAGAGAATATGTGAATTGAAGGGATAACAGATCCATTTGAATATTCAATTAAGAAAAAAAGGTCAGACCCATTCTAAAGGTATAATTTCCCATTCTGCATAAGGGTGCATGCAAACAGTTCTTCTAATAACCTCTCACAATGTCCCCAAAGCAAAACTAACCTGTCATGGTCAAGGACAAGAGTGAGGGTGCAAAGCTTTCTGTATGTGGGTCAAAGGGCTGGAAGCTGGGCACCATGTCAGAATATGTGTGGTTTGACCCAGTTTTTGTTTATGGCTTTGGGAAATATTATCTTTGCATTTGTATATAATTTTTAACTTTTCAAGGAGATTTTTCATCCATTATCTCATCTGATCCTCATAACAACCACACTGAGGAGGCAGAGCTGGGATTTTTACTCCTCCTCTAGTTCACAGCTGAGAAAACTGAGGCATAATGGTTAAGAAATGTTTCAAAGATCATATGTTCTGTGGCTAGCTACTTAGTGACTAAGCTTGTACTGAAATTCCACTTTCCTAATCCTTAAATGAGTAGTACTATAAATCTGAAGCCGTCCTGGAACTGCTACTTACTTCTGTGTGAGCCTAGACAAGTCACTTCCTCTCTCAAAGTCTCAGTTTTCTCATATGTAAAAAGCAGAAGTTGGATTATATAACTTCCAGGATCTCTTGCAGTATTCATACTGTGATTTGTATAAAAACAAACTGCCCCAACTTCCAAATTCCCTAAAATCGCAGAATTGAGAAGCAGCACGAGGGTGGCTAGGTGATTCAATGAATAGAGCACTGGCCCTGGAGTCAGGAGGACCTGAGTTCAAATCTGGTCTCAGACACTTAATACTTACTAGCCACGTGACCTTGGGCAAGTCACTTAATCCCAATTGCCCTGCCTTCCCCCCTTCAAAGAGGAAAAAAAAAGAGAGAGAGAAGCAGCATGTAGATAAAACACTGAATTTGGAGTCAGAGGAAATGAGTTCCAATCCTGGAACCTTAGGCATAACAATCAACCTCTCTGGGTTTGTTTCCTCATCTATAAAGTAAAGACTGGACTAGACAGTCTCTGAGATCCCTCCTAGATCTATGATTCTGTGATCCTATCTCTAGGTCATGAAGAGGAGGATGAGTTAACATAAAGGATAGGACATATGTAGAAGGTTATAAAATTCAGCCCCTTCACAATGACAGCTTTCTATTCCCTTAAACCTGCTCAGCCTTAACCTGTCCTTTCTTAGATCAGGGCTGACATCAATGACTTCAGGCCAGTATTCCCTGGATCTCAGAGTCAATGCTTTTTTGTGGCTTGGTCCAAGGAAAAGGAAATTGGAGATACTGAATTCAGTTCAATTCAGGAAGGTAGGTAAAGGTGAGAATCTAGCAAATTTTCAGTAAGCATGTTCACATAAGCCTTGAGAACCCCAAATAAGCAAATCATCTGTCAGGTTAAGGGGACCTCTGTCTCTGCTGATACAAACCAGACTACCACATGATAATCTTCAAAGCAACAGCCTTCATAATGTAGCCCTTCTGCAGCTCAGTTTCTTAGTAAATGATGGAGTCCATCTCCAGTCATCCTGATCTATATCTTGCTGCTGGACCCAGATGGCTCGGGAGGAAAAAGTGAGATTAGTGAAAAAGCACAGCCCTCCTTTGCTTAAATCCAATTCACTTGCAAGTCATGTCATCATCTTCCTTATGTCACGGGTCTTCTTTGTGAATGAAGGACAAACAACAACAATAGCAGGTGATGAAGTCTTCATTTTATAAACAGGGAGGTAGGGACATATAGATGCCTGGTTCACACAACCCACAGGATAAGGTAGAAAGGTACCCTCTGCAGATGCTTGAACCAGAAGGAACATTAGATTTAGGATCAGAAAACTTGGATTTAATTTCCAGCTCTACCGTTTACTATCCATTTAAGTTTAAGCAAGTCACTTCCCCGCTCTATACCTCTGTTTCTGCATCTGTTAAAATAAAGGAGTAGAACTAAATGATTTCTAAGGTCCCTTCCCTTTATAATCCTTATATTATAGCTAGAGGAAACTACAAGGCATAGCAGATGAAAGCTGGACCTGGAGTCAAGAAAATCTGGGTTCAAATACTGCCTAATATTTACTGGTTGGGTGTCCCTGGGCAAGTCACTTAAGCTGTCTGCCTCAGTTTCCTCACCAGTAAAATGATAATTATAGTATCTACTTCCTAGGGTTGTAATGGGATAAAATGAGTGTCCCAGGAATTCATCCTTGGTCCTGTGCTATTTAAAATTTTATCATTGACTTGGATAAAGGCATAGATAGAATGTTTATCAAATGAGCAGATGACAAGAAGCTTAATGAAAGAACTAAAAAATAAATGTCCTTTTATTGGGTAATAGCTAAATAGATTGTGTTTTTTTATGTAACATTATCATCATTATTATTATTGTGCCACAAGAAATGATGATCATGAAGAGCTTAGAGACACTGGGGAAGATTTGTATGAACTGACACAGACTGAAGTAAGCAGAACCAAGAGAACAATTTCATAATTAATGTAAAGGAAAACAACATGGAAAAACATCAGTTAAGCAATCAATAAGCATCAGAATTCAGATCACTGCAAGACACAGTTGTGTCTTCAGGGAACTGACATGTTTCTACAAAGAGAAGTAGTAGACTACAAAGGCAAATTGAGGCATGTGTTATCTGACAGGACTGATATGTTGATTTGTTTTGCTATACTTCTTTGTTATAAAGGAGAGTTTCCATAATGGGGAAGGGAGGGAAGTCATTGGGAAGTGACAGTAGTTTTTTAAGGGAAAAAAAGCCTCAATAAAACGTTTCTATTTTAAGAGACAAAGAAAAAATGACACAGAGACAGTGACAGAGAGCAAGCTTGCTAACAAGTTGAATGACAGTTTAGATCCACAAAGATCTCAACTAAGAATGTTGGGCTGAAGCCAATTAAGATTAAAAAATTAAATTTTATGTTTATTTTTAGTTTACATCATTTCCACAAGATTTTGAGTTACAAATTTTCTCCCCATCTTTCCCCTACCCACCACCCCAAAACATCGATCCCACTGTATACACCCTCCCCTAATCTGCTCTCTCCTATATCCTCCCCCATCCCCCTCTGACTTTGCAGTAGGGCAAGATGGATCTCCATACCCCAGTGCCTGTATATTAAGATAAAATTTAAAAGGAATAAACATAAAGTCTTGCACTTTACATTTAGCAATTTGAGAGAGGGATGGTTAGAAATCAGTTGCTCTGAAGAAGATCTTGGAGCTCTAATAGACCATATGAGTCTATTAGACTCCATATGAGTCATTTGCTCAATATGGTAGCCAAGAAAACCCCCCAAAACCCAAAAGTGACCTTTAGTCTTCATTGAGATGCATAGTATTCAAGATGATTCAAGGTGCTAATGCTCCTGGAGTCCTCCCTGGTCAGACCCTATCGGGAGCACAGTGACTACTCCTTAGTGTCACATTTTAAGTAGGACATTGATAAACAGGGCATCATCCAGAAGAGTGTGAGGTGAACAGGGTGATGAAGGGTCTTGAGATCATGCCATAGTCTCTGTTAAAGGAAGTACAGTTGTATAGTGTGCAGAAGGGAAGATTAAGAGAAAATATGACATCTGTCTTCAAGAGGCAGCTGCATGGCATGCTAGATAGCATGATGGAGTTGGCTTCAGGAACACCCAGCTTCACATGCTGCCTAAGTTTTGTGACCCTGGACAAGTCACTTAATCGCTCTCAGCCTCAGTTTCCTCATCAGCAAAATGAGGATAACAACAGTATCTACCTCAGGTTTGTTGTGAAAAAACATATGTAAAGTGCTTTGCTGTCCCCAAAGTGCTATATAAATGTTAGCTATTCTTATCATTAGTTGGAGAAGGAAATGACAAACCAGTATCTTTGCCAAGAAAACCCCAAATTGGGTCATAAAGAGTCAGACCTGACTGAAACAACTGAATGATAGCAACAGTAATTATTATTATTATTAGGATGGGAAGGGAAGATTTGTTCTGTTTAGTCCCAAAGGGTAGAGCAAGGAAGGCTAGGTGAAACTTTCAGAGAATCGTATTGAGGCTTAATACAAGGACAAGGATAATTCCTAATAATTAGAGCTATCCAAAAGCTGACTGGGACTCCACAGTGGTAGTTGGCTTTTCCTCTCTAGAAGACTTTGAATCAGTTATTGAATATATTGTAAAGAAAATTCTGATTCGGGTCCAGATGTCCTTCCAGGTTCTTTCCAAACTTCTGAGCTACTGTGATTCTAGGGACAGTACCCAGAGTCACCCGGCCCTGCTTTCTTCTACTGCTTTCTTTACTGCCTTACTATCCTGCTCTCAACAACCTGACCAGCATTGTTTTCTAGCAAGAAAACAGTGATGCAGCCCTATGCATCAATGGGGGGAGTCATCAACCAAGCTGGAGCTATGGACAAACAGCAGGCCTGAAAGAAAAAGCTATGGGTGACTTGAAGCTGAGGGGTAGGCTGCAAAAACCACAGGGTAAGGGTTTGGAGAGAAGGAACTAATTTTCTTCCTCGAGTTCAATCCTTCACAGCTGCTGGATGTGAGACCCTGTCCACTGTCCACTGTCCACCGTCCACCGTTCCACGTGGGCGCCTGTGTAGGCTCGGGAACAAAGAGCTCTCCCTACGACTAACAGGGTTCAGAAAGTGAAGCAGGCCACAAGTAAGGATGCCGGCCGGCTAAACCACCGGCTGGTTTTGCAAGCATCCCGGAAGATCGGGTGGGCCTAGGGAAGGGGGAAGGATTGGCTAGCGTTTGGATCGGGAGCTCTTTTCTAGTCTCCGGAATTCAGAGCTTTGGAGAGACTAGGGCAGGGGGTGGCGGTGGGTGGAGGGAAAGGAAGGCGGGTCAAGCTCATATACTTGGGCAGAGGGGAGTCCCAGGTTGGACTCGCTCCTCTCGGGTGAGGGGCTTCCTACGTTAAACGGCTAGGGCCCTTGCTTGTCCATCCCCACCCCTGCCGCTCTTTCACGTTCTCCTGGGCAACTGGGGCCTCCCTTTCCCACTCACCAGAGTTGTAGCGGAGCAGAATAGAGCTAGGCACTCCTCCGTGGGGGAGGGACAGGAGCAGCTGCCTCGTGTCCAGGGTGCGGTTAGTGCCCTGAACGCGGCCACGGCCCAGGAGGCTTCGCAGCGCGCAGCATGGGAAGAAGCCCATGTCTGTCCCCTTGCCCCGAGCCCCGGGCAGCCGGGCTGCTTGCCCTCAGCCCGGCCCAGTCCCCAAGTATAAAGGGAGTGTAGGAGGAAGGGATGGACAGGGCCGGGGCCGGGCCAAGTCCCGCACTAACCTCCCGCCCCTATGCTAAAGGGGAGGGGGATGGAGGGTGGGGCGGGGAGTGGATGAGGTATGGGTGGGAACACAGCTCGAATTTCAAGTTTCAGACCCACCCCTTTCAAATAGCAGTTTTTTCCTTTCCTAGGTTCAGGCTGGCTGTTGGCCCATCCACGGAAGTTCCTCTCTCTCCCCAATCCCCAACTGAGGAGTGGCTGGTTTTAGGACTGAATCTGTTTATCCAGCTCCATCCCTCCCACTCTCTTTTGTATTATCCAGGATAGGGAAGATTGTGGGGTGGAGAGGAGTGGGGAAACCAACCTTGAGGTCAGCTGGGCACCTGAGAGGAAAGAGTAGTGTATAACTTAAAGTAGTTAGAGATTAGATCTATAAAACCCCATCAAACAGATGGCCTTTGAGCAGGGATAGGGACAAGGCTTTCTCACCCTCTCTTTATTAACAATAATGCTATAAGGTAGGTTATGCAAATGTTATCTATAATTAACAGGATACTAAGGCTTAGAAAGGTGAAATCAGCTTGAATTACAGCACAAGAGGCTCTCTCCCAACCCCTCACCACAGTATCCAAAAAGATCTGTATCTAAGGGACAGGCAGAGGTCTCTTAACGCTGGAAGGTTAACTAAAGTTCTCTCTGGCAAGAGGATTTGTGTATAATATTTGATTTTTGTTGTTTTGGGGGAGATGGACTATGCCTCTTTTCTACTTTTCCCACGCCTAAGTATCTGGCTAGTTGGACTGGAATTAGACACTTCCCTCTCAGCCTCAGAAAGGAGGACCAAGAACTGACTTGTCCTAACTCTCTGTTATTGGGTTCATGTGATTAGTTCACCCTCTTCTTTCACAGGAAATTGTTCTGTAACTAATATCTGCCTGAGGGGCTATTTCTTTATATTCCACCAACTAGAGGAAGACATGTGAGCTTTTAGCTCTGAACCAAAGGAAAGAATTAGGTCAGTCCCCAGACCTTGGGAGAGTCCTAGCCATTTCTGCCTGACTTGTGTGCACAGCCTCATGCTTTCCCCCACCATTTCTCTGAATTTTATCTTTGCTTCCTCTGGAATAAATGATAACAGAAGAAGGGGCGTTCTGACCCCTTCTGAGGAGAGGGAACTTGTTCAATGTGTTTGTGTTCTGGAAGGGCTCAGTCTGTCTATTCCAGTGTTCTGATCTTTAACTTGGAATTCTAGACTTCCTGTTGGAAGGGACTTTAGAAACATCTTGTCCAGGGCTGGGGAACCTTTGGTCTCCAGGACACATTTGGCTCTTCTAGGTCCTTGGATGGGGCCTTTTAATTGAGTACAAATTTTACAGAACAAATCTTTTTATTAAGGGAATTTGTTTTGTGGAGTTTGGATTTAGTCAAAGGGCCACACTTGAGTACTTAGAGGGCCACATGTGGCCTTGAGGCCACAAGATCCCCACCCCTGATCTAGTCCAATCTTCTAGCCAGTGGAGAAATCCGTTCTACACAACCTTTGACAGGTGGTCCTTCAATCTCTGTTTGAATGCTTATCATGTTAAAAGTCAGTTCATGGGGCGGCTAGGTGGCGCAGTGAATAGAGCGCTGGCCCTGGAATCAGAAGGACCTGAGTTCCGAGCCGGCCTCTGACACTTAATCCGCACAAACAAAAACCTAGCCATGTAACCTTGGGCAAGTTACTTAACCCCAATTGCCCTAAAGGGGCGGCTAGGTGGCACAGTGAGTAAGAGCGTCGGCCTCGGAGTTTGGATGACCCGAGATCAGATCCGGCCTCAGAAAATGAGCACCCACGCATAAATCAAATGACTAGCCGTGTAACCTTGAGCAAGTTACTTTACCCCAATTGCTTTAAAGAAAAAAAGTCAGTTCATTTCATTGTTGGATGGGATAAGCAGCTCTCCTGAGGACTGATGCTGTGAATAACTTTAAGGATCTAATCACATAATATAGTGTACTCTCTATTTGTTCAGCAATAAACTAAAGCAAAACATTCAAGAAACTAAAGCACAACATTCACAACAATATAACATAACAACTCATTACTAAGGTGGCCACATCGTCTTAAACAAAACATAGCATTCAGTAAATCACAATCTTGGGGGAGCTAGGTGGTTCAGTGAATAGAGCACTGGCCCTGGAGTAAGGAAGACCTGAGTTCAAATCCAGCTTCAGACACTTGACACACTTACTAGCTGTGTGACCTTGGGCAAGTCATTTAACCCCAATTGCCCTGCCCTCCCCCCTCAAAAAAAAATCACAATCTCCTCAATCAACATAAAGTACTCATCTAAAGTCTTCTTTCATCCTGATTGGAGGCTGGTTTCCAATCGTCCTTAAGGGGTAATGAAAAGTACAAAGGCCATCCACTCCTAGGTCATAGTAAGTTAGAACATGACTGAGCATCCAAGTTCTCTTTTATCTTTACTCGAGACTGGCTTCCAAACCCCACAGCTTCTCTTCTATGCTCCCAACTCTTGCCTGGATTCACCTGCCTGTTGCCTGGATTCCCAGGTAGGCAGCTTTCTGCTACTGTTCCATATTACAGCACACAGGGACTGCTCCACCCTAAGCTCTTCACAGTTTCTGTTTCTAGGAAAACAAAACTCAACAGGGCTACAATAATATTTATACACATTGCTGGCACTATCATCTCAATTCACTTTCTGTCTGAGAAATCAACATACAGAGAGTTTCTTTCTTACGAAGTAACACAATTCAAGAGACAGAATGCTTCAATCTGATAAAGTAACACAATTCAACAGAGTACTTCTGTCTGACAAAGTAACACCAACACAGAACAACAGAATGCCAACATCACAAACATTAGCTCTTAACTCTTAACTCTAAAGAGCTCAGAGCTCTTAGCTCTGCTTTATCCCAGCTCATGCTTGAACTTTAATTTGCTTTGCTCCTTCCTGTTTCACCCTTCCTGTTCCAGCCTTCTTGTTCTGCTCTTTTGGCAAGCTCCTCCCACTGTGGGCTCCATGTGATGATGTTAGGCAGGGAAGGTCTCCAAACTCCCTTAGGACTATTAAAGGCAACACAATGTATACTGTTTCCAACAAAGACTTGACACAAAGTCGAGGCTCAAAGGCACTTGAATGGCTGAAACAAGGAACAAAGTGCTACTTTGCTTGCCATTACAACCAATAAGTATTTATTAATCACCTACAATGTTTGAGACATTGTGCTAACCCTTGGCTATACAAAAAGAGGCAAAGGACAGTTTCTCCCTTCATGGAACTCACAATCCAATGGAGGTAGGAGTAGAAGAAGACTTTGAGTTTAAAAAAAAAAACAGCAAAAAACAAAAAACAACACCAGAATTGTAAAGGTAGTTTGGTGGGCTTTGGGATTGTGAAGAAGGCCAGAGACTGAATGGAGCTGAGTGTGTAGAATGGGACGAGTGAGAAGTTGAAAGAAAAGATTGAGAACTGAAGAAGGCCTTTGAGCTAAGGGTGAAATAGTTGGACTGAACAGTTTAATGAAAAAGACATTCCTGAAGAGTAAAAGGAGGAGCAAAAGAAGGGTTTGAGCTCAAGAACTGAACAGGAGGAGGTAATCAGTAAAAAAAAGGTAAGTTGAGAATAAGCTAAGAAGAGGTTACTAACACAAGGGAAAGGAAGTTGGTTGTGGCTGTCCAAGGTACTACTGAGGTGAGAAGAGTGACAAGTCTAATATTGAAGACCCCATCAAGCACTTTGCCAAGAGTGGAATGGCTTGCTCAGAAGATATGGGTTTAGGGGCAGCTAGGTGGTACAGTGAGTAAGAGCACTAGCCCCAGAGTTGAAAGGACCAGGGATTGGTTCCAGCCTCAGAATGTGAGCACCCACACATAAATAATGACTGGCCGTGTAACCTTGAGCAAGTTACTTAACCCCAGTTGCCTGAAGAAAAAAAAGACAGTGGGTTCCCCATCACTAGAGGTCTCCAAGTAAAGGCTGTCTTATCTTGTTGAAATCTGTCTTCTCTTCTAATTCTTGGGCATTTTATGGAGGAGATTCATTCGTATATGACTTCTAACTAAAAGTCTGTGATACTATGAACATTTCAGGTATTAAAGATAGTAAAGATGGATCTCTCTTCTTAAGGCTAAACATATTTAATTCCAAAAATTGACCTTCATAGAACATCATTCTGATTGTCTTGCCTTGGACTTGCTTCAGTGTGTAAATCAATATCCTTCTAAACACAATATTTCAGGTGTGGTCTGAGACCCAGAGTAAATCATCTCTTGTTTTTAACATTGGAATTCTGTCAACCTTCCAAAAATAATAAGAATTTGGAATAACCCCAGTTGCCTGAAGAAAAAAAAGACAGTGGGTTCCCCATCACTAGAAGTCTCCAAGTAAAGGCTGTCTTATCTTGTTGAAATCTGTCTCCTCTTCTAATTCTTGGGCATTTTATGGAGGAGATTCATTTGTATATGACTTCTAACTAAAAGTCTGTGATACTATGAACATTTCAGGTATTAAAGATAGTAAAGATGGATCTCTCTTCTCAAGGCTAAACATATTTAATTCCAAAAATTGACCTTCATAGAACATCATTCTGATTGTCTTCCCTTGGACTTGCTTCAGTGTGTAAATCAATATCCTTCTAAACACAATATTTCAGGTGTGGTCTGAGACCCAGAGTAAATCATCTCTTGTTTTTAACATTGGAATTCTGTCAACCTTCCAAAAATAATAAGAATTTGGAATGACCCAGAGGACAATGGAAAGATGCAAGAGATGGTATGAAGCTACCACATTTCAGCAAAGATACTGTATGCATAAGAAATGGCCTTAGACAGTATCAAGGACATGTATGGCTAGAAAAAGATGAACTAGTTATTTAAGGAGAGAGAAGAATACAAGATGGACAGCCCAGGTGTGGTACTGTGACCCATGAACTATTAAAAGAAAGAACCAGAGGAAGAATTCTATTGTGTTAAATAGAACCTTTATTACAGGGGCTCTAAATCTTTTTATGTCATGAACTCCTTTGGCAGACTGGTGAAGCCTATGGACCCTTTCTCAGAACCATATTTTTAAAAGTTTAAAATTATATAGGGTTACAAAGTAAACCAATCATACTGAAACATAGCTGCCTAGGGTCACACAGCCAGTAAGTGTTTGGGAAGACTGACAGCAAAGAACTCCTGCTCCTAGCATCGAATTATAGGTGTGAAATGAGGCTTGGACATGGACATGGACTTGGACAAAGTGTTCTTTGCTTTACTTGTCTGTACTTATTCCTTACAATGGATAGTCCTATTGAGGAAAGAGAAAGACATTAGGAATAACATTGATGGTTAAAAAAGAAAAAGGCACCAATATGTTTTTTCCTACTTAATAGTATTTTATTTTTTCCAATTGTATGCAAAGATAGTTTTCAACATTCACTTTTACAAGATTTTGATTTCCAAATTTTTTTCTCCCTCCTTCCCCTTTCCCCTCCCCGAGACGGCATGCAATCTGATATAGGCTATACATGTACAATCATATTAAACCTATTTCCACATTAGTAATGTTGTAAAAGAAGAATATGATATGCTTTTAAAAAGAAAACAAACTGAGTTACTAAGGGGATATAGCTTGCCCAAGGGTCATGTGATCAGGAAGTGGCAACTAGTAGTAAAAGTTTCCATCTCTACTATGCTAAAGCTATAAAGCTCTTTTAGGAGCAGCTAGGTGGCAGGGGCAGTTAGGTGGCAGAGTGGATAGAGTGCCAGGCTTGGAGTCAGGAAGACCTGAGTTCAAATTTGGCTTCAGACACTTACTGGCTATGTGACCCTAGGCAAATCACTTAACCCTGTTTGTCTTAGTTCCTCATCTATAAGATGAACTGGAGAAGGAAATGGTGAACCACTCCAGTGTCTTTGCCAAGAAAACACCAAATAAGATCATGGATAGTCAGATGAGACTGAAACAACTCAACAACAACACCTCATTCAATCCTGGGAAGCAGTTAGCACAAGAATTGTTATCACCAATTTACAGATGTGAGAAATAGAATCTCAGAAAGGTTAGATAAGAAGCCAGCACTCAGACCTAGGTCCAGTGTTCTTTTTACTAGTGATGTCATTGTAGTTGCTTTTCTCTAAGACTTACTCTATCTTTTCTTTTCTTTTTCTTGCCCTCTTTAAAACATTCTTTTCTCCTTTCCTTTCCTTTATTTTCTTTCTTTCTTTGTTTCTTTGTTCCTTTGTTTCTTGCTTTTTTTTTTTTTTTTTAAGACTGGGTCCCCCTATCTCAACCAAACTGGAACTGAAGTAGCCAGCCTGATCCCTCTGTTGAGCAATACAGAAGCTATAACCTGCTCCGTTTTTCAAACACAAGATCATTAATCTCTCCTTAGGCATCCTGGTGGTCCTATGCTTTGTGGAGTGATCTTGTCATATTGTGCCATTGGTATCAAATTTAGTGTGGATACTTGGTTGGCTTTAGTTCTACTGTAACTCAGAACTCTGGAGCCCAAGTGATCCACCAGCCTTAGCTTCCCCAAATAGCAGGAGCTACAGGCAAATATCACCATGCCAACATTGATCTAGCTTTCCAATGTCTCTTTTAAATTGTGGTGCTTCCAACTGAAAACATTTCTATAGTACTTTCCATTTCCATAATACTTTTAGGCATAGCAAGCGCTTGGCTCACTTTGAAGGTTATACAAATATTACTGTCTCCATTTAATATATGAGAAGACAGGGTCACAGGAGTTAAATGACTTGCCCAAAGTCAAAAATAAGTGTGGGATTCAAACCCAAGACTTCTGATTCCAAGTCCACCACCTTTTCCCACTACCCCATATAATTAAGTTCCAAATGTGGTGTGACCTGGACAGAGAATAACAGAAATTCAATCACCTTCCTCCCTTGGGATACTAGACTTCCAGTTTCTATTTGCTTTGGTTTGTGGTTCAGTTTAGACCAGATCTATAATTTCACTGGTGCAGATAACTTGAGGTAAAGACTCTTCTAACTGCAAATTGGCAATTCCTCTACAGTCTATAATCTTAGAAAGTTTCTGGGGGTACTGAAAAGTTAAGTGACTTTCTTAGGTTCATACAGCCAGTATGAGAAGCAAAACATGATACTAATTCTTCCAAAAATCTCCTCTCCATTCACTGCAGGACACTTCTTAGACTTCTGTTAGTGGAATCAAACTTCATAGAACTTCATAGAAGTTGAAGCCAAGTGTTGTTCAGTTGTGTCCAACTCTTTGTGACCCCACTTGGGGTTGTCTTGGCAAAGATACTGGAGTGGTTCACCATTTCCTTTTATAGATGAGGAAACTGAGGCGAATAGGGTTAAGTGATTTACCCAGCATCATATGGTGATTAAATTTCTGAGGCCAGATTTGCTCTCATGAAGGTAAGTCTTCTTGATTCCATGCCTGGCACTCTATCCACTGTTCTACTGTAGCACCAATGCAACATTCACAGCACTGATGGTGACTATGAATATGCTGGCACAGTTCCGAATTGAAAAATATCTCAGACTCTTCATATAAAAGACAGAAGCATAACATTTATTCAGACACCAGAAAGCCAAATTCCAATACCTGGAAACCGAATCCATCATAGCAACAAAGAAGTTAATACACCATAACACAGCAGGGAGCTACATCATCATTTAGCCTTTAGCCTTCCTACAAACAAACACTCACAAGCCTTGTCTCCTTGCCTGCATATTCTCTCCTTCCTCCATCTAACTGCTCTGACTCCCAGCTTCCTGTGGACTCTGCTCCAACCATCCAGCAAACTTTTCCCACCACAGGCTCCATGTGATTACATTCAACTTATTAGGGGGCAGGGAAGATCTTCAAATTCCCATTATCCTTATAGCCACCAGCTGCCTCATTTAGCTCACTAGGCTAAAATAAATTCTATCAGAGCCTGGTCTCAGCTATTGGAGTCACCTAGCTTTGCTCCCAAATTTATTTATTGCTGACCCTATTTGAAAAAAATTTTATTTTTTTGTAAATAATATTTTCTTTTTTCCAAGTACATGTAAAGATAGATTTCAGCATTCATTTTTTAAATAAAATTGTGAGTTCCAAACTTTTTTTCCTCCCTCCATTCCCCCCTACCCCAAAGTAGCAAGTAATCATGTCAAACATATTTCCACATTGGTTATATTGTGAAAGAAGAAACAGAACAAAAGGGAAAACCACAAAAATAAAAAAGTGAAAATAGTATTCCATTACATTCATATATCATAACCTATTCAGTCATTCTCCAACTGATGGGCATTTCCCCAATTTCCAATTCTTTGCCACCACAAAAAGAACTACTATAAATATTTCTGTATGTGTAGGTCTTTTCCCTTTTTTATGATCTCTTTGGGATGCAGACCAAGTAGTGGTATTGCTGGATCAAAAGGTATGCACAGTTTGATTGTCCTTTGGTTTAGGTGTCAGCACCTTATTTGTGTCATAAAAAGAATTTCGTAGGACTCCACCTATTTTTCCTAAAAGTTTATATAGTATGAAAGTAATTGTTCTCTAAGTGTTTGCTAGAATTCCACTTGTAAATCCATCTGGCCCTGGAGAATTTTTTCTTATGTTCATTGATGATTTTTTTCAATTTCTTTGTCTAAAATGGAGTTATTTCAGTATTTTATTTCCTATCCTGTTTATCTGGGTAATTTATATTTTTGTAAATACTCATCCATTTCACTTAGGTTGTCAGATTTATTTGCATACAGTTGGGCAAAACAGCTCCTAATTATTGTTTTAATTTCCTCTTCATTAGTGTTGAATTTACCCTTTCATTTTTGGTATTGTTAATTTGTTTTTCTTCTTTCTTTTTTTAAAAATCAAATTAACCAAAGGTTCATCTATTTTATTGGGTTTTTTTTCATAAAACCATCTCTTAGTTTAACTTAGTAGTTCAATAGTTTTCTTACTTTCTTTTTTTTTGTTGTTGTTGTTTTATAATTTTTTCTTTCCAATTTATTTTTTATTTTTAGTATTCAACATTCATTTCCACAATATTTTGAGTTACAAATTTTTCTCCTCCTCTTTCTCTACCCCACCCCAAAATAGTGAGTCTACTGAATACCCCTTATCCCAATCTGTTCTCTCTTATATCCTCCCTCATTCTCCCCCCACCAACTTTCTAGTAGGGCAAGAAAGATTTCTATACTCCATTGCCTGTATATCTTATTTCCCAGTTGCATGTAAAAAACAAAAAAAAATTTTTTTGCCTTTTGGAGGGCAATTGGGGTTAAGTAACTTGCCCCAAAGTCACATGTCTAGGTTTTTTGTTTGTGTGTGTGTTAAGTGTCTGAGGCTGCATCCAAACTCAGATCCTTTTGACTCCAGGGCCGACACTCTACTCACTGCACCACCTAGCTGCTCCAACAATTTTTTTAAACATTTGTTTTTAAAACTTTGAGTTCCAGATTTTTTCCCTTCTTCCCTCCTCACCCACCCCCCACTGGGAAGATAAGCAATTCAACATAGGTTGTACATGTACAGCCACGCAAAACATTTCCATAGCAGCCACATTGTGAAAGACCAACCACATTTCCTTCCTTCCTATCCTGCCCCCCACTTACTCTATTTTCTCTTTTGACGCTGTCCCTTTTCAAAAATGTATGCTTCTAACTGCCCTCTCCCCCAATCTTCCCTCCCTTCTATCATCCATCCTCTTATCCCCTACCCCCCTATTTTCCTGTAGGGTAAGATACCCACTTGAGTGTGAATGTTATTCCCTCCTTAGGCCAAATTCGATGAGAATAAGGTTGTCCCATTCCCTTTCACCTTCCTGCTCTTCCCCTCCATTGTAACAGTTTTCTTTTGCCTCTTTTATATGAGATAATTTACCCTAATCTATCTCTTCCTTTCTCCTTCTCCCAATAAATTCCTCTCTCATCTCTTAATTTTATTTTTTAGATATCATCCCTTCATATTCAACTCATCCTTGTGCCCTCTGTCTATGTATATATGTACATACAATATGCACACACATATATATTTATACATACATATACCCTCCTATACATACATATATTTGTATGTATATACATATATATATACCTATATATTTGCTTCAACTATCATCATACTAAGAAAAATCTTATGAGTTACAATTATCATTTTTCCATGTAGAAATATAAATAGTTCAATTTTAATAAATTCATTATGAGAAGTCTGGAAACAGCCACAGCTGCTGGTGATTCACTCTCCTGAAGTCTGCTCTGGCCACTGCTGGTTGGGGTCACCCCAGAGCCAGAACCAAGTGGCTCATGCAGGACTGTGCTCAGCTCCCAGCTCCATGCAATAGGCCTTTCCTGTTGACCTGCCAGTCTGCCTTCAGTGGGAGATTTGTTTCTCTCTGTCACTTTGTGGGTTCTGTAGCTCTAAAATTTGTTTAGAGTAATTTTTTTACATGTATTGGAAGTGATTGGAGCAGGAGCTCACACCAAGTTAGTGCTTTTACTCTGCCATCTTGGCTCCACCTGTTTTCTTGCTTTTAATTTTATTAATCTTTCCTTTGACTTTCAGAATTGCTAATTTGACATCTAGCTCTTTAAATTGGATGTCCAATTCATTGATCTCTTTCTCTATCTTATTTTATTTTTATTTATTTATTTATTTATTTATTTTTGCTTTTTTTGGAGGGCAATTGGGGTTAAGTAACTTGCCCAAGGTCACACGGCTAGGTTTTTTTGTTTGTGTGTGTTAAGTGTCTGAGGCTGGATCTGAACTCAGGTCCTTCTGACTCCAGGGCCGATGCTCTACTCACTGCACCACCTAGCCGCCCCCTCTTTCTCTATTTTAGTGATATAAGCTTTTAGAGATATAAAATTTCCCCTAAGTATTGCTTTGGTTGCATCCCACAAATTTTGGCATGTTGTCTCATTATTGTCATTCTCTTTGATATACTTATTGATTATTTCTATGATTTGTTGTTTGCTACACTCATTCTTCAGGATTAGAATATTTTGTTTCCAACCAATTTTTAACCTATATTTCCATGACCTTTATTACACATAATTTTTATTGCATCATAATCTATAAAGGATACATTTAACATTTCTGTCTTTCTGCATTTAATTGTGAAGTTTTTATGCCCTAACACATGGTTAATTTTTGTGTAGGTGCCATGTACTACTGAGAAAAAAGTATATTCCTTTCTATCCCCATTCAGTTTTTTTCAAGATCTATCATATCTGATTTTTCTAAAGTTCTATTTATTTCCTTAATTTCTTTCTTGTTTATTTTGTGGTTAGATTTATCTAGTTCTGAGAGGGGGAAGTTTAAGTTCCCTACTAGTATAGTTTTACTGCCTATTTCTTCCTGTAACTTAACTTCTTTAGAAATTTGGATGCTATAACATTTGGTAATATATGTTTAGTATTGATATTACTTCATTGTCTATGGTAACTTTTAGCAAGATATAGTTTCCTTCCTTGTCTCTCTTAATTAGACTTATTTTTGCTTTTGCTTTGTCTGCAGTCAGGATTGCTACCCCTGCTTTTTGTTTTTTTACTTCAACTAAAGCTTAATATATTTTCCTCCAGCCTTTTACCTTCATTCTGAGTGTGTCTCTTTGCTTCAGATGTGTTTCTTATAAACAATTATTGTAGGATTCTGTTTTTTAATCTACTCTGCTATCTGCTTCTATTTATGGTAGAGTTTATCCCAGTTATGATTACTATGTATTTCCCTTCATCCTATTTTTCTCCATTTATACTTTTCTCTCTCTCCTTCCACCCTGTCCCTCCTCACCAGAGTTTTACTTCTGACCACTGAGTCCCTGAATTTGCTTTCCCTTCTATCAGACCCCCTATTTCCTTCCTCTCCTACTTCCCTATAGGGTAAGACAGATTTCTATACCCACCTAAGTGTGTATGTTATTCCCTCTTTGAACCAAATCCTATTAGAGGAAGGTTCAAACAATGCTCCCCACCCTTCTTTCCCTCTACTATAATAGGTCTTTTGTGCCTCTTCATGTGAAATAATTTAACCCTTTCTTCTCCCAATATAATCCTTTTTTTTACCCCTTAACTTTTTTTCATATCATCACATCAAAGTCAAACTCTGAACTATTCTAACTGAGAAGTTCATAGGAGTTACAAGTATAATCTTCCTATGTATGGATATAAACAGTTTAGCCTTATTGAATAACATGGTATTTTTTTCTTTCCTATTTACCTTTTTATGCTTCTCATTGAAGCATAATTTGAAGCACAAATTCTCTGTTCAGTTCTGGTCTTTTCATCAGGAAAGTTTGAAAGTATCCTATTTCATTGAATATCCATTTTTTCCTCTGAAAAATTATACTCAGTTTTGCTGAGTAGTTGATTCTTGGTTGTAATCCAAGCTCCCTTACAGTCCATGATATCATATTCCAAGCCCTCTGATCCTTTAATGTAGAAGCTGCTAAGTACTGTGTAATTTGTACTGTGATATTTGAATTGTTTCTTTCAAGCTGCCTTGACCTGTCAATTCTGGCATTTGGCTACAATATTCCTTGGAATCCCCAATATCCTTGGGGATCTCTTTCATGGGGTGATTGGTATATTCTTTCCATTACTATTTTACCCTCTGCTTCTAGGATATCAAGGCAGTTTCCCTTGCTAATTTCTTGAAAGATGCTGTCCAGGCTCTTTTTTTTTTTAAATCATGCCATTCAGGTAGTCCCATAATTCTTACATTATCTCTCCTGGATCTGTTTTCCAGGTCAGCTGTTTTTCCAATGAGGCATTTTACATTTTCTTCTATTTTTTCATTCTTTTTATTGTGTTTGCTTGATTCCTCATGTCTCATAGAGTTATTAGATTCCACTTGTCCAATTCAAATTTTAAGGAATTATTTTCTTCACTTAGCTTTTCCATTTGGCCAATTCTGCTTTATAAGGAGTTGTTTCCTTTAGTGTATTTTCCCCCATTTGACCAATTCTATTTTTTAAGTAGTTGCTTTCTTCAGTCAATTTTTGTGTTTCCTTTTCTAAGTGTTTGACTCTTTTTTCACTATTCTCTTGCATAAATCTCATTTCCCCCCAATTTTTTCTACCTCTTTTACTTGATTTTTAAAATCCTTTTTGTACTCTTCCAAGAGAACTTTTTGAGCTTGAGACCAGTTCATATTTCTCTTTGAGACTTCATGTAAGTCATTTTGAGATTATTGTTCTCTTCTGAGTTTGTGTTTTGATCTTCCCTGTTGCTGTGGTAGTTTTCTATGGTCAGGACTCTTTTTTAATTTTTTGCCCATTTCTTAGTCTATTTTGTGACTTTTAGAATTGAGCTCTGCTCCTGAGGTACAGGGGACACTATCCCAAGCTTCCTGCACTGAAGGGTAGGGGCCTGGTCATTGGCTTTCTATGCTGGGCCTTCCTGGACTGGTGGTTTGCCCACTTCACTAGGTTGTCTCAGCCTAGTCATTCCTATTGTGCACAGGGTTCCAAGGACAGCAGTTTGCCTGTTGTGCTGGGGCTGGAAGCCTCACAGCTGGTCTGCTCTGCCACTGGCCTGCTAACCAATGACCACAGGGTCTTGGTTGCTGATCTGTGCTGTAGCTAAGAGCTTCCTGCTGACTTGCCAGGACATTGCCTGCACTGGACTGTACTCCCCTTTTACTCAAGTGAGATTGACCTTTCTCAGAGTCCTTCTAAGTTGGAAAGTTGGGCTGGAAAAATGTTTCATCCATCTTTTTGTGGGTTCTGTCACTCCATAATGCATTTAGAGGCTTGATTTAAGGTTATTTCTGAGGGAAACTGGCGAAAGCTCAGGTAACTTCCTGGCTTTTCTCTGCCATTTTGGCTCTCCTTTCCACTAACCCCATTTCATGGACAGATCTTTAGTTTCAACTTGGAGAGCCCTTAGCCCTCAAATTCCAGACCTGAAGAAGAATTCCGGGAGGGTTACAATTCTATGGGCTACACTGCCCTGCTGAGGTCAGACAAGGAACTGTCTTTAGGAAGGATGGATAATCCACATCTCCTTCTACCCTGCCCTGAACACACACACACACACACACACACACACACACACACACACACACACACACTTCCCATGCCTATAATGTTTTAAATTTTACAAATGACTGTCCTCACAATTATGAGATATTTCTGAGTTAGGTTATGCAAATTCTATTATTCTCTTGAGCAAAGAGTCTCAGAAAGATGAAGGAATTTTCCTTGAATCTCACTGCTAATAAATTTCAAAACTAGATTCTAACTTAGAGTTCCTAAATCCAAGGCCTTCCATCTCTCCACTACCCCACCACTTCCTCTCATATTCCCCTTCCACTAGTGGATATAAATGATGTAAGAACCCTTCCCCTTTCCTAACTGGCATCACTAGTATTTCTCAATAACTTTCAAGATATTATGATGCCTTCTACTTCTAAGCACCTGTAATGGAAATGCAGATTTAAAGATCTTCCCTGCCCCTAGCTTAAGTGCACCTGGAGCCTGTGGTGGGAGGCTTGTTTTTCGGGAAAGCCCACACCTTGATACTTTGTGATTGGGCAGTGGGTCAAGGAGGTTGTTACATTCTCTGAGCCAAGAGAAGGCTATATAAGCCCTGAGGAGAGGCTTTGCTTTGGGGCTCACTTTGAGAAGTGTTGTGTGATTTGACCAGATGAGACTCTGGGAAGCCGTTGTTGAGAGCCCCCGGCTTTGAAAACCCAGATGTTGATGCTTCCCTCTCTGGTAACTGTGATTTGGTATTGATATAATGGTAGGACAGTTTGGAAGCCTGTCTGTTTGATCTGTAAGTTCTGTAACTCTGAAGTTCGGGGTGCTGACCTTTTGACCCTGAACTAGGTAATGTGTGTTTGTTTGATTAAAGTAAGCTTGTTAACCCATTTTGAGTTGCTTTCCTTTTGAAAAGCAGATCTAAGAACCTGTGTTGGCAGTCACCCTGGGGATATTGGGGTGCTTGCTGCTACAGCACCCTTCCCTATGGACAAGAAACTAAAAGAAAGCTCAGCTAGTAAAATTCTAATCATTAGCATCAGTTTGGATCAGACCATAAGTTCTTATCATCTCTTCACCAATTCTGAAATACTCTTAGTGGGGTTGGGGGATAAAGCTCTTAACTGTCACAGTATATACCATGAACCATGACTTCCAAAGACCATTGAACAATGATGGCAGAAGGGGTAGAAACTCTAGACTACTCAGAAGTATCACTTTTATCATAAAGACTTTTCCTCAAGAGACAAGCAGCATGGCAAGTACCAATATTGCAACAAATTAAATACATTGCTAGGAAGTGATCAGTTATTGGCATAGTGGTAATATCAGAATTTATTATCTGTGAGTAGTCAGAATACTGATCAATTAGACCAAAGCCCAAAATTAACAGCAATAAGAATTAGTGATTACATTGAGGGACAATTTATTGATTGAGGAACAAATTAATAATTGAGGAACAAATCAGTGATCAAATAGAGCACTTCTGATCTATTTAACCAAGCAGATGTAGCAGAGGTGATTCCATCAAGCTGGGGTATTTGATCAGGCTCCCAGAGGATGGACATGCGTATTAATCTCTTCCCAAAGGAAAGGTGTTTCCCTTTAATAGGTTGATGAAGCAATTTCTGATTCCTTGATGTGTCCCTATGGCTGGGAGTTGTGTCAAAGATGACTATCAATATTATTTTTTTTTTGAAGGGGAAAGTTAAGGCAATTGGGGTTAAGTGACTTGCCCAAGGTCACATGGCTAATTTTTCATGTTAAGTGTCTGAGGCTGGATTTTAACTCAGGTCCTCCTGACTCCAGGGCCAGTGCTCTATTCACTGCACCACCTAGCTGCCCCAATATTCTTTTAAAAAAAAAAAAAACAGAAATGGAAAAGGGGCAAAAATACTGATCTTAATTCTTGCCATTTCCTTCAGAAATGTAAGTAAAGTAAAACAATCACTGAGGCCAGTAGCCAGAAAAACCTTACTCTCCTTGCCAAGCAGAGACAGGTTTAGAATATAAAACTATTTGTAAAGGAAAATGGAGGAGACTAAGAGCAGGTACTGAATCCCAAATCAGTAGAGAGCAATGAAGACAAAAATAAGTCTTCATAATATTTGATGTGAAGGCCCACCTAATCATATTATCCCAAGAGCATTCCTAAAGGAAACTGGCAAGAGGGCAATAAACAATTGATGGAAACTCCATCAAAGTTTTCAACATTTCACTCTAAATCATTAATAATTAAAGAAATGCAAATTAAAACAATTCTGAGGTACCACTTCACACCCATCAGATTGCCTAAGATGACAGAAAAGGAAAATAACAAATGCTGGATGGGATTGCGAAAATAAGTACACCAATGCATTGTTGATGGAACTATGAACTGATGCAACCATTCTGGAGAACAATTTGGAACCATGTCCAAATGATTTTAAAACTGTTCATACCCTTTGATCCAGCAATACCTCTACTACCTCCATACTCTAAGGAGATCAAAGGAAAAGGAAAAGGACCCACATGTACAAAAATATTGATAGCAACTCATTTTGT
Source organism: Gymnobelideus leadbeateri (assembly GCA_011680675.1). Lineage (NCBI taxonomy): Eukaryota > Metazoa > Chordata > Mammalia > Diprotodontia > Petauridae > Gymnobelideus > Gymnobelideus leadbeateri. Next base: position 608,380 of record WOXC01003603.1, read on the forward strand.
GGGGGCAAAGGATTAGAAACTGGGGGAATACCAATTAGTTGGGAAATGGCTAACCAAGTTATGGCATATGAATGTAACAGAATACTATTGAGATAATAAGAAATGATAACATGAATGGCTTCAGAAAAATCTGAGATTTGTATGAACTGATGCAGAGTGAACTAAGTAGAACCAAAGGAATTATCTGCACAGTAAGACAATGGTGTAAAGATAATCAACTGTGAAAGATTTGTTAAATCCAATCAATACAATGACCCACAACAACTACAAAAGACTAATGATTTAAGAGGCTATCCACCCTTGACGGTTTCAGAGTGCAGACTAAAGAACATTTTTATTTCCATTCCTTATTTTCCTTTTCTTTTTTTGGAGCATAAGAAAAGAAACTATGATTTGTGTGACATCACAGTATAATAAGTATCATATTTCTTGCCTGCCTTCTCAGCAGGCAGAGAGGAGAGAGAGAGAGAGAGAGAGAGAGAGAGAGAGAGAGAGAGAGAGAGAGAGAGAGAACTTGGAACTAAAAAAAAAAAACAAATCAGATCAGAAAACAATTTTTTTCAACATTTCTATAATTTGTTTTCATTATCAATGACTGTAGAACCACCACATTTGAACCCTTTGCACCTCAGTCAATCCCAGATGATCTATAATACAAGGAAGTCATGATAGCCTTTAAAACTAATTTGGAAAAAGAGACTGGATCAGATTATGTACACAAAGAAGAAAATCATGCAGGAAGTGACATAATCTTGAAAACACTGAGGGATCATTTTACAAGATATCTCAGGGAGAGATGCCAAGGAATGGCAAAATTCATAAACAATATTATTATACCCCAAAAGGCAATTGAGGATAGCAACTAGTAATCCATATGCCTGGGATTTTATATGTGTATGTATGTGTGTCTCTGTGTGCATGTGTGTCTGTGCATATATGCATATATGTGTCCTGTGTATGTATACATCACACAAGTATATATGTGTATATGTGTATACACATACACATCTAGGTGGCATGGTGCAGATAGTGCCAGACCTAGAATCAGGAACGCCTACGTTCAAATCCAGCCTCAGACACTTACTATGTATATGACTCTGGGCAAGTTACTTAACCCTGTTTGCCTCAGTTTCCTCATCTGTAAAATGAGCTGGAGAAGGAATGGCAAACTGCTCCAATATATTTGCCAAGAAAACCCATAATGGGATCACAAAGAGTCAAACACTGCTAAATTTGAATAACAACTAGCTCTCTCTTTTTCTCTTTCTCTCTCTATACATATATATGTATGTATGTATGTATGTATGTATATTAGATTTAGAGGCAGCTAGCAAGGTGGAGAGTAGATAGAACATCGGACATGGAGTCAGGAAAACCTGAGTCCAAACACAATTTTAGATATATTCAGAATGTGACTCTGGGCAAGTCAAACAGCTTCCTGACTTAGTTTCCTCATCTGTAAGATGGCAATAATAATAGCACCCACTTTGTTTCTCAAACCTTAAATACAAACTATGTAAATGCTAGCAATTATTATGAGACCCGGGCTTTAGAGATCATTTGCCAGCCTCCTCATTTTATTGTAAAGAAACTTAACCTCAGAGAGGTCAGGTGACTTGTCCAGGATGTCAAAACCAGCAAGTGTCTGAAGAGAATTTGAACCCATCTTCCTGACTTCTAGTCCAACACTCTGTCCACCATGGCATGCTGCCTCTATAAAATCTTTATGAGAATGATCTACACGTGTGTCAAGGAAATGCTTTTTGAAGATATGGGAAGGGAATAGACAGACTTTAATAAATAGTCTCTATAGTCATGCAATTTGTCTAAAAGATCTGAAGAACATACAGCTCTACTGAATTTGTTGTTTGTCTATTACAAAAAGGCATTTAACTCAATATAATCTTAATAGCCCTCTTCTATGTTGAGTCTGTGTATCTGTTAAAAGCATATGCCAAAGTCATACAAGATTACTCGATAAATGCAGAATGTTCAGTAATCCCATAATTATAATAGCTAACATTTACATAGTTCTTTAAGGTTTGCAAAACTCTTTCCAAATGTTATCTCATTTGGTCCTCATGTCAACCCTGGGAAGTAGGTGCTGTTATTGGCTCAATTATACAGATAAGGAAACTGAGGCTGAGAAAGGTTAAGTGATTTACCCAAGATCACACAGCTAGTAAGAGTCTGAGGCTAGATTTGAATCCAGTGTGTTCCTGTCTCCAAAATTAGTACCCTATCCACTTCACTTACAGTGTTAAACTCAAATAGAAAAGGCTCCGTAGGAATAGTGACTTCGAAAACCAGACAACCTGTGGGCTGTTTGATACATCTGTACTACATCATGCTGCCTCTTCAATTAAAGTGACCAGAGACCCAAAGGACAATGAGAGATTCAAGGTGAATGTAAGTAGGCTACAGATGATTCCCAAAGATGATTTACATGAAAGGAGAAGTATAAGGACATAAGGATATTCAGGAAACATATGATTGCAAAAGAAGGTGAAATGATCATGGATGATCCAAATGCTTTGCTGATCCCCATGTAATGTAAAAACGCATGGAAGAAGGAGTTTATCATGTTGGGTAAATCCTCTGTGGGAGAAAATGGACAAGAATTACACAGAATGAGATGTTTCAGTTAGGTTTCAATCTGCCCTGTTGGAAGGAATAACAATAGTGGTGTGATACAAATTTGTTATACAATTTCCTCCCCTTCCTGAGATTTGTGGTGATGATGATAGTGGTGGTGGTGGTTGTGGTGATGATGATGAAATAGTGCCTCCCACTCACTCAAAATTCATCTAGATGGAAGAGCAAGAAGGACTTAGAATAGAAAAAACAACAACAACAAAAACTGGGGAATCTGAACCCCAGAGCTGTTTAGTAGTTATTAGGCAAATAGCCCTTACATGGATGATTACCAGATGGTTACACTAGCATTCAGAGATTAAAATCAGAAGGCATATAGAATGCTCAGCACAAATGAGTTAGGTCACCCATGGATGGAGACTTCAAGACTTCAAGACCAGAGACCAAGAAGTTAAATCCAATGAGAAAAAAGACTTGATGATAAAGACATTGGCCTAAGGACTTAACTAAGAGTGGATCTGTCCTTTGTGCTTAAGATCATCCCTGGGGACTAGGAATTTCCCATTAGAGATGAGAGAGTTTATACTGAAGACTCTGAAGGGAACAAGGTAGTTCATCCATAAGGATGAAAAAAAAACAAAAAGTTCATTTTTTTTCACGATGCAAATCCTGGTACTGTGGCTAAGAGTGGCTGCTTTCCTAAAAGATCTATGAAAAACCCTCTGACTTTGGAGCTAAAAAGAGCCTGGAAGATTCCACTTTTCTCATGAGAAAGCATAATGGAGCTATGTTAGCAGTATAGGAAAGGAGGCCAAAGCCAGAAGCTGGAAGCAAAGAGTTCAGTAAACATGTGCCTACCAGGGCCATGTCAGTAATGCCCAGCAAAGACCATTGGGGAACAGGCTGATAGTACAATGACGTCACCAGGAGATTTCAGTGGCCCTGGGGGACCAGATGTAAAATTGCTTCTTCATGAATTAATCTTGGCTACATGTACTCACTATATATGTGCTACTCCCCACATAAACCTTGACCACATATATTTCCTATGTGTGTTCTTTATGAATATTCCCTATATGTTTATGTTCTCCCCACTAAAATATATTTGTGGGAGATGGTTTCTCAGGTTTATACAGGAACTGTTTTATTGCTACTTTTCTTATCATGCTTTGACCCAATTATATCATCTAGCCAACTATTAAAGGTCAGCACATCAGTGGGTGGTTGTGAGCTAGTTATAATGGATGTGAAATCCACAGAGAACCTAAAACTTTGGCAATCCATCTCTAGGGAACCTGCCCCATGGATTGGAGGGTGTTAATAAAGCCAATATTAATTGTTTAGAAATTAATTTATTTTTAATAATTAATTAGAAATTTCTACTTTTTTCATATAAATATTTTATTTTTTCTAATTACATGTAAAGACAATTTTCACATCCATTTTTTGTTTTTTTTTGTTTGTTTTTTTGGAGGACAATTGGGGTTAAATGATTTGCCCAAGGTCACATGGCTAGTAAGTGTTAAGTGTCTGAGGCCGGATTTGAACTCAAGTCCTCTGGACTTCCATTGCTCTATTCACAACACCACCTAGCCACCCCTCACATCCATTTTTAAAAAAAGAGTTTGAGTTCCAAATTTTTCTCCTCCTTCCTTTCTTTCCCCCTCCATAAGATGGCAAGCAATCTGATATGGGTTATACTGGCACAAGATGGCAAGCAATCTGATATGGGTTATACTGGTGCAATCTTGTAAAACATTTCCGCATTAGTCATGTTGTAAAGGAGGAAATAGAACAAAAGAAAAAAACCCACAAAAACAATTTAAAAAGTGAAAATAGTATCCTGCGATCTTCATTCAGACTCCATCAGTTCCATCTCTGGATGTGAATAGCATTTTCCATGATGAATCCTTTGGAATTGTCTTAGATCATTGTATTTCAGGGAAGAGCTAAATTAATCATAGTTGCTCATTGCACAATGTTACTGTTATTGTGTACAATGTTCTCCTGGTTCTGCTCACTTCCCTCAACATCAGTTCATCTAAGTCTTTCTGGGCTTCTCTGAAATCTGAATGGCTTCTACTTTTAATAGTGCTTTACATTTGTAGGGCACTTTTCTCACAAACTTGTGAGGTAGTTGGGCAAATATTATCATATCCATACCACTGAGGAAGAAATTGAAACCTAGAAAAGGGAAGTGACCCAAAGTTCCACAGTCTTACTAAACAGGTTTACCCTTCAAAGAAACTGTGGTTGAACCTTTGTTTTTTTCATGTAAAGTTTGTTTCTGGAAAGTCCCTGGGTCTGAGGCAAATGCCAAGACATACACTCTCTAGGAGGTGAAGTTTAAATCTGAGTGTCTGAAATTCCTTGGAATAAGTTATAGAGCTGAGTTCTGTGTCTGAAGGACAGGCTATGCCTCAAGGTAATGGCATAGCTTAGCCTGGCTTCTCCCAGAAGGACTGAAAATAGCTTATATTCTCAGAAGAGATACTCAGGGTTGGCCTGTGATTTGAGAGTCAGGAAATCAAAGAAATTCAATTTAACAAATACATTAAGCCTACATCATAATGGAAAGAGCTCTGGACTTGAGGTCAGGAGACTTGAATTTGAATCCTGGCTCTTGTTTTGACCTCAAGCAAGGAACTACACTTTTCTGAGTTATAGTTTCCTCTTCTGTAATATCCATAGCATCAACCACACAGGGTTATGGTGAGGAAGGCACTTTGTAAACAATCAAGCACTCTTTAAAAAATGTGAGTTATTATTAGCCTCAGTATGAGTAATAACCATTTATAAAGGCAGAGGATATGCAGATTAAATAAGATAATGATCTCTGTTCTCTAGAACAGTCTGCTAGAGGAATGAGAAATGTGTGTGTAATGGAAGTTAGAATGTGATTAATGGCAAAGGAGGGGGCCAGATAACATGCTTTGAGAGATTCAAAAAAGCTAGGAGGGCATGGAGGAAGGGATCAAAGGTTTCATGGAAGATATAACATTTGAGCTGAGTGATGAAGGAAGGGAAATATTTCAACAGGTTTAACAGGCCTCAGGAATATTGACAGGAAGATGGATAGAGGGAGGGGTGGGAGCCCATTCCAGGCCTGGAGATGATGGGAGAGGGCAGGACCAGAATTGGGCCCCCAGAGGAGGAGAGGGCACTGGGCTCCAGAAGGTGAGAAGGCTCCCTCTAAGACCATGTGGGTGTCTAGGTAAAAACACCTGCTCCCTTCCTCCCTGGAGGAAAGGGAAAGAGAGTTCCTGAGGGTGAAATTTGTCCAGTGATTGTACAAGAGATGATTTGAAGTCTATGTAATCAGTAGGTAGAAGTTTCTCAGGTATCATGCAATGTAAGAGACCTTAGCTATCACCAGTCTCCTCCCCTCACCTGTCAGGAAGGAGCAGTCAGTGGCAGAGTGGGACTAAAACCTAGGGCAGTCAATTCCCCACAGCCAAACAACACAAACTGAGGTTTCAGAGGAAGCTTGCTGGGGACATGGGAATCAGCAAGAGATTCAAGGAAGACCGGAAACAGCCTACTACAATATAAAGACAGTTGGATTTGGGTAAAACTTGGTTTTACTACTGATCCACTGTGTGACCTTGTCTGTTCTCAAACCTCTGTTTCTTAGTTTCCTTATCTGTCAAATGGGAATCATCATCATCATCATCATCGTCATCGTCATACCTGCCCTAAATAACTCTCTGGGGTAGGTCAGAGGAGATTATGGAAATAAAAGCCTTTGGAGAGCATATAAATGGGGAGCATTATTATCTGGGCCCTCCTTTACTCCATGAATGAATGAACTTAGACAATACAGTACACTGATTTGACTATACATCTAAGAACACAGGACTATGTCTCAAGAGACCTAGGTTCTCACCCACTTGTCCTCTGACTCAGGGCAAGTTTGCTAACCTCTCCAGGCCTCAGCTTCCTCATCTGTAAATGGCAATACTTATAACACCTTCCCTTGCCTTAGAGACCATCTAAGTAGCATCCATACCTGGGCAATCTCGAATCATGATCATAATCTTCATAGCTCATATTTGGTTGAAAAAGGATTTTCTTCATAACCCTGTAAAGTAGGTAAGCTTAGAGTATTTGAGGTAGAAGATGAAACAGGACCTAGGGTGATTACCTCCGCCCCTGGGATTTCCTACTTACTACTTTGCTCTGGACCTGCCTGATCCCTTTCTCTGGCCCCAAACTGACACTATCCCTTCCCCCCTCAGCCAGGATCCGGTGGTCATTGGGCCCCTCTCCCCTAGCAGCCATGGAGAGGGAGGGACTTCCCTTTCCATTCACCCTCAGCCCTGGCATGGGATCTGCTGGAGGATCATTAGTTAGCAAAAAGGGCACACTCTGGCCACAGCTCTCTTCTCTTTCCGAAAGCTTCCACAGCAAACTCAGCCCTAGTCTCTTCCAAGACCCGTTTGCTTCAGCCCTATATTCCCACCTGCCCTCTATTGTGATACAGAGGGAGGGCGGCTAGATTTAGAATGAAAGCACCTGAATTTAAATTCTGACTCTGCCATTTAATATGTGACCTTGGGAAGTCGCTGCACTTTCCTGGGCTTCAGTTTCAACTGTAAAATGAAAAAATTGGATTAAATGATCTTTGAGGTTTGTTCTAGCTCTAGACCTATGATCTGTGACTCAGTGGATCTAAGGTGCCTTCTAGCCTTAAGCCAAAGGATCCCTACCTTTGGAGCCTCTTCTCTCATTATTAATGCTGAATTATGACCTCTACACACCAGTCGATCTGGACTCTTCTCAGTTAGCATTTCAGTTTAGCATTTGTCTCTTTTCTCTCTCCTCTCCCTCCTGAAGCCACCATTTCCAAGGATTGCCTCTCCACACCCCTTTGTATCTCTCTTATCAGTGGAGTTTCCTCACTGGAAGTTTCCTATGCCAATAAAACAATAAGTCTGGTCCAAAAAAATATGTTATAATATGATAAACATAAAGGAGAGGTCCAAAAGAATTGTAGGAGAGATTCAGGAAAGCTTCAGAGTGAGGTTGATGCCTGTGCAGGGCCTTGAAGGATAAACAGGATTTTAAGAGACCCAGACGTGGAGGGAAGGCCGTGGTAGGTATGGCACTAGGTGTCGCTATGAAGCTGGAGAGTCAGGCAACTGGGTCACAAAACAACAGGAACAGGTTAGGCTTGAAGTCCGATGGGGCTGACTGATTGCCCCAGGTTCATAATTATTCTGCCTTTGGGAAGATAATTATGAAACATATGAGTGGCTCGTTATTATCTCCCCAATTAAAAGGAGAAAACTCTCTAATGATAGGCCTGCAAGCTAGGAGGCCAGCCCTGTGCTAGGAAAGGTCACTTCTGGGTCACAAATGGACACAAGGAAAGGCACATATTAGATGAGTAAATCAGAGGTATGTATGAGAAATTACAAGAGATCAATTGAATAGAATCACTAACAGAATATACATATATTTGTCTTATTTGATCCCCACAACAATCCTGGGAATAAATGCTATTATTATCCCCATTTTATGGTTATGGAAATTGAGACAGAGAAAAATATTAAATTAGTTGCTCAGGGTAACAGTAATACCAACAGCAATAACAGCTAATATTTGTATAGAGCTTATAATGTGCCAGAGGCACTTTGCTAAGCATTTTACAGTTATTACCTCATCTGATCCTCACAAACAACCCTGGGAGCTAGATACTATTATTATGCCCATCTTACAGATGTGGAAACCGAGAAAAATGCACTCCAGGAAAGCATTCCGGAAGACAGTTTGGGATTATTTGAGAAAAGTGTTCACACCCTCTGACCCAGAGAGCTTGCTGCTTTGGCAGATGCCCCAAGGAGAGCATAGATAGAAAGAAAGGTCCTATATAAACTGAAATATTCATATCAGTACTTTTTCTTGGTTTCAGCTCTCTATTAATTTACGGTTTTGTTCTGTCCTTTCCAGACCAAAGATAATCTCTACAACAGAGAAAACAGGAGAAAATTAAGTAATTAGAAATAGATACAGGACTGTAGCTCAGTGAATAAGGATGGAGTTGGGGGTGGAGGGTATATATAATAGACTTGGGAGTCACTTGCACAGATCTGACAACTGAAACCTTGGGAGAGCATGAGATTAGCAAGGGGGAGAGTATAAAAAAAAAAAGAACAGGCTCTGGGGGATCAACCCCACACTTCAAGGACAGGACAATGATGAAAAGAATGAAGAGAATTTCACTCATTCCAGTGTTTGTGTTTCCGTCATTTTTCCCTCCTCTTTTCATAGCCCTCTAATCACTAGTCTCCAAGAAGGGGGTGTTTAGGAAGTTTCCTGACTGGCAGGAGAAGCAGAAATGCCCAAGTAGAAGGTTATGAGCAAAAATAAAACCATTTCTGAGGACAGACTCCTTAGTCACTGGCTTCTATAACCTAGGTAGGATCAGCTTTATGTCCATTCAATGTAAGCCCTCCCCACATGTCCCAGTTAGCCCGACAAACTTCCTCTTCCTCCATCCAGAGATTTTGCATACTTTCAAGCTCAACACTGTTCCAGCCTCTGCCAAGAAACCTTTCCTGCTCACCATAGCCCCAGGGGATCTCTGAATTCAGCCTGGTATGTGTTGCCTGGGACGGAGAATTATCTTTCATCTTACTCCCTAACTGTGCATTTTTTGCAAACAGGGAATAGAATATTCCCATCTCTTATATACTCTACAGAGTTTTAACACAGTTTGGGGGCACACAGGAGGTATATTCGATGTGTATGAGCATAAATACAGTTATCCCTTCTACATTGCAGGATTTTTTGGCTTTCCCTTTGTGCTGGAGAAGAAGTCTGAATTTTTTCCTTTTTCTTTTATGGGGTATTTACAGTGCCTTACTGTAAAATTTGGATCAAGTATTTGGTCATGGACTCTGTGTTGTCTGCTGGCCTTTGCATGGAAAACTCCCCCAAAATTCTTACTTAATTTCTTATGCTGACCTGCAATATATCAAAACCTCAATAGGGAAAGTAGTGATGTGGAAGGAATAACTGTATACATATTACATATACCTATATATTTGTTTAATAGAATTATCAATAGGCAAATAATTCCAAAATGTACTGCATTTAGCTAGTTTGTATGTGATGACTTCCATACTAATCCCATCTCTTCCTCTGCACCTGGAAGAGAAGATGGTTGAAGACATTTAAAGGGGAAAAGGAATTGGGGGAAAGGAGCAGAGAATCAAGGGGGAGTGATAGAGAGGGCCTCAATCTTTTCAGCAATGTAGGAAGGAGTTGAGTCATCTGCTGAGAGTGAGGGGAAAAGGAAATGGATTTAGGAGGTTGGAGAGGAAAAGGAAACCGATGTTCTAAGGAATATGCTTTGCAAACTGACAAGTGCTGTGACAATGTGAACCCATTGTGGGCCCAAAGATGACAAAAGGCCAGATTCCTAGCTAGTGTGGTGTAGGAGAAAGAATACTGGATTTGGAGCAAAAAGACTTGGTTTACAATTCTAATTTTACCATTTATTAGTAGCACTTAATTTCTTTGGGTCTCAGATTCCTCACCTGTAAAATGAATGGATTGTATTCAATTGAAAAAATTGACAAAAAAAAAGCAAAATAAATTCTGGAGGGGCTGTGGGAAAACAGGTACATTAATATACACTGCTGGTGGAACTACAAAATGGCCTAACCATTCTGGGAAGCAATTTGAGACAATGTCCCAAAAAACTATTGAACTGTGTATATGTATCCTTTGGTCCACTGATACTGCTACTAGGTCAATACTAAAGAGATCAAAGAAAGAGGAAAATGATCCATATGTACAAAATATTTACAACAGCTCTTTTTTTTTGTGGTGGCAAAGAACTAGAAACTGCCCATCAATTGGGAAGTAGGTGAACAAGTTATGGCATGTGAATATAATGGGATATTATTGTGCTGTGAGAAATGATGAAGGGGGTGGTTTCAGAAAAACCTAGTTAAACTTGTATGAACTGATGCAAAGTGAAGTGAACAGAACCAGGAGAACAATTTATGCAATAACAACATAGTAAAAAAAAAAAACCTCATAATTTTGAAAGACTTAAGAACTCTGATAAACATAATGACCAATAACAATTCCAGAGGATTCATAATGAAACATGACACCCATCTCCTGATAGAGAACTAACTGATGGACTCAGAGTGCAGACTGAGATTTTTTTTAGACATTGCCAATGTAGGGATTTGTTTTGCTCGATTATACATGTTTATAGCAAGAGTTTTGTTGTTCTTGCCTTCTCAATGTGTGAGAGGAAGGGGGAGAGGGAAAGAAGGGAGAGAAGTTGGATCTTGGTAAAAATAAATTTAATTAAAAACAATGAATGGTTTGGCCAATTAAGTGGTGGGCCTAAAGGATACAAGGATACACACACACACAGAGTAGGGGATGACAACTCACCTAAATACTTTTCTAAGTCTATAATAATCACCAAGGAGTCTTTGGGGTCTCTTTGGCAATGGTACTTTAGAATCAGAGAACTTTGGAAAAAAAAAAACCCTGATATAAGAAAAGTCAGTCTCATCTTATTCTTTTTGTTCCAGACCAAACTAGAATATTTGATGTCCTCTGTATGTGCCCTGAGCTTTCCTGCTCAAACTGTTGTGTTCCTTTGAAAAGGAATGTTTTCCACCTGGCTATTCCTGAGTCTAGCTACAAAGTGGAATTGAAACTGCATGGTTAATGTCGATGCTTATCTAAATTCAAACAGAGCTAAGGATGTTTTATTCTGTCATATTTGGTATAATCATTTCCCTGTTTTTTTATAGTAAGTTTCTATAATCAGAGCAAGCGGTCAGTAAAAGATATGCGTGTAATGTAAGCATGTGAGATCTTGCTGTTTTCAATCTGAATGTGTAGTCATTCCATATCTCAAATAACTAGGCAAATTAGTACTTGGGCTTGTCACCAGCCTTCCTGTATAGTCATGTGAAAAATTAAATCCCTGGAATAGGACATTCTTTCTGAATGATATGGGAATAATTAGACAAAGGGAAAAGAAGTTTGTGAAACAAAGTTACAAATACAATGTTAATCATTATCCTATAGACTAAAGCCAGGAAACATCTGAGCTACTATAATAAAATATGTTTAAGATCTGAGCTATTAAGCCTAAAATTATGTTGCTTTCTATATTTTAAACAACTTAGTAAATAAGTATAAGGTCTAGTCATCTGCCTGTTAATTAATTACTTAAAGTGTCCTCCCAAGTCTTTTATTGTAATTGGAATAAAGTTAACCTCTTATAGGCAAATTCATTTGTATGACTATTGAACCCAGAGATGCCAAAAACTTGCAGTTTCATGGTGTGTTGTGGTGACACTGTCTCAAAGAACTCAGAGTCAGATCACTTCTAATCTAAGTTCAGGTATTTACTGAGGATTGATGCCCCTCAGAAGCAAACCAGCAACTTAGTAAACAACACAGGCAAATTTATAGTGTAATGATGCTGATTATACAATAGAAATTATGAATATTAAAAAGGCAAGAGGGGTTTGTTAAGGGATTAGGTAATGGGGGAGGGGCCCCTTCTATGGTTTGGCGGCCAAACATCCTGGTCATGTTGCTTTCTGATTGGCTAGCTGTGGTGGTCCTGTCTGGTCAAGATGGATAGTAAAGTATTGTGGACCTGTCTTTGTTTAAATGGATGATGTGATTGTGGTTGAATATGAGAGCAAACCTATTCAATTATGTTTATTGGAACTGAGGGCAGTGGCTAGCTAGGGGCAGAGGCTATATTGAGTCTGGGGGCCTCTGGTATGGTTAAAGTCAGATTGTATTGCTGAATCAGAACATGCCTGATGTTCAGTGAGGTCCATAAGGAATTTAGAATGTCACAAGGCCATGCAACATCTTCTCCTGACACCTCTTGCCCTGCTTTCCAGATATGTTTCCAAAGAGGAGCACTTCTACTGGAGCCAATCAAGGGATCCATGCTGAGAGAATTCTTTCTATTCTATGGGGTATTAGCAAACCTCCTTTTGTTAACTGTTGAATGCCCCAATGGATGAGTCATATTTCATTCCAATTTTTGTTGTTTGTTGTACAATCACTTTCAGTCCTGTCCAACTCTTTTTGACCCCATTTTGGGTTTTCTTGGCAAAGATCCTAGAGTGGTTTGCCATTTCCTTCTCCAATTCATTTTACCAATGAGGAAATGGAGGCAAACAGGGTCAAGTGACTTGCCCAGGGTCACACACTGAATAAGTGTCTGAGACCAAATTTGAACTCAGGGAGAGGAGGCTTCCTGACTCCAGGTCCCACACTCTGTGCACTATGGCACCACCTAGCAGCTTCCATTCACTTTAATATTGGACTTAAACTACTAGGAGAAGGGCTGTCATGTAGAAACGATCTTCACAGCCACAGAAAGCAGAATTGGGAACACTGGGCAGAGGGTACAAAGATAGAGACTTAATGAAAGGAGAAAATTCCTAACAATTAGAGCTATCCAAATGTGTAAAGGCACTGCCTTGGGCCTCACTAAGAAGGCTTCAAGTAAGGGATGGGGGACTGTTTTGTTGTCCAGGATATGGTAGAAGGGACTCATCCCAGTCCAGGTTGGACTCTAGGGTCCCTTCTAACAGTGAAATCCTGTGATTCTATTCTAACCTCTCCTTGTTCAAGTCCTGACCTTGACTTCCTTTACTATGTGCCAGATATTATGCCAAGTGTTGAGGATACAAAGAAAAGCAAACAGTCCCTGTTTGCTGACCTCATTCTCAGGCTCTTAGGTAATAGGGGAAGGAAAATATAAGGACCCCAACCTGGCCTAGGGGTAGCCCTTTCCTTTTACCCCACCACTCTTCTACTTTCCATGTATATAGTAGACACACACACATCCTATCTATAATTTTCTCAAACTTGTTGTTCTTTGAATCAGAATATAAACTTTTGAAGCTCCGAGAGACCTTAGAAGTAATTTTGTCCAAACCCCTCATTTTATAGACTCAGACTTGGTATTGAGGTAGATTGGTGTATTTAAGAACTCAGTCTAGCCTTTCTACTAGATTCTTTAAAAAAAAGTTTAGTTACTTTTCACTTTTACATCATTTTTTTCATCTTAAATTTACATTTTTATATGTTTATATGTTCTTCCCCCTTCCCTATGTATCAGGTTTCTACTAGTAACAAAGAATAAAAGAGAAAAAAGTAGTCCAGTAAAAACTAACCAAGTCTTAACATTTACTCTGTGTCAGACATAAACTTTACACTTATTCTCTCATTTGATCCTCACAGAAGTACTGGGAGGTGCGTGCTATTATCCCCATTCTACAGATGAAGAAACTGAGGCAAACAGAGGTAAAGTGTCTTGACCGGGTTCATACAGCTGCTAAGTGTCTGAGCTCGGATTTGAACTCTGGTCTTTCTGACTCAAATCCGAAAACTCTATCCACTGTGCCACTTGCTGCCCCCAAATATGAAATATGAAATGTTACGTTCCCATTGTCCTCCATCTCTCCAGACAAGGGAGGGAGGTGTGTGTCTTTTCATAAAATCAAATTCCTGTGCAAATTCAAGTTGCTGCAGTTATTGTTATATAATAGTAGCTGTTAGATAAATGGGGAAATTGAGACTCAGATTTTTATTTTATTGCCAGAGAGAGGAGCTGAAGCTCACAGATGACAAGTAACTCGTCTAAGGCAGAAGAATGAATCACAGGTCGGGTCTCCAGCCTCACAGTTCTGCGTTCTCTCTAGAGCCTGGACTCCTAGAATGGGGGGGGTCGATGGCCCATTTTACAGATGGGGAAACTGAAGCCTGCTGCTGCTCCTCTGTTGGCCCTGTCCCCAGGCCTCCCCGCTCCGGGGCGCGCCACTGCACGGCGCTGCACGGTTCAGGGCTGCTCTAAAGGGCTGTCCCAGGGTGCCCCGGCACGCATTCCCACTTCGGGCTCCGGGCGCCAGACAGGTGGAACCATAGCAGCTGGTCCCCGCGGGGGGTGAATTTCTCCCCGGTCTCGGCGGGGCGGGGGCGCGCGGGGGCCGGGCAGGGGGCGGGGCCTGGCAGGCGGAAGTGGCCCCGGGCGGGGGCAGCGGCGGTCGGCAGGGACCGGCCGCAGTGATGGGAGCCCGGGGCAGAAGCGGCTGCGGCGGTGGCGGCTGCAGCGGCAGCGGCTGCGGCGGCCGGGGCACGGGCGGCTGGAGCCTGGACACGCTGGCCGGATAGAGCGGGGCCGAGCGCGGCGGAGCCATGGCCCGGGCCGGGGTCGCGGCAGGGCCATTGGCGTGTCTGCTTCTCTTCAGCTTCACCCCCTCGGCCGCCGCCACCACCGCGGTCCCCGCCGGCAATGCGAGCGGCGGCGGCCCCGGTGAGTGAGGGACCGGGCCCGGGGCCGGCCGGCGGAGCCCGGGCGCCGCGGGGAGGGGCGGCCCGGCAGGGGGCCGAGGCGGGGCTGGAGGAGCGGCGCCCGCACGCCCCCCTCATTGTGACCACCCCCTAACCTTGCGTGTGCTACCGGGGCCCGGGCACCTGCCCCTTCCGCGCGGCGGGCGGGGGGCATCCTGATGGCCGAGGGGCCGGGGAGGTTTGGACTTGCCAAGGCTGCTGCTTCTCCCACCGACCCACTGTGTGACCTTGGGCAAGTCACTTCCCCTCCCTGGCCTCAGTTTCCTCTTCTGTAAAGTAAGGGAGGCGGGTTAGGCTGGACTGGGACTCCGGGCACCTTAAGCCGCTTGTTCCTTTGGAAAGTTCTTCCTCCGGGGACTCATCAGAATTTATTGTAAGGAGGGCAGGTTCCTAATTGTAATTGGAAAAGGAGTATGGGGGGAGGGAGCGTTCTTTAAACCCCCATGCTTACAGGGCAGAGATCCTACTTCGAAGCTGGTCTCCAAGGGAGGTTCCGGCCAGGGATCTGGCAGGTTCAGAGGACCCGAAAAGTTCCCAGAATAGGTCCTAGAGACCTGAGTCGACAAACACAAGCATTTATTAAGCACCTATTGTGTGCCAGCCACTGTGCTAAACACTAGACCCGAGGGACCTCTGGAGCAGGTCCAGATAAGTGTCAAATCTCTCCCAGAGGCTGTTGTAAGTAGTGTGTAGGGATTGCCATCTAGCACTCTCCTTGGACTGTGGTGAGTCTGGTTTTAGGCTACTCCATCCTCCCTTAAAATGAACTCTTCTCAAGGTGGCCTTTCTGAGTGATGCAAGCTTTGGACTTTAAGGTAAGCTTCCTTGGTGTCCCTTGACTTGGTGTAGTTTTAAAGTCAAGAGGAGTGAAGACACTCTTTGTTTCAGATAGAGACAATAGGCTGAGCTTAGGAGTGTCTTGCAAGTAGTAGGTGCCTAATAAATGTTTAATTTACTTGGGTGATGATTTCTTGATTGAACTGCTGGAGGGCTGGATTCTGGAACTAAAGTGCTGGGCTGACTTCCTTCTTTGGGCCTGGATGGGGAGGTACAAACTATCTTGAGTTGGGGTGGGGCTGTGACCTTTGAGACTTTTCTCTTTCCCATCTAAGAGCCCTACTATAGGGTACTTAAGGGGACTGGGGGTGGGACTGGTCTGTAAACTTCAGAAGTGACTTGAAAAAATGGTCTCTTTTCCTTTTTTAACCCCCTAGAATTATGTGGGGCCCTCAGGTCCCAGGGAGACTTTTGGGAGACTTCTTTCCTTCCCTTTAGCTGTTTCATCTTTTTCTTGTGAGGTATTGCTTCAAGGGATGGGGGAAACCACATGACAGAATTAAGTGGCGACTTTTTTTGGGGGGGAATCTTATTTTAGCTTTTAAATTGGACAGAAAAGTAAAAATGACTTAGTGGGAGGTCTGTTGGCTTGACAATTCAGTGATTTATTAAGCACCTGCTCTGTATTTAAGAGTCACAATCACTGAGACTTTAAAGGCAGAAATGAAAAACTGTTCCTGTGACTGGTACAACTTATACAGAGATTAGTAAACACAAAATTGAGGAAGAAGAGAGGACTGACAGCTAGGGAGATTAGGCAAGGCTTTACCTATTCTGAGCTTTAAAGAAAGCTAAGGATTTTAAGAGACTGAGCTGAGGAGGTAGGAAGTGTGTTCTAGGCATGAACAAATGAAGCAAGCACTTAATTCTTACTCAGCACTGTGATAAATACTGGGAATGCAAACAGAATAGCAAGACAGTCCCAGCTCTCAAGGACTTATATTCTAATGGGAAAACAACACACATGGAAGGTTTTGACTGCAAATCAGATGGAAAGGTCCCATGGTACTAGGGTGCAGTGGCAAAACATAACTGTTAGTACCTCTTCCTTAATTTTATTTCTACAGATAAATCACACCTATTTCTGATACTAAGCCATTTGATGGTGCCAAGGGCTCTTAACGACAAGAACTTTCTTTTCTGGGTCCTGAGTAGCTATGACTGTAACACTTGCAGAAGCAGCTGCCAGGCTGCATCTCTGCATGGACTACCTCCCAGGATAATGGCTGAGGACATTGGGAAGCACTGTTATTCCCAAGGCTCTCTCTCAGACCTCGGGTCCTGGGCTGTCTCCCCCAAAGTTGGAAGTTTCACCTTCCTAACATGCTGCTGCCTACTGTCTTCCCCCTGGGTGCCTTGCTGCTTAATCAAAGCTGGCTTGCCTTTGTTGTGTGTGGTAGTTGGGATGGCTTGTTCCTTATCCACATTTCCCCAAAGGATGGTTATGGGGGCTGGACTAGAAGCAGGATGGGTGGTCTGGGGTAGGGAAGGGGGTGCTGCCACTTCCAGGGCTCTTGTGCTTCTGCCTTTTGGTGGCAGTTGGTCAGCATCTGTTGCTTGTAGAGATGAGGAAGTTCAGCCCCCTCTCTACCATCACTTATCCTCTCAATAATAAGAATGGAGTCTGGGGGCTTGCTGTTGGGGAGCACTGCTGTTCCCAAGGTTTTTGGATGCAGACTGTTCCCATCAGGGTCTGAGAAGAGATGATGGTCAAGGTGGTGGTTTGGCTTACCTTGCATATGCTGCCTTCTGTCTCTCTATCAAGGTGCCTGTGTGAAGGTAGGAGATGGAATACTGAGTTTAGATAACTTGTAGAACAGTTGATGGGAATCCAGAGTTTGTGAAAGGGAATAATGTGAAATAGGCATAGAAAGGTATAGGCTGGAGTCAGATCGTAGAGAGCTTTAAATCATAGGCTTGTGTTTTATCTTAGCAGAAATAGGAAGCCTCTCAAGTTTGTTGGCTCTAGAATTAGTTTGACAGCGGTGTGTTTGGCCAGGGTAGGGTTGGGGGGGACCCCTGAAAGCATGTAGAGCAATGAGGAGGCTGTCGATGGCTGCATAGAGCTTGGCCCAGAAGTGCAGGGGTAAAAGAAGGGAGTTCGGGGGGTGGGGGGAGGAGCTATGTCTTGACACCCCTATCAGAGGTGGGTCAGCGCTTTGGAATAGTTTATTTTCAACTGTCCCCTTGGCTGCTCTGAAATATTTCTTCCTGGCTCCTGCTCCTTGCAGGAGTCATGCCTTCTAGGTTTGCACTGTTTGGAGTGAAGGTCTGTTTTTCTTCTCTGAGTATTGAATTCCTGATTTAATTGCTGCAGCACCAGTTTCCCCACTTCTCCCTTCTACCCTCCCACCTCAGGACTTAAAGGCCTAGGTAGTGGGGTTATTGCTACCCTGTTCTTGAGGGGAGGCCTCTGTCCCAGAGTGACCCCTCCAGCTGGCCTATTGTTTATCCTTTGTCTCACCTTCTCTCTCCCATCCCCTCCTACCTCCCAACAGTGGGCCTCTGGGCCTCTGCTCACCTCCAATCATATTCCAGACCTGCTCTTGAAGCAAGGCCAGCCCAGTCTCAGGAGAACCACAGGCCCCCATGGATTCTACCTGTGCCTGTGAGTTGGGCTGTAAGCACAGAGAGATTATTATTTTCCTTGGCCTTAGTTCTTTCTATCCAACTATGGCCTAATACTTAGGCTGGGGACAGGAACAGGCCAGATACTTACCTGAGATTGATGTTTTCAATGGAAGCTGGGAGGATTTCCAGACCAGAACTTCTGGCCCCTCTGCTCAGCCCCATGAAGGAATACTTGAGGAGGCAGGTGGGGTAGGGCAGGGTTTTCCCTGGCCTGCTTATCTTTCCCTGGTGTTTGTGAGTGTTGGCCTAATGTTACTCAGTGGCCCATGCATCCATGAACCAAAACTGTGGGCTTCTTACACTCAAGTCTGGATAGAGTACAAGAAGGAGAAATTAGAAGAGTGGTGGGGTTATGTATTTGATGTGGCAGTACCTGGGCCCAGATCTTACTCCCTGCTAGGAAGGAGATTTTTGAAGGAGTCATTGAACTTGTCTCCATTTCTGGGTCATCTTTTACTTGCTAGACTGCAAGCTCCCCTTTCTGCAGACGGTGTCTTCTGTATAGTAAACTCTGAAGTGTTCTTGAATTTGTTGTGAAAAGGGGAGTCTGAGTCACCACCCTCTTGTCGGACTGGGATTTCTAGAGGATGTTTGGAAGAGTGAGCTCCTTGGCATGAAACAGTGCTATAGAAGTGGATGAGCTTACAAATATTTTCATATTCACAATCACCCACACTCCCAGACTCTCGTTGCCACTGGGTGCCCAACTTGTCATCTTTCTGCCTTTCCTTAATCCACCATATCCTGCTCCTCAGACTACTGATGTTTTGCCCTTGTAGCTTTCTTAGTGTGGAGGACAGGTCAGCCAAGTTTTAATTGCAGTTAATTGAAGCTGTCAAGTTATGGGATTATAACCCTGAGCCGGGTCACTGAGCCCTTTTAGTTAAAGCCCCAGGCTGGCTGGTCAAACACCTTTTCTTCTGGGGTCCCAAGGGAGTATCGACTGGATGTGATTAGATTATCTGTCCAAAGCCCTTAACACTGTCTAATATCCTGGAAGGTATTCTCCAAAGGAAAGCCTACCAAACTGACTCTCTTGGGGATATATATATATATACATACATACACACATACATACATACATACATACATATATATATATAATGAGATGGGAGTGTTAAATCTCTGCCCCCTTCAGGGAAAAGGGAGGTTTAAGAAGTAGAAGCTACTGCTATAGATGTCTGGTCTCTTCAGGCAGCTTTAGAGAAAATCAAGCCTTATCTGTTTTCTCAGCCAGTGTCCTCAAGGGACTCTTTCTCTCTGCCAGCTGCTTTTCCAGGGATGCAGTTTCTGGGACAGCTCCTATGTCTATTGCTTTAACTTCTTAAGACAATATGACTCTGTTGAAGCGTGGCCATGTTTTTTAGGGGCTACAGTAAACCTTGATAAGACAATGTTACCACTTTGTGTTTACCTACCATTTACTGTGACTTCTGGTATTGTAGAAGGGGCCATTCACCAAGAGAAGCTATGCTGGGTTCCCAGGTTTAGTCTGGAGTTGCTGCTCTCAGCCTTGGAGAACCCTGTCACTCTTTCCCTCTGACCCCTTTGAAGGTACAGCTATAAAGGCAGGCCTGTCCTGATGTCCTTAATTTTTTTCTTCAAACCCTCCCCCTAATACTGGGAGGAAGACTTGAAGTGTGATGGAAAAGGTTAGTTATTTCAGATCAGCCTGGATTATTCAACAATGCATTTTTATCTCGGTTAGTCAGCCCAATACCTAACAGCAAGATTTTACATTACTGTAGAGTTGGGTTATAACATATTAATAACCTCATTGGATTGAAGTACAGGCATATCCATTATCACATTACCCTGACCAACTCATTTCACAATAAACATTTATTTTAGTGCCCTCCGTGTGTGAGAAACATTGCTGGGTATTAGACATAGATGTGTCACAGAACAAATGTTTTGGAGCGGGGAGAGATCACTTTCAAATATTGGAAATAGGGGAAGGGGTAGGAAAGCCTTCCTGGACAAGGGGGAGCCTGAGTTGTGCCTTGAAGGAAAGGATATGGATTGGAGATAAGAGGAAATCTATTCCAAGCATGAAGAATGATATGAACAAAGACAAAGGGATAGAGACCAGTCCATTTTGGCTGGAACGTAGTCTACTGAAAGAGATATACTAGTATGAGAGATGGCTTAAAAAGTATGTTGGAGCCAGATTATGGATGACCTTCAATTCCAGGATTAGGAGTTTATTTGTTTAGTTTTTATTGTTGTTCAGTCATTTCAGATGCTTCATAACCTCATTTTGAGGTTTTCTTAGCAAAAATACTGGAGTGGTTTGCCATTTCCTTCTTCAGCTCATTTTACAGATGAGGAAACTGAGGCAAATAGGGTTAAATGACTTGCCCAGAGTAACATAGCCAGTAAGTGTTTGAGGCCAGATTTGAATTTAGGAAGATAGTCTTCCTGACTCCAGGCCCTACACCAGGGGTGGGAAAGCCTGTGGCCTCAAGGCCATATGTGGCCCTTAAACTTCTCAAGTGCTGTTCTTTGACTAGATCCAAACTTCACAGAACAAATACCCTTAATAAAAGGGCTTGTTCTATAAAATTTGGACCTAGAAGGCCACATGTGGCCTCACTGGTTTCCCATCCCTGCCCTGCCCCACACTCTACTACATCTACTGTGCCACCTAGCTGCCCCTCTTTGGCTTTAGGGAATCATTTAGGATTTTTTTTATAACAGTGACCCAATCAGAGACTATTGTATAAAAGCTGTTCTCATCCCCATAAAACTCTGTGATCTGAATCTTTGCTCTATTTGTTTCTTTTTTCTTTATTTTTTTTTTTGGTGGGGTGCAGGGAGGGGCATTATGGGTGGCTGGAACCGAAGCTCAATGGGAGAATTCCCTGCCTCTTGGGAGATTGTTGTAGCCTCCCTTCAAGAAAACACAGCCTACTTCAGACCCTCGTGTCTTCTCTGTATCTACTTTTAATCTGCACTATTCACTGCTTCCCTAACACATTTTCTGTACTTTTCCACCTTGTGGCCTTTGTTCTCACTGCCCCTTCCACCTTTACTGTATTCTGTCCTCATTCTGTTTATTGACAGACTGCCCAGCCTCTAAGGCTAAATTCAAAGCTACACCCTCCATGAAGCCTTCCCTGATTCCTTCCCTCCTCCCTTCATCAGAAATGAGCTCTCCTCTAAAGAACAGGAGCATTCTGTTATCTCTCCTATGTAATTTTCACACTGTTTATATTATGGGTTGCTATAACATGATCTCCAAAGAATTGAAGCTGGGGATCACCCAGAGGGTAATGGAGAAGCATGAGATGGATGTGAACAGACTATAACCTATTTCAAATGAAGAATTATGTCAAAGACCATGTAAAGGATGTTGTTAGAGACTTGTATGACTGGGAAAAAGAGATAAGTTGACTGTTGGCTAGAGTGGGGGATCATGATAGGCAGCCTCTGGACTCTGTTGGCATAGATGCAGTGCCAGGAGAATGAGAGGAAATCCCCAAGAAGAGGCCCTCGCTGTGGCAAGGACATGAACCAGTGTGCCTCAGGTTAGGTTGTAGATGAGTTATAATTGGGTGGACAGGGTTAGTGAGCTCATCACAGATTTATTGGAGCATATATACGTAATCTTCATCTGTGTATCTATTGTTTCCTCCCCTAAATGGTGAGCTCTTTGAGGGCAGGGACCTTTCTAATTCACCTTTGTCTTCACCTTGGAGCCTCCACAGATCCATACACATAGCAGTTGTCAGGAAATAGTTCTTGAATTCAAACTCTCATAATAATGTCCTGAGGTGTGGAGAAGGAAATGGGGTTGAAGAGGACAGGACTGACTTTGACTAGAAAGCTGAGGAGAGCTGAGGCAGGAGGAAAGCTGAGACTTTACCCAGGTTGGATCTGATTCCTTTGTTCTGGGAACATATGACCAATACAATGTTGGAGAAAATGATTAGCAATGAATAGTCATTGTAGGGGCCTGGCCTAGATTGAGAAGTTGACAAGATACCCTGCTGCTAGTCCAGGCTCTGAGGAATGGGGTACCTTCAATCTCAGGGAGAGGAAGACAGGCTCAGTCTGAGTTACTTAGAAGATTATTTAGTGGACTGTATCCCCAATGTTTCTATCTCTAACATGGAGATGAGCAAACTGAGGCCCAAAGAAGGGAATAGACCTACTAAAGGTCACATAGGGACTAAGACAGAACTTGGGATTTGGACCTACATCACCCAAATCCTATTTCAACTGTCTGAAATACCACTCTACCTCCTGAACTCAGAGGAACAGTTCCTTCATGGAAGAGTGAATCCACCATAAGGATTCAAAGAAGAGTAGATTTCTCTGTCCTTGTCTAAAGGCCCCACTGGGTGTACATGTGTATCACAGTATTTGGAGGATTGGTATATATTTGAGCCTGATGTGTTCTCTGGGAATGAGGCCTTGGCTTAGTCTAATCCCTTTGGAGCTGAGTTGGCCCTGGGCCTCACAAGGGCTATGTGAGCTGTTCAGGCTGAGTCAGCTACCCAGGGGACTCAGGCATCCTGACACCTAGTTCTCACTATGCTGGGGGTCACTGCTGTGCTTGAATTTCTAAGCATATCCCTTAGTACTCCTTTCTGGCTCCTAGGGCATGTCAGTGGGTCCTATATCCTCCCTTGATTCAATAAAACAAATAAAAGAGGCTGAGCCTTCAGCTCATGGGCTGAAGTCCCCAGGGGGAGGCTGGTGTGAGTCACTCATAACTTTAGCAGATCAGGACTTCCACCTGTGATCATAGAACTGGAAGAGCCTTCACAGGTCATCTAGGCCCCTCTCTACCTGAAGCAAACTGAGGCCCAAAGAAGGGAATGGACCTACTGAAGGTCACATAGGGACTAGGACAGAACTTGGGATTTGGACCTACATCACCCAAATCCTATTTCAACTGTCTGAAATACCACACTACCTCCTGAACTCAGAGGAACAGTTCCTTCATGGAAGAGTGAATCCACCTGAAGAAGAAAGCCCATCCTCTTCAGAATCCACAAGTTCTTGAATAATTTCCTTGAAAATTGACAGTGGGAAGGAAATATTCTGTAGCAAGGTTTTGGTTTTGTGAAGTTCTTCCTAATATTGATGCTATATCTGCTTCCATAGAACATCCAGCCATTGGTTCAAGATTTGCCCTGTGGGGCCAAGCAGAATAAAGGAACGAACACCTCATGGGATCCCTTTACTTGTTTTTAGACAAAACTAATGACCCCACAAGCATCAAGAAATAATAAGAGAGCCAAAAGATATTTTAAGATGGTCATTATGTGCCTAGGTCTCCTCTTCTCCAGACTCATTATCCCCAGTTCAGAGGCTCAAAGCTAAGGAGATACCTCCTGGTTCTTGGGATCAGAAGACCTAAACTTAGGTCTGTCACTGTCTGTTGTGTGACTCTAGGCAAGTCCCTTCGCTTTGTATTTTTCTCTCTAGTTATAAGATACGAATGATTTTCTGCTTTTCTCAAATATGCTTTGGTCTAGCATCATCTTTGAGACAACTGTCAGCTCCCTTTGCCCTAAGGTCACTCACTGGATTGGGAGTCTCTCCCATGAGAAATTTACCCCTTACTTCCTCTTCCCACTTGTTATCGCCTTTCAGTCTTGGTCCCAGCCCTCTATTTACCTCCTGCCAGGCCATCCTGAAAGCATTCACTCAAGGAAATCATTTTCTTTCTAACCTTAGTTGGGTCACAGTAACATTTTTTCCAGGATCCAGTCACTTCAGCCATCTCCCTGACACCCTCTGCTATGACATCAGGACTAGGGAAACTGGAGTAGAAATGGATCAGAGGCCTTCAAAACTGTCCACCATCCCCTTCTCCTCAGGGGTTTTCTGCTAAAGGAATTTGGAAGTCTCAAGTCTCTAAATCTTCAATCCTGGGCACCCCTAATCTTGGTATTGGAGTCTCTAGCTGGAGAGAAACCTATTTGAGCTAAGCCGATGAAAAGCATGATCTTTCTTTGCTTTGTGCCAGTCTGATTGGGGAAGTGGGGTCAGAGGGGCACCATGGCCCTGCCATAAGTTGGCTTCAGTGTTAAGGGAGCTTGGGAAAAGTTAAGATCACTCTCATCAAATTAGGGGTAGGCTTTATCTCACTCTGTGTCTCTTTGCCCAGGAGGAGGGCAACCTAAACCTTCCTGGTACTGATACCATCTATATTTACAAGCAGGATATTTAACTGTACCTTCAGCTTCATATCAGCTCCATAGTGATTATCATGATGAGAACACTCAATGTATCATTTTTTAGCCTGAACTCCAGCAACCTGGTGGAGAACCTTGTTGCTGTTCCTCCAAGCTAGAACCTAGGATCTACCAAATATTTATCCTCTGGGACTTCCTGCTAAGAGTTCACTCAGGCCCGGCTAGTAGTCCAAAGGCTAAAAGTGACCCTGGAACAGTATGATGTGGTAGAAATTGTTCTCTTTGAGAGCCAGGAGACCTGTAACCCTGAGAAAGTCACATCTCTCTGGGCCTCAGTTTCTTCAATGTAAAATGAGAATAATTCTGCCCTATTCAGTAAAACAAATTCAACAAACATTTCTTAAACACATATGAAAGACAGTGTCGGGTGCTGGCTATAGCTATGACACAGATGCTATTTTCTCAAAGAGCCAGCAATCTATTATAGAAAGAAGGGGGTAGAAATGAGATATACCCAGATAAATGTGGTTAAAATTTTTTTGTTGCACATAGGGATAATTTACTAGGGATGGTTCAAGGCAAAGTGCTAGGAGAAATTTGAGAAGGAGATCATTTTCAGTTGAGGTGGGAAGTCAAGGAAGGGTTCACAGAAGACATGACAACTGCATGTGACTTGGAAGGAAGGGAGATTTTTCAACAAATATAGCTGGACAGAAATTCTGTTCTACTATTGGGTGAATGTTATCAGAAAAAAAACACATGAAAACAAGAGGCAAAATAAGAATGGGAGATGGGTGATAGTCCAGTTTGGGTGGCATGTAAAGTATGTGAAAGATACAGCCAGAACAATAGATAGGAAACAGATCATAGAGCAATTTAAATGCCAGGATAAGGGATCTAAACTGTTTGGTAAAGCAGTATGTTTCTGGCATGTATAAACTGGGGCAACTAGGTCCTGTTACAGTGCATGAAATGCCGGGCCTAGAGTCAGGAAGACTTAAGAATGCCCAGAGTATGGGGAGAATCACGATGTCATTGGGTCTGAGGTAAAGGGGGGAACGCCTCTACCTCAGTTTCCTCAACTGTAAAATTGGAATAATAGCACCTACCACCCAGGGTTGTTGTAAATATCATGTGAGTTAATATTTACAAAAAGTACTTAACGTGTATGGCGTATAGTAGGCACTTTAGAAATGCTTATTTCCTTTCCCCCATACCTTATAAATTATTACTATTAATAATAGTAGCAGCTTAATTTATGTAGCACTTCCTAGTTTTACAATAATAATAACTGACATTTGTATAGCCCTTTAATATTTTCAAAGTACTGTATGTCATTTCATTTGTTCTTGAGAGCAACCTTGTGAAATAGATATTGCGATATTTTTAAATAAAGGAGCTGAGACTCAAAGAGATTAAATGTTTTGCCCAGGGCCACACAATTAGTGCATATCAGAGGTAGGATTGGAACCCAGGTTTTTCTTTATCCTAAGTCTACCATCCTGCATAACAGCCCTGTGAGATTAATAGGGAAAGACTTATGATCCCCATCTTACAAAAGAAGGAAACTGAGACCAAGATCATAATACTAATAGATGATGGAAGTGGGACTCCAGTCTAGCTTGTTCCACTCTTGAGACTACCCAATGACCTTTCCACTACATTGTTTTCTTATAATAAAGGTCCACATGTACAGGAATATAACTCTGGTGAGTAGAGATAGCATTTACTCACTGATGACCTAGCATCAGTGACTCATGACTGCTGTGCTCAGAGTATATATTGAGGACTTCTCTTTATCTATCTTTTCTCAACCCAGAACCTGATCTTCTATGTTTCTGGATATATGGAGGGGTGGGAGGGAGAGGGCTCAATATGTGGAAGGGGAGGATGGGAGAGGGTTGTTTGAAGCAAGTTGTTGCTTGCCTCAGGGGAGGAGCAGTCCTCTACAGACTGCCCCACCCTAAATGACCATTTCTTCTTCTCCCCCAGACCTGATGTATTCATATGAGTACTTTGTCCAGAGCCCCCAGAAGTTGTCGTTCTACAGCTGGTATGGCAGCACCAAGCTCTACCACTTCCGGGTGCCTTCTGATACAATGCTGCTCCGTTGGCTGCTGCAGACATTCAAGGGCCCAGGCTCTGAGTGCACAGATGTGGAGATCACTGTGTATGTGACAACCCGATGCTCCACATCTGCCCCTCATTACACCCCATGTCCCTCCTACTGTACCCTTGCCTTTCAGTCTGCTTTGCCCCACACTTCCCACCGCACTCAGCCTCCTGAGGGGGCCCTCAACCTGCATCTTAGCTTTCTCCCTCATACAGCCTAAACCTGGGCTGCCTGAAACCTTGATCTCAATTCCAAACATTGGTTCCCATCAATCCTTCCTGCTGGGGCTGGCTGCTGAGGGAGAGGTAGCATGGGTCTTAATCCCTCCCTGTTCTTTCTGCCTCCAGCCACTTCCGTTATGGTGCTCCTCCAGTCATTAACCCTCTGGGCACCAAATTCCCAGACAACACCACAGTCCGGCCCTCATTTTCTATAAAGCTTATACACAATAACACCATCATCAATGTCTCCAGCCCTGCACCTGGCGACTGGTTCATTGCAGCCCACTTGCCCCGCTCACCCCAGAAAATAGAAGTGAAGGTAAGAATGGGGAGGACCTTTCCTTTCTCTACCCTTTCAGGCCATTCTGGCATGACAGCTTTTCCCTGATGTTGCCCTCTCTTTCCCTTGGAGATCCCACACAAAGAGTACAGTGACTTCTCCCTCCTTTAGGAGTTCCCCCTTCACCTCACACCCAATAACATAGTGATTCTCCCCATGAAGATCCCCACCAGGCCATTTCTGAAATATTTATCCAACATTATCCACTTTCCCTCTCTCATCTCTCCCCAGGGTGTGGCTACCCCCTGTCCCTACGTCTTCCAACCAGACATGCTGGTGCTACGACTGACTGAAGTTACCATTCTACAACCTGACACACCCCTCTCACAGACCCTCTCTGGCTCCCAGTTGAGGCATCTCAAGTGAGTTGGGGGTCAGAGTCCTCAAGTACAGGGCCCTACATTCAAGAGGGATTGGGCATTAGATCTGATTTAATCAAATTTTAGAGGCACATCTGTTGTCTGTCACAGTTCTGTGCTCCCCTCGCCCCCCCAAAATTCATTAACTTATTTGATCTTAACAATATTCAATTCAAAAATATGTATTAAATATCTGTTATGTGCAAGGCACTGGGCTATATGCTGAGGATACAAAAGTCAGTAGTCCCTGCCCTTGGGGAGCTTACGTTCTACTGGGAGGATACAAGATGTGTACAGATAAGTAGATACAAAGTATGTAAAAGTTAGATACAAAATAATTTCCAGTAGAAAGAATTCAAACAAAGTAGGGAGTAAGGTGTAGATCAGGAAGAGTCTTCTGGGGGAGGTGGCCCCCAGATTGTACTTTGAAAGAAATCAGAGATACATGAGAAGCCGAGATAAAGAGGGAGGAGGGCGTTGCAGGCAGGGAGGCAGGAGGTCTTGGATGTCTTGGATGGGGAACAGCTAGCAGGTCAGTTTGACTAGTGTCAAGAATATGTGAAAGAGAGTAATAGGAAACAAGCCTGGGAAAGTTCCCAGGAAATAGGGGAGGTGAAACTGAAGCCGCAGGGGGGCAGCCTGTAGCTGGTAAATGATACCTTAGGACTAGAACTGAGGACTCCTGACTCTCAGTCCCAGACTGAAACTAAGTGGCAAAAGGGGTGGGAGGGGAGATTGTAAATGATGTCACAGAGAGAAGTAGAGTGGGTGGTGGAGGGAACCATGGAGACTGGTGAAGGCCTTGGCTTAGGGCTTTTCCCAGTAACTGAGAGGGAGGCTATCACCAAACAGTCCCTTTGGCTTACAGGGTCTTCATCCCAAAGTACACCTCAGACCTCCAACTAGAGCTGAGGAGCTGTGTGTCTAATGGGAGCCAGGTCTGCCCTGTACGCCTCCTTGTTGGGCCCAACACCCTGCCCCAGTCCTTTCAGAAGGTCATCAGCTGTACAGACCAGCATGAGCCCTGCCGTCTGCACCTACCTGCACCCCCCTGGGACACTTGGCTACAGGTGACAGCTGAGGGCAGGGCAGAACCCAACGTCAGCGTGACCTTCGATGCTGTTGCCTCCTTCACAGGTTGGCCAGCCCCTGGCTTATCACCATCTTCACAGTCCTGACACTACAGTAATTTTCTGAGGCTTGGGAAGGAGATGCTGCTACCCTATAGCTCTTTATTCACACCATTCCTTCCCTTACTGTTCCTTTGGGAATAGTTGGCTAGAGTCATACCTAGTTATTCCTAAATTCCTCTTACACTTGTTCAGCTGTCACTATTAGCTAAATCACATGGAATCTCAAGCTGAAGCACTGCCCACCCATACTAGCCATGATGCAGCCTGCAAATTCCTCCTGAGAGTTGCTTATTGAGCCTTTTCTCTTCCTGATTCTTTCTTGAGATGATTTGGCCCATACCCCTGGAGCTCCCTTTCTTCCCATCTCTGAAAGTAACCCTGATCCTCTCCTTCTAGATTCATGGAAGCCATTGAGGTTTTCTTTCCCCAAGATATACCCTTTTCCTGCTTGGTCCAAATGATGCCCTACTGGGCTGAATGACCTATTTTCCTTCCCAAGACTGCTGAAGGTCTCTCCCCTTTCCCTCATTGTATTCCCCTTCAAGACCTCTTCTTTCCTGGGTCTGCAACTTACCTCCCTCCTAGCTGCTGACTTTCATTCCCTTTGTTCTCTGGGCAGTGTGCCGGCCAGGGAGTCTGGGACCCTTGGTTATCTCCTACATCAGCCTGAACCAGAGTCTCAACGCATCAGCAGCCTCTCTGTCCATGGGGCGAAGCCCTTGGCACCTTGGCAAGAGGATGGGTGTGGGCAGCAGCCCCTTTTCCCCTGTCGGGGATTTCCAAAATGCCTCGGCTCTGAGTGGCTTCTGCCTCCTCAGCTACCCGGTTATTCGGGAGGAGCTGGATGTGGTTTCCGTGCGCTTCTGGCCCCTGAGTGGTTCTGGGATCATTGTGTGGTCCAGTCTGCCCACCCTGTTCCCGATCAATCTCAACACAGGCATGGATAGTGGCAGCACCTTCATCGTCAGCCTGAAGCTCAATACGGTGCCCACCTAGGGTTGGGATTGGAGGGCAGTGGGTGGGAAGAGATTTTCCCTGGAATGTGACATGAGGAAGCTTTTAGAGATATTACAGGTCACCAGGGGCAATGTACCCACTGCCAGTGTGCCAAGCTTAGTCCCTGACTCCCTCAACAACTTCACCTCAGTCCCAAGACCTTCTAATATATTTATTTTCTCTTTGATGAGAGACTTTTATTTCCCAAAGACCTTGTTCTGGCAGAGACTAGAAATTGCCAATTCTTTAAATATTTTCCAAATGCCTGTTGTGTGTCCAGCCCTGTTTAGGGGGAGGGGGAGAAAAGAGGGAGAAAATGTTGTCCTTACCATCAAGGTACCCCTAGTCTAGCAAGGGAAGCATTTGTCCCTACATTTAAGCAGCCATTTACAAAGTGCTTGTTATATGTAGGACCTTGTGCTGAGCGCTCGCTCAGTGAAGGAGGTAAAAGAGATAAATAAGCCTTGGTACAGTCATCCAAGAACTCACCACCTAAGTGGGGGAGCAGAGTAGAGAAAATATAGAGAAATATCACCCAAGGAAGGGTGTGTTAAAGACCAAAATGTTTTGAGACCTGAGGGAAAGGAGTACTAAATTGGTAAGATAGGAGAACTTTTCTTGGAAAAAGGATTTGAGGCAGACCTCTGAAGAATGAGTAGGTAAAATTCTACAGAGAGAGCCTAAGGGAATGTGGAATTGTGGGGCAGGGTTAGAATTCTAGGAAGAGTAGCTACCAGAACAGAAACAACAGATTTGAGAAAGCCTTTGGGAGCAAGGTGAATAGACCCAGTCAGAAAGAAGGACCTGGGGAGGAATCACTGGATGTATTTGGAAAAGAAGTATAGGAAAATCAGTTTTGCTGGAAAGTAGAATGAATCACGGGGAGGAGTATGAGATCGGGATGGAGACCTAAGGTGGTGCCCCTTTGTTTAGAGCCTTGAACTGTATCCTCCAGGAGATGGGAAACCATTAAAGGTTTTTGGACCCAGAAATGATGTGCTCCAACCTATGCGTCAGAAAGATTCATCTGGCTAGAGATTCAGAATGGATTTTAGGGAAAGAAACTGGAGGCCAAGAGACTGCCTGGTCCTTTATAGCTGAGTTTCAGGCCTGCTTCTTCAAGGACCTTACAGTGGAGCTGAGAAGAGAAAGCTAACACATATGCAATAATTAGAAAACAATACAAGATAGACTATAATCAGGTATAATCATTCACACCTAATTATAGTCTATCTTATATTGTTTATACTCTTATATAAAAGAGGATAGTCTGTTTTATATAAAAACTACCAGAATAGTTTTTAAGGAGTTCAGAAAAAGGAATGCCTTTGGGGTGGTCAAGAAAGTTTCATGGAGAAAGGATTTAAAGTGTTCTTTAGAGAAAGGGTAGAATTTAGATTGGGAGAAGGCAAGGGCTTCAGTGATCAGACTAGGCCATGCCTTTTGTTTCAGGGGTAAGAATAGGGGAGACAAGGGATGGAATTTCTCTAACCTCTGAGCTAGGTGGGGAAGGTCTGAGTCCCAGGCCTAGGCTGGGGGTAGACAAAGAGGCCCAAGACTGACCATTGGAATCTGTCCCTTGCAGACTCTGGGCAGTAACAACATTTCAGTGGTTGGCTGCCTGAGTGCCACCTCACCTGTCCTCAGCCTCAATACCTCTCAAAACTGCACTACAGGTACAGGAATGAAGTAGAAGCCCCGGGAACTCTTTTTCTGGGGGAAGAGGCACTTCTAAGGGAAGACCCCCGTCCCTGAAACACCTATACTGTGGGAGGGCATAGGGAGAGGTATTTCATCCCTGCTTTAGTCCTCTCAACTTAGCTTGAAAAGCAGGGGAAATGGGTAACAGTATATTAAGGGAAGGAAATTTTCCATCTTTGACTCCCCAGTCCTTCCTGTCTCACTGGAAGCCCCATTAACCAACACCAACACCTCTTTCCTTTGTCCCCTTAGCCTTTTTCGAAGGATACTCTTTGTACCTGTCTGACTCTTCTCGTGAGGCCATGCTTTCTGTCCCCTATCCAGAGACTGGCAATTGGTACCTCTCCTTACAGCTCGTCTGCCCAACAAATGTGAGGTGAGTGTCCAAGGGGATATGGTCAGGGGACCAAAGGTCCCATGGATAGTCCCAGGAACAGGACAAATTGGATCCTCCCTGAGATTTCCAAAGGGCCAGATTTTGGGGCATGGGCTCTCCCTTTCTGTTGGTTGGGGGCTTGGCCTTTTTTGCCTTCTTTCAGTCACCACAGGGATATCACTATTAAAGGATGTCAACAGTTTACTTTTCTCTAGCTCTTTACAGTCTACAAAGCACTTTCTTTTTAACAACCCTGTGAGGTAGGTGATATAAATATTATTATCCCCATTTTACAGATAAGGAAACTGAGGCTCAGAAAGATTAAGTGTCTTATCCAAAGTCAAACAGCTAGTAAGTATCAGACTAGTCTCAAACCCAGGACAATTGACCCCCATTCCAGTGCTCTTTTTATTGAATTACACTCCATCTTAATATTACATACAACAGGGGCTTCCCCACCCCTTTTTCAGTGCCCCAGGAAGCTAATGTGGGGAAGGGCAGCCTCGATGGCTAGAACATAAAGGTGGGGGGGAAGATGTGGAAGGCCAGACTGACCTAGAACAAGGCACAGAATAGAGAGGATATTGAGTCAGATTGCTGAGTAGCTAGTAGCTTCTAAAGATCTAGGCTTATTTGTATGTCCTTCTGCCCTTTATAGTGAGTGTCAGCAGGTTCGAGCCAATGTGGAGGCTTCCGTATTCCTGACCCCCTGCTTCAATGATTGTGGCCCCTATGGCCAGTGTAGACTGCTCCGAAGACATGGCTACCTTTATGCCAGCTGCACCTGCAAAGCTGGTGAGTAGCATTTAACCTCTTTCCTGGGAGAGGAATTCATGAAAGGAGCACTCTAATTGGTATTTCCCCTAGGTTCCTAGGACCTTGGGAATGCAGCCATCTATCCTCAGGACAATATGGAATAGAGTGGAAAAACCAGAATTCTGGCCTATGAGTGTAAGAGGTGTAGTAGCCCCATGGGTATGACCAGGGTTCTGCCCTGAAGAGAGGAAGCCTTCCTTGCTTTTTCAGTGCTCCATTCATTTTTAGGTTTTGGTTTTAGTTTTTCCTTTCAGCATCCTGCTGTGCTTTTCTTAGGGACCTTCCTCATTTCTGGAGCTGCTGAGATTTTCCACCTTATGACCCAGACCCTACCCTGGTAGGCCAGGGAGAAGAGTTCATTCCACTGATGGGGAAGTGTGGGGCTTAGAGCCCCATCTTGACACCCCATCTCAGGCCTTTCTTCCTCCCTAGAATAAGAATTCCTTATTTGAATCCCATCTTTCCTCCAAACTTTCCTATTTCTGTTGAGATTATTGCCATTTTTTAGTCATTCAGCTTTATAATCTTGGAGTCATCTGTGGTTCTCTTTCCCTCTCCCTACATCCTATCAGTTGCCAAGTCCTATTTTTAAATATAAATTTTTATTGATATTTTTGTCATTCACCTCCTTTACATTTTTATTGATATATTTGTTTTTCATTGCCCAGTATATCCTTCCCTCCTTGAACTTCCAGAGAGTTATGTCTTAAAGAAGAAAAGGGGGGGTGGAAGTGAAGCAATATGACCCAACATATCTGCAAAGGAGGGAAGGCAGAATATTCTCCTACCTCTTCTTTGGGGCCAGGCTTGGTCATGGTACTTTCACAGCATTCAGTTTCAAGTTTTTGTTGTTTTTTCCATATCCATTGTTGTAACTATTTTGTATGTTGTTTCTCCAGTTGCCAAATCCTCCTACTATAATATCTTTTGTGCCCTCCTTTCTCACAGGCTCTACCCTAGCCCATCACCTTTCCCCAAGAACATTGCAGCAACCTCTACTTGATCTTCCTTGCTTCCAGTCTCCACTATTCAAACCTTTCTCCATAAAGCTTCCAAACTGATATTCCTAAACCATAGACTTCACCATGTTGCTCCCTGACTTCAGTGGTAGTTGCCTCTAGGATAAAATAAAAAAATCCTCATTCTGGCATCTAACACCCACCACAATATGACTCACCCACATTTCGTAAAGTAATATTTCATATTATTCCCTTTTCCAGTCAAACTGGCCCTCTAGCTGTTCTCTCTACATAATATTCTACTTGGTGGCCTGGCCTAGCTAAGTCAAGGTCTTGAAATTTAGATTTGGAAATTCAGATTTAGAAATTAGGGGAGAGGTGTATTCAAGTGACTTCCAGAGTGTTCCTTTCTTGAGGCAGCTGCAGAAGGAATTGATTAGAGCCCATACTACCCTCTTCCCTCCATGTAAATATGTTAATAAAGAAAATCATAATGGAGCTGCCATATTCCTTCTGCAGGCCTGGCCCTAGGCATTTATTGGAGGGGGTTGAAGGAGAATGATACTGTGAAAGACATTTCCTGTGTCTCCTCTGTTTCTCACCCTGCAGCCTTGGGAGCATATCTTGCCAACTGCTTAAGGTGCTATGTACTGGAACATGCTCCCTCTCCAGTGTGAATTCAGGTCTGTCAGAGCATTTTTCCCTCAGAGTGAGGCTGAGGTCTCTAGGGAGCAAGCAGCATCTGGGAAAATGCTGACCTGCGTCACATCCAGCTCCAGCCTCAAGGCTGCTGAGTCACCCATGCTGATTGGAACTGAAGGAGTGGAAAGGGACTTGGCCAGCTCAGACCTCCTTCCTTTCCTGGTGATGCAGGAGGGAGGCCTAGCCCATGGACCTATTCTCTTAATTCAGGATTTCTAAAGAAAACATTTTGGAAGGTCCCTGTTCTAGGGCAGAACAAGGCAGCTGCCTGGTCATTGGTCCCTAGGTTTGGATTACAGATGATAACTTGGGAGGGATTTGGGATATGGCTTTGAGGGATCCTCAGAAGAGGAGTATCTGACTTGACCTTTGCCTCCTCAGCAGTATCCTACTGGTCTAAGTATGATTAAAGGTTCCTTCCCTAATTGTTATAATTGTGAGTTGATATTACTATCTCTGTAATAACTTCATTCATAACTTTATGAAATCTCGTTTGACCTTGAATAGGTGCTTCCCTAGAGGAGCATGTAACAATCCAGCGTTCAGATTTGGAAGTTAGTAGCTAGACTGCACAGTTGGGTAACGTTTATTTGGATCTCTTTGGTGCCTGGAGGTATCCTGGCCCCAGAACTTGCTGAGAGGAGAGTAGGAAAGGGACAATTCTGGAAAGGCCCTCTCCAGAGGAAGCCAGACCCAAGTGTTAAATAGGAATGAGGGCTGATTAGTGTGGAAGCTGTACTGGCTTCTGCCACAAAATGGTAGTATTAGGAAGGACCTCAAAGGTCATCTAGTCCAACCTGTATCTGAATGAGAATCTTGTCTATAATATCTCTGACAAGTGGCTATTTGGTCTCCATATGAAAACCCCCAGGGAAGTAATATTTACTTTCTCCTGAGGCCATCCATTCCATTTTAGGACAGCTGTAGGTGTCAGGAAGTAGTTCCTTAAACTAAGCTGAAATCTGCCTCTGCCACTTTGATGCTTTGCTTCTGGTTCTGCCCTCTGCAGTCACATGACATCCTTCTATATTTATCTATATAATATACATTTATATATGTATATATTATATATAAATATGTTTATATATCTTATATGTAAATATATGTGTATATTTTTTTACATCTCTATCCTGTATCTGCTAAGTATTTCCCTCTTCAGGCTCAATAATCCCTAGTTCCTTCAACTAGTCCTCATATGATCTCTAGGCGCCTCACTTTCCTAAATGCTAAAGTATATGTAAGACAATGTTTAGATTTCTTCTCTTTTTTCATAAAATTTAAAATTCCTTTCTAAGGTTACCTAGGTCTTCCTTGCTGGTCAGAATATCAATTTTCTCCTTCATTTTCCCTTCAACTTACTAAAAAAAACCCCTTATTTTTATTAATATGTTCTATCTTTGTATTACCTTTATTTCCAAATGTGTTCTTCCTCTTTTCCTAACCAACACATTGACTAATACTCCCCCCCCCCACACACACACACCTGTCCCTCCTGTAGGAAAAGAGAGGAAGATGCATTTTCTGAACTCTCTTCCAGGAACAGTTTTAGTCATTTTAATTACGAATCATTCAGTTACTTTTTTTGTTCTTCCTCTTTACTTGTAGTCATTGTGTCTTTTGTTTTATTGGTTCTACATCTTTTACTCTATATCAGTTCTTGTAAAAGAAAAGAGGAAGAGAAGAGAAGAAATGAACTGATGCAGATGTTTGACTTAGGCAGAGAGCTCCAGCAAATGTTCTGCTAATTAAATTACCTCTTCCCAACTATAATATGCCTCTGTGGCAAGTTTGTGATCTCTTTACTGAATTCCTCTTCTGTTTTCCTTCTCTTTTTTTGGGTCACCATTGCGTATTCCCACAAAAATATTCTTTCTCTTTCTCCTTCCATTGATCTTCATCTAGCTGCTCTCTTTGGTTTCCCTCTCTGATTTCTTGATTTCCTTTTCTGTTCCTCTTAAGTAAGATATACCCTTCTAACAGCCATATATATTCCAGTTGAGGATCGCATCCTGTCAAATCTTAGTGCTACACTTATGAAGTTGGGTTTTTCTCCTTATGTTAGGATTTTTAGCTCACCTTCTTTCTTACTTGTATTTTGTGCATTTGTGTATCAGCATCTGAACCCACAGGTTTTGTTGCTGACTTTCTTCTAGAATATTGTCTCCTGTGATTACTGAACTTCTCATTTTATATTCTTTCTATGCTTTAGTTATGTCTCTCAATGGTATCTGACTTGGAAGATACATGAGGGCAGTTTCTTCCTCCTCTTCCTTTTTTAGTTTAAAGCCCTCTTGATCAGATCTGTGAAATCCTGGGGAAACATATTTAACATCCCCATGCTCTGTATCTTATCAATTCTTTTTTGTTGTTGTTGTTGCCTTTTGGAGGGCAATTGGGGTTAAGTAACTTGCCCAAGGTCACACAGCTAGGTTTTTGTTTGTGTGTGCGTTAAGTGTCTGAGGCCGGATCCGAATAGGACCTTCTGACTCCAGGGCCAATGCTCTACTCACTGCGCCACCTAGCTGCCCCCTTGTATCTTATCAATTCTATGCACCTTAAGTTGTTTGATTTTGCTTTTTTCCCTTAATTTGCTAGAAAAGGCTTTAAAAAAAAAAAAAACAACAACCCTGACCTCTGACTAAAGTAAGCTAAAGGGAAGAAAGGAAAAACTGAGCCTGCCTAGCAGTTTATTGGAAGTCAGGTAGGGACTGGAACCTATCACTTACCTCACAGGGTTGTCATGAGGATCAAATGAAAGCCTATATCTAAAGTACTTTGCAGACCTTAAGGCACTATACAAATATTAGCTATCATCATCACTGTTATTTATCATTAATATAGAGAAGGAACCAACATCTCTATAGCACTGGGGAACAGGTCCTTTTTTTGATTAAGTGATTTCATTTATTTACAAATTGTATAAAATCCCCAACTATCAAGGTTCTTACTGTTGAATAGATTAGTGAGGAAACCTTGGGTAGGATCAGATTTTAAGTACTAGCTTCCCTCCTGTTTTGGGACATCTCTTGTCCTTCCCATCCTAAATTCCAATAGTAACTGAATGAGTCTTCCCTTCTCTCCCTGCAGGTTGGCAGGGCTGGAGCTGTACTGATGACGCCAAGGCCCAAACGGTGGCGCAGCAGAACGTGGCCACCCTGCTGCTTACGCTCAGCAACCTTATGTTCCTGCTTCCTGTCACCATCGCTGTCTACCGCCACTACGTGGTTGAAGCATCTGTCTACGCCTATACCATGTTTTTCTCTGCGGTACTGCCTTTCATTTCTCACTCTTTCTTACTATGCCCATCATATGTTTTTTTTCTTTCCTCCCATCTAGCCTTTCCCACTCCTTGGAAAGGGCTTGCCTGGGAGTTCTTCTAAAGGCAGTTTGTCAGGTATGAGCATCTCTTTAAGGAGCTAGTGTTTCAGAGAAGGCCCCTCCCCTCACACCAGAAGGGTATCTCAGAATAAGGGACCTTCCCAGAGGTTAGCAGTAGTATTTCATTCATTCATGCAGTAGCATTTGAGGATGAATATGAATTTGGCCTTCCTAGAGCTTACACATGGCTGAATATCTATCTACAAGAGATTCTTATCATGCAGAATTGAATAGGAGAGGCAGGAAGAAAAAGTGCCCTGAATGTCCACAGGAAGGGGATTAGAAGAGATTTCACACAGGTGGTGATGCTTGAGGGAGGATTCCAACAGCTAGTGCCTACAGAATGGCACTGGGACCAAAAAGCACAGGAGGAATTTAGAAGTCAGCAAAGAGTCTGGTTTGTCTGAAGTTCCAAGTTGTGCACAGCAGAATCGTGAGATAAAACTGGAAATAGGGGTAGTAGATTCAGGGTTAAAAGGGACCTCAGGGGTCATCTAGTGGATCTAACGCCCTCATTTTACAGATGAGGACACTGAGGTCCAAGCCAAGTCACTTGCCCAGAGTCACACTGGTATCAAAGGTAGGATTTGAAGCCAGGCCCCATCTCTTCAAATTCAGTGTTCATTCCATTGTACCATATTGCCTCCTGGAGCTTTATGGAAATTATGGAGAGCCTCAAGTACTGAGCTAAGGATTTTGTATTTTATCCCCTAGTCAATAAGAAACTATTATAGCAGAGAAAGATTAAAGGGAGGGAGACTGGTTAGGAGACTGGTAAACCAGGTGAGAAATACTGAGGGCCTGAGTTAGGGTGGCAGCAATGGGAGTACAAAAAGAGAGAACAGAAGCAATTAATGGATTTAACTGGATATGGGAAATATGAGAAAGAGTGAGTTAGAAATGGTCGTGGTCCAGGCTTCCTGGGCAGAGGGGCAGAGTACCTGGCATTGTGGGGCTGGAACCTGACCTCTGACCTCCCCTGCAGTTCTATCATGCCTGTGACCAGCCTGGGGTGGCAGTGTTCTGCATCATGGACTATGACACGCTCCAGTACTGTGACTTCCTGGGCTCGGTGGTGTCCATCTGGGTCACCATCCTCTGCATGGCTCGAGTAAAGACCTTTGTGAAATATGTAAGTGTTGCTGAAGTCAGAGACCTTCCTGGAATCCCTCAGGGCAGTTTGGGAGAATGGGAAAGGGCTTGAGATAAGACCCAGAGAGCACACTTTGCACTGTTCCTTGTGAGGGACTGGGGAAAAAAATGAGCATCGAGACCCTGCCTTGAAAAATCATGCTCACATGAGACACATTTAAATGGCAAGTGTAAAGGGTCAGTGAAACTGGGGTCACTATTGTTGGGTGAACAAGGGGAAGAAGAGTCACTCTGGTGGCATTTAACTCATTTCCTGAAGGGAGGGAACTCTGATTTTAGGCATTCCACAGCAGGAGGAAATTGTGCTTGTTAGGTGGGGTTGGGATGTGCTTAAGAGCACCTTCCTCCCCAACCTCCCTTTCTGCTAATCCACACCCTACCTGCCCTGCCCCCAAGTTTCCTGGTTCAGCTCCAAGATCTAGAAACCAAGCTACTCAAAACAAACTTGTGAGGTGGGACAGGAAGGGCTGCTCTGCTTTGCTTTTCAGCCATGTGCAAGGCCAGCTGAGAGGAAACTCCCTCACTTTTGTCCTGAGGTTGTCCTTGGATATGGGCCAGGGCTATGGCTCTCTCTGGCCTCCAGCTCCCAGAGGAGAGAGGGCATTCCTACTCTGGTGAGCCATTTCTTGTCTTTGCTTTCCTGGTAGGATGCCCTGGAAAAGCCCTGAGGCCAGGGAATGTGCCTAAGCCACCTACATTTCTCAATCTAGCAGGATGGATCAGTATTGGGAAAAGGAAACAAATCAGCTTGTGCTTAATATAATGAAAAGAACTCTGGATTTGGGGTCAGAAGACCCAAATTCCAATTCTGGCCCAATCATTTAGCAGCCATATGACTTTGGACAAGTCACTTTACCTCCTTAAACATCGTAGGTATACTCATCTCTATTCCCCCTAGTGAGATAATGTGTCTAGACTTCTGGACCACCTGGCTACCTGACAATTGGGAAGTGAATGGCCAGCTCCCTTTCCTAGTACCTACTCCAGCAAAAACCTGAAATTTGCACCAGAATAATGATCAAGAAATCCAATGAGAAACTACAGTGACTTCTTCTGCCCCAGAACTGCACAAAATAACAGAAGACCATAGGAGATGTGGAGAGAGCTGCCAGCACCAACACTATCAAACAAGCCAGTAACCAGAGACAACAAAGAGCAGAGGTTTCCCAGGGTGGGGAGTTTGGAAGCCAAGGGGTTCAGCATTAACCATTTCAGCATAGCACTGATGACAACTTCAACAGAGGGGCTCTGGGGTACCTAGTGCTGTGTCCAGTGATGCCACAGAGGACTCTGAGGACCCATCCAGTGCTCTGGACCTCAAAGATTCAGGGGGACCTGACTATGGGAGGGAGAAGTTGGTGCAGGAACCCAAGGTGAGACCAAGCTGTGTCAACTGCCCCTCACCCCTAAGTATGGCAGGGGGTACAGCTGGCCTGATACAAAGTCCTAATTCAAGAACTAAAGCTGGAAAGATGAATAAACCAAAGAAGTTACCAACAATATAAACAATTATTGTAGGTCTAGAGCATCCCTAAAAGAAAAAAGAATAACTGTAACAACTACAGATTTATATTCAAAGTAAAAAAAAAAATTGGATTTTCTACAAGGAATGCCTGACTACCTACAAGAAATGAAGCAAGATGTATAAAAAAAAAAAACTCTGAAGGAAGGACTCGGGATGAATAGCTTAAATGAAAAAGTAACCAACAAAGTAACCAACTCCCTAAAAACAAGAATAGACCAAGAAAGAATGATTTTATGAGACAACAAGAAATATGAGAATAAAATCAAAAGTAGTATGACCCTTTCTGTCTCTCTCAAAGTGCCCAGATCCTTTAGGTAGTGCTAAATCACTCAGCTAGGATTACGAACATCAAACGTGGGTTTAGTTCTTATGGAAAAGCAGGGCCAGTGATAGGAGAAAGAGGAAGGTTGCCAGCTTCGTGCCTAAAGTATCCCAGTACCTGAACCTACCTCATCCCAGGCTTTGCTCATCTAAGGAGGGGAGGGACACAAGAAGCACCTGTATTTGGATGAGGTATATTAGTGAGCTAGGTCCCTAGTGGAATTTGCTGACCCCTGAGAGAGAACTAACCAGCCACCCTTAAGTTCAGCTTGACCTCTTACTACAAAAGCCCCAAAGTTCTTTGTTGGCTGTTCTTGAATCAAGGGCTTCAAGAGTCATCTGACATTGTGAGCCTGTATCATTTTAGGAAGGGGGTTGGTACCCAGACCTAAGGATTAGACACCTAGTCACCAAGTTTTAGTAAGCAATTACTTATGTCAAGCCTAACCCTCACAGAACTCCCCGTTTTGTCCTAGCATGCCAACATACATAGCACCAACCATAGGCCAAACTTCAAAGGTAGAAGTGCCTAGAGAATTCAGAGCAGGCTGGCCAATCCCAGAAAGCCCCATGGATAGATAGGGTGAATCCTGGGCTCAGTCATATCTTGAAAAAGGACACAGTTGTATCCACCTTGCTTTCTGCAGTTGAGTGTTATATGATCATCTGATGGCAGAATAACTTTGGTCTCAGGTAGTTCTTGGGAGAACTGGCTTCCCCTACCTGCAGGTCCCCTCTACAGCCTCACTGTGGTGACTAGTATATTCCTATAAGATTTAATTTTCCTTTTATATTATGGGCAAGTTCCCTGACCTCAGCTCTAAGAAGTGAGGCAGGAAATCCTAAAATTTTGAAGCTGGTTTAGACCTTAGAATATAATTGGCTTTCAAAGTGAAAGGAACCTCGGAGGCCCAGTAGTCCAAGATGTACCCAAACAGGAAGCCCCCCAACAAGTGGGGAAACTCACTATCTTCTGAGGTCATCATTCAACTTGGGGATAGCCCTTATTGTTAAGAAGGTTTTCTTTATGGAGAGCTGAAACAGATTATAGGATATGGGGAAAACTTTTGAAGATTATTTAATCTAGCCACCTTATTTTAGCAATTAGGAGACAGAATGAGAGGGAGGCCATATATCTGATAAACACTGTAGAAACTGAGTGCTGGGGGCAAGCCTGAAGAGGTTGCTCCACAGGCTAGAACTGATGCCTAATGGTCTGTTGGCATTCTTCCTGTAGGTCCTCTTTGTCCTGGGGACCCTGATCATTGCAATGTCCCTGCAGCTGGACCGAAGGGGCATCTGGAACATGATGGGCCCCTGCCTCTGTGCCCTCATTATCATGATCAGCATGTGGGTAAGGATCTGGTGGGGTGAGTTGAGGGCTAAGGTAGGACCATATGATGGAACCCAGCCCCTTGGAATTCCACATTCTTTGAGACCTCAGATTGAGCTACTTAGTCTGACTGAAGATATCTTGTCCTGCATTTTTTCTTCTTTGATTCTGTGGATCTCAACACCTAGGGTAGCTTGGTGGCTCACCATGCTCATCCTATAATATCCCCCAAATCTTCATTGTCACCCTGAGTCTGTCTACATTTGCCCTCATCCTCCTCAAATTCAAGCCATAAGAGAAGTCATCAATTTGAAGGGGTAGTCAGTAGAACACTTGACTTGGAATCAGGAGGACCCGAGTTCAAATTTAGCTTCAGCTACATACTAGCTTTATAACCTTGGGCAAATCATTTAACTGCTGTTTGCCTCAGTTTCCTCATCTGTAAATGGGGATGATAATAATAACATCTACTTCCCAGGGTTGTTGTGAGAATCAAATGAGATACCTGGCACATAGTAGACAGTATATAAACATTAGGTATTATTATTTGCTGTATTCAGTCTGGTCAAAGTTTAATGTTGGTGAAATCTACAAATATTCACATCGTGTTAGAAATTAGTGCTATGAAGGTATGAGAAACAAAAAGAGTCTAGAACTAGGGTTCTCATTCTAGTTCCTAATTCAGATTGGCTACTAAAAATAGACCCATCATCATTTGTATGTAGCTCATATATGTATAGATAGATAGATAAATAGATGGCTTACTTGCTCTCTCTTTAGGGTTTACAAAGTGCTTTACTTACAGCAATCCTACACGGGAGGTAGTACAAGTAATACTATCCCATTATACAGATGAGACAACAGATACTCTCCAGGGAATAGGTTTACCATTGTCGAAGGTTTCTGCACAGAAGCAGGAGAGCTGCTCAGGTGTGGACAAACCTCCTTTTCACTATTTCTATTGCACCGCACTCTTAGCACAGGCCCTGCCTTTGTTTGTTGTAGTCTTCAGGTCATTATAGGTCTATAGCCTAATTTAACAAATATTTTTTAAGTCCCTATTAGGTATCAGATAGGCTGGTACACAAAATGTTCATCATCAGTTTCCCCCAGTTTACAAAGAAAACTCATTTATTTACAGATCAGTTTCCTTCTGAGGAGCTCCTCACCATAAGAACAGTAAGGGGTCAGAGCCCAAGGGTTATTCCATAAAGAGTCCTGACCAAAAGTATATCTTTGCTTTTTAGTCTTTGCCATGACCAGTTAACTTAAGTAGATCCTATATCTAAATGCAGATAAGTGTTAAATGAGTCATTTTTTATGGAAGACTAATTTTTCCTGGTCAGAATTCCCAAACTTCAAAACTAAGAAACCTCTTTAAAAGTCTGAAGTGTCCCCTCCATAGGACAATAATACACATTCCATGATGCCAGTTGAATCGCTGGCTGGAGAGAACATTATCCAACTCAATTGAGATCTGATGAGGGTCAGGAATGTAGGATATTAGGGGGACAGGATAGAACCTTGGCAGAAGCTGCTAAAGTACCTTGCATGCTTCCAGGATAGGCCCATTGACTATCGTTCCTCTGATTCACCATTGATCAGCCCTGGGCTAAGGAGGAAGCACTGAGACAGACAGGTAGTAGCTGTCTAAAGAAGATGGATCTTCAGGTGCATAGTCTTGGTGACCACCTTAGTTCAGCTCCAGGATGAGGACAAGTGTGTTAGAGTGAAAATAACATTGGACTTAGAGTTCATTCAGATTCCTGACTACCATATCCTAGCTATGTGATAGCTAGTTGCTCCACATCTGAACCTCAATTTCCTATATGAAATGGGGATAATAATCATTATATTACCTACCTCACAGGTTCAGTAGAAAGCACTTTGTAAACTATAATATTAATAGAAGGTAATAGTACTGTAATCCGCCCCCCCCAATGCAGGCTCCCCCAGGGACTTGCTAACGACTACTCCCAGCTACCTTCTTATCATTCTCTGAAGATGATAGAGCATCCATGGTCTCCACCTATCTACTGTGGCATTTGGTCCCCAGTGGGTAGGGTGACATTTCACAACTAGGAAGTAGAGATGGGGATCAAGTCCCTGATTCCCTCAAGTCCTAAGGCAAGGGGTCCCCATCCTCTACTCCCTCCCCATCTGTATGATCCCACATTGTACTTTACAAAGCTCTTTGCTATCCTAATGCTTAATAAACTTCTTGCCTTGCTTTGCCAATTGTTTCTCAGAACGTGGCAGCCAAACAAATTATTAATCCTCACTTGACAAAAATAAGCCCAAAGACACTAACTCAAACTTACGTAACAGGTTAGTCACTAGGATACAGATCTTTCCCCCAAAGCAATGAGACCCTCTCTCTTTGGTCATTAATAGATGGTGTCTTTTCTTCTATGGCTTAGGTATACAGATGTATTCATCGACATCACTGTTATCCCACATCATGGAAGCGATGGGCTTTCTACCTCCTCCCTGGAATTTCTCTGGCATTTGTGGCTATTGCCATCTATACTTTCATGGGGACCAATGACAATTACTTCTACACACACAGCATTTGGCATGTGCTGATGGCCAGTAGCGTGGCTTTCCTTCTACCCCCACGTGACAAGAACACAGAACCCTGGGCCTGGTCACAGAAGCTCACCTGCCGCTACCAGCTCTGTAAGAACACCCAGGAGGAACTCTATGCAGTGACGTGAAGTTACCTGGC
Source organism: Gymnobelideus leadbeateri (assembly GCA_011680675.1). NCBI lineage: Eukaryota > Metazoa > Chordata > Mammalia > Diprotodontia > Petauridae > Gymnobelideus > Gymnobelideus leadbeateri. Next base: position 653,117 of record WOXC01003603.1, read on the forward strand.
CAGTGGCCCAGCTGTTCTTCTGCAGCAGGGACTGCCAATGATAGGCTGACTCCACCTGCCTTCTAACTCATCCCACAGCTCCCACTTTTCCTCTCTTTCCAAGAATAAAGGAGATATGCTTCCTATTTGATTTCTGTCTGAATAAAATTGTCCTGAGCACAGTTTTTCTATTTCTGCCAAGGGAAGAAATGTTCTTCTCTTCCCCCACCCCCAAATCTGGTTCCTGAATCCAAGTTGTGTCTCTGCTCAAGAGGTCTAGGGGATCTAGACCTGGCAATCTGCTGTTATGACACCTGCATGACAGTCTGCTTCGGACCAGAGCCTTGGCCCTCCTGACTGGTCAAGGGTAAACTTTTGGTTTGATGGGAGATTCAAAGAAATCCCATGGACACCTCCAGCGTCCTGAACTGTTGAACTGTGCTAAGGGGTAGATCATAGATCAGAATTTCAGGCACTCAGCAAGTTTGGGGGCATGTCCAGAGAGAGAGAACAGAGTAGGGGAGAAGGAAAAATGAATGTGAGTCAGAACTGCAACTACTTTTTTCCCTGCCTTCTGTGAGAAGCAGAACCAGGACACGCAATACGTTCTCGACTCTGCAGGGCTGGTCCTGGCCACCAACTACCACAGCCAAGCCACAGGGCATACCCCATCTCATGCCCTCCTACTTACCTCTGAGACTGAAGGAGCCAGCACTTTAGATTGGGTTGTATTGGAGGTTTCACTATAATCTTGGTTCTGGTTATTTCCTAGTGGAGTTGTTCCTTTTTTGCCCCTGCCCTTGTGTCCTCCCCACCTCTACCCCTATTTCCCCAAAGCTGCAGGGCCCTCTCTATGGAAAAGCAGCTGTATCCCTCAAGGTTAGGTGAAGCAGGCTAACTAGGGGAGTAGTATATGATGGAGCCATTGGGATGGTGTCTAGAAACAATCACTTCTCAGCCAGGAATCAAGACCAACTGTTCATGGAAATAAGGGCAAGTCAGTGAAGTGGAATCAGTAGGGAGCTATGTAGATAGCATCCCCTGTGGGGAGTTTACTTAAGCACTGTCATCCTGCAGAGAAGCAATTCTGTGTAATGGATAGAGAGCCAGCCTCTGTCTAGAAGAAACAGCAGAACCAAGTTCTCCCATTGACACTGGCTGTGACCTGGAACAAATCACTTTATACCTTAGTGCTCTAGGCAGTTCTCTAAGTTACGGGAGAACTATGGTACTATGGTACTAGAAGGCAGCAGCCAGTACGCCTATACTGATGAAATCTTGGGTCTGGTGTCTGTACCCTCTACCTCTCTCTACTGTCATCCTTATCTATAAGGAATCAGTCTGTATCCTGGAATAGAGTTCAACTCAACTCAATAGAGTTCAGGGCTTGTCTGGAACTGAGACCACAGGCAATTCACTTGCACACAGAGGAATACTCATTTTTTCATTCAGTGTATATTTGCTCTCCTATCATGTGAAAGTCTCTTGACTAGGTGCTGGACTGAGTCAATGTCCTTGACTTTAATACTGTTAAAACTGCTAAACATAGGTTTAAATTTTAACCTGGGGCAGTTGAGAGAGCTTTCTGAGCAGGGCAATGATAAAGTAGTCCTGTGTTTTAGAAATATCCGTTTGGCAGCTGTGGGGAAGCTAGGGTTGGAGAGAGAAGGGAGGCCAATTAGGCAGCTATTGCTATAAGGGATTTGAGCCTTAATTAGGCCTTCTGCTACAGAAAAGAATCCCAGAGATGAGGCAGAGATACAATGGATAAAATTTAAGTAAATTGGCCACTGACTATAGGGAACGTGTGAGAGAAGCCTTGAATGAGTGTTGTTTTGGACGTGTTGAATACGGTGCCTGTAGGTTATCCTGTTGGACAGAATGGGATATCCAGAGGAGAGGGCCTTACAGAGCTGCTCCTCTTCTGTTAGAGATCCCGCCTGTGATTAGGTGGGGGTGAAAGAATCACGAGGGAGATTAAACACGTGGGCAGAAATACGAAAACCGGCAGAGCCGGGAGTATCTGAAACCCCGAAGGCGGGGTGGGGAGGGTCTGCACAGTCAAATGACGGACTGAGAAGGGAGCAGTCACTCGATTTGGGAGCTAGGAGGATGCTCTCAGGCGGCCGGCCCGATCAGGCTGGAAACTTGTAAAAGGAGGAGGCAGCTGTGACCTGCTGCATCCTGCTGGGAGCGCCTGGCGCCTCCGTCCAAGAACCCCAGCGAGGGGATGGATGCAGCGCGGAAGACAGCTGAGGCTGATCCTAGGGCTCTGGGGGAGGGGAAGGGGGCCCGCTCCTCCTCGGAGCCAGATAGCTTCCTCTCACTAAAGCCGGCTTCTCAACCTCCTTTTCGCGCCCCGCCAGCTCAAGCCACAGATAGGTAACCATTTCCCACAATCCCCAGCGGGGGCTAGGGGCGGGAGGGGGGGGGGCCGAGACGGAGATGGACAGATGTACTAACCTATCAGAGAGAGAGCAGGGAGGGGACGCCGGTCTCGACTTCCGCTTCCTCCCAGCCGCTGGAGCTTGTAAGTTTGGCGTGTGAGGGGGAGGCACTGGGGGTCGTGGGTGACGTCCTGGGTGCTACCTTCTCCCTTCTGAGTCGAGGTGAGAACTGCTGTGGATTGAAGAAACCGGGTGCTCCTAGGTGCGGGGGGGGAGGGGTAAGAGTATAGCACAGGACATAAAGCTCTCTCCCTGCATCTGTAGGTAGTGAGCCTCCCGTCACTACCCGAATTAGACAGTTCTTTGCTCTACCAGCCACACACTCAGAGATCTTTCCTGCTGTTTCACTACTTCCTATGATCTGTAAACATGAAGCTCTGACACTTTGGTACCATGGCCTTGGTGCTCGTGGTTATACTCCTCCCTGCCCCCAGCTAGTATCCTGCTTCCCCACCCCGTAATAAACATAGTAAGTAAAAGTCCCGCCCCCCATCGATAATATTGTGCCCTTTTATTTTTAAAATAATGTTTGTAGTCTTTCCTGTACAGCTCCATAAGAGGCGTAGGGGGCAATGGTGACAGTTCCTAGCTTTTAGTGGGAAAACTGAATGGTCATGTGACCACTCATCGGGGACTGCATGCTTGCCTTCACCTGTTAAAGAAAGCTCAAAGCCTCTTCTAGGGGCAGAGCATAGTCCCGTTTACAACAGTGTTATTGTAAACTAGTGATATGCAGGACAGTTAGAAAGCTTATAAAATGGCAGAGCCAGAAACTAGAGAATGTCAGCACTGAAAAGGACCTTAGAGGTCACCTGCCTTAACCCCCTCACTTTGCAAGGGAAAAAAGCAATAGATTGAGAAATGGGACTGGAGAGGGGGTATGATTTGCTCAGATTTATACTGTGAGATCTATAGGCATGAAATGGTGGAAGACCTCAAGGGCCAAGCTAAAAAAGCTCTGTCTGTATTCTTAGGGTGGCAGAGAGTAATTGGAATTCTTTTAGTAGGAGAGAGATATTACCCAAACTTGGGTCTCTGGTTCCTACTACCTACCCTCCTTACCTAGTCATTGTTAACCCTAGTTTGTTGTTTTTTAAAAACCTGGTAAAAACATATAGTGAAGCAGACTGTCATGGAAAAAGTACTGGATTTTAAGTTAGAAAGACCTAAGTCCAAATCCTAGCCTGACCACTTGTTATTCATGTGACTCTGGGAAAATCACTTTTTTATCTCCTGGACCTCATTTTCTTCAGCTGTAAAGGAAATCTACTAAATCAAAGATTCTTAACCTTTTTTGGTGCCATGAATCCATTCTCAGAATAATGGTTTTTTAAAGAAATGCTAAATTTCAGTTAGATGTTCATGAAAATAAAGATGTCATTTTTTTCACATCCAAGTCCATAGACCCCCTGAACTTTGTCCCTAGACCTCTTGGGGATCTATAAATCTTAGGTTGAGAACCCTTTGACTAGATGATGTCTGATGGTCTTTCTAACTCTAAGTCCATGATGTTATAACTAGTGATATGAGTGATGGTACTAGAAATAATTTAGGGTATTCTTCCTTCACAGTAACTCTCCCCTAATGCCGTTGCACAAGTACCCTGTTAAACTCTGGAATACTTTGAAGCTGAGACAGGGGATTTATTCTCGCCTGCCTGCACACTACCTCAAGTCACTGCAGAACGAAGGGAAACCCACAGCAGTCCATTATAAATCTCATGGGGTCAAGTACAAGATAAATCCGAAGAATGGACAGCGTGAGCTTGTCCAGGATGTTCCCATCCCACTCTACTTTCCCCCTGAATCCCAGAAGGGACTCTGGGGTGGTGAGGGCTGGATCACGGGTTATAGATATACCAACAATGACAAGGTACGTGTGTGTGTGTGTGTGTGTGTGTGTGTGTGTGTGTGTGTGTGTGTGTGTGTTTTGGGAGGAGGAGGTATGGCTAGTGAGAGTGGTCTAGTAGGGGCCCAGGAGAGAGTAGAAAGGGCTGGTCCGCTTTTCTCAAGTCCATAAAGTGCCTAATGCTATGGCTCCAGTCATTTATAGAGATGTAACTCAAAGTTATCTTCAGTTTTCTTCAATGAAGCAGAAAATAATTGTTCTGCTAACTGAATATTGCTGTAACTGCAAACAAATAAAAAATTGTAACTGTTTTGATGACATTCTTAATTCTTCAAAGTAGAATTTTTTTTATTTTTAGAAACAATATTACTATTAATAACGGTTCATATTCATTTAGAGATCCATAAAGCATTTTCCTAACTATGACCCTGTGAGCTTTTTCATTTCTGTGTTTTTATCCCCATCACCTAATATGTTGCCTTGCACACATTAGGGACTTAATAAAATGCTTATTTAATTAGGTTGGAGGTAGGTGGTACAAATAAAATTGTCCCCATTTTACAGACAAGGAAACACATTCTGAGAAGAAAAATTACTTCCTTTGTTAATTTTGGATCATTGATGGAATGAGAACTTGAATTCTGGTTTTCTGATTCTACAGCAAGTGCTCCTTCCATAGTTTCATGGTTGTCTCTGTGGTGGGAAAGTGAAAAGTCAGTCGCATTTCTCTCCCCCTTTGGTAGTGTCAGATTCTTAGATATTAGAAGGATCTGGAGAGAGAGAAGAGTAAGCCTGCCCTTCCTTCTCCCTGTTCTGCCTAGCAGCTTTTACTTGTTGCTGAGCCAGTAATAACATGATATAGAGGAATGTCCCCACTGGTCACCTTCAAATTGCCCCTGCCCTTTCTTGTGTCCTTTGGCATTTTTTTGCATAAGCTTAGCCCTGAGACATCACATGAGCTTTAGTCTCCCAGTCTTTGCACATGCTTAATTATTTGGAATGTGAATACTAGTGAACCATGATACTGGGTTTAATGTGTCTCTTGTAAGATGGAACTTTTTGAAGGTCATTAGTGTTGAGAGAAGGACATCAACTCCACGACATGGCAAAATGGGATTGACTCTGAGTCTGAGCTAGCTAGGAGTTCAAGATATGAATGGAGATGAAAATGGCAAGAGTCAAGCAGGTAGACTAGGACCATATTTTAGGTGGATATGGAGTAAAAAGGTGACAACTGGCTGGGTTGACAACATAGTCTGTTAAAACAGGCCCTGTTTAATAGAGTATAACTGGCAAGGTAACTTTTTTAAACTGAACCTCTATTTCTTCCTATATATTAAATAGATATAATATTATTTTTATATATATATGCATGTATATATGTATATAGTATGTCTGTATAATAAATAGATATAATAGATATCCATAACTTCTTTCAAACAGATCCCATTATCCTGGGCTCTGATGAACCCAAAAGCTTTTGTACTTGGTGGCCCATTAAGGCTTTTCCCTTGAACTAAAAGAACAGGAGGGATGACAAAACTACACTTCAGGAGATAAGAGAAGAGAGGAAACAGCAAAGCTTGAGCTAGATGAGGCAATCGAGTGCAGATGGGCACCTCGACTGAAGAAAGGAAGGAAGGAATACAGAGTCTGTGTGTGTTGGCGGTTATGGAGGGAGATGTTGCTTGTCTTTCAGGAAGAGCATTAGTGATTATGTGGAAACAGCTTGCTCACTCAGAAACTTTTTTCTGCCTTCAGCTCTCGAGGCGTGTGAGAAAGACTTGGAAGCCCCATCTATACGAACGAGAGCTTTACAGTGAGATCTTGGACAAGAAATTCAAAATAATGGTTACCATGAGAACTCTGGATCTAATTGATGAAGCCTATGGATTTGATTTCTATATCCTTAAGGTGAGGTCCCAGGACTATGGAGTGGGGAAAAGAAGAGTCAAATTTTTGTTTCAAAGGCAGGATCAAAACTAAGAATAGAACTTCATTCTGCCTGTGCTTAGTCTGAAGTTAGATTGGCAGCCACAGCTGCTGCTTGACATTAAACTAGAGATTTAAGGTTTAGTATCCATTGCAGGATTGTGGGGAATGGGAATCTTGGTGTCTACTGTGTATTACAGTGTTCAATTCACTTTTTAGAAAGAATGTTGATAAACTGGACCATATCTTAGATAATGGGGGAACTGGAAGCTATGTAATGTGAGGACCAATTGAAAGAACTCTATTTAGCTTGGAAAAGAGAAGACTTGATGGGGGATGGGAACATCATATGGAAAAAATGACACAGGGTAATTCTCTTCCAGTATTTGATCCCTATGTCTCAAGAGCCTTTAGTAATCAGGGCAGTTGTGTAGAAAATGGGTTCCATTATTATCCCCCTTGGCAGGATGGGTGGAGAACTGGCCTTGGAGTCAGGACAAATTGGGTTCAGGTCCAGACTCTGTGTGACTGCTGGCAAATTTTTGAAACTGTCAGTGCCCCACTGCAACTTTCTAAGACTATCAATTGCAGAATGGTTCCTGATATTCACTGATAGAGGGTTTTCTCATAGGGAGCAGCCTACACAAATTAAACTTGTTCTGCTTGGTGTGAGAGGGCAGTACTAAGACATTGTTGGAGAGAGTCAGACTGCAGCCTGATGTAAGGAAGAACTTCCAAACAGTCCACATAATCCAAAAGGAATGATTGGACTAGAACTGCCTTGGGTAGTGATGACTTTTCTGTCACTAGAGGGCTTCAAGTTGAGTGTAAATAACAATGTGTTCAGATCCCAGGATGGAGTAGGAGGAGTTCCTGAATAGGTACAGGTTGAATTAGATGACCATCGAGGTCACTCTCAAATTCCCTTATTTTCTGAATATAATCCAGAACTTACTGAGTGGTCCATAGATTAGTCTAGGATTATTCCAATGAATGTTTAGTTTAGTTAAAGATATTTTCCTTTATTTTGCATGATTTCACATGTATAACTTATATCAAATTGCTTACTTTCTCAGTGAGGGGGGGTAGAGAAGGGAAGGAGAGATTTTGGAAGTCAAAATTTTTTTAAAATGTTAAAAATTGTGTTTATTTGTAATTGCAAAAAATTAATTTATTTTCCATTACTGATGTGAATCTGTACTCAAAAGCACAAAAAATTATGTTTTCATTTTTATTTTTTTAATTAAATTTTATGTTTATTTTTAATCATTCATTTCCACAAGATTTTGAGTTACAAATTTTCTCCCCGTCTTTCCCTACCCACCACCCCAAAACAGCGATTCCACTGTATACCCCCTCCCCCAATCTGCTCTCTTCTATATTCTCCCCCATCCCCCCTCTGACTTTCTAGTAGGGCAAGGTGGATTTCTATACCCCAGTGCCTATATATCTTATTTCCCAGTTGCATGTAAAAAAAAATTATATATATATATATTTTTTAACATTTGATTTTAAAACTTCCCAGTTGCATGTAAAAAAATTATATATATATATTTTTTTAACATTTGATTTTAAAACTTTGGATTCCCAATTCTTTCCCTTCCTCCCTCATCACCCACCCTTACTGGAAAGATAAGCACTTCAATATAGGTTGTACATGTGTAGCTATGCAAAACATTTCCATAGTGGATATATTGTGAAAGACTGACTATATTTCCCTCCCTCCTATCCCATTCCCCACTTGTTCTGTTCTCTACTTTGACCCTGTCCCTTTTCAAAAATGTGTGCTTCTAACTTCCCTCCCCCCCCAGCCTGCCCTCTCCTCCATCATCCCCCCTCTCATCCCCTTCCCCACTACTCTCCTATAGGGCTAGATACCCTATTTATTGTGTATGGCATTCCCTCCCTAAGCCAAATTCAGTGACAGTAAGATTGACCCATTCCCTTCTGCCTTCCTGTTCTTCCCTTCCCTTTTCTATATGAGATAATTTACCCCCATTCTGTCTCTCTCTCCTCACATTATATTCCTCTCTCACCTCTTAATTTCACCTTTTAAGTATCATCCCTTCCTATTAAATTGGTCCTGTGCCCTCTGTCTATGTATAGCTGTATACATATATACACACACTTTACGTATGTATTCATACACACACACACACACACATATATATTTATATACAAATTTATATTCCCTTCAGCTATTCTCATACTGAGAAAAGTTACAATTATTGTTTTTCCATGTAGGAATATAAATAGTTCAACTTTGATAAGTTCTTTATGGTTTCTTTTCCCTGTTTACCTTCTCATGCTTCTCTTGCTTCTTGTATCTGAATGTCATATTTTCTATTTAACTTTGTTTTTTTCATCAAGAATGCTTGAAAGTCCTCTCTGCCATTGAATGACCATATTTTCCCCTGAAAAATGATACTCAGTTTTGCTGGGTAGGTGATTCTTAGTTTTAATCCCAGATCCTTTGACCTCCAGAATAACATATTCTAAGCCCTTCAATCCCTCAGTGTAGAAGCTGCCAGATCCTGGGTTATCCTGATTGTGTTTCCACAATATTCAAATTGTTTCTTCTTGGCTGCTTGTAATATTTTCTCCTTAATCTGGGAACACTAGAACCTGGCTAAAATATTCCTAGGAGTTTTCTTTTTGGGATCTTTTTCAAGAGGTGATTGATGGATTCTTTCAACCTCTATTTTGCCCTCTGGTTCTAAAACATCAGGGCAATTTTCTTTGAGAATTCCTCAAAGGATGATTTTTAGGTTCTTTTTTTGATCATGGCTTTCAGGTAGTCCAATAATTTTTAAATTATCTCTCCTGGATCTATTTTCCAGGTCAGTGGTTTTTCCCATGAGATATTTCACATTGCCTTCTATTTTTTCATTTGTTTGGATCTGTTTAATAGTATCTTGATTTCTCGTAAAGTCACTAGCTTCCGTTTGCTCCAGTCTAATTCTGAAGGAATGATTCTCTTCAGTGAGTTTTTGAGATTCTTTTTCCATCTGGCAAATTTGGCTTTTTAAGGCATTCTTCTCTTCATTGGCTTTTTGAGCCTCTTTTGCCATTTGAGTTAGTCTATTTTTTTCTTTTCTTTTCTTTTTTTTTTGGAGGGCAATTGGGATTAAGTAACTTGCCCAAGGTCACACAGCTAGTTAAGTGTTAAGTGTCCGAGGCCGGATCCGAACTCAGGTCCTTCTGACTCCAGGGCCGACGACGCTCTACTCACTGCGACTCCTAGCTGCCCTGAGTTAGTCTGTTTTTTAAGGTGTTATTTTCTTCAGGTTGTTGACTTTCTTTTCATGATTTTCTTGCATCATTCTAATCTCTTCCCAATTTTTCCTCTACTTCTCTTATTTGTTTTCAAAATCCTTCTCAAGCTCCTCTGTGGCCTGTAATCAGTTCATATTTTTCTTGGAAGCTTTTGGTACAAGAATTCTGACTTTGTTGCCTTCCTCCTGTTCCATGCTTTGATCCTTTTTGTCCCTAAAATAGGAGTCTAAAGTTGGATTGCTGTGCTTGCTTTGCTTCCTTTGCTTGCTCATGTTGCCACTCAATTACTTGACTTTTGAGCATTTTGCCACAGTAGAACTCTGCTTCCAGAGAGGAGAGCTTTGTCCCAAATCACTGGGGTTTTCACAGCTGCCAGAGCTATTAGTTGTCTGCCCTCTCTGAAGCCTCCACAGGCTCTGGCTCACTGGTCATGCACCTCTGGTCCTCTACCCTAGACAGTGATCCAGATCCAAGCAGGTTAAAGCAAGAACAATTACCCCTCAGACTGGTTGCTTGGTCCCCCTATGATCTGCAGGCCAGGACCTCTGAAGCAGCCACATGGCGTTGGCCACACCTCAGCTGCTTCTTCCTCTGGGGGCAGAGGCTGGACCTCACTCTCAGACCCCTGTTCCCACAAAGTCCAAACTGACCTCTCACTTTGTCTTTGGCATTTATGGGTTGACAATTCTGGAAACTGCCACAGCTGCTGGTGATCAACTCTCCCGATTACCCTCTCAAATATTATGTATTTAAATATGTCAAAATACTTCTGATTTACTCAGGCAAACTATTTATGTGTGTCCTTGTAAATGGAGAGGGGGCTGTGTGTAGGTGTTCTGAAAAGCCTTTGATTGGAGTGGCTAGGTGGCTCGTTGAATAGAGCACCGACCCTGGAGTCAGGAGGACCTGATGCTCAAATCCAGCCTCAGATACTTAACACTTAACTAGCTGTGTGACCTTGGGCAAGTCACTTAACCCCAATTGCTCTGCCTTCCCCCCTCCAAAAAGAAAAAGCAAAAAAAAAAAAAGCCCTTTGATTAACCTAAAAGTTTGAGGAATGCTGGACTAGAGCAGTAACTATTTGTCTAATTCCTTTAGGCCTCAGCTCTAGTATTTTTACTTATTTTTCCTCATGGAAAAGTAAAGTGGGCCCACATCTTGTCTGTAAGAGACCCTGCCCATCCACATTGAGAGTGGGAGGGCTGAATCAGGCCTAGCTCTGTTCACTACAGAAGTAGGTACCTGTTAAAGACTCTATGATGATGATGACGTTTCATTTGCATTCCTGAAGATCATTGAAAAATTGAATTAGATTACATGATTAGTGCTTGACTTATGTGTATGACTTTACGTCCAGACGCCAAAGGAGGATCTGTGCTCCAAGTTTGGGATGGATTTGAAACGAGGAATGTTATTGCGTCTTGCCCGGAGGGACCCTCAGCTCCACCCAGATGATCCAGAAAAGAGAGAAGCTATTTATAACAAATACAAGGTGAGCAGCCACACTGATTATTTTGGCTAAATTCTGCACATCCATTTGAGTTAACTCATCCAAGGATCATCCAGCCCCATGTGCCTGAGGCCTCCTTCACTCCTCTTCAAATGGGTGTTCCCTCTTATTCTGACAACCTCTGGCACAACTGGCTGCTCCAGTAAACTTAATAATTATATTTTCCTGTAATTTAGAATAATCATTTTTGTATTAAGTTCAGCAAATGTAATTTATTAAGCACCTGCTTTGGGCCCGGCGATGTAAAATGCTTTCCTCATGATAGGCTATAAGGTAGGTAATTAGAAAACAGGTTTAGGGGTGGCTAGGGGGTGCAGTGAATAGAATACTGGCCCTGGGGTCAGGAGGACCTGAGTTCAAATCCAACCTCACACACGTGACATCTTTACTAGCCGTGTGACTTTTGGCAAGTTACCTAGCCCCACCTGCCCTCCAAAAAGCAAAAACAAAAAAAACCAAAACAAGTTTAGAGAAAGGAAATTACTTACTTTGGGTAATCCAGCTAGATAGTGACAGCCAAGATTCAAACTTGGCTCTTCTAACTCCTAACCCAGTGCTTTTTCAACTATGTCTGTAAAGTACTTTGTGGACCTTAAAGTGCTGTTTAAATGGTAGCTATCATTTTTATTATTATTACCACTCTACCTCACAGGATAATTGTCTGTATTTCCCTTTTTCCCCTTATGTTATAGGATTTTGTGATCCCAGAAGAAGAGGCTGAATGGGTTGGGCTGACATTAGAGGAAGCAGTGGAAAAACAGAGGCTCCTAGAAGAAAAAGTGAGTATCAGGGACAGTCTTTGAAAAGGCCAAGAGCAGCATCCGCTGTTGTCTAAACTTTTGTTTCGAGTTGTTTACATTGGACACAAGAGAGGTGATTTGGGAAGGGGCAGGGGCATCAAGCATCCTCATCTCAAGCTTATGGGTGGGAGTGATGGGCAAGAGGGGAGTGAAGCTGTGGGAAAACTGTTCGTATTCTGGCCAAGGAACAGGAGCAGACCAGTTCCCAATTCCTGTTCTGGAGCCTTCCTGCTTTCTCAACAGAAAACTTTTATCACCTCTTGGGTATTGACTTTGTTGCAACCTCAGGCCCTATGCTACAGCTCCCCTTCCTCCCTGTGTTGGGACCATCCTCCTTACCTCTCAGTCCACTCACACATCAATTTAGCATGTTTATTTACAGTAGGCAAAAAGGTCAAACTATACAAAATGTATGGTCTAGATAGTGTTACAGAAATACTGAGTATAGAGCAAGGATCCCATCCTAAGACCCCTAAACCATGTATAATTTGGACATCAAAGCACTTAATTAAAGGTTTCCTTTGTATACTGCCGTGTGCTAGGTGCTGGGGGAAATACTAAGATTAATGACAGAGTCTCTCTCCTCAAGGAATTTATAGTTGAGTAAGAGGCATTGAATGTGCACAAATGAGTATGGTAGATGTTATAAATAGGTTATAATAGGTCTATTGGAGAAGTCTGATTCAAAGAGGAATGGATCACTTCCAGTTGGAAGGGTCAAGGAAGGCTTCAGGGAATAATCTAGCATAGTGCCTTGCAAAAGTAGGTATTCAGTAATAAATTTGTTGAATGAGCCAGCACCCAAGCTAGGTTTTGAAGAAGGATGATACATAATATCAACTCATATAACACTTTGCAGTTGCTTTCCTTACAGCTTTTTGAGTTAGGGAGTATAATTTTATAGGTGAGGAAACTGAGGCTAAGTGAGATGTTCCTCAGAGACTTGTCTGGTCATACAGTGAAGTGTTAGAATCTAGACCTCCGCCCTCCCAGTCTTGTCCTCTCTCACCACCCCAAGTTGTCTGTATAGACATTAGAGGAGGACTTATTCAGATACATGGAAGAAAAAGATAAGGATAAGCTGGCTCATCTATCAACTGGTTTTCTTTTTATACTCCTCCTAGTTCATTCTTTCAGTGACTATTAAGCACCTCCTATTTGTGAGGTCTTGAGAATATTAGTGAGGGAGATAAAGGGATAAATAAGTCAAGATCCCTGCCCTCATAGGGCTTACAGTCTAATTGGAATAAATGAGCCCCAGGCCTACATCACCAATTGCCTCTCTGATATTTCCAGCTGCATATTCAATAGGCATCTTAAATTCAGTAGGTCCAAAACAGCTCATCTTCTCCCCTCCCCCAAGCCCTCTCATCTTCCTAACTTCGGTCACCATTAGCTTCCCAGTCACCCAGGTTTGGGTCATGGAAGTCAGCATCAGTTCTTCCCTTCCCATTGTTTCCCATATTCAGTCAATTACCAAGTGTTAATTCTGCCTTCACAAAGTCTTGAAGCCATCCCCTTCTCTCCATTTGTGTAGCTACCACCCTAGTCCAGGTCCTCAATACCTCTCCATTGGACTATTGTAAGAGCCTTCTAACTGGCCTCCCTGCCTCAGGCCTTTTCCCCCTTCCAAACTGTCCTCCATAGAGCCACCAAATGATATTCCTAAAACACATCTGTTCATGTTGTTTCCCCACTCAGAAAGCTCAGTGGCTCCTTGTTTGTTCTGGGATAAAGCACATCCTTAACTGTTTGCCATTTACAGCCCTTCACAGTGTCTTCAACCTCCATTTTTAAGTTTCTTGAATGTTTATCCCCGTAATTCATAATCTGTTCCAACCAAATCAGGCTTCTTACCACCTTCATCCACAGCATTTCATCTCTGCATGTGGGCCTTTTGTACAAGCTGCCTCCCTCCCTAACCCAGGCCTGGAATATACTCCTTCACCTTCTCCTACAGGAGGCCAGCTTTAATCCCTCCCCCTACAATTAACTTAGCATGTGTTTTGTAGTTACTTGGCTGTGTTCATAGAATGGAAACTTCTTGAGGTCAGGAATTTTATTATTGTTTCTGTATCCTCAGTGCCTGGCACATAGCACAAGTGCTTAACAAATGTCTGTGAAATGTTAACAGTAAATGTAGCACAAACTGGAACATGATAAATGCAGAAGAGGGGGACTTAGGAGATGAGACAATGGAGAGGTCATTTATGGGTGGGGGATGGAAGAGGGGGAGGGCCTTGGAGGATGACGGGTGGGATGTTTGCAGATGGAGACTGGCTTTCCATCTCTGCCTTACAGATGAGGGAGGTGTTGAATCCAGTTCCAAGTGGAAAGCTGGTAGCAGAGTAGTGACTGGATTTTCTAGCTCTTGTTTAATCTGTTGAGCTACTCCACCTGGGCAGTTTGCTGCCTAGCTCAGGAGCATGGTCATTGCTCCCCACAGCCATCTCAAGCCACCAAAGCATTCACAGGATTCCAGACTCTAAAGAGGAGCCCAGTGCTGCTCAGTCTCCTTCTAACGTGGTTTGAGTTTTCATGGGGTAAACTGTGGCATCAAAGGCAGTGTCTTCTGGGGAACGTAGCTGCTGAGATTTGATGGGGGTGACAATCACATTCTCAGCAGGTGGGGTTGTGGTCGTCGAGGCAGGAGGGGAGAGACGTTATCCACTTGTGTATTTCTGACTCCTTCGACTAGCTTCAGCTATCCTCTTATGTCAGCTGCTCTGCAGGAGCCTCACCCACTGTTTCTCCCCTTTTCAGGACCCTGTCCCTCTGTTCAAAGTATATGTGGAAGAACTCATTCAGCAGCTTCAAGACCAGGCACTCTCACAGCCAGCTGTGATGCAAAGGAAAACCTAGTGGGCAGGAGCTTCCCAGAGATCAGACTGTTTGATTAAGAGGCCCCTTCTCTTCTTCCTCCTCTTCCTCCTCCCAGTCATATCCATCACAGTTAGACCCACTGCTGCATATTTCACGGGAAATTAGGAAGCAGAGTATATGAAGACTTTATTCATCCCTGCTGCTGACCACCCAGCCTAGCTCCTGGCCTGTCTCTGGAGTGACCAGACCAGCTCCAAATCACGGTGTTCCCTGAGCTCCTACTGATGCTTTGAACTCAATACCTTTATTTTTCTGAGACACAGTCACTGAAAAGAACAATAAACAAACCCATCCAGTGATCCGGTTACTGTCCCAGTGTGCCCCTTTAGCCACCCACACATGCCAGAGTTCTGCCAGGGATTAAGCTAGTGAGTGGCTTCTGCAATAGAACCACTGTCTGGAGCTTGTCACATACCCTGTAGTCTCTTGAGGTGAGACTGATACTGTGGACATTCTTGGAATCCCTTTACATAAAGTGGTTAATTTGATACGACTTCTAACATTCTTTTTTGTTGTAAAAATTCTGTAATTCAAAGAACTATAGAATCTTCAGTTTGACAAAAGCACATACAGTGGAAAGAGGCTGGAATTTCAATCAAAGGGCCTGGTTTTGAAACTTAGCTCTGCTAATTATTATCTTTGTGACCTTGGCAAGTCACAGTCTCTCTGGGCCTCAGTTCTTCATATACAGGATGAGAAGGTTTGGACAGAATGTGTGATTCTGTGGACCAGGATCCCATGGTTTTCCATGTCTGAGGGAGAAGTTGACCCCCAGACAGCCTGTTCCTCATCTTGTTACATTAAGGATCAGTGCTGTGTACTCTAGGTTCTGTATCTGATACGGAAAAGTGTCCTAGTTCATGTTGATAGCTTTCCTTGATCCACAAAACAGACTGCTTGAAGGCATTCCCCAGTTTACTCTCACAGTTCTGCAGGTTGTCTATGGAATCTCACCCTTGTTTCCATTGTATGTATAGGCTGGTGAGCTGAGGCCTAGGGTGTTACAGAGAAGGTAATGTCAGAGATCCCATAAAAAACCAGTGACAAACTAAAAACAACAGCAACCTCCATCACCTAACCCAGTTTGCTGTGTGGTGGTGCTACTGCTCAGAGCTCTGATACTGAGATTAATGACATAGGATTTTGTTTGACTGGTGTTTAGCCTTAGTCATTGCCTTTGAGCTGAATTGAAAAACTATAACTAATGATAATACCAACTCACATTTACTTAGTGCCTTTTCTATCAAAGCATGTTCTGCCCCAGGATTAATCAGCTGGGTTCAGGGAAATGGTTCCCAAAGTTTTTATATTCAGTGCAGCCTCTGTCTTTGACCCTGTCCTCAAACATTTTATCAGTAACAGCTAATGCATAAAAGGCAGCTTAATCTGGTTTGGAAATGGCCCAAAGCTGGGAAAGAGATCTAAGAGAGGCAGTGTGGTGTGGTGGAAAGGGCTGCCACATAACCTCAGCCTCAGTTTCCTCATCTCTGAAATGGAAATAACAGTACTCCAACTGCTACCTCAGGATGTTGTGAAGAAAGCTCTCTACAACATCATAGAAAGATGAACAATTCTTTTCATGCTTTATGGTTTCTGACTCTCAGGTTGTTAGAAGTACTTTCCATTCCTTCTTATAAGTCTGGGGCTTTTTCCCTTTGGGTGGCTTCATTAACTCTTGCCTAAAGGCAGGAGGAAAAGAGGCCCCTAATTAGTCACTCTTGGGCACAGATGGTCCTGTGCCTCTGCTTTAGAAAGGTGTCCCAGGCAGCCTCTGGCTATTTTCCTGTGCTTTGTGTGCTTTGAAGGGTGACAGGTGGCCTGAACTCTGGGGCCTGGAGGCTCCTGACTCTGACCCTTGGCCCCACAGTAAGCTAATGATGTTCCCTGTAGGAGGAATTGGCAATGTTCTCCCATTCCAGGGAAGGCAATGCAAGACTCCCTGAGAACACTGTGCATCACCATTGTCTTCAGCATTCAAAACCACAGCCCTCTCCCTGACCATTCCTGGATTGGCTGACCTGATTCCTGCCCACAGAAGCCCCCTCATGGATCTGACCAGCTAGATCATAGAGGAAAAATCCCTCAGGGATCCCCAGACTGCTACTGAAACCAGGACTGAAGTGAACTTGGCCAAGTCTGAGGTTTCCTCCCTGGTTTCCCCATGTAAAATGGGGGAATTGGGTCTGATGGTTTCTATGGTACATTTCAGAATTAACATTACATGTTACCTTCTTTGTCTGTCTACATTCTCAGGGTTGTTTGTCCTTCATTCACAAAGAGGATCATGATATCAGGAAGGAGATGGCCATGACTTGCAAATGGGTCCAGTGGCAAGATATAGATCATGACAACTGGAAATGTCCCCAGATGCACAATCAGTATTTGATCATAGCTTCTTGAAGAAGCACTAGTGTAAGGGGACAGGGCTCTGAGCTAACTGTTAGGGCTCCACCACTTGACTTTGTAACCCTGGGCAAGTAAGTCACAGCCATCTTGTTTAATTTCATAGGATTAAAACAGAAACAGGGTTCTGAACCAGATGATCTCTTCAGGTCCCTAAGAGAGAACCATGTTGTAGTTTACTTAGACCTTTCCCCACCCCTGTAGACCCTTTCCTCCTGATTTCAGTAGAGAAGGAATGCAGGATTCTCTAAACATCCACAGACGTTTCTTGATTACAACTTTGAACTGATTCCTATGGGGCAAGGAGAAGTTAGCACCACCCAAAGCTCCTTGGTTAGATCTCTCTGACTTCTACAGGGGCCTGAGGGAGAATCAGGGTTCCCTCACTGCAGTTTCCTATATACTAACAAGATTGACAGGTATCCCTGGGCCAGGCCCTGGAATCATCCAAGACCCCAGGTTTGTTTCTATCCAGCAAATCATGGAACACTGGGTAGTCTGGGCAGTGTTTGAACTTTCCTGGGTGAGTGGTGAGCAAGGTGATTTCTGATTTTGAGTATTTAGAATCCAGACTTTGAATTATCCCGAGCATTTTCCTCACAGCTCTTGAATACTCCATTCCTGGAGTCAAGCTAGGAGAGAGGAAAGGAACCTAATTCATCTAATCTATATGCCTTTGAACAGCATAGTTTGGGAGAGAATGGAATAATAAAGAGATATATAGTAGAATGTAGAATATAGGGGCGGCTAGGTGGCGCAGTGAATAGAGCGCCGGCCCTGGAATCAGAAGGCCCTGAGTTTGGAGCCGGCCTCTGACACTTAATCCATACGAACAAAAAAAACCTAGCCGTGTAACCTTGGGCAAGTTACTTAACCCCAATTGCCCTAAAGGGGCGGCTAGGTGGCGCAGTGAGTAAGAGCCGGCCTCGGAGTTGGGATGACCCGAGATCAGATCCGGCTCAGAAAATGAGCACCCACGCATAAATAATGACTAGCCGTGTAACCTTGAGCAAGTTACTTAACCCCAATTGCTTTAAAAAAAAAAGTTGGGGCGGCTAGGTGGCGCAGAGAATAGAGCGCCGGCCCTGGAATCAGAAGGACCTGAGTTCGGAGCCGGCCTCCGACACTTAATCCGCACAAACAAAAACCTAGCCGTGTAACCTTGGGCAAGTTACTTAACCCCAATTGCCCTAAAGGGGCGGCTAGGTGGCGCAGTGAGTAAGAGCGCCGGCCTCGGAGTTTGGATGACCCGAGATCAGATCCGGCCTCAGAAAATGAGCACCCACGCATAAATCAAAAAATGACTAGCCGTGTAACCTTGAGCAAGTTACTTAACCCCAATTGCTTTTAAAAAAAAAAAAAAGTGTTAAAAAAAAAAGAATGTAGAATATAGTAGAATGAATATATAGTATATAGAATATATAGTAGAATGCTTGTCTTTAAGACAAGCAAGGACTGTTTCAATCAACTTTTGGGTGCAGAGTCCCACTGAAAGGAGTTTTTTATGTCATCTGGGATTTTCATTATCAATTCTCTCTGTCTTCTATAGCCCTCTCTTATCTGACTTCAAACTCCCTGACCTATTTACCTTTCCATAAGGAAAAGAAATACTCAATACTTCATTCAAGGTTCTATAGAATCCCCTGCTTCTATGGACTTTTTTCTGTCCTAATGGGTTTTCTCTTCAAGTGAACCCTGGCTAGGAGCTTCCAGACACTTAACAGTGTAGAGTATTTCTCTCTGTATAGAGTCCAGACCAGGCTAATAGGAAGCTAAACCCAAGGCCTTTTGAAAGTAAAGAGGGATAGAGAGGTGATTATCTCAGTCTTGGCCTTCCAGTAACCCAAACCCTTTTCCATTTCTCCATCCTTATGCCCTGATTCCTCACTCATTTCTGGATCATCTTCCCCACCTGCTGTAAGGATTGGATCCCTAAGTTGAGCTCAGGCTGTGAACTTGGACTGTAAGGCCTCCCCATTTATAGTAGGAGAACTGGGCAATGCTGATGTTTCCATGACAACAGAAAATCATTTGGAACAAGCCAACTTCAAAGTCAAAATGACAGCTTGTCAGAAGAGTACATCCCTTGAGCTTGGACACACACACACACACACACACACACACACACACACATGATCAATATCTTTTCTCTTACCCTTAGGGTACTGGGATGTGCTTGAAATTCATGTGTCAGTGAGAAGCCAAAGAAGATGTCTGCTGTACCTGAGGTTGGGACTAGAGTCTCACTTGCTGCACCTGAGGCATAGGGAAAACTAAGGTCTCCTTAAAGGCTAATATGTGAAGCCACAAGGTCTTAATTTATCATGCCTACCTACCTTACAATTTTGTAGCACTTTTTTCTAAAGCCTCTAATACATATGATCCTCACACCAACCCTAGGAAGTAGGCGGAAGAGTTATCACCATCTCTGTTTAACAGATGAGGAAACTGAAGCCCAGGAAGGTGAATTAACTTATCTACCTGTCACACAGCAAGTCAAGTATTAGATCTTGAACCCAAGACTTTGGGCATAGAGTTCATTGTCTTTGTGGTTCTGATTCAGTGGGTTGGTTCTTTGTTTGTTTGTTTGTTTTAATAACTTAGGGAATAGTATATGACAGTCCCACTAAACCTACATTTTCTTTTTTTGGTCTTAACCCATGACATCTTTAGGGAATTTCCACTGTGGAGATTCCCTCCAATTTTGCAAAAGTGATCAGCATCACCACCATCTTCAATTTACCTTCTCAGAGAGTGGCCTGGGATAGATGAAAAGTTAAGTGATTTACTCATGGTCATATAGATAGTAGAGACAAGACATGAATCCAGGTTTTCCTGACTAAGGCCAAACTTTCTATTACCCCAGACTTTTTTTTTTTGGCAATTGAGGTTAAGTGACTTGCCCAGAGTCACAGAACTAGTAAGTATCTGAGGCTGCATTTGAACTCAGGTCCTTCTGATTCCTGGGCCAGTGCTCTATGCTTCCCCTTCTACTCCACCCTTTCAATCTATATAGAGACACCTTTTGAAAAGGGCCCCAAGTGAGCAGCTTAGCAGGATGTGATCCTGCTCCCCTCCTTGTTGGAAGGGGGCCCAGGTATCAAGAATGTGAAAATAGATTTCCTTGCTTTGTAAAAGGCCCCAACCTTACCTATTTAGACAAAGGCCCAAATAGACAAGTAGCTTTCTTGTTTCCCTTGCAAGCTTGTCCTGAATCCAAGTTTCTGAATCCAGAGGCCATATCTCTATGACACCCAAACAACCAGTTATTTCTCCTAATTGATCGGGAGAGAATCAGCTGAGGAGGGCTTGGAGCCATGCTGTGAATGACTGGCAGATTTTTTCACTTTCCCTGCAGGTTTATTGGCATCATCTGGAGACAGCCACAGGGGGCCAATTCTTATTCACAAACAAGTCAGATATTCTTCCTTGTCTCCACAGTCATGATAAGCACCACGAGCCACCCGGGAGGAGTAAAATGTATGGAAAAGGATTTTGAGTCTGGAAACCCAGCTCTGATTACTTGCTGGTTGTGTGACCCAAATCACTTATATTTCTGATGCTTTTTCTTTGTCTGTAAATTAGGGGTTATAACAGATCATAGGATTTAGAGTTTGAAGGTACCTTGGCAATGATTTAGTCCAAATCCCTTATTTTACAAATGAAGAATTTGAGGTCTGAGAGGTAAAATAATTTGCCTGACCGAGGTCACACGGGATGAATGCTGGAACTAGATTCAAAGTTCCCTAACATCAAATACAGGGCTCTTCCTACTTCCCCTACCAAACTCACATGGTTTTTTTGGGTAAAGTTCAAATGAGATAATGCACAAAGTACTTTATAAGCCTTAAAATGTCTTGCAAATGTCAGCGATTAGTATTATGTCTCTATCATCCCCATCCCCACCAATAAGTATCATGAAGTATGAGCCTCTGTCAGGCATAAAGAGAGTTAAAGAACTCGTCTGAGATCATCCTTACCTTCGGAAACATCAGTGAAGAGAAGATTGACAAAACCCTTCATGAAGAACATTCTCAAGCAGAAGCCTCCAGCATTCGCCGCCAATGTAACCTACCACAACTCCCCTAGGATCTAGAGGGGAGCCCTGCGACCTTGGGACCACAGCTTCATGCCTTCTTGACCATCTCAAGCATAGCCTACAGTTTAGAGTAGCACTTTAGGTTCAAAATGTATACAGGTGGGCAAATCATTGCAACAAATTTTGGTTAAAACTCAGCTTTGTCCAACTTTACCCATAAATCAGACATCTTCAGAGCTCCACTGTGCCTCATACCCAGGCCTACCAGATACTCTCTCTTTGTATAAAGGAAGGTCATTTCTGCCTGCACTCTAGGAAGACAAACCTAATGTCAAATTGAGGTAGTTCTGCTGCCTGAAAGGGGATAGCTGGATGTCTTTTCCTCTTCCTTGGACCCTATACTCAAAATCTCCTGAACTCAATCTTCCATCTGAGTTCTGAATGTATATTAAATGCTCACATGATGTTCTGCCAAGCTCTGTTCTGAATGGAACCAAGAGAGTGTAAACTTTTCAAGAAGAGGGACTGTTTCATTTTTGTACTTGAACACCTAGAGGCTAACACAGTGCCTTGCGAGTAAGTAGCACCTTAATGCTTGTTGAATTGATTCAAATACTTTTTAGTCTTTTTTTTAAATCCTCTTTTTTCTCTTTCCCCAGACATCTTCTGCTTTGCTTTGTACTTCTGAAATCAAAAATGTCAGAGCTGGAAAGGACCTTAGTGATTGTCTAGCCCTACTTCCTTCTTTTAAAGTTGGGGAAGCAGGATCAGAGAAGGTCAAACAGTGATATAATAATTAATAATAACAAACATTATTTATATAGCACTCTAAGGACTGCAAAGTGCTTTACAAATGTTATCTCATTTTAAAATTTTATTTATTTATTTACTTGCTTTTAGTGTACAACATTCAGTTCCACAAACTTTTAAGTTTCAAATATTCTCTCCCTCCCTCTCCTCCACCTCTTACCGGCCCTTTCTTTCCCTCTCCCCCACCCCAGGGCGGCATGCAATTTAATATGGGTTCTACAAATACCTTCATATTAAACATTTAGTCAAGTTGTAAAGAAGGATTATAACCAATGGAATGAACAACGAGAAAGAAGAAATAAAACAAAACAAAAAAGAGAGAGTGAAAGTAGTTTGCTTCAATCTGCATCCAGACACTGGAAATCTTTCTATGTGGATTGCATTGCTGAGAGGAGCCCAGTCTATCAAAGTTAGTCATCACACATATGATGTGTATGTAATTGTGTACAAAATTCTCCTGGTTCTGCTCCTCTCACTCAGCATCAGTTTATATAGGTCTCTCCAGGTTATTATGAATTCCGTCTGCTCCTCATTTCTTATAGCACAATAGTATTCCATTACATTCATATACCACAACTTGTTTAGCCATTCCCCAACTGAAGGGTATCCCCTTGATTTCCAGTTCTTTGCCACCACAAAAAGAACTGCTATAAATATTTTTGTATATACAGGTCCTTTTCCCACTTGTATGATCTCTTTGGGATATAGCCCTAGAAGTGGTGTTGCTGTGTCAAAGGGTATGCACATTTTTATAATCCTTTGGGCATAGTTCCAGAGTGCTCTCCAGAATGGTTGGATCAGTTCACAACTCCACCAATAATGTATTAGTGTTCCAGTTTTCCCACATCTTCTCCAACATTTATCATTTTCAATATCTCATTTGATCCTCAACCTAGAAAGGTAGATGCTATCATTATCCCCATTTTGCGGTTGAGGAAACTGAAGCAGAGGTGAGGTGACTTGCCCAGTCACATAGCTGGTAAATGTCTAAGGCTGGATTTGAATCAGGTCTTCCTGCTTCCGAGTCAAACACTATCCCCTTATGCCATCTCACTGCCAACTGATCCAGGAATATGCACAGTACCTGCCACGTAGACATGGAGTGGACCTGCAATTTTATTGGAATGAGGAACTCCCAGGGAGGAAACTTCCTCTACCAATTTAAGTCAACATCTTCTGAAAGAAAAGTTACCTAGTACAGAGACATAAAAAATGCTGCCTGGAACACTCCCTAGTGCATGCGGGCCAGATCATGTCATTGGGAAATATTTAACAAAACAAATAAAAATGGAATCAAACATAGATAATGTTTTCCAAGTCAATATGCCCCCCATAGAGATTCTTGTATCTTGCTTAGTGACCTTCGTTTATATTTGAATTTGATAATACTGATTTAAGGTAATACTCAGGGTGGGGCTTCAGGAAGAGGAAGGGCACAGGGCCTGAATCTGCTGCCACCTGACTTCCTCACCATTTGTTCTCTGGTCAATGTTTGTGGCAGGTTCTGTGTTAAAACTAGCTAGTCTTTCTTTGTCGTTCTTTGAGTTGCTATGCTGGTCACCTCCCAGGCCTGGCTCTCAGCCTTTGGAAGGCTCACTCTGGTGCCTTACCTGATAGTGTTACTGCTTTCTCTGTCTGTCTGTCTGTCTCTCTCGCTCTGTGTGTGTCTCTGTCTCTGTCTCTCTGGCACTGTCTGGGGTGCTGATTC
This sequence comes from Gymnobelideus leadbeateri, assembly GCA_011680675.1. Taxonomy (NCBI): domain Eukaryota; kingdom Metazoa; phylum Chordata; class Mammalia; order Diprotodontia; family Petauridae; genus Gymnobelideus; species Gymnobelideus leadbeateri. Next base: position 676,752 of record WOXC01003603.1, read on the forward strand.
ATAACTTTCAAATTTTCTACAGAATAAAACTAACCCAGGGCCCCACCCTCTATACACAAAGGGTCTTCTCAGGTAACAGTGAGAATGTTCTTTCTTGGAATGCTCCAATGAGTTTCTGTTTTCCCCTCTCATGAAGCTCATGGAAGTCTGTCTTGTTTACCTTATCTCTTTCCTAGCATCTGGACAATGGGCCTCCCTTTCAGTACCTCCCATCAAGTCTTTGGCTTCAGAGAAACCTTCTTGCTCTCCTTTTGTCTTACTGTCACCTGATTTCCTGGCGTGGGGTGGGGGGGTGAGGGGTAGGAGGGAGGAGGGGAGGGATTGCTAAATGGATCCAGTTATGCTACGAGGCAACTAGGTGGCTCAGAGGAGATGGTTTGCCTTGGAGTCAGGCTCAAGCCCTGCCTCCACTTCTCTCCACCTTTGTGATGTTACTGGGCACATCAGTTAGCCTCTCTCAGCCTTAGTTTTCTCTTCTGTAAAGTGGGGATGATAATAGCACCTACTCCATGGGGTTATTGTGAAGATGGAAACCTTAATGGTCAGTATCATTATCTCCAAGAATTGAGGTAGGGAGTGGGAGCCAGGACAGCTGGCCCTACAGCTACTTCCAACACAGCCATGTACCTGTTCCTCAGAGCAAGAGAGGATACATGTGTGTCTACATAAGAAAAAGTCCCTGTACTGTCTGCTTGGAGGGAAAAAGGTGGGTGGGGAAGGTTTCAGGTTGGATTGTGAGTAAATTGCTTCCTAACTCTTTTTTTTTTGGGGGGGGGGTGCTTTTTTGGAGGGGGAAGGGCAGGGCAATTGGGGTTAAATGATTTGCCTAAGGTCACATGGCTAGTAAGTGTTAAGTCTGAGGCCGGATTTCAATTCAGGTTCTCCTGACTCCAGGGCCAGTGCTCTATTCACTGCACCACCTAGCCGCCCCAATTGTTTCCTAACTCTTAAAGGCTATAGAAATGTGAGTTACACATGTGCATGTGAGGGAGGGCATATGGGGGAAAGAAAGGTCAGTAGAATCCTTGTTTCAATAAAAATGTGAGGTCTTAAGTACTCTGAAGCATAATGAAGCTGGTGATAGTTGATTTGCAGAGACAGAGCAAATATTCACCTACTCAGGTGAATTAAATATCTATTTGGGAGCTCCCTCCAAGATGCAGATAGCGACCCATCCACACCAACCCATCTTGTGCTGTTCTCATCCCTGACTTCCCCAAGGTTCACCCTCAAGCTGAAGGCTTCCTTTACTTTCTCCTGACATTGAGAGTGGCACACTCTGGAGGTCCATCTGTCATTCCTTGATCTCATCACAGAACCAACCCATCTTCTCTTCCTGTCATAAAATTCTTTGGTAAACTGCTTTATTCCTTCCCTTTTTCAGAGTTCCTTGTTGGTTACATGTTACATTGCCCTCTGTGTGATGCTTATCTTTAGTTCCCAGTTGTATTCCAGGTTTCACTGCTGTATAGTGACACTATACAGCATATATTTGCTGTATGTTTGCACTGAAAAGGCAGATCTGCTGTTAAGAGAACCTTGCAGGTCTGTAAAAGTGTTTACAATATCCTGGAAGCAATCTAGCCAACTTTTCTCCTTTTCAGCTCTGGGCCCAGTCTGATTTTGTCTGTCCCAGTTATAAATACTATTGTCTATTCAGATGTTTATCGAAATCTGAGCAATTGACATTCTTCATCCATTTGGTCTTTCCTGTGTGGATGGACAATCCAAACTCCTTAGAGTAATTACAGATCTCTTCTAGGAAGCTCTGCAATATCTTGGGGTTTGATGTAATTAACACAATGTCTGCAGAAAACAGAAACATTTGGAAGATCTCACCATCTATCTATATAGGAAAACCCTCTTTCACCTATATGCTGAGCAGGATCTCCATCACAATAGTGAATACTCTTGACAAAAGTATCAGTTTATCTTATGTCTTATGTGATGTTTATTATCAGAGTCACTGAACAGGATTATTTCTGTTGTTATACCTTCTCAGGAATACCAAATGCTCTTGAGAGACACTTTGTTGTTAAGCAACCTATCATGTTGTGTTTTGTCTTACCCAGTCAAATGCTTTTTTGTAATCAACAAACAAGCACAAAGGGACCTTATATTCTCTACACCTTTCAATCAATATTGAGATGGAAAAGATGCCATATATTGTTACATTTCATTTTCTGATGACTTTTTGGTCCAAACTAAAACCCTCATAAAAATTGTGTATAGATGGGCGAGTAGCTATATAGATTGTTAGTGGCTCATGTTCACTCTGTTATTTTTTTTCTTAATATATATCAGGAAAATCCATGACTTTTTCCCTGCCTTTGGTATCTTCCCCTTGGTTAGATATCTTATAAACTGATCTCTCAATGTCTTCACAATTATATTGCCTCCAGCACAGGTGTCCTCTCCATATGTTTCATTCACTCTGGCTACTTTCCCCCATCTTTGTTCTCTAGTACCATTTCTATTTCCTTCATAAGCACCTCAGAATCTGTGATATTAGGTTTGAGTTTGGTGGCTCCATTATCCATGATGAAGAAACAATTATATTTTTTCAAACCTTTTTTGTTTTTCTTATGTTTTTAGTCTTTCTGTTTTCATCCTTGAATGCCCTTGGGATAACTCTGTTTTGTTGGTTGTTTGCCAAGATTTCTTTATACTTATTTCCATGACTTCTCTCTGCTTTAAGAGAAGATACTGCTTATCATCATTCATTATCCTTCTTCATAAGATTTTAGAGATAAATTTATACACTAAACTTCCCCCCTTTGGCAGCCATCTTTATCCTACTGGCAAGTAAGTCAAATATTTATTGATTAAGTCCAAGTATTATAATCATGATTTTACTGAGACTTCTATAGGCTCCTACTCTGCTGCTTCATCAGGGTATGGAGGTGAACCTAGATTCTCAAAAGCTATTGCAGACAAGCATAAGCCCTGGCAGATTCTACCATACTGGAAAGTCTTCAAGCATGAGCCCACCAGTGGTTCTCCTTTCTACGACCAGCCTTGCTAAATACATAGGATTCTTAGGTCATGGTAACCCATGAAGAAAAGAAAACATATTAGCCCTCAGTGGCTTCTGTCTCTGCAGTGATGGTGATGGAATGGTGAAAGGGAGGGCACAGGGAACTAACAATCACAAAATTTTCAGACTACCTATAAACTTTGGCTTTTGGTGCTCAGAATGTGAGTTCCTTATCCGATGACCAACAAGTAAGGTATCATAGGAGGAACTGAATCATGTCAGTCTGAACATTTGCACTATAAATGAGGGCAGAAGGAAAATGCAAAGTAAAGTTAAACAGAGGATGGCCCATGGGTACTTCTTGAAGAAGCAAAGAGTTTGCAAAGTTGTTTTTATTTTATGCCCAAAGAGAACAAGAGGCATTGTTTCATGGAATAGTTAATTATTTCATATTGTAATACTTGTGAAAGAGAGACCACCAAAAAGACCAACATGAAAATGATTGCAAGGGTAGCTAGGTGGTGCAGTGAATAGAGCACAGGCCCTGGAGTCAGGAGGACCTGAGTTCAAATCTGGCCTCAGACTCAACACTTACTAGCCATGTAACCTTGGTCACTTAACCCCAATTATCCTGTCCTCTCCCCTCCAAAAGGCAAAAAAAAAAGTGCCCATTATGTGCCAATCACTTTACTAGGTGCTCATTACAAAGAGTAAAATGAAATAGTCCTTGCCCTCATGGAGTTTACAATCTATGGCAAAACAATATGTCCATGTATGAGTATATATAAAATAAGTAAAAAATAATTCTGGGACAAGGCGAGAGTAGAGAGCCACTAGCAGCTGAGGAATCAGGAAAGAAAAAGTCTAGCTTTACCTTTCTTAAGGTCATTAATATTCTACTGAGTGATGGGGAAGCTAGGTGGTGTAGTGAATAGAGGCTGACCCTGGAGTCAGGAGGACCTGAGTTCAAATCCGACCTCAGACACTTGACACTTAACTAGCTATATAACCTTGGGCAAGTCACTTAACCCCAATTGCCTTGCCTTCCCCGCTCCAAAAAAAGAAATATTCTAGTGAGTGAGACTTTTAAAACAAAGAGATTCCTGCTTTACCAGAATCACTCAGAAGCAGCACAGAGAACATATGGAGTATATGACAGGAAAAAAAAATATGGATAGCAAATTTGTAGAATGAATTTGTGAGACCCTGGCCTGCAGGTATAGCCCAGGGTGATGTTAAGGATATCCATGCAAACCTGACCACTGGATGTAAGGATATAGGACATAACTCTTGTCTCCCCCAGAGTAGAAATGAAAATCACCTTCCACCCCCCTTAGTCACTTTGATTGGGTGAGATGACTGATGATTGTCCTTTGCCAACAACATTTGGATTCCTCTGTTTCCATGGCAGAAATATAGTTAAAAATCAGATCTCAGTAAGAGAGTGGCTCTTGTTGCTAGGAATAGAGATTTTTAGATCTTTTCCAGAGCACCTGAATGCTGCTTGAGAGTTTTATCATTGCATTTTTTTTAAATTTTCAGTCCTATTCAGTAAATGGAATTAATTATTAATTTATAATTTATTGATGGTTTACAATAATCATAATTGTGGGTCACTTGTAATTTGGAAGATTAAAATGTTCAATGGGAATGAGGGTAATTGAGTCAAATAAATTGCTTAAAATCTTTGAGTTTTCAGCCTTAGAGTAAATGAAACCAGATCAAAGTCACTAGTAAGCTGGAAACTATGGAGGCCCAGATGTGGTCTTTCCAGGTATACAAGGTTATAGGGTAGGCTGTCTACATCAGGACATGTACACTGGGAACTGAATTAAGCTTACAGCACCACCTGGTGGCTCATGAGGAGACTATTAGATGAGCTTTTCCTGACGACTCCTCTGCCTTTCCACTCTTAAGGCCACAATACAGCAGGTGTTCTTAAGGACAGGAGAATTCCTGTACCTTATTCTATACAGAATCTTCACTCTTACATGGTATGACTATGTTCTTCAAGTAGAGAACTAGTTAATACTGGACATAATGAGCAATAAATAAAACACAAAAATAAAATTGTATTTTGACAAAACAGATTAATGACATGGGAATCACTTCTGAATAAATTGTCTTTGTACAGACAGATCACTGACTTGTTAGAGCAAAGATCAAAATTGATGCCAAATTAGAAGAATAAAAATGAGAAGAATGTATGATGGACAACTGAGGCAACTATCCAAGGTAACTATTTAAAGAATCTATTGATTCAGAAAAGCAGGAAATGATTAAAATAACAAATATTAAAATAGAATATCACCATTTCCTAAGGAAGTTTAATTGATGTAAATTAAGGAGACTAAAAGACTGTAGAAACCACTAGACCCAGCAATCACTTGATCTTCTGGCCAAATGTGGATATATGGCAGCCAAGGGCAATGCTGATTTGTTATATCTCATGACTGATTTGTAATACTGTATAAAGGAGATTAGTATGCCACTACTAGGTCTGTATCCCAAAGAGATCATAAAAGAGGGGAAAGGACCTACATGTGCAAAAATATTTATAACAGCTCTTTTTGTGGTGGCAAAGAATTGAAAATGAGGAAATTCCCATCAGTTGGAGAATAGCTGAAGTTGTAGTATGTAAATGTAATAAGAATACTGTTGTGCTATAAGAAATGATGAGTAGGTGAATTTCAACCCGGAAAGATTTATATGAACTGATACTGAGTGAAGTGAGCAGAACCAGGAGAACATTGTACACAGTTATCAGCAACACTGTGTGATGGTCAACTATGATTGCCTTAGCTCTTCTCAGCAATACAATGATCCAAGACAATTCCAAAAGACTCAAGATGAAAGATGCCATCCACATTCAGAGAAAGAACTGTGGAGTCTGAATGCAGATCAAAGTATACTATTTTAGCTTTTTTTGTGGCCTTTCCCTTCTGTTTGACCTTCACAACATGCTTTGAAATACGTTTCTATGATTGTACATGTATAAGCTATATCAGATTGCTTGCCATCTTGGAAAGGGGGAAAGGAAGGGAAAAAGGGAGAAAAATTTGGAACTCAAAACATCATAAAAATGAATTTTGAAAACTATATTTACATGTAATTGGAAAAGAACCCAAAATACTATTTAAAAAAAAGAACCAAAAGCCCCAAAAGATATTGGTAGAAGATTACAAGCTGTTGAGCAGTTCTGCCTCAAAAAAAAAAAAAAAAAAAAAAAAAAAAGAAGCAGTTAAGGGAAAAATAAGTTTATAGAAAGTTTATCAAGAGACCCAACTAAGCCAAATCATCCAAGTGGCATTTATTGATTAAATTAGATAGAGAAGAACAAAAAGATGGAGAAAAAAAACCCTTTGAATATATTTGTAAACTTTTTTGTCTACCATTTATGGGGAAGTCACCACTTTTAGACCTTAAACATCATAACCCCTGATATGTTTTAGGAAGAAGTAAAAATGGGCCATAATTACATTTGGAAGTTTGTTCTTTTAATGGCCCCCAAGCTTCTCCCTGAAACAAAGGCTCATATTTTTAATATCTATAATCTTCCAGGGATGCTATATGGTTGTGAGGGATGGAATACTACAATCAATGAAGAATTGAAATTAGAGGTAAAAAAAAGGGCAACAAAAAAGTAAATGATAGGTAAGAGCTGATCACAACATATTAACAGTGAAGAATTCCATAGGAAAAGAAGTGTGAAAAATATCATCAGAAATAGAATGGAAAAGGAGATGGGCCAATCATGCAGTAAAAACAAGAGATAACTTCCAGCCCCCCCCCCCCCACACACACACACTGGACTGTTGGACTGATCTTTTGTGGAGGATTTATCATAAGACACAGACAAGAATTGCACAAGATAAGAAAGTGTAAATGGGTTGCTATCTGTGCCATTGGAAGGAATGGCCATATCAATGAAATCTCAAATCCATTGATGCATCAACATATCAAAAGCAGTAGATGAGATCACTGAGAGAGAAAATGTAAAGAAGAGAAGATGGTCCAAGATTAGGCTTGAGGGACATGCAAAATTAGAGGTTGGGACATGGATAGTGATCCAGCAAAGGAGACTAAGACCAAGTGGTTACACAGTAAGAGAAGAATAAGTAAAGAACAGTATCATAGAAGTCAAGGGAGAAGAGTATTCAGGAGGAGGAAATAAGGCTAAAAATTGTCAAAAACTACAGAGGTCAAGAAGGATCAGGTTTGAGAAAAGGTCATTAGGTTTAGCAGTATAATGGAGTGGAAAAGCACTAGATTTGGAACCAAAGACTCTAGGGTCAAATCTTGGCTCTGCCAGTCACTACTTAGGTGAACTTGGCTGAAGTCATATGATCCTAGGACCCTCTATGAACCTCTCAGCTTCCTTATCTATAAAATGAGGTGGTCAAGACCAAATGACTTCTGAAGTCCCTTCCAGCTCTAAAGCTATGCTCATGTGATTATTGGTTCCCTTGGAGAGAGAATTTCCAGTCATCAAAAAGAGAGAGAGATGGGGCCGGTAGGTGGCGCAGTGAGTAGAGCACCGGCCCTGGAGTCAGAAGGACCTGAGTTCGGATTTGGCCTCAGACACTTACACACAAACAAAAACCTAGCCATGTGACCTTGGGCAAGTTACTTAACCCCAATTGCCCTCCAAAAAGCAAAAAAAAAAAAAAAAAAAGAGAGAGAGAGAGAGAGAGAGAGATAAGGACAGATTGTGATCAGAACGGGACAACATAGAGATCACACAAGTTATAAATGATGGTGATTGATAAAGTTGGTTTAGCCACCCACTCCTGAACATTGCTGAGGTAGAGTGAAGATATAATATAGGTCATGGGAGCTAAGGAAGTTGATGAACTTGGAGACCAGGATGTTTAAAAGGATGTCAACATATATATTAATGTCCCTGAGTATGATGACAGGAGTAAGGGTGGAGTAGAAAATGGACTCAGATAATTGCCTACTTAAGAAAAGAGTTAATATACTATGGTTATATGTTATATATTATGGTTAATATATTATGACCACATACTATCTAGGAAAGAACTCTCTAGTTGATTACAACTGTTGCTAAAACTGGAAAGTAGTCGAGCAGAAATTAAGCTTAAGCCAGCATCTTGTACCATATGCTACAATAAAATCAAAATGAATATTAAAGGTCATGCTATGTAAAAAAAAAAAACTAGAAGAAAACCAGATCATGTACAACCATATTCCTGTAACTATGGCTCTCAGGCAATTACAAAATAAAATAGATGATTCTGATTACATGAAATTGAAAGGCTGCTATAGGTACAAAATTCATGTACCCAGGAAAAAAGGGAAGTGCTCAACTAGGAAAAATATTTTGCATCATATATCTCTGATAAAGGATTGGTACAACAAGAAATATAGACAACTAACAAATATATAAGGTTGAAAGCTATTCCCCAATAGATAACTAGTCAAGGGATATTAACTAACAATTGTACACAGTTAACAGCAACATTATGTGATGAAAAGAATTGAAAACTATTAACAACTATATAAAACAATGATCCAAATCACTAATAATAAGAGAAAAGCAATTCAAAACAACTCAGCAAATTGACAAAAGATGGGTCAGGTAGGTGGAACAGTGAATAGAGCACCGGCCCTGAGTTCAAATTTGACCTCAGAAACTTAACACTTGTGTTAACTAGCCTTGTGACCTTAGGCAAGTCATTTAATCTCAATTGCCCTGCCTTCCCCCCTCAAAAACAAACAAACAAAAATTGACAAAAGATAGGAATGGATAAAGTGGAGAGGGGTTGTGTAATAAGTGATGCTTTGTAGTTGGAATTATGATTTGGTACAACCATTCTAGAAAACAATTTCAAATTATCCAAATACAGTAACTAAAAGATACATATCTTTTGATCCAAAAATCCCACTGCTAGGGATATGTGCCAAGAAGATTCATGATACACCAAAATATTCATAGTAGCAATTTTTTGTGTGTGGTAGTAAAGAAGTAGAAACAAAGTCAATGCCCATTAACCTGGAAATGGGTAAACAAATTGTGGTGAATGAATGTAATGGAATAGTACTATGCTTTGTGAAATGATGAACATGATGAATACAGAAAACCATGGACTTAGATGAATTGCTGTAATGTAAAGTAAGAAGAGACCAAAAAAATAGGTACAATGACTTCAACAATGTAATTGGAAAGAACTACCACATAACGATAAAAAATAAATTTTATGAAATTGTAAAGACCCACGCTTGGCCCCAAAGGACAGATATAAGAAGACACATCTTTCCCCTCCCCTATTTTTTACAGAAGTGGTGGTCTATTGGTGTGAAGTGTTGCATATAAATATTTTAATGTATTGGTTGGTTTAGCCAATTTTTTTCTTCTTTTTTTAAAAAAAAGTTTTTGGCAGCTACATGCTGTGTATAGAATACTGAGTTTAGAATCAGGAAGACTCATCTTCATGAATTCAAATGAAGCCTCAGATGTGTACTAGCTATATAACCCTGAGCAAGTAACTTAATCCTATTTGCCTCAGTTTCCTCATCTATAAAATGAACCAAAGTAAATAGCAAACCACTTCAGTGTCTTTGCCAAGAAAACCCCAAATGGGATCACAAAGAGTCAAACAGATCGAAAAACAACTAAACTGAACTGAACTTGTTACAAAAGATCGTTCTCTGGGAGGGGGAAGGAAGTATACAGAAGGAAATGTAGGTCATGTAAAAACAAAATGTATCAGCAAAACTATCTTTGAAATGGATTCTGACAATAAGTATCAGTGGGGAGTGAACCTTAAAGAGGAAAGCTTACAAAGTGTCCGGAGTAAAGGAAGGGTCTAAAGCGGCAAAGGCAACAAAGAGTAAGTTGACTGCTATTCTTGGCTCAGGCAGAGAGAGATAAATAAGATAAGAGACGATATTGGATAAGGTGGCCAGATGTTGAAGCCCAGTCTCTGTGAGTGTCAGAAGAATGTGAGATAAGGAGATTGAAAGGGGGGCAGTTTGTTAACAATAGAGTTGTCAAAAAAAAAAAATAGAGGTGGCATTCAGTCAACAAATATTCGTTAAGCTCTTATCATATGTCAGTCTTTGTACTGAGTGCCAAGGATACAAAGAAAGGCAAAGATATGGTCCTTACTTTCAGGAAGCTTGGTCAGGGATGACAACATGTAAATAACAAGATATATACTGTTGCAACCTTAATTTCTCTCTATGAGATAGATTTGTAATATAGAGCCTAAATGCATAGTAATTCTGCCCTTAGAAGGGTAATGTGGTTCATACTCATGCCCCAGGTACAGAATAAAACCCCTTTACAATGAGCTAGGGGTGGAGCCCCCCAGCCATGTCCTAGGAAAGGGCCTTCTTTCCTTTGTAGTTCCCATTGTGTGCTCTCATGCCATAACCAAAGCAAGGGAATAGGCATTTATTAAGCACCTACTATATGCCAGTCATTATGCTAAATACTTTACAAATATTCTATCATTTGGTTATCACAACTTTGTAATGGACTAATAGCAACATAAGGACAGAGTTGACCACAGGTGTTTATGAGAAATAATATTAATCCAGCAAATGTACTCTTTAGCAGAATAAATTTGAGAAAACAAACAAAAATAAGACTGGGAAAGAGCTGGGTTGCCCATTCCTCTCATTTTCAGATCCTTCTACAGGGCCAGCAATAAAATACATCTCTAAGGGCGGCAAGGTGGGGCAGTGAATAGAGCACTGGCCCTGAAGTCAGGAGGACCTGAGTTCAAATCCGGCCTCAGACACTTAACACAAAAACTAGCTGTGTGACCTTGGGAAAGTCACTTAACCCCAATTGCCCTCCAAAAAGCAAAAAAATAAAAAAATAAAAATACATCTCTACAAAGTTTCCTAAATTCCCAACTGCACCTGAAATTGCTTGATGTCTGCAAACTTCCTAGATTGTCAAATAAGATAAATTATAATAAATTGTTAACTTTTTCAGCATTTAATACCTGTAGTGCAGTTAGTAACTTTTTTCATATAGCATGTTGGTGTGTGTTTGGGGATGGGGGTAGGGGGAGTGGGGTTGAGAACTGTAAAGTTCATTGCAAAGCAAATTACTTTCAATCCTTTCTTTTGGATAGCAATCAGAGTTGAAATTTGTTTGGCAACTTAAATAAAATAAGGATATTTTTACTAAATTAGAAATAAACAAATATGTCAATTATTATTTTTATTTTATACACAATTTTATTTTATGCACATTTATTACACATATTATTACACACACTTATCAACCTTTCCATTTAGATAGAGGTCAGCTTTCATGGTCTTAAAGAAGGGAATCATAAAATGTGGATGCTCCCCCAGTCACTGTAAAAGGATTGCCTAAAATAAACCTCTTTCTTCTCTACCCCCATTGTCAGAGAGTTGATCTTGCTCAATTTCTTCTCTTCCCAAACTGGGAAAATTGAAAATCCCAGGGAATTTCATATCTGGCCAATCCCTCACTAGGGGTTTTTACACTATACAAATGAAAGATAATCTGGGAAGGGAGGCATGAGCAGCAGGGAGAACAGAGAGAGGTATCCTGAAGAGAGATTGGAGCAGAGTCTTGCAGGATGGGTATTCCTGAGGACAGATGGGTATTCCAAGGGAATGAGGAAGCAGAGAATGATAGGAACTATGATGAACGAGTGCTGAGGTAGATAGGAAGGAGACTGCAGGAAAAACAAAAAGGATATTTTTCTCTGTAGATAGCAACTATGAATCAACAGGATCAGAAGAGCAAGAAGGCTGTGGAGTTTGCCAGCCAAAAGATGAGGGAAAATCCAGTTGTTTGAGCCCTCCGCCCTTCCGGCTCTTGTGATATTTGAGCACAATGTCACCTGGGAATGTTGGTATCGACTTCCACAATCTGTGGCTCCAAAATAGTGAGAAGTTAGAGGTGGAGGTAAAGGGTGGAGGGAGCAGAAAGCTCTGCACTAGCGTCTGGTGTAACAACTACCTGATGATTTGGTCACCTGGACTGGACTGAAATCATACTGTGAGCCAACTCTGCTGTCTTATCCCCAAGTGAGACACACCCATAAAATTCCTTCTATGTGGAGCAAGCACTGAATTCCTCATCAGCTCAGGTTTCTCTGCCTTAACATTCTAACACTTGAAGTTTCTGACAAATCTGAATTTCCTTTGGTCCAAGGCCTCTAGTACTTTTTGGAAGTACTAGAGGTCTTACTTTTAGAAGCCTTCAATTTCTGATGGTTCTTAGACCCTTCAAATGGATATGAGATGACTACTTGACAAAGATGTTGTAGATGGAGTTCATTAATTGTGTGGGGATTACTTCTGAGGTCTCTTCTCTAAGATTGATTCTTATTTCACCTTCAGATTTGCCATCTTGGTCAATTCAAATTAATTCAATAAATCCTGGAAATGAAATGTGCAAATCCCCACCTAACCCATTTTTGGCTACTCTCTTCTGGTATTTTAAGGAATTGTAGACCATCCTATAACTAGAATCTAAGAATAAGGCAGGGAAAAGCTGGAGGAAGTAATAGAAGGGTTGGGTAGTACAATGGAAAGGGTGCCCAGCTGGGAGTCAGGAGGCTTTAGTTCTGCCACTGAAAGAGTCAACTCTGACATTGATTTTAAAACCCTTGCAAAACATTCCCTTTCTCAGCCTCATTTTCCTCCTCTGTAAAGTGAAAGAGCTGGGGAAAAGGGACTCTACATTCTATGTGGCTACTGAGTCATCTCTTTAATATCCTATGTTCTACAGCCCCTTCCAGCTCTGAAAGTCGATGTTTAAATGCTCCTTCCAGCTCTGACATGCTATATTTCATGTCCTTAGTTCTCTTCCAGATGCGACATTTTACATTTCTATGGGACAGGAGAGGAGAACAGTGTGTGGAAAGATTCAATGAACTAAAATAGACAAAGCCCAAGAGGTAGGAGAACCTTTGTCTCTGACCCAAAAACCTCCCTAGGATGAAATAAGAAGAGCTAGACCATAGTGGATTATGGAGTTCTGGTTGACCTGAGCTCTGCTTATTGAAATGGGATTGTAAAGAAATACCCCAAGTGAGAAAGGGGACACAGACTCTTCTCTGTGAGGCTCTGTTCATTGTTTAAGAAACCTCTACTTGAAATCTGTTGGGACCATGGATAGCTCTCACCACCTTTTCCTGGCTCCCAGGGTACCTAGCTTCCCTTAGTTTTCCTTACTTTGGGAGGAGAGAAGGAAAGAAAAAAACCTTTTCCTTAAATCTACTGGAACATTTGTTGCGTTAAAAGAATATGTGTTATTAAGGAGCTTCAGGAGAGAAATAGCAGAAGACAACTAGGTTAGAGAGGTAGGTATTTATTCTGCATATACTTATGTTTGTACATTTTGTGTCCCCTGACAGAATATAAGCTCCTTGAGGGCAGGGATTGTTTCATTTCTTGTCTTTATATCCACCATGGTTAGCACAGTGCTTGACACACACTAAGCACTTAAAAAAATCTATTAAAGGGGCAGCTAGGTGGTGCAGTGAGTAGAGCGCCAGCCCTGGAGTCAGAAGGATCTGAGTTCGGATCCGGCCTCAGACACTTAACACACAAACAAAAAACCTAGCCATGTGACCTTGGGCAAGTTACTTAACCCCAACAGCCCTCCAAAAAAAAAATCTATCAACAAGAATTTATTAAGCTTATGTGACAGACACTGTGCTGAACACTAGAAATAGAAAGAAAAATGTTCCTGTTCTGAAGGAACTTACATTCTAATGAGGAATTAGGTTAATAGGTAATACAAGATATATACAGAGTATGTGGATGCTAACCTTAGAGATTGATGGATGGATAGATTGATGGATGGATGGAGAAATGGAAGGAGGGAGGGTTAGATAGATGGAAAGAAAAATGGATGGATGGAAGGAGGAGGGACTGACAGACACCAAGGTTTCAAGTTCTTTAACTTGGATGTCAGTATAAGAGCCCAGTCTCCCAATCCCCCAAACCCAATCACTCATTTCATTCATTTCCTTCCTCTAAGGATCTCTGGGATGATTAGGTAGCTTAGGTTCAGCAGCTTCTTTTTTAAAGGTGCATTTACACAATAAAATAGACTGACTTGTAGAGGAAAAAGAAACACCTTGGGAAAGAAAGGCCTCTTCTTACCTGGACCTACCTGGCTTTTCTTACCTATAAGTGGTACACACCCATGAATTCCTCACAAGTTCACTTGGGCAGCTGTCAGATAGTGACTAGGCTGCAATGAACAAGGCAGGTGACATCATAGTACACAGGGCAACAGGCTTGGAGTCAGGAAGATCTGAGTTCAAATGTGGTCTCAGATACTTACTAGCTGTATGACTCTGGAAAAGTCACTTTAACCTTGTCTTCCTTAGTTTCCTTATCTATAACATGGGGATGATAATAGCTATTTCCAGGGGTTTTGTAAGGATCAAACGAGATAAATCTAGCTATATAAGGTAGAGGACCAAGAGTCTGAGAAAAAGTGAATGATAGATAGACTTGTAAGGGTAGAAGGAATCTTAGAGATTTTCTGATCCAGGGGTTCATAACCTGGGGTTTATGACCTTTAAAATTGTTTTTTGATGCTAGCTATATTTCAAATTAGTTGGTTTCCTTTGTATTCCTATGTATTTAATTTAATGCATTTAGGAGTGCTTTTCTTAGAAGGGGTCCAAAGGCTACTAGACTTGCCACAGGCATCCATGATGCAAAGAAATTTAAGAAACTTGATATAATTTAACCTCTTCATTTTACATATAAGGAAACTGAAACCAAAGAGGTGTCTTTGGCAGCAGAGTTAAGATTCAAAACCAGGTCTTCTGGTTCCAAATCCAATGTGTTGTCCATTCTGCTATAGAGAATATAGCCAGGGCTATAGAGGTATCATTCTATGAAAAGGTTCTCTCCTACTCTGAGCCTTTTGGAGTAGAAGTGTGTGCTAATACCAGAGAGCTATTTTTTCCATTTTCGATGTGAGCATTTACCCCCTCAGAAATCAGCCCACCCTCAAATCAGGGCTTGGTTTATTGTTTTGTTTGTTGTTTTACTGTCTAGACTTAAGAAAGTAAGTGATGGAGGAAATGTTAATAGCTCTGATTAATCTTAAAAGTATGTCTTGGGTACATTCCCCCTTCCCTCCCCCAGTTGTTAAACATTTACCAGCATACCTCTACTTTGTAGGTAATTTTCTTTACAGAAGGCTCTTTCCTACTTCTTATCCCTTTCCCCTTCCAGTTGCCAAGAAGTCAAGTGAGCACCAACTCCCAGAGGGGCCTAGATAGACCCTCACAAATTTAAAGCCCACTGAACACCTACCACAAAGCCCCAGCCACCAGTGACCCCAACAGATCAGTCCAGAAACCAAATAGCTGCCATCAGGGCAAAGTATAACAAATCATAGCTCCTTTTTAGTCCTTTGGGCACCTGAGGGACTCCAGATTTTACAGAATAAAGACTATTAAAACTGAGTCATCTTGAACAAACCCTTCGCTTTTAAGACTAGGAAGCTGTAGCTCCTGGGAAAGAGTAGTGACTTGTCCAAGGTCACATTTCTGGCACAGATGGGATGGGATGAGGAATTCACAGTATGAGGCTATGAATACAGACATCTGTGTTGTGTATAAATATTTATATTTTGGGCATGCACATGCAGATTTTTTTGATGGGCAATGGTAGAGGGAGAGAAAAGGAAGGGAGAGACCATGGCCTAACCAGAAGCAGCCCCTTCTGAATTGCTAATGTCACTGGCCACAGGCCAGCCCTGACCTCAGTCAGCCCTGGATGAGCCAGTGTGAAATCCCCATGAACAGGGATCTGCTGAGAACCACCTGCCTGCCTTTCTACTCTCTGTCTCTCCTCCCATTTTCGGGTTCTTTCTTTCTGCTCTCTCTCTCTCTCCCCCCTCTCTCTCTCTCTCTCTCTCTCTCTCTCTCTCTCTCTCTCTCTCTCTCTCTCTCTCTCTCTCTCTCTCCCTCTCTCTCTCTGTCTCTCTCTCTCCTCCAGCAGATTACATACAGCAGGGCCATTATCTGCTCAGGGCCACATGGCCATGGCTGAGGCTTGGCTCAGCTTGGGATGAGTCTGGAAGAAGCTGACTGGCAATCAGCTTCCTCCTAGGAAATGAGAGCAGATGCTTAGGGAAAATGCCCCTTCACAGGATGCATGTGTGTGAGGATGTATGTATGGGTGAGCACTCATTTATATATACACACAGACACATATACAATGCAAGCACATCCACAAACATACATTTCCAATCATACAGATACACACACCTCACCAAACACACTCAACAGCTATTGTCCAATGAGAGATTTGGCTCCAACATTCTTGTCTGACCCCTCCAAGAGAGTAAGAACATCCCTCCCCCCCCCCCCCCCCCATTGGGCTGGAGTAGTCGGTACTACTAGCCTGTTTACCCAGCAATTAGAAGTGACTCCGTGGCAGGGTGTCTAAAGGGGCTGGTTGCCATAGTTACGATAGGATTCTAAGGCCCATCATCTGGTCCCCGCCTCAGCCAATCGGGTGGGGGAGCCCAAGCAGCAATATAAAGTAAGGATTCTCATCTTCCAGCCACACAGTTACCAAGAAAAGGGACTCGCTTCCTGGAGTGGCTGAAAGTGCTCTGGACGGCGGGCCAGGCCCATCATGGCGGACAGCGGGAGAGCCGGGCAAGAGGATGCACCACGAGTGAGGCAGGTGAGGCCAAGGGGAGTCCTGCTCTCCCTCCTCTTCTTGCTCATTGTTCTCCTTGCCACCACACTGTCCCTCAACCCCCCTTGGGTGTCCCCTTTCCCTCCCCGGATTCCCAGCTGGCCGTCTGGCCTTACCCCACCCTCCGCCCCTCAGTGTTTGCGCGCATACACACACACATGCACCCATGACTCTCCCCAAAAATAACCTGAAAAATGGGCTTTTGGAGGAGAAACAAAGAAATCCATACGGGGGAGCGGGGTGGGGGGTCAATTGGTGGTAAAAAGAAATCCCACTGCACGATGTTGCCCCTAAAATCGTTCTCGTCGGCCTTTCACATCAAATTTCGCATCGGGGCCACATCAAAGACCCCCGGCTGGGCTGGGCTCTCCCGGGTCCTTCCATCTTCCCCGCCACCCACTCACCCCCCCTTCTCCCTGGTTACCACTTCTTGAACGATGTGACATTTCATTGTCAAGTCACTTGGGCTTAAAAAGCGGGTTCATGGAAAGAAAGAAGGAAAAAAATTTTTTCCCACCTAAAACAGGGGGATGGCGGCCCCTAGATGCCCAAATCTCATTACTCGGGACTTCTGAAGAACCCGTTCTTCCAAAGGCTGCTAGCTATTAAGAGCTTGTAAATGGAGTCTCTTTCGGAGATCAAAGCGAGGACACATTTGTGTGCGTGTGTGTATGTGTGTGTGCTGTTATGATCCAAAGAGAGGACTGTATCTCTTCAGCCTGACGGAAGGGGGAGCTGGGCATCCGCCTTCCCACTGCTGCCCTCCATGTTTCCTCATGTCATTACTGATGTGCGTGTATCTTGCGGAGGTGTTCTCTGGCAGGGACAGAGGCCGAGAATAAATCCGATGGTCTCCTGCTAGTAGGGAGGCAAACTCCATCCAGCAGCCCCCCCCTCCCCTCCCCCAGGAACAAAGCCACACACGACTGGCATTTGATCCAAGAGCTCTTTCCAAGATGGGTTCTTCCTGGGGTGCCTAGCCTACCCTGTCGGCATTCCATCACCCAGTCCAGAAACAGCCACTGTCTCTGGGGATGGAAATGACACACTACCCTAGAATTCCTAGTCACCTTTCTCTTGTTAGACCACCCAATAGACTTGGAAAGGAAACCAAGCAGGACATGGCCGAAAGGAAGATAAGAATGACTTTGGCTAGCCCAGTGGTGACTTGTGTTTGGGGATAGGAAATCAGGAGAAAGAGAGAGCTGGAGCCAGGGGCCATGTGTAATCACTCCCTGAAAACTCTCAGTCATATTTGCACAGCAATGGAAAGCGAATGCACAGATGGTGAAATAAGAGAGTCATGTAGGTTTCAAAGCCTCCTTCTATGTCAATTGTTACATTATTAGGTAAACTCTGAGAGGCAAATCTTTTAATCCACTGTGGCTAATCCAGTGCACTTTTGTTGGCCACGACATATTCAATAGCAACAAAGGACTGCCGGGGACGGACATCAGCATACATAATCGTGTATTTGTAACTTAGCCAGGGCCAGGTTTCTAGGCAGCAGAAAGAGACACATCATAGGGCGGCAGGAAGCAAAAGAAGAAGAATTGAGCTGGGTTGGGGTCACTGGCATGGACTTCCAAAGCCCCAGGCTCTAAGTTTCTCCAAAGGATCCTGGTCAAATAAAGCCAGCAGATCATAGTGGGGGAAGGCTGGGTCAGGGTCCTTCCAAGAGGGTGGGGGTGGGGAGGCATGGATATGACAGGGCCCCAGGTACTCATATGTAAGTGGAATAAAGGACTATGTCAGGAGGGGGTGTACTTTGTCCTAGCAGGAATCCACTTTATTGCCAAGATGAGCAGAGGAATAGAGATAGAAAAGCACAAGGCATGTTTGATGGCCTCATGAGTAGTCCAGATTGTATGGAGTATAGGGTACATGAAGGGGAAGAATGTGAGATAAGGTTAGTTAGGTTGGGGCTATGTGGGAGAGGGCCTTGAATGTCAGGCTGAAGAGTCTCAACTTTCATCTTCTATTGCTATGGGGATCTATTATTTCTTTGTAACTGTTCTTAGAAATCTTCCCCTGGCTTGGCTTATTGCATTTGGCCTAAACTGAGGTGGAAGAGGTGGGGAAATCCAGTCCAATATGGCCACCAGAGAAAAGGTTAGTGGAAAAATTAGAAATGGTGATGGGGAAACCAACAAGCCTTTGCCCCACAGGAGACCTCTTCCATGTGCTTCTGACATTTCCATAATGTCCAAATTTGAGACTTTATCAAGGGGTGGACACCAAGAGATGGTCAGAGACCGATTTCTTGGAAGCCAAAGCCTTATAGAATTTACTACCAATGGCTCAGGGACTTGAAGTGAACTCAGTGGCAGTCATAGTATTAATTCTCTCTATGGCTTTTCTTAGTAGTTTTCCAAAGTAACAGTTTATCAAGCTGCTTCTCACAGAAAGGTTATACATCCTCTTTTCCCAGCCCTGTGGATTGTCTTTCTTTCCCTAGGAATAAAGCAATCAACAAGTCTTTCATGAGCATTTCCTGTGTGAGCCGCCCTGATAAACTGAGTTTGAGGCATCATTTAGGAATGGGGTGAGGGGAATGACACTCTGGAGAGAAGGTCCCCTAGTGGTCAGAATGAGATACTACAGTTTAATGAACCAGAATCATCCTTATTCATCCAGAATCATTTCTAGCAACTGGCCCCTAGAGATTGTTTAGCTCGCCTGGATTCTCATGGGATCACAAGGCTTTTAATTACAGATCCATAGGGTGGAAAGTGCAGACACAGTCAATACTTCCTGCTTCTTAGAGGGAAAATGGTTATGGTTGTCCCTGAGGAAGACCAGGATGTCCCTTATTTCCGGTTGGGGACTTGGAGGCTGGTCTCCACATATTACCTATATGCCAGTGCTGCTAGCACTGAGCTAGATAAACTGGGACAGCTCTCTTGGGATGAAATATTAGAAATGATCAGGAACAACCAAGGAGCTGCCATATAATCCAGGAGGATCTCAGCCAAGACCTAAGATAAATCTGGAGTGCTTTCTGGGACATCCATAGAAGGGAGTACTAGATCTACAGACACCTCTAGGAGCATCTGCTGGGGCAGTTCTCATGAGGTCATGCTGTTAAGACACATAGAGAAAGACAAATCAGGAATAAATTAAAACAGAAAGTCATGGGGTGGCGAGGTGGCACAGCAAATATAGCACCGGCCCTGGGGTCAGGAGGACTAAGTTCAAATCTGACCTCAGACACTTAACACTTACTAGCAGTGTGACATTGGGCAAGTCACTTAACCCCAATTGCCCTGCCCTCCCCCCTCCAAAAAGAAAAAAACAAAAGAAACCCAGAAAGTTATACAAGTAGGCAGATAGCTAGTTAAGGAGACAATCATATAGGCAAGCAAGGAGGCAAGCAGGTAGGTAATTAGACAGACAAAATTGTACAGAAGATAATCATATAGGCATGCAGCCCGACATTCAAATAGGTAGACAAACTTCATTAGATAGACAAATGTACAACCAGTAAGTTAGTCAACTGGTAAGACAGAAGGCAGGCAGAGAATTGTAAAGGCAGACAGGTACTAGTCATACCGGCAAATCCATTGTCCTGAAGTAAGATAGTAGACAGATAGAAAAGGTAGATTGTACTTTTTTTTAAAATAAAGCTTTACAAAAATGCAGAATTTCAGTTTACAGACTGCCAGTTAAAAGGGCAAATAACCCTATTGTCATGCAGACAATCTGATCAGTATAAGGAAGGAAGGAAATAAGTATTTGTAATTACGTGCCAAGCACTGTGCTAAACACTTCAAAGATATCTCATTTGATCCTCACAACAAACATGGGAGGTGGGGGTTCTTATGATCCTCATCTTACAGTTGAGGAAACTGAGGCAAGTAGAGTCTAAGTGACTTGCCCAAAGTCACACAACTAGTAAGTGTCCGAGGCTGGATTTGAACTTAGGTCTTCCTAACTCTAGGCTCAGCACTCTATCCACTCAGCCACCAAGCTACCTGCTATTTAGAACAGAAAGAGTACTGGACTGGGAATCTGGAGTTATCTGAATTTGAATCCTAGCTCTGACATATTTAATAGCTGGATTACCATGGGTCACCACATCACTGGACCCATCTGAGCCTTAGTTTCCTCATCTGTAAAATAGGAATGACCCCTGTAAATTCTACCTCACAGAGTTGTTGTGAAAGTCAAATGAGATAATGTATACAAGATGTTTTGCAAACATTCAAGCATTATATACATATATGTATGCATGTATATGTGTATATATATGTATGTATGTATATATATATATATATATATATATATATATATATATATGTTAGTCATTGACAAAGTGGTCAGGCAGCAGGCTGGAAGGTAGATGGTCATATAAGCATACAGGCAAACAGATGATTTTTCATACAGGAAGATAGATGACAGACAAATAGAAAGATAGGGAGACAGGTAGGCAGATAGGCAAATTTAGTCAAATCTTGTGGCTGGCATACTTAGGAAAGTGTATGAGATTTGTCCTTAATTTTTCTCTAGTGAGACCAGATTTCTGGTTGTCTGGTGTCTGTCAAGTGACCAACAGAGCTCTGTTTCTACTAAGGACTGAATTAAAGGAAACAAGTTTAAGCTGTATGAGAGGCTATTGTTTAGATATTGAAATGGGGGACCAACGGGAGGTATGGAATTTACTTCCCTGGTTCAGTGTTCTTAGTTTTTTTTTTCAAGATACTACAGAAATTTTTCTCTAACTTGTTCATAGAGAAGATACTTTTCAAACTTTAAAGCACTTTATAAATGTGAGTTGTTGATCTTATTTATAGAGGTAGGATGATGGCTAAAATGACCTGGGGTGGAGGGGGGTCACCTTCAGCCCTGGGGAGTTTTGAACCAGGTCAAGGTTTGGGGACACTTAGAGTTGACTTTATGGCTCAGTTTGATTGACTTTAGTACCTAGTTAGCAAGAATAATAACTAAAAAAGGGTCCTAGTGGAGCACTTTTCTCTTATAAAAGATCCCCCAGGTTCCAAATTAATTTAAAAACCAAAACTCAGGAGGCCCCACCAGTGTGTTTCCTTTAACTGGTCAGCCAATAAATATAATTAGTTCAAATCAAAGGTTTTTAATAAAATTATATATTAAGATATGTGGTGATAGGATATTTCCCCCATGACACTAATATACTATTGGTGGAGTTGTGAACTGATCCAACCATTCTGGAGAGCAATTTGAAACTATGCCCAAAGGACTATAAAATCATGTATACCCCTTGACCTAAGAATAGCACTTCTAGGTCTGTATCCTAAAGAGATTTTTTTTTCAAAAAAGAAAAAGACTTATATGCATAAAAACATTTATAGTATCTCTTTTTGTGGTGGCAAGGAACTGGAAACTGAAGGGATGCCCATCAATTGGGAAATGGCTAAACAAGCTGTGATATATGATTGTAAATTAATACTGTTGTGCTATAAGAATTGATGAATGGGGGGTGGCTAAGTGGCACAGTGAGTAAGAGTACTGGCCCGTAGTCAGGAGGACCTGTTATCGGTTCTGGCCTCAGATACTTAACACCCACACACACAAAAAAACTGGCTGTGTAACCTTGGGCAAGTTACTTAACCCCAATTGCTTTATATATTAAAAAAAAATGATGAATGGGATACTTTCAGAAAAAGTTGGAAAGACTTACATGAACTGATGCAAAGTGAAATAAGCAGAACCAGGAGAACATTGACACAGTAACAGCAATATTGCTCTGTGATCAGCTATGAATGACTTAGCTATTCCCATCAATATAAAGATCCAAGACAACTCTGAAAGACCTATGATGAAAATTTTATCTACCTCCAGAGAAAGGAATCTGGATGCAAATCTAAACATACTGTTTTTTAACTTTATTTTTCTTGCTTTTTTGGTTGATTTTTTCTTTCACAGCATGACTAATACAGAAATATATTTTACATGACTGCATGTGTATAACCTTTGTCAAATTGCTTGCCTTCTCAATAAGGGGAAAGGGAGGGATGGTGGAAAAGAATTTGAAACTCAAAATTGTAATAAAAAAGCAAGGTTCATAATTATTTTACATGTAATTGGAAAAAGAATATTAAAATTAAAAATAGAATATTTTCCCCATAAGTTTTGGACACACTCTCCCACAAATACTTCCTACCATCAAAGGAAAGAGTAAACAATCATAGCAGAGGAACAATATATGCCTCTCACACTGCAGTGTCAGACCTGACTTCTTGCTGATCCCAAGTGATGGTGCTGGGATGTTGCTTTTCTGGTCTCATGGCTGCTGATAACATCTTCTAGGCTTCAGGTTGCCTGTTTGGTAGTCTTAGTACCTTTCTTGAGATACAACAATGAGAAAGATTCTCCCTGTTAAGGACAAGCTAATGGTTCTTTAGTCATAGTCTAGAATGTGAGCTACCATTCCCATCTAAGGATAAAAAACCAGGCAGAGTACCCCAAAGATTAAACCTGTCTTTTGAATTTCCTGTTTCTGGGGTTGAAACACAGACCATTGTCCTATTACTATTTGACTTAGGGTTAGAACTTCCAAACATCTTTTCTGGCTTATCATACAAATTAATTTAGGCCAAAACAAAAGCTAATGAATAGAGGAAGGTATTTGTCCTTTGCCCACCTGGCCTGAATTCCTACCCTTATCTATAAGTATCTAGCAAAAAGCCTCTTAGACCTTAAATCTTCTTACAATAAATAATTAGCCAACAGTATACTTCCTTCCTTAGGAGCAACTTCTCCAGTAGCAGCAGCATGGAGTTCCAAAGTAACTGTCTTAGCATCTACAACTAGGGGTACTTTTTGGATCATTTGCCCAGGATGTTGTTTAGGGTACTTATCCCAGCTACAAAAATGACTAGTTATGGCTCTGATGGCTTCTACTACCAGGGCTTATCAGAAGTATTGCTACTATTGCTACTATTACTTTCTAGGACCACAATCCTGGAGACACCTTTGATTTATCCATGTCCTTCATGCTCATAGCTAAGCAGTTAGCAAATCTTGTCCATTCCACACCAGAAATATCTGTGCTATGGGGTGGCTAGGTGGTGCAGTGAGTGAGAGCACTGGCCCTGGAGTCGGGAGGACCCGGGATCAGTTCCAGCCTCAGAAAATGAGCACCCACACATAAAAAACAACTGGCCATGTAACCTTGAGCAAGTTACTTAACCCCAATTGCTTTAAAAAAAAAGAAAAGAAAGAAATATCTGTGGTATCTATCCTGTTCTCTCCATTCTCATGTCTACCACTCCATTTCAGGACTTCATTACCTTTCACCTGGACCATTTTAAAAGCTCTCAATTGGTTTCCCAACTACTCCCCTCCAATATGAGCTACATACTTGGTGAAAGTAATCTAACTAATGCACAAGTCTGATCAATTCATTCTCATGCTCAAAAATCCTCTGTGGTTCCTCTACCAAATAAAATGTAAATTCCTTAGCTTGGAATCTAAAGCCTTTAATAATGTTTTGCTATAGCTGTGTGACCTTGGGCAAGTCACTTAACCCCAATTGCCCTCCAAAAAAAAAAAGGCAAAAAAAATGTTCCTTTCCTAATTATCCAACCTTATTTTTCCTTCTCTAGAACATACCCTTTGCTTCATTCAGGCTGCTCTTAACTATCCCCCCAATATACTAGACTCATTCTTGACTCTATGCCTTTTGCTCAAAAGGTTTCCCACTTAAGGAAAGTCCTTTCCCAATCTCTGTGTCTGTCTAATTCCTACCCATCTTTCAGGCATCATTTTAGTGTTTGTCTCCTCTTTGGAGCTTTCTATAATATTCTTTTCCCCATTGATCTCCCCTTTCTTTCACTTCCTCTAGCATTTCTAGTCTATACCATTCAGTCTAGTCTATTCTGGACTATACCATTTAACACTTAAAGTTAATATGGTCTTCGAATCATAGATTCTCAGAATCTTAGGATTGGAAGAGGTTCCAAAGGTCATGATGCAGTCTAACCAGTACCTGCATAGGAACCTCCCTCCTTCATCACCCTCAACAGTCTTAATAAGTGGTCATTCCGACCCTACTTGAATAGTGATTTGAAACTTAATATCTCACAAGGTAGTCATTTTGTTTGGTTCTGGGCACCATGATTTTTATTTAAAGTTTTACTAATGTCTTTTGCAGTTATACAACATTTAGTTTTGAATATACCTCTTCTCCTTCAGCAATGAGTGAGTTTTCCCTTATAATAAAAATTTTTTTAACAGTTTAGCAAAATCAACCAACATATTGACTGTGTCTGACAGCATGATCAGCATTCCACATCCATAGCCCTCCATTTCTTCAGTGAAAGGACGTTGCTGCATTTTTATGTCTCCAGAGTCAAACTTGGTCATTATAACCATACAATGTTCAGTTTCATTTAACTGGCTTTTCTGTTTATGTTATTGTAGTACTTATATATAATATTTTTCTGGTTAATCCTACTTCCCTCTTCATTATCTTCCCATGATTTCTCAGAATTCCTTATATTAATCTTTTCTTATATTTAATTATATTCATGTGCCACAATTGGTTCAGTCATTGCTCTGTGGATAGGCATCTCCTTTGTTTCCAGTTCTTTTTTACCACACACAAAAAAACTATTTCTGAAATTTGACTGAAAAGAAAAGGTATAAGACATGTTCCTCTCCTCTTCTTTAAGGAGATGAAGAATATGGGTATGGAATAATATAGATGACATCAAAATTTTTTGACGCATTGGTTAGTTTTGGAGAACTATTTTTTTTCCATTTTAAAAAATGCTTTCTTAATGGGGCAGCTAGGTGGCACAGTGAATAGAGCACCAGCCCTGGAATCAGGAGGACCTGAGTTCAAACCCAGCCTCAGACACTTAACACAAAAACTAGCCGTGTGACCTTGGGCAAGTCACTTAACCCCAACTGCACTCCAAAAAGCAAAAAAAAAAATGCTTTCTTATAAATGATGGCTCTCTGGAAGGGGGTGTGAAGGATAGGGTGTAGATATTATATAGATGACAATATGTAGATAGAATGCAGATTACATTAAAAACAAAACATAGTAATCAAAACTTAATTTGAAAATTATATGTCAGTGGGGAATTTGATTCATTTTTCAAATGAAATTTTTATTTTCATTATCAAGTAAAATGTTATCAGTAAAGCAATTTGAAATCTTAAAGTGTTTTATGCATCTACTATTGTTATGTTAATATCAAATGCTAAAGATATCCTTTACACCAATAAAATAAGTTGATTTATGAGGAAAAAAAGATGCTGCTGTGAATATTTTGTCATATACATGACTTTTATTTTAGTTTTTAATCTCCTTGGGATATATTCCTAGTACTGAGACCTCTGAATTAAAAGTATTAGCATTTAAGTAAAATTTTTCATATAGTTCTAAGTCATTTATAGAAGTTTGGGCTAATTCACAGTTCCACCAGTAGTTCGTCAGCATGCCTATCTTCCCATAGTCATTGTGGAGGTATTATTTCCAACAATGATTCTTTTTATCTTTTGTTCACTTTTGAGCAACATATTTTAGAAGAGACACTGACAAACTGGGCTATGTTCAAAGGGAGTAATCAAGATGATAAGAAGAATGGACCCCATTCTAAATAAAAACTGATTGAAAGAGCTTAGGGGAAGAGAAGGCTGAGGGAGTACATGATAAGTCTTCAAGTATCTAAAAGGTTATCATGGGGAAGAGGGACCATGATCTGCTTAATTTCAAATGGCAGAACAAGGTCAGTGGGAGGAATTTAAAGGAAAGTAAGTATGACCTCAGTATTAAGAGCTTCCTAACTAACTCATATTTATTTCATGTAGGAGTCTTGTCTCCCCAAATAAACTGTAAACCTACTAAGGGCAGAGTTTGTCTTTTCCTTATCATCTCTCCCCCATGGGGTTGCACTCATAATGGGTATTCATTGATTGGTAGAGTACAATTGTAGGAAAAAAAAAAACCTCACTGGATTTGGAGTCAAAAGATCTGGGCTTAAATTTCAGCTCTGCTACTTATTTCCTATGTGATCATAGGCATGACACTTCCCTTCCCTTCCTTTCACCCCAGTTTTCTCATCCAATTTAGAGGGTAAAATTAGATCAGGAGTTCTTAACCTTTTTTTATCATGGATCTTTTGATATTCTGGTGAAAACTGTATACCCCTTCTCAGAATCATGGTTTTAAATGCATAAAATAAAATGTAAAGGAAACCAATCATATTGAAATAAAGATGTAGTTTTATTTTTTCCTGTCCAATGTCATAGCTCCATGGACCTCAGATTCAGAACTCTGGACTAGGTGGTATTTATAAGGTCCCTGCCAGCTCTAAATTTTATGATCTATAATCCTATGATCTGGGTTTGAATTCTTTTTCTGCTTTTTATGACTTCGTTATCAAGTCATTTCTTCTTGCTGCTTCTCATTTTGGTCTTCTATAAAATGATGGGGTTGTCATCAGATTAGCAAAAACTATAAAAAATAGAAAATGGTAAATGTCAGAGGGGCTGTGGGAAGTCAGAAACATCGATGCACTGTTGATGGAACTGTGAAATAATTAGATGGTTTGGGGAAAACAGTTTGGAACCATACCAAAACAAAAGTTACTGAAGTCACTAAATTATATACACCCAGTTCTAAACTGTATGTTTGTATTATTCAAAATTTTACATGTGCAGCTATATCCCTACCAGATACATACCTCAAGGAGATCAAAGATGGAAGGAAAGGTTGTGTTTATACCAGAATATTTATAACAGCACTTATTGTGGTAGAAAATAATTGGGAGCAAAGTAGGTACCCATCTACTGGAGAGTAGTGGAACACATAAAATAGTGGCATATGAAAACAATTAAATAGTATTGTGCCATACAAAATGACAAATATGAAGTGTTCAAAGTATCTTGGGAAGACTTGTATGAATTAATACAGAGAGAGGGAAACAGAACCAGGAGTGTGATTTACATGATGACCACAATAATATAAAAGAAAAAAATATTGAAAGAGTTCAGAACACTAAATGCTATGACTAGTAATGACTTCAGGGGACTGATAGCTTAGTAGGCTCTTACTTGTATAAGTGTAGAAGGAATATATTTTCAAACAGAGTTACATATCATTTGTTTTACTTAATTGTACTTATTTGTTACAATGGAAGATCTTATGGGGATTGGGGGAGGGAGTCATGGGGAAGTGAAAGTGATGTTTAAAGAAAATAATAAAGCTTTTTTTTAATGACACAGTTGGACTAAATTATCTATAAGGTTCTTTCTAGCTCTAATTCCTGTGATCCTATGATCTCTTGACTTGATGAATAAACATTTCCTCTGTTCCCCAAAGAGAAGAGATCTACACATCTAAAGATAAACAGGAGTTGTTTGATGTCCTTTAGAAGGTGTATGAGATGTCAGCCCTGACCCTTTCTTATATCTCTGCAGGGTGGGAGTCTCAAGGAACCAAAGTTCCGTGGGCTCTTCTCCAGCCTGAAGGCTGGGGGAAATCCCATTCAATGGAGCAGGAGGAAGATGGACACAGACTGGCTGACTACCAAAGCCACTTCAAGACCCTGGTCAAGCAGCACTGTGGATGGCACGACCTCTACAGGTGAAAGGCAAGAAAGTCCATGAAGACTCTGCTTTCTGGGGAAGAAGTAGGGTGTGTGGGAGGGGGCAGTGGTCTGGAATAGGGATGAAACCATTTGCTGGGGAGAGAGTCCAGTTTCCACTCAGCTCAAGTGCATTCTCTGGTCCTATGAGGCAGAGGACCAGGCAACCACTAGAAAGGTTCTGGACCCTAATACTTCGAATCAGATTCCTCCTGTCTCCCTGTTAGGAAAATTCTCCCATCAGAGCAGCAGTAGATGTTTTTCATATGTCATCTTCCTTTCCCCAGTCACAAGTTTCATTGTCAGGGTCAGGGAAAACTAATGGCTCTCATATAGAAAGTGACTCAGAATTTCATCATATGGGAGAGTAAGATAGCTCTAGCTAAAGTTACCTCTCACCCGTTTCAGTCTTTGGAGACAGCGCTGTGACCTGATCCTTTAAGATCATGAAAGAGTAGCAAGCTGCCAACACTAGGGTTCCATTGCATTCCATTGCCAGTTACCACAGTTCCATTATACTGGGCTCTACAGCCCAGAGTTCCATTGTCCTACATTTCCATGACCCAGAGTTCCATAGTATTGCATTCTCAGGCCCAGTGTTCCACTATATTACCTCTAAGAACCCAGAGTCCCATTGCCTAGGAATATCCTCTCTCCATTCGCAGCATCCTGAGAGAAAAAGGAATATAGACCATGGTCAGACCTGGGTCTTTTTTACCATCCAACCTAGCAACTAAATGTGTGGAGAAGAAGGGTACATTCTGAAATAGGGAATAGTGCATTTCCTGGGGAGTTCTAACATCTTCTTCTGGTCCCTTCTTCTCCTTCCCTCTTTTACTCCTACTCTCTCCTCCCTCCTATATCCCGTCCCCTCCCCTCCTCTCCTTTCTACTTCTCTCTCTCATCTCTCCTTATCTTCTCTCGTCACCTTTCTTTTCTCCTCTTCTTCACTTCATTCTTCTCTGATGGTAGGTGGTAGGATAGAAATAGTGCTTTTGTTGTACAGGGGGTCAGGACTAGCAGGATTCCCAAACTATTTGTAATCCCTTCACCATCCTTGTTATAGTTCAGCAAAGGGACTTCAGTTGGGGTGAGATAAGGGATCTGGAGAATCAAATGCTTTATATAAAATGCACTATGGTGGGATTCAGGCTTTGGGTAGGGAAGACTGATTGATACAGCTGATTCTCCAACTCCCTTATTTGGTTGTAAAAAACGCCATTGGTTTTGAGAGGATTAGAAGACAGAAGAGCTCAGGGGCGGCTAGGTGGCGCAGTGAGTAGAGCTCCGGCCCTGGAGTCAGAAGGACCTGAGTTCAGATCCGGTCTCATACTCTTAACCCACACAAACAAAAACCTAGCCGTGTGACCTTTGGCAAGTTACTTAACCCCAATTACCCTAAAAGGGGCGGCTAGGCGGCGCAGTGAGTAAGAGCGCTGGCCTCGGAATTGGGATGACCCGAGATCAAATCCGGCCTCAGAAAATGAGCACCCACACATAAATAATGACTAGCCGTGTAACCTTGAGCAAGTTACTTAACCCCAATTGCTTAAAAAAAAAAGAAGACAGAAGAACTGCTTTCAGATCCAGGTTCTGCTTCTGTCTCCTTATGTGACTTTGCCAAATCACATCTCTTAGCCTCACTTTCTTCATCTGTAAAACTGAGCAGCTCAACTAGATAATTGAGTTCCCTTCCTTCCCTCTACCTCTCTTAAGACTCTGCTTTTGGAACTTTATGGGGCTCTCACTAAGACAACTATTGCAGGGATCATAGAAGTTTGAGGGCAACCACTGAACATCTGGATCCCAGGATGTGAGCATAGAGTCTGGCATGCTCAACCTTTTTCAGATACTAGAGCCAGTGGTTCACAGGAGATCTCTAGACACCCTTAACATGAGGATCTGGCTTATGGAAAAGAAAGGAAAGGGATAGGGGAATGAGGAATGAAAAAATTCCAGGCATGGGGACAGACAGTGAAAATGCTCATGTAAAAGGTAGACTGAGATGGGGAGAAGCTCGTGACAGAGAGACCATTCAAAAAGCTATGAGTGCCATCATCCAGTCATGAGATAATGAGGGCCTAGATCAGGGTGGTACCGTGTCAGAGGAGAGAAGGGGGCATATGCGAGAGATGTCACCTAGGTTGAAGAACTGATTGAATGTAGGGGGCTGAGGGAGAGTGAAGAGTTGAAGAGGACACACAGGCTGCTGTGGGTATCTGGGAGGTGCCTGGGTGGTGCCCTGATGTAATAGAAAAGTAAAGAAGCAGGGAGGGCTTGGGATTCAGAGGAAAACATAATGAGTTCAGTTTTGGACATAGTGAGTTGAATGTAACTATGGGACATCCATTTTGAGATGTCTAATAGACAGTTGGAGATATGAAAGGTTGAGAGGATTTAGGACTTGGAGTTAGCTTGAGAATATTTTTTTCCTTCAGTATAAGCATTTATACTCCAGAAATTACCGACACTGCAAATTGAGGCTTGATTTACTGTTTTGTTGGTTGGCTAGCCTTAAGAGAGTGATGGATAAAGTGTTACTAATGTAGATTAAGCTTTAAAATGAGCTGTGCTCTGTGTGACCCTGGGCAAGTCACTTAACCCTGCCTCAGAGAGAGAGAGAGAGAGAGAAGGAGAGAGAGAGAGAGGAAGGAAGGAAAGAAGGAGGGAAGGAAGGAAGGAAGGAAGGAAGGAAGAAAGGAAGGAAGAAAAAAAAGAAAGAAAGGAAATGTATTGTACACATTCCCCTCCCCCAAACAGTTGCTTGTTAAATATTTACTATCATATCCCTGAAAGTATATCTGAGAGTATCAGTATAGAGATGATAACTGAATCCATGGGAGATGATAAGATTGTCAGGTGAACTAGTGTAGAGGGAGTAAAGAAGAGGGTTCAGGACTGAGCAGATGTGACCTACATAGAAAACCCAGCAATGGAGATTGGTCAGCTAGTGAGCTCCCCATCATGGGTAGTATTCAGGCTGGATGATAAGTTGTTACAAGGTGTTGTAGAGAAGATTCTCACTCAGGGTGGTTTGCACTGGATGACCACTAAGGTCATAGAATCTAACTAGAGGTGAAAGAGGCCTTTGATGGCATCTGGTCCCACTCCTTCATTTTACAGATGAGGAAACAGACCCCTTCCATTGACTCAGAGAGTCCATAATTCTTTGCCTATCACCATATCCTGTTACAGAGCCCTACCTCTTACTCTGGCTTAACTGAGCAATGGAGAAAGGATCATCCGGGACCTGGGCTTGAAGGGTATACTTGTCCTGCCTTCTCTCTCAGTCCCATTCTCTGTATCCAGCGCCCCATTATCTTATCAAGACTCCTGTTCTCTTATTCATGTGCAATCCAGAATTTTATAGCCGTCATGAAACTCAGACTTTGTAAGCGCCAGTGACTTCCTGCCCAACCCAGCCAGATTTATGTCCCTTTGGGAAGAACAAATAACTCCAGGCACCAGAACAACATCCTCCATCTGCCACCTTGGTTGGAACTGTCTGGCACAGCATGAATTGGAGTCATACTGGCTTGTGGAAGGGAAGTCCTTGGATATAGAGTGTCCAAGCCATGCAGAGCTGTTGGGCAACATGGACTTTGGCAGGGCACACGCAGGTTGTATTCAGCATGTGGAACCCTTTAAATAAAGCATTAGTCAAGCTGTTTAGAACCATCCACTTCACTTCTTACCTTCTGACACTTGACTCAAGACAAATCAGTCCCATTTGGGCAAGGACCAGTGGCTCTTGAGTACTTTGGAAGCATCCCACCAGCCTTCAGCTTTTTCCTATATATCATAGAAGGATTTCCTGACCTCCTAAGGATATGACCCACTAGACAGGTACAGCTAAGTGGCAGAAGGGGATAGAATACTAGACTTGGAATGACAAAGACTGGAGTTAAATCCTGTCTCAAATGCTTCCTAGCTATATAACCTGGGCAAGTCAATTAACTTCTTCTAACCCTACTTTCCTCATCTCTAAAAGGGGGATTGAATGATATGGAAAAATGCTTAACGTGAACCTTAAGGTGCTATATAAATGTTAGCTATTGCTGGCAAGGGCAAATGTAGGTGACATGAATCCCAAACAATCCCTCCCTTGCTGGCCCCCCACGCCCACACCTTCCCTAAAGGTGTCTTCCTCCTCAGATTACTTCTGGATCTCTCCTCTGCCTCTGTGTTGTATGCCAGGCAAAGACACATGATCTCTGTCCTTAAATGGATTTGAAAGTCAGCTGCTCATTTGCCCCTTTGGTACCAGGTTGTGGTGGGAGGAAAACTAGAGAGGGAGTTAGGACACCTGGGAACTAATACCTCTTTTAACTGGTAACATCATTATTGTCACCACCACCACTGCCATCATCATCATCAATCAGCATCATAGTTCAGTAATTACATAGCACTTAATGGTTACAAAGCACTTCATCTATATAATATAGGCTTTCAAAAATACTATATTTCATTGGTATCTTTTTATAACACCTAGATTTCCTGCCACATCCCTTCCTATCCCCTCACGCAGAGAACCATTTCTTATAACAACAGAAAAAGAAATTAAAAGAAAAGAAGTTTATGACCAGCATAAAAAATCTGATATTACGCACACACACACAAATATATGTGTGTGTGTGTATATATATATATATATGGAGAGAGAGAGAGATTTATACACAAACGCACACACACACACCCCATGTTTTCCCTCCCCATTCCCATCCCCCCAATCTCTGCAAAGGACAAGGGTAGAGCTGGAAGGGATATCAGAGTTCATCTACCAGGAGTGGGGAACCTGTGACCTTGATACATGTGGCTTTCTAGGTCCTTAAGAGCAGCCCTTTGACTGAAGCCAATATTCACAAAACAAATCCCCCTAATAAAAGGATTTCTTCAGCAAGTTAAGGGATTTGTTTTGTAAAGTTTGGATTCAGTCAAAAGGCTGCACTTGAGGACCTAGAGGGCCACAGGTTCCCCACCCCTGATTCTAGACCAACCCTTTTATTTGACATGAAGAAAAAACAGAACCAGGAAGTCACACTGCCGAGGGTTACACTAACAGAGGCATAGAGGGTGCAAATACTGTTTTTCTTATTTTATCAATGAGGGAATTGAGATTCAGAGAGGTTAAGTGATTTGTCTGGAGTCATATTAGTATGATGGAGTAAAGCTAGAAGTGACTTTAGGAACAATTTAATAGATCACCCTCAAATTATTTTAACTTTAACATTTTATTAATACCTTTTATCCTATATTGCTTTTTTTCAGGGAAAAAGATCCCCCCACTGCTTTACCCTCTAGAGTAAACCCTCTTCTGTGGTAAAGAAAAACATCCAAAGTTTCCAATATGATTGCATCTGACTATGTATATACCACATTGTGTCCTTGTAGTACCTCTGACGGCACCTAGGTGGCACAATGGATAGAGTGCAGGGCCTAGAATCAGGAAGACTCGTCTCGTCTTCATGAGTTCAAATCTGGCCTCAGACACTAACTAGTTAAGTGACCTTGGACAAGTCATTTAACCCTGTTTGCCTCAGTTTCCTCATCTGTACAAATGAGCCAGAGAAAGAAATGGCAAACTTCTCCAGTATCTTTGCCAAGAAAACTGAAAATGGGGTCAGGAAGAGTCAGACATGACTGAACAATAACTATTCTAGGGACTGGAGGTACAAAGACAACGAACTTATAGTCTATCTGATGGGAGAGACAACATATACACATATAAGTATATATAAACGTATTTATAGAATATAAAGGATAGGGATTGGACATGTAATTTCATTGGTACAGGGAATTCCCAGGTGAGACAACTTCTACCAATGCAGTTCCAAGCCTTCTCTGCCACTTAGAGTCCTCGAGAGTTGCCTAGAGCAGTAAGAGAGTAAAGTAACATTCAGTCATATTCATATACCAGGGTCTGGGGTGCCCACTTTGTTTCCAGTTCCTTATTATCACAAATGATTTGTTATGAATATTTTAATATCTACTGAACCTTTGCTTCTATGTGCCTTGACCAGGGTCCCAGAGGCAGAATATGTCAAAGACATGGGGGAAGAACTAGTACAAAGGCATCAGAGATGGCATGAGTGGGTGTGCATGTGTGCATGTATTTGTGAACAAGTAGGTGGCTGTAGTATGCATGGTGGAGATTAATGTGTAAGGAGACTTGAGAGGTTTGAAGGTTATAAAGGGGTTTAAGTAGAATTATATTTAATACTAGAATACTAGAAACAATAAGGAATCACTGGAATTTATTCAGTAGAGGAATGACGTGGTTAGATGTGTGCTTTAGGAAAATCACTTTGGCCTCTGTGGGGAGGATGGCTTGACGTGGAAAGATGCTGGAAGCAAGGAATGCTTGATACATGTTGTTGTTGTTCATTCTGTATGGTCATGTCCAACTCTCTATGACTCCATTTGGGGTATTCTGGACAAAGATGCTGGAGTGGTTTTCCATTTCCTTCTCTATCACATTTTTACAGATGAGGAAAGTGAGGCCAACAGGGTTAAGTGACTTGCCTAGGGTCACACATCTAGTAAGTGTCTGAGTTCACATTTGAACTCAGGTCTTCCTGACTCCAGGTCTGGCACGTGATAGGCTCTTAATGTATGTTAGCTGATTGACTGACTGAGGTTCCATGGCAGAAATATGGGTTATATTCCCAATTAGGGAACATGAGTAGATGATGAACCACCAAGGGCAGCTGAGGAGTGATCAGATAGGTAAGAGAAGAACCAAAAGGATGCAGTATTTAGGAGATGAAGGTACCCAGCACTGTCAGGTGCTGCAGAGTGGTCTAGAAAGACAAAGAGAACTGAAAAGAAGAGTCACAAAGAAATAAGGGGTAACTTTGGAGAGAGCAGTTTAGTTGAGTGGTGAAGCCAGAAGTCAGATTTCAAAAAGCTGAGAAAGGAATGAGAGGAGAGGAAATTAGGTACATAATATAGACAAGGGTTTTTTTTTCCCCTGTAAGAATTTGGCTATGAGGGGGCAGCTAAGTGGTGCAGTGAATAGATCACCTGCCCTGGAGTCAGGATGACCTGAGTTCAAATCTGACCTCAGACATTTGATATACTTACTAGCTGTGTGACCTTGGGAAAGTCACTTAACCCCAATTACCTTGCCTTCACCCCTCCAAAAAAAAAGCAACACTTAAAAAAAAGAATTTAGCTATGAGGAGACATGAGATAATAAACTCAAAGGGATGAGAGTTTCTAATGAGAGTTTTTAGGAATGAGGGTGACTTGAATGGGTTAGTGAACAGCAGGGAAAGAACCAATAGAAAGAGAGAGACTCGAGTTTGGAGCCGGCCTCCGACACCTAATCCGCACAAACAAAAAACCTAGCCGTGTAACCTTGGGCAAGTTACTTAACCCCAATTGCCCTAAAGGGGCGGCTAGGTGGCGCAGTGAGTAAGAGCGCCGGCCTCGGAGTTGGGATGACCCGAGATCAGATCCGGCCTCAGAAAATGAGCACCCATGCATAAATCAAATGACTAGCCGTGTAACCTTGAGCAAGTTACTTAACCCCAATTGCTTTAAAAAAAAAAGAAAGAGAGAGACTGAGGATTGGAGAGAGAGAAGAGAATTGTGGGGGGAAACTTGCTGGAAAAGACAGGAAAGGACTGGATCAGAGTACATGTAGAGGGATTGGCCCTGGTAAGGGGAAAGGCCACCTCTTCATCAGACTAGAGAAAAGGAGGAGAGAATGGAGGATGATGTCAAGGGGTTCATAAAGAAGGAGCAGGACAGAGCTCACAGCAAAAAAGAGTCTGAATTCCTTATATTCCTCATTCCTTCTTAATCAATAATGTGCTGTTGCATTCATATATCATAGGTTTTATTTTTAACCATTCCATGATCAGTGGGCATCCACTTTGTTTTCAGCTCCTTGGTAGCACTGAGAGTGCTGTTGTGAATCTTTTGGTATTTATTGAACCTTGGTTTCTACCTTCAGCTTCCTTGGTGATCCTTCTGTTACAATGAGGTCTAGAGAAGGGAAGTGACTTGTCTAAGACCACCCGGAGATGTGGTGTCAATGAAGTTTGAGCCCAGATCATCTGGTTCAACTCCTCCTCCATTCAAAGATGCTCTCTAAAGCATTCTCATCCAGCCTTTACTTGGTCATTTCCAGGAATGAGGTCTGGTCATTAGAAACTCCTTTATGTCCAGCTGAAATCTTATTTCCTATTGCCTCCACAAGATGTTGGAAGGGTACAGGCTCTAGGGAAAGATGATGAGTTCCTTTCTGGACATGTTGAGTATGAGGTGACAGTATGACTTTTGGTTGGAACCGTCCATCAAACAGCTAAAATTATACTCTAGAATTTGGAAAAGAGGTAAAAATTAGAGAGATTTGGGACCATAAGATCATAGATTTAGAGCCAAAAGGAACTTTAAAAGTCATATGTTCAATACTCTCATTTTATTATTTGGGTTTTTTGCTTTTTTGTGGGGGAGGGCAATTGGGGTTAAGTGACTTGCCCAAGGTCACACGGCTAGTAAGTGTTAAGTGTCTGAGGCTAGATTTGAACCTAGGTCCTCCTGACTTCAGGGCCAGTGCTCTACTCACTGCACCACCTAGCCACCCAATCCTCTCATTTTGTAGATAAATTTAATCTGGAGCTGCCTTGAACTTAGTTCTAGTGAGCCAATTGTTAAATCAGCGTGAGAATTATACTATGGAAATCTGCAAAGGAAAGAAATCAGGGCTTGATTGATTGTTTTGTCAATTGTCTAGACTTGAGAAAGTGATGGAGAAAATTTTAATAATGCAGTTTAGACTTAAAAGTGTGTGGTGGGCATATATATGTATGTGTGCATATGATGTAATAAACACATATATGTTTGTGTACATATGTTTATGGGGCGGGGAGAGTGAGTGAGCAAGAGAGTCAGAGAATGAGAAAGAGAAAGAAAGAGAGAAGGAATGAGAGAGATGGAGAGAGAGAAACAAAGAATGAGAGAAGGAATGAGAGAGACAGAGAGAGAGAAGGAATGAGGGAGAAACAGAGAATGAGAGAAAGAGAAGGAATGAGAGAGAGAGGATGAGAGAAAGAAAGAAGGAATGAGAGAAACAGAATGAGAGAGAGAGAAAGAATGAGAGAGAGACAGAGAGAGAGAAACAGAGAGAAGGAATGAGAGAGACAGAGACAGAATGATAGAGACAGAGATAGAGAGATTAAACATTTACCAGCATAACCCTGGATAAATTGTTCTTATGGAAGTGAAATTTGAAGCCATGGATGAGATCACTGATGGAAAGGGTGTAAAGGGAGAAGAGCAAATGACTGGGAAAGGAATTTAAAGGAAAAGCATGGGTTCTAAGACTGGCAATCCATTATATGTATCCTCAGATCCCTGAACACCTCTCTGTTCCCATTATTTTCTGACCAGAGTAAAGGTCAGTATTAATAGCTACCACTAGGGGGCAATGAAACCCCAGTGGGCTCAATTGCCGGCTTCCTGCATGCCTTTGTAGAAAGGGATGCAGCCAACTGGCAATGCCCTTATAGGCAGAAATGAGATGCTCTGCCTGGAAACTGGGCTAACTTCCCCTTTATCTCAGACCTCGCCCTGCCTCCAGTTGAAGACAACACAAGAGCTAAAATCATTCCCAGTAAAGGAAGTGGAGAAACATTGATGGAACAGGAAACTATTTAGTTTCTTCAAAGCTGAGCTTGCTAGGAGAGGCGTGGAGAAAACAGAGGAAATGGGGCAAGATTTGGGCACTGACTCTGCTGTTCTCATCAATGACACTTTGCCCAGGACCAGACCCAGGCTATAGTAGGCAGGGAGTAGGGGGTAAATGAGATGGAGGTAAAGTGGGTCAAGGTCAGGCCTCATTATCCTAGAGACTAGTAGGAAAGAAGTGTGATGTGGTGGGAACAGTACTGCATGAGGAGTCAGAGGCTAAAAATTCTAGACCTGGTTCTACTTGGTCTCAGTATGACCTTGTACAAGTTACTTCCTGTCTCTGGCATTAGATGACCTCTAAGATTCCTTGCAACTATGGCATTTTGTGTTCTGTGTTCCCAGGCCCCTTCCAGATCTGATGTTCTCTGATTCTAAAACAAGAGACACCTTTATGTCTCACCTTTATGTCTAGATGAAATTGTGTGTGTGTGTGTGTGTGTGTGTGTGTGTGTGTGTGTGTGTAGATGACAAGGAATGAGAGAGGTAAGGTGTAGAAGGGCAGCCCTGATTTGCTCTGATTGTGAAGGGTATGGGTGTGGATTGGGAGGGGTGAGGAAAACTAAGGGGACTGGAGACCACATGGTGGTGAAATATTAGAAACTGAACTCAGAGTCATGGACTTGAGTTTGAATACCAGCTCTGCCATGTCATGTCTGTGT
This sequence comes from Gymnobelideus leadbeateri, assembly GCA_011680675.1. Lineage (NCBI taxonomy): Eukaryota > Metazoa > Chordata > Mammalia > Diprotodontia > Petauridae > Gymnobelideus > Gymnobelideus leadbeateri. The sequence continues at coordinate 715,367 of WOXC01003603.1, forward strand.
GGCCTCAGGAAAGTCACTTCACCTTTGTGAGCATCAGTATCCTCATTTGTAAAATGAGAACATTGAACCAGATGACCTCTGAGGTCCCTTCCAGCTTTAGGTCAATGCCTCTTTGCCTGTGCTGTGGCCAGCCTGTCTTGAGTTCTTTCACTGAGTGGGCCCGAGAGTATACACACAGAACCTAGCAGAGACATATAGGACTGGGGTGGGAAGGATTTGAGATTCATCCCTCTCTCTCACTGACCCTTAGAACTGCAGACACTGTTTTTGACTTTGCCACAACCTGTGTGTAGGACTGTGACTAAGAAATACTCTAGTGAACATTATGTACATTGGGTGTACCGGTGCTTCTTTTAGGCACTTTGGATGCCTAAAAGAAGAAAAGGTGCCATATACCAAAAGAACAATGAATTAGGTGTCAGAGAACCTAGGTTCAAATCCCAGCAGAGTCACCTGTGTGACCCCCAGCAAGTTGTTTGACCTCTCTGGGTTTCTGTTTCTGTATCTAAAAACCAAAGAGATCATATTTGATGACCTCCAAAGTCCTTTCTTGATCTAAGTCCATGACTGTATGATCTGTGACCTAGTTCTTGTCTTCTGGGAATTTTCAGGGTAGTTCAAGTGTCAGTGATCTCAACAAAACACATAGCCATCAACCTGGAGAAATATAGTTTGATAACTATCAGAAAATACATTGATTCCAAATAGATACAGAGAAGAAGATGGGCACAAATGGAAGTATAGAATCATAAAATTCCAGCTCTAGAAGGAGCCTCAGAAATCGAACCTTTACCCTAAGTCCCTTTGTAGCATGTTAGATGGGCAGGGGCTCACTGTTTTTGGGGGGTTGTCTTTTGGGGGCTTAGCATAGTGCCTAGTAAATAGTCAACTTTAATAATGCTTATTGATTGATTGATTGATTATGGACTGCCTCTCCACCCCCACCCCCCATGCATTTTGAATCTGGATCAACTTGTGCTTCCTAGAGCAAGTCTAAATTTTTCTTCAACATAGTGGTCCTTCTGGGATGGCTAGGTGGCACAGTGAATAGAGCACCAGCCCTGGAGTCAGGAGTACCTGAGTTCAAATCCAGCCTCAGACACTTAACATAAAAACTAGCCATGTGACCGTGGGCAAGTCACTTAACCCCAATTGCCCTCCAAAAAGCAAGAAGAAACAAACAAAAAAAACCACACAAAAAGACCCCACAGTGGTCCTTCAAATACATGAAGACAGTGATCATGTTTCTTCTCTAAACATCAGTTTCCTCAAATAATGGAATGATTTGATTTTGAGTTTCATTAGGTTGGATTAAAATGTCCCAAAGAGAAAAGGGAAATATAATATTAATAATAATTACTTATAAATATAAAATTATTTATATAATGCTTATAAGCTTGAGAAAAGATGTGTGTATGTGTGTATATATATTTACATATATGTATCTATTTAGATAGAGTGATGTACATGTGGAATCAACCTTCTGACTAACAAGAGGGCCATCCTTCCCTGAGCTACAAAGAGAGGCTTTTTCAAAGGTTTAATGATCAGTTCTATAGAGAGTTAACATGGTAGAGTGGATTCAGTTTTGGACTTGAGGTCAGGAAAACCTGGGTTCCAATCCTGCCTCTAATACTTACTGGATTGTGTGACCCTGATCACATCACTGACTTTGTTTGAGCCTCAGTTTCCTTGACCCGTGAGATGGAGGTGATGATAGCACCTCTTATTATTAGGATTAAAATGATATATTTTTAACTGGAAGAGGTCTTAGAGTTCATCTAATCCATCCTCTCTTTTTATAGCTGAGGAAGTGAGGCTTAGAGCAGGTAAATGAGGTGCCCCCATTCTCCCAGTTACCTAAGCTAAAAACTTCAGCCATTGATTTTTTCTCTCCCTCATTATGTCATACATATCTAATCAGTTACCAAATCCCATCCGTTTCACCCATATAATGCCTCTAGCATTAGTCCTCTCCCTACTACCTCTGTAACTACCTAGAATCCAGTTGCTTGTGACCTCTCACTTTGAAGGATTTTAATAACCTCCAAATTGGGCTTCCTGTTTCTGTCTTCTCCAATCTAGTCTTTACACCAAAGTCTTACTTGTCTCAGTGTACTGTTATGTAAATCCTCCAGTGGATTCACATGGCCTACAAAATAAAATACAAACTCTTTGCCCTCAAAAGTCAAGACTCTATACAATCTAGCTTCAAATTTCTTTTGCAGCCTTATCTTACACTATGCCCCTTTATGTTCTCTACATTTAAGCAACTGACCCGGTTTCATTCTGTCATTTCCTGTCTACTTGTCTTTTAATTTAATCAATCAACAAACATTTATTTCTCTTTTTTGGGGGGGGGGGGAGTTGTTCTGTGTTTGTTTGTTTTTTTAATGACTGGCACCTGCCTGCAGAGGAGGAAGCAAGCACTTAGGTGGTGGGGGGTGGGGAAAGTTCACTTGAAGATCTTGCCCTGATTGAAAGGTTAGCCCACATGCTGGAAGACCCCTTCCCAGGAGAAGTGCTCTAAGACTTGTTGTTGGTCTGAGCTTCCTCACTGCCAAGATCCAGCAAGCATTTCTTTCTTTCTTTTTGTTATTTTTTTTTGGGGGGGGGGAGGTCAATTGGGGTTAAGTGACTTGCCCAAGGTCACAAGGCTAGTTTTTTGTGTTTAGTGTCTGAGGCCAGATTTGAACTCAGATTCTCCTGACTCCCCAGCTGGTGCTCTATCCACTGCACCACCTAGCCGCCCAAGCATTTATTTCTTTAAAGTCTTGTTGTTCAGTCATATAGTTGTGTCTGACTCTTTGTGACCGTGTAGTACCTTGCTATCCATGGGATTTTCATGGCAAAGACACTAGAGTGGTTTGCTATGTCCTTTTCCAGTTTATTTTACATATGAAAACTGAGACAAACTGAGGGTCACACAGCCAAGTGTCTGAGGTCACATTTGAACTCATTAAGATGAATTTTCCTGATCCCAAGTCCAGTGCTCCATCCACTGCGCCATCTAGCTGCCCAGGCTTATAATAACAGATTATTAAATTTTCTGAGTTTTACACTTTGGGAATAGGCAAATACTACAAATCAGGGCCTGAAGCATTGCTTTGTGAATTATCTAGATTTAAGAAATTGCTAAAAATGTTTATAATGCAGATTAAGTATAAAAATATGTACTGGGGACAATTTTTTGCCTGAGACCCAGCTGTTAAACTCATCTCTAAGATGAGTTCATCCTCTGATTCAGGCAGTTCTGCCCTGAGACAAATCCCAAACTGAGTGAATTACCCCTTCTGGGGTGGAGGCAAGGTCTTTGCTTATTTCACACACACCCCATCCCCAAGCCCATAAAATACTGCCCTTTCCATATCCATCATTGCCTGTTGATTTTTCTCCCTTTCAGGCCCAACTCAGGTGCTGCTTCCTCCATGAAGCCTTCTCTCATCCTCTAAGTTGAAAGTGCTCTCTCCAAATTTTTAGCTGTGCTCAGACCTCCTGGCATTTACCACATCATCTCTGGTGTGCCAGTATATGTAGATATGTTTTATTCCCTGCTTAAGTCTTCTTTTTCTCCAGGTTAACTATCCGTATTTGGAAATTAAAGTCCTGAAAACTAGGTCTGTGTCACATCTGTCTTTGTATCTCCATTGCCTGGTACATGCCTTTAATATAGTAGGCATTTAATAAATCTGCATCAAACTGAATTAAATAATAGAAAAGCTTGTGCTTGGCACTGCTTGGATACCACAAGGGTCTATAGTGATGCAGTAATCTCTAGATAAAGCATGTCTTTGAAAAAATATTCATTCACTCCCTCCTCCCTCAAAATTAGAGAGTACTTTTAGTGTGTTAGGAAAATCAGGTTTTGGTCCCAATCATTCCAAGTCTCTGGCTGTTTCTTTAACACCTCTGAACTTACTAGGCCAGCCATTGTGTCTGTTCTTCAGGGTTGTTGTGGTTGGTCCTTTGTTCTCAAAGTGGCCCAACCCTTCACAGTAAGTGGGGCTGTGAAAGTTCTTTCTATTGGACTTTCAGGCAATCTAGTATAGTGAAAAAAGACCTGGTCCACCTAGAAGTCTGGAGACCTGGGTTCTAGCTCTAAGCTGTGCTAGGCCTCAGTTTCTTTATCTCTAAAATGAGCTCTTTTTCAGATATAATTTTATGGTCCTGTGAACTCCAGGGTTCTTTATTCTTATAGTCTATGAATCTCTGTTTCTAGTTCAATAACTTTGCCTCTTGCAGAGAAGCTTCATTATCTGGAGTTGGATTCCCAAGGATGGAAAGGACAGAGAAGGAATTCAGGCACTTCTGAGACAGTCTGGAAGGCAGGAGGTACCTTTTTGGTAGAGTGGAGGAAAAAGTAGGAATTAAAAAAAAAATCATGAAGGTGCTTAATTGAAAGGGAAAAGAATTATTGGGCAAAGATCATTCTTTCATTTCATTTCATCATTCATTCATTCAACAAACATTCTGCTATGGTATACAGAGATGAATTAGACATAGTTCTTGCCCTTGAGGAGATGATCATTTGGTGGTGGTAGTTGGAAGTGTGGGGCAAATAATAGTGTACTAAGTGAATAAAGAGACCATATAAGCAGAGTGCTGTGGGAGTTCAGAGGAGGGGAAAGGTCACTTTTGACTGGAAGGCAGGCTTCCTGAAAAAGGTAACATTTGAACTAGGCTTTGAAAGATAAGTGGGATTTTCTTTTCTTTTTAAAATTTTATTGATACTTTTGTTATGATGTGACAGCTGTAGCCCAACAAAATCACAGAGTTCATGCCCTGGAAACAGTTAAGCCAAAACTCCTAAAGAGACAGTTGTGACTTAAAGTACTTGTCACGTTCTGTTTTTGTCATTGACTCCCTCTTAGCAGAAAGGCTATGTGCTTTAGCTTTCATGATGTGTTGCCAATATTGTTCATTATATTTGACCTGAGTTTTATTGCCCGTTAATGCTCTACCTTCATTTATATTTGTGCCCTCACCATTCCCTCCCAAATATGAATCCCCCAGAAAAAACTACTTCATCTTCATGGCACTCATACAAAACTATTGCTCCTGAGTCCCTACCCATGTATACATTTTTTTCTTGCCAGTCAGAAGATGCAGTTCAAGGAAAAGACAATCAGCCAGCATAACAATAAAATAAAAGTAAGAAATTACTCCTCTCGGGGCAGCTAGGTGGCGCAGTGAGTAAGAGCGCCGGCCTCGGAGTTGGGGTGACGCGGGATCGAAACCGGCCTCAGAAAATGAGCACCCACACATAAATAAAGACTAGCCGTGTAACCTTGAGCAAGTTACTTAACCCCAATTGCTTTAAAAAAAAAAAGAAAAAAGAAATTACTCCTCTCCTCCCCCATGTGTACACTCCCAGAGATTATTATAACACTAGTGAGTGCATCTGTGTGATGAGGGGTTACTCATGGAGGTCACATATAGACCAGGGGAATATACATTAAGAAATAGCCACCAGGAAACCATGTGGCCATGCACATAAATAGAGAACATATATGTAGGAGACATATGTGGTCAGGGAAACTCATATCTCCAATGCCTGTGAGGCTGATGATATCTTCTGGTGATACTGTTCTCTGCTGGCTCTGTTGTTCATTCTCTTCATGGGGATTTTCTCTGCAGGCTCTTTCTGGTGGTTTCTTTATTCTTAAATTTCTCCTTGCAACCAGTTTCTTAGAATCCTGAGATTCTAAGGTCATCTGATGATCATCTTTGGTACCATCTATTGTGTACATCTTGGGTACCATCTGCTAATATGCAATGACTAGAAAACCTCTCTTTGATAAGGACAGGCTATCAGCTCTTTAGTCATAGTTATGAGGCTATGATCCCCACCCAATTAAGAGGAAGCCAAGTAAAACCAGGCTGGGTGTCCTTGAGATAAAACTAAATATTTTCTTTTAACTTCTAGTATCTAGGGCTGAATTGCAATTCTCTAGACAATTCTCTAACTTAGGGTTAAGAATTGCTTGTAGGGGCGGCTAGGTGGCACAGTGAGTAGAACGCAGGCCCTAGAATCAGAAGGACTTGAATTCCACTAGGCCTCAGACACTTAACACACACAGAAACAAAAACCTAGCCGTGTGACCTTGAGCAAGTTACTTAACCCCAATTGCCCTCCAAAAAGAAAAAAAAAGAATTGCTTATAACTCTCATGAGCATTCTGTGCTTCCAAATCTCATTTCAAGAGACTTTGTCGTAGAAACACCATAAAAAGTAGTGTGGAAGTTGGTCTACAAAGCCCACTGCGCTTCTAATGTTCTCCTTAGCATGTAAATGGATTTAAATCAAAACGAAAGCTAAGTGAAGAGAGATCATTGTCTTCCATTCCTTGGGCCTACATTCTTACCCTTTTTTTGTACCTGTCTCAGCAGCAAAAAGAAAAAAAAATCCTGGCTTTGGTGCTGTATATTGGCCAGAAAACAAAAGAAAACCAAAAACCCTGTATGTTGTTGTCATAATTATATATATTGCTATTTTGGCTTTACTTTCTTTACTATGATAGGTATGAAAAATGTTAACGTACGTTATAGGCTGGAAGGTACTGAAATGGCAAGTTGTCCAGTTTGAAGCATAGAGTGAATGGAGGAATGTAACATGAGATGACTCTCCAGAGGTGGGTTAGAACTAGACAACTGAGAACAGTTCAGTCATATTAGGCCACTTGTCCTGCCCTGTCTACCATCCTTTGTTTCACTGAATTCAATCTAAAATCATCTTTTAAATCATGCTGCAAAATAATACTGGTACTAATTTCTGAAAACAAAATTTTAACCATACAGTCATCCTCTTTTTAAATGTTTTCTGAATGCTGAACCCAGGGAGAGGATACAGAACCAACAGGTTACCAGCAGGCCTTCCCTAAGAGGTCAGGTTGAGAGTCAGGGTGTCCAGGGACAGGGGCATATATTGCCAGCCACACTGTCCTCTCCTAACCCAGTCCAAATCTTTACAAAGACAGATTAGTCTCCTGTGGTGACAGTGATGCTTTAATAATGGGAGTTACTGACATTGTTGCTCAGAAAATTGTTCCCTTAGAGCCTAGTGGCCTCTGACTTTTTGCTCTAGTTCATATCTCTAGGTCTGTTGGATCCCTAGGAATGACCCTGTAGATTAAGAGCTCCTTGAAACCAGGGATAGTCTTTTTGCCTCTCTTTGTATCCCCAGTGCGTAACACAGTGCCTAGCACATAGTAGGTGCTTAATAAATATTGATTGATTGATTCTGTCTGGGAAAATGGATTTACTTCAAAGCAACATATATGGGAAAGTTGTGTGACCCGTTGTTGTTGGGATTATTAAACAGTAACTGCTATGATTCATTTCAGAGTTAGAGGTTTGTGGTTGTGTGACCATTCTTATAATATATGTAAGGGTATGTTTTTTTCTTGGAATTTTTCTAACTGCCCAGGCCATCTTTCCTCTGGGAATGTAAATGATAGCTGCCTGCTAGAGAATATGTACATGCCCATACCTGTTTATTGAGGCATTTTCCCCCATGTCTGGGATCCTCGTGTATTGCAAGTTTATTCTACCCCAGTTCCCTTCCCTATGTTAGCATTCATATGAAGGATCCCAAAGGAAAAGCCTCCATCACTTCTATCAAAGGCCCTTTAAACTCTCCTTTGAAAAAACAAACTGAGGTAATGGTCTATTGACTTAGAAATAGAATTCCCTGGAAGTACTGAAGGACCAGATGCTTCCTATAGTGGATTGTCAGGTAGTCAGTCAATATGCATTTATCCAGTACCTCTTATGAGCCTGGCTCTGTGCTAGGCCCTGGATAGAGGTCCCAAAGATCTGGGGTTTGGATCCCACCCCAGACATTAACCAGCTGTATAACCTTGAGGAGGTCATTTCAGAACTCCTTTTGGTCCTCAGTACCTTCATCTGTAAAATCAGGAGGTTGGACTCAATGACCTCTAAGATGCCTTCCAACTCTAAAATCTATGATCATGACTATTAACTGTTTAACATATTGCATAATAACTATGTTATGGTAGTAGTTGCTTCTCAGTATTTTTCACTTACCCCTCTAAAAGCAACTGAAAATTTCTCCTGTTTCCACAATGATAACTTCATTCATAGATAAGGTGGTATGTCTCACCTCAGGCACTTATTAGCTGTGTGGGCAAGTCACTTAACCTTAGTCTACCTGTTTCCTCATATGTAAAAAGGTGATGATAATAGTGCCTACCTCATAGAGTTGTTGTGAGAATCAAATGAAATAATATTTGTAAAGTACTTTGTAAACCTTAAAGTGCTATATAGAAGCTAGTCATTGTTATTGTTGTTATCTATTTGGGCCCAAATGGCCCTTAGCACTTGTAAAAGAAGGTTTTTACATCCTTTTTGTTAGCAGCCATCCCAAAGGTAGAGGAAAGGGGAATCTTCATCGTGTGTCTATCTATCATCTTTCTCCTTCAACCAACTACAGTGCTTAGAGATCCAAAATCATGGAAGTAACTAAACAGATAGCACCTTGCCTCCCTATCAGTCACCATCTTGGAATGCCTGGGAAAGTAGACCAACCCTGTCTGACAGAGGACAGAGATGGACCTTTTCAGGAGAGCAACTGTGCCACCATCCAAATCTGCATGTCAATTTGGACGACTGCCACATCTCTCTCATTTCCAGCCAGCTGTAAAGAAAATCCTTTAATCTCATTCAGACTTATAGGTCTTGTGTGTATGGGGTAGGGGAATCCTTTTAACTTCCCACCCAGTGCAGATACTGAAGTGGATACCTCTGATGTCACCTATAGGAACTGGAATGGGGAGGAGATTATTGTTACAGTCTCATTGAAAAACTGAATTGACAGAACACCTCTTATTCACATTGTTGCAGTGAGTGGCCCTAATTTATTCGACCACTTGGATAATTTTATATTTTGTATATATTTTGTATTTATTATTCACATACATATTGTTTCCCTCATTGAATAGAAGTTCTTGGAGAGGGAGGATTGTTAATCTATCCATCTATCTACCTATCTATCTATCTAGTCTTTGTATCCCTAGCACCCAGCACCATACTTGGCACAGAATAAATTGTTATTGTTGATTAATTGTTAGGGGAATTAGGTCCTCTCAATTACATGATCCGGCTAGAGAAAGTCCCTGTACCTGCCTAGACCTCTGTTTAAACGGGGTATTTAGTGTTATGGACTCCTTTGGCTGTCTGGTGAAGCCTTTAGACCCCTTCTCTGAATGTTTTTAAATGTATAAAATAAAATACATAGAATTACACAGGAGACAGATTATATAGAAACATGATTATCAAAATATTAGAAAAACATTCATAGATTAAAGGTTAAGATACCTGATTTAGGGGATATTTGGTGTTGGGGGATATTAGAAGAGGATGTAATAGAGGAAATGGGAATACTCAATGCCTTTTTGGTAAGGTAAGACTTCTTAAAGGACAAATGCCTCTTCTCTACTTGATGAGGGGTCATGGATATTAGAAATCTTCCTTTCCACCTTCCCTGACTCCTATCCTTTCTTTCCTATCAGATTGTATTAATCTCATCCTAGACTGTAAGCTTGCTGAGGGCACGGATCTTTCTTGTCTTTAACTCTGACTGTCACAATGTCTATCAGAGTAGTCTGCATACAGTAGGCACTTAATAAATGTTTGTTGAATTGGATTTAATATGGAACATGGATCACATCTGGAGTATTGTGGTCAGTTCTGAATGCAGCATTTTAGATAAACCTTTAAAAAAGTGTAGAAGGAGGATAGGGAAGAGGCCTGGAAGTCATGTTCTGTGCAAAGACTGATTGAAGGAAGTGGGAGAGCTTAATTCCAAAAGAGGAGTCGGCAAGGATATCACAAGTATTCTCAAGTATTTGAACAGAAGAAGCAAAGGATAGAAAGTACTAATCTCTGCTAAAGTGAAAAGGGCTCTTTCAAAGGGTAGTGAGTTCTTTATAAAAGGAGAGAGGATGGATGATCATCTCTCTGAGATGCTGGAAAGTAGATTTCTGCTACAGCAAGGGGGTAGAGTAGATGGTGTCTGATTGAGGTCCCTTCTAATTCTGAGATTCTGTAGTGCTGCATTTCTATTCCTTCCAACTCTCAGACTTTAGAGTTCTGTGCTTTAAGATAGTGATCTCAATTTCTTGGTTAAACTGCAGAGTTCCTTCCTAACTCCCCAACCAAAAGTTCCCATACACACCACTCACCAAAAATAAAATGGGATTGTGCCTATTTGAGAAAGGGAATAAAGAGTTGGGCTCTGGGGAAAGGAGAGAGTGGAAGCCAGGTGTGTGGAGGGCAAGGTGGAGAGTGCAGTGAGCCATAATAATAATAATGGTTCACTTTTATAAAGTGTTAAAAAAAAAAGTTTTCCTCATGACCCCTAGGGAAGTTAAGTGGGGGCAAACATTATCTCTATTTTACATATGAAGAAACAGATTCAAAGAGGTTCTAGGACTTACCCATTGTCACCCAACTTGTGAATGGTTGAGTGCCAGAGATGAGAGAGAGAGAGTGAGAGAATATGTCCTATGAATAAAAAGTAACAGATTTAGAGCTGCAAATCATCTTTGAGATTAATTAGTACAAGTTGAGCTTCCACACCCCCTTTCCCCTTTATTTTACAAATGAGAAAACTAAAGTCCAGAGAAAGGAAGTCTTCGGAAAGGTCACAAAGGTATTGAGTAGCACAACTAATATTCAGTTCAATACAGCCAGTATTCAAACACATTTGAACAGTTTCTCTGACTCCAAATCTAGGGCTCTTTACACTATATAACACTGGTGTATTTTTAGCAATTGATCAGCTAGTTTTTATTAAGTGCACTGTGTATAGCAGGTGTTTGAAGGATTGTTATATGGATGAGGGATTTGACTTGGTTTGCTTGTTTCAAGAGGAGAAAACTAGGAGCAAGGAGGAAAAAGTTGCAAAAAGGCAGGTTTTAAAAAAATTTCATTTAAAAGTTTCCTAAAAATTAGAGCCATCAAAAAGTAAAATGGATTGCTTAGGGGTTAGGACTCTAATCTTCATTTTGCAAATGAGGAAACTGGGGCATAGAGATGTTAATAGCTTGCCTATGATCACATGGAAAGTGGCTGGGCTGGGCCTTGAATCTAGAATATGACTCATTGCATTTTACTGGGGAGTAATAAAAAATAAAAACTAGAAGGATAGGTTGGGACATCTAGTCTTTCTGGGATCCCATCCCATTCATCCACCTTCTTCCCATCCACACTTTAAGAAATACATAACATGAATGAAATGCATATGCACAAAATTACAGGAAACCATTCAGATGGAGAACACAAATGAAGGGTATTTTCCACTTCTAGTAGGTCCTATTCTACTTATCTTCCTGCTGTACTTTGGGAAAAGTTGCAATGCATTGATGTAGTATTAAAATAAGTATTTTGAGATCCCTTGGGAATTATATTTTTTAAGTCTTCTGCAAGGTTTCCCAAAGGTTGTTAGTATTTGATTATCCTCTGGAAAATTGTCTAATTATTGGCATTGAGGAAGATAGGAAGGTGAAAAATAAATTAAGATTGAAAAATGCTTGGTATGGACTGTGCAATGCCTACTCCAGAATCCTCATCCCTAGAATTTGGGTGTAAATGGATCTTCCGCAACTGGAATAGTGAACCAATATATGTTATGGTTTGTGTGTCAGGTTTGTGTTTTGTTTTGTTTCATTTTTGATGAAGAGACCCAGAACTGGGATCTCATATCTTCCACTATATACAAACTACCCTTTGATTTTTGGGTCTTCCCCATTGGCATGAACATTTTATTTTAGGGACTGGATCTGTGATCTCATTGGTACAGGGAATTCCTACTCCCTCTAAATGCTCTCCAATTTATAGTTTTAGAGTTACCTAGCTCAACCTGACCTTGAGGTTTAGGTCCTGACCCACTTTAAGAAGTGCTCAAGGGGTTGTGAGTAGAAAAAGTTTAAGAAGCCCTAAACTAGAGTACTGAAAATTTAAATGACTTGCCCAGGGACTCAGAGTCAGAATGTGTCAGAGGCATGACTTAAACTCAGGTTTTTCCCACTACAAGATTATTTATTTCTCTTTCCACTGTTCCATACTAAATGAGTGGTTCCTAATTCAGTTTAATTTAAAAAATATTTATTAATCACCTATTATGTGTAAGGTGCTATGCAAGGCACTGAAAATACAAAGACAAAAATGAAACTGTTCTCATCCTTAAGAAGCTTACATTCTCGGGCAGTTAGGTGGTTCAGTGGATGGAATAGCAGTCCTGGAGTCAGGAGGACCTGAGTTCAAATTCAATCTCAGACACTAGCCCTGTGACCCTGGGCAAGTCACTTAATCTGGTGATTATAGTTTCCATTGGGAAACTATAGTGTAAACTTAAGTAAATATAAAGTATTTTTTAAAAAATAACTTTAATAGGGAGAAAGTGCTAATTTAGGAAAGACATCCTGAGCTGCTATAAATATTTTTGTATGAATAGGTCCTTTTCCTTTTTTTTTTTTTTTGGATGTCTTTGGGATATAGACTTAGCAGTGGTATTGCTGGATCAAAGGTATGCGTAGTTTTATAACATTTTGGGCATAATTCCAAATTGCTCTTCAGAATAATTGGATCAGTTCACAATTCTACCAACAGTGCATTAGTGTCCCAGTGATATCTGGAGTGTGCTTTGATGGAATTTGGGGAAAGGTATGAGAAGACTGAAAAGGTATGAAAAAGCAATATGACTTAATTGAGGAGTCAGGAAGACCCCACGTCTACTCCTGACATGGCACTTAACCTCTCAGTGGCCTAGGCAACTGTTTAAGACTGTATCAGAGCTGTTTAGGATCTTTTTTGGTAGAGGGAATTTCCTCACCAGGAATCCACTACACTAATGAAGTTATAGGTCTGGAAGTTAAAGGCTAGAATGGTAGTAGGTGGGTGTTATATTGCAGATGTCTTTTTTTTTTTCAATTTTAAAAACATTTTTATTAAAAGTTTTGAGTACCAAATTCCATCCTCCCCCCTCCCTCAGATGGTAAGCCATCAGATATAGGTGCAATTATGGAAACATTTCCACGTTAGTCATTTTGTACAAGAAGATTTTAATAAAAGAAAAAATGAAAGAAAGTGAAAAATAGCATGCAACAGTCTATATTCAATCAATATGAGTTCTTTCTCTGGGGGCTGCTTCATCATTAGTTCTTTAGGACTGTCTTGGATCATTGTATTGCTGAGAATAGCTAAGTCATTCACAATTCTTCATTGAACAATATGGCTGTTACTGTGTATAATATTCTCCTGGCTCTGTTGAGTTCACTATCAGTTCATGTAAGTCTTTCCATATTTTTCTGAAATCATCCTGCTTGTCATTTCTCATAGCACAATAATATTCCATTACAATCATATGCCACAGCTTGTTTAGCCATTCTCCAGTTGATGGATATGACTTTGATTTCCAATTCTTAGCCACCACAAAAAGAGCTGCTATAAATATTTTTGTGCAAATAAGTCCTTTTCCCCTCTTTTGGATGCCTTTGGGATATAGACCTAGCTAGCAGTGGTATTGCTGGATCAAAGGTATGCCCAGTTTTGTAACCCTTTGGGCATAATTCCAAATTGCTCTCCAAAATAATTGGATCAGTTCACAACTCCACCCACAATGCATTAGTGTCCCAGTTTTCCCACACTCCCTCTAACATCCAACATTTTCCTTTTTTAGTCATTTTTGCCACTTTGATAGGTGAGGTGGTACCTCAGAGTTGTTTTCATTTGAATTTATCTGATCAATAGTGATGTAGAACATTTTTTCATGCCTATAAATAATTTTGATTTCTTTGTCATATTCTTTGACCATTTACCAATTGGGGAATGACTTGTATTTTTATAAATTTGACTCAGTTCTCTATATATTCTAGAAATTAGGCCCTTTTCAGAGACACTTGTAGCAAAATGTTTGCCCCCAGTTTTCTGCTTTCCTTATAATTTTGGTTGCATTGGTTTTGTACAAAAATGTTTTAATTTTATATAATCAAAATGATCTATTTTATGTTTTGTAATGCTCTCTATATCTTCTTTGATCCTAAATTCTTCCCTTATTCACAAATCTGACAAATAAACTATTCCATGCTTTCTTAATTTGCTGATGGTATCAACCTTTAAGTCTAAATCATGTACCCATTGACCTTATATTGGTGTACAATGTGAAATATCGATCTATACCTAGTTTCTGTCATGTTTTCTAGTTTTTCAAGCAGTTTTTGTCAAATAATGACTTTTTGTTCCAAAAGCTTGGCTTTCAGGGTTTATTATATACTAGATAATTATAGTCATTTACTATAATGTAATTTGTATCTAATCTATTCCAGTAATCCATCACTCAATTTCTTAGCCAGTACCAGACTGTTTCGATAATTATTGCTTTATAATACAATTTGAACTCTGGTACAACTAAACCACCTTCTTTTGCTTTTTTTTTTTTTAATTGATTCCATTAATATACTTGAGTTTTTTTCCCTCCAGATGAATTTTATTATTTTTTCTAGGTCTATACAATAATTTATCGATGCTTTGATTCGTATGACACTGAATAAATATATTAATTTAGGTAGAATTGTCATTTTTATTATATTGGCTTGGCCTACCCATGAGCAATTAATATTTTTCTGATTGTTTAGATCTGACTTTGTGTGAGAAGCATTTTAGAGTTCCTGGGTTTGTCTTGGTAGGCTCCCAAGTATTTTATATTCTCTGTAATTAATTTAAATGGAATTTCTCTTTCTAGCTCTTGCTGTTGGACTTTGTTAGTAATGTAGAAATACTGATGATTTACATGGGTTTATTTTGTATCCTGTAACTGTGCTAAAGTTGTTAGTAATTTCAAGTAGTTTTTTTAGTTGATTCTTTAGGATTTTCTAAGTATAATATCATATCTTCAAAGAGTGATAGTTTTGTTTCCTCATTGCCTATTCTAATCCCTTTAATTTCTTTTTCCTTTTCTTATTGCTATAGCTACCATTTCTAGTACAATATTAAATAATAGAGGTAATAATGGGTATCTTTGCTTCACCCCTGATCTTACTGGGAAGGCTTTTAGCTTATTCCCATTACAGATAATACTTGCTGAACATTTTAGATAAATATAACTTACCATTTTAAGGTAAGCTCTGTTTATTCCTATGCTATTTTTTTTTTTTTTTGCCTTTTTGGAGGGCAATTGGGGTTAAGTGACTTGCCTAAGGTCACATGGCTAGTTTTTGTGTTAAGTGTCTCAGGCCAGATTTGAACTCAGGCCCTCCTGACTCCAGGGCCAGTACTCTATTCACTGCACCACTTAGCCACCCCTGCTGTCTGTGTTTTTGATAGGAATGGGTACTATATTTTGTCAAAGGCTTTTTCTGCATCTATTGAAATATCATATGATTTCTATTGGTTTTGTTATTGATATGGCCAATTATACTGATACTTTTCCTAATATTGAACCAGCCCTGTATTCCTGGTATAAATCCCACCTGGTCATGGTGTATGATCCTTGTGGTATATTGCTGTAATCTCTTTGCTAGTATTTTATTTAAAATTTTTGCATCAATATTCATTAGGGAAATTGGTTTATAATTTTCTTTCTCTGTTTTGGCTCTTCTTGTTTTAGGTATTAGCATCATATTTGTGTCATTGAAGGAATTTGGTAGAACTCTGTCTTTTCCTGTTTTTCCAGATAATTTATATAGTATTCAGATAAATTGTTCTTTAAATGTTTAGTAGAATTCACCAGTGAATCCTTCTGGTTCTGGGGGTTTTTTCTTAGGAAGTTCATAGATGGCTTGTTCAATTTCTTTATCTAAGATTGGGTTAAGTATTTTTATTTCTTCTTCTGTTAATCTGGGCCACTTATATTTTTGTTGCTTTCCATCCATTTTATTTACATTGTCAAATTTATTGGCATATAATTGAGCAAATTGGCTTCTAACAATTGTTTTAATTTCCTCTTCATTGGTGGTTAATTTACCACTTTCATTTTCAATACTAGTAATTTGGTTTTCTTCTTTCCTTTTTTAAAAAATAAAATTAACCAACTGTTTATCTTTTTTTTTCATAAAACCAGATTTTAATTTTATTTATGAGTTCGATGGTTTTCTTACTTTCAATTTTATTAATCTCTCCTTTGATTTTCAGAATTTCTAATTTTGTGTTTAATTTCGGGTTTTTAATTTGTTCTTTTTCTAGTATTTTTAATTACATACCCAATTCACTGATCTGCTTTTTCTCTATTTTATTGATGTAAGCAATTAGAGATATAAATTTTCCCCTAAGTACCACTTTGACTGCATCCCATAAATTTTGGTATATCGTCTCATTGTCATTTTTAAAAATGAAATTATTGATTGTTTCTGTGATTTGTTCTTTGACCTACTTGTTTTTTAGGATTGGATTGTTTAATTTCCAGTTGATTTTTAATCTCTCTTTCCATTGTCCACTATTGAATGTGATTTTTATTGCATTATTATCTGAAAAGGATGCATTTACTATTTCTGCTTTTCTGCATTTGGTTGTGAGGTTTTTATGTCCTAATACATGGTCAGTTTTTGTGTAGGTGCCATGTACTGCTGAGAAATGGTATATTCCTTTCTATTCCCATTCAATTTTCTCCAGAGATCTATCATATCTAACTTTTCTAGAATTTTATTCACCTCTTTACCTTCATCCTTGTTTATTTTTTGGTTAAATTTATTTAGTTTTGAGAGAGGAAAGTTGAGATCCCCCACTAGTATAGTTTTATTATCTATTTCCTCCTGTAACTCATTCAACTTCTTCAAAAATTTAGATGCTACCATTTGGTGCATATATTTTAGTATTGATATGACTTCATTGTCTATGGTACTTTTCTGCAAGATATAGTTTCCTTCTTTATCTCTTTCAATTAGGTCTTTTTTTGCTTTTTTTTTTCTGAGATCATGATTACTTTCTTTGCTTCAGCTGAAGCATAATAGATTCTGCTCCAGCCTCTTACCTTTACCTTCTGTGTATTTCTCTGTTTCAGATGTGTTTCTTGTAAACAACATATTGTAGGATTCTGGTTTTTAATTCATTCTGCTATCTGCTTCCATTTTATGGGAGAGTTCATCCCATTCACATTTATAGGTATGATGACTGTCTATTTTCCTTGATATTTTTTTCTTGTTAATCCCCATCTCTCTCTTATACTTTACCCCTTTCCTCCTCACAAGTGTTTTATTTCTGATCACCACCTTTCCCAAGAGACCCTCCTTAAATCTATCTTACCCTGTAAGGAAGATTTCTGTATCCAACTGAGTGTATATGTTATTTCCTTTTTGAGCCAATTTTGATGAGGGTAAGGTTTAAACTTTGAGTGCATTTTTCTTTCTCACCCCTTTATTTTGTTTTATTGGGGGAGTATCACATCCCATCAAAGTCACCTTATATCTACCCCCTCTCTCTACATATACTTCTTATTTATAGTAGTAAAGTTGTTAAAAGTTACAAATATTATCTAGCCATATAGAAAGATAAACAGTTTAACCTTAGTGAATATCTTATGTTTTCTGTTTCTTGTTTACCATCTTATGTTTCCC
The DNA here is from genome assembly GCA_011680675.1 of Gymnobelideus leadbeateri. Lineage (NCBI taxonomy): Eukaryota > Metazoa > Chordata > Mammalia > Diprotodontia > Petauridae > Gymnobelideus > Gymnobelideus leadbeateri. The sequence goes on from WOXC01003603.1 coordinate 732,933, forward strand.
TTGAGTCTTGTATTTAGAGGTCAAATTTTTTATTCAGCTCTGATTTTTTCATTAGAAATGTTTGAAAGTTCTTTAATTTGTTAAATATCCATTTTTCTCCCTGAAAGATTATATTAAGTTTTGCCAAGTAGGTGGTTCTTGGTTGTAATCCTAAGTACTTTGCCTTCTGGTATATCATATTCTAAGCCCTCTGGTTCTTTAATATGGAAGTTGCCAAATCCTGTGTAATCCTGACTGTAGCTCCACAATATTTGAATTGTTTCTTTTTGGTTGCTTCCAATACTTTCCCCTTGATCTGTGAACTCTGGTATTTGGTTATGATGTTCCTGGGAGTTTTCATTTTGGCATCTCTTTCAGGCAGCAATTGGTGGATTCTTTAAATGTCTATTTTGCCTTCTGGTTTTAATATATCAGGGCAGTTTTTTTGGATAATTTCTTGAAAGATGTTGTCCTGGATTTTTTTGTTTGTTTTTTTGTTTTTTATCATGATTTTCAGTTAGTCCAATAATTCTTATATTATCTGTCCTGGATCTATTTTCTAAATCAGTTGTTTTTCCAATGAGAAATTTCACATTTTCTTCTATTTTTTAACTTTTTAAATTTTTGTTTTATTGTATCTTGATGTCTCATAAAGTCATTAGTTTCTACCTGCTCAGTTCTAATTTTTAAGGAATTATTTTCTTCAGTGAGCTTTTGTATTTTCTTTTCCATTTGGCCAATTATTTTTTAAGGAATTATTTTCCTTTGTAAATTTTTGTATATCTTTTCACATTCTATTGGATCTTTCCCCCCTTGATTCTCTTGCATTACTTTCATCTCTTTCCCCAATTCTTTTTCTGCTTCTCTAATTTGCTCTTTAAAAATTCTTTTTTAAGCTCTTCCAGGAAATCTCTTTGAACATGAGACCAAATTACAATTTGCTTTTACTCTTCACACATAGCCATTTGGACACTATGTCTTCTTCTAAGTTTATGCCTTGATCCTTCCTATCACCATAATAACTTCCTATAGTCAAGCTCTTTTCTTGTTTATTGCTCGTTTTTTTCCTGCCCCACCCCCCTTTTCTTTGTGACTTAGTGTTTTTATGTGAGAATTGGCTTCTGGTCCTGTACTGTCCCAAACATTTTGTGCTGGGGCTCTGGGTCTTACTGCTGGTTTTCACAGGGCTTCAGGGCTTAGCTGCTTGCTTTCTCTGGAGGGTAGGCTTCCCTTATGGCTTGCAGTGGGAGGTAGGGCTTCCCTGTTGATTGCTCAATGTGTGGGGTTTAGCTGCTTGCCTCCCCCAGGTAGTAGGATCCTGTTGCTAGGTTGCTATGGAAACAAGGTCTCTCTGCTGGTAGGCCCTGGGGGAGAGTTCTCAGTATTAGCCAGCCAACTGGCTGGCTTCACTATTGGTCAGCAATGGGGTCAAGGCCTGGCTGGTGGCTTGTGCTGGGGATGGGGTCGCTGGGGTGGGGCTTTGCTTCCCAGTATAGACAGCTCACTTCCCTGGGGGGCTACTGGCTTGCAGGAGGGTGGGACCTCAATGGTGGATTACCCCAGGCTCGGAGCCTAGCTGAAGGTTCCCTACTGTGAGACTGGCTGCTGCTATTGCTCCTGGGATCTTGCTCCTCTCCCATCTCAAAGAAACAGACCTTTCCTGCTGTGCGGGTAAGTGCTTCCCTGCTTCTAGATCAGTTCTTAGGTGGTTTTCTAGTTGTTTGGAGGTGAATTTGGGAGGGCTTCAGAGGGTTCATTCCTCACTCTGCCATCTTGGCACCATAATGTCTTAAGATTCCATGCTGACAAAGTTTGTTTTTTCTCTTAGAGGCAAGAGAGTTATGGAAGATTTTTGAGGAGAGATGTATGTGCCATGGCCTTTGTTTTACGAATATCAGTTTGGCACCTGTGCTCAGGATGGATTTGAGAGGGGAGAGTTTGGAAGCTTTGAGATCAATTAGGAGGCTGTTGTCATAGTCTATGTGAGAGGTAACGAGGATCTGAATTAGGGTGGTTGTGTGAAGTGTGAGAAGGGAACTGATGGTAGAGATATTGTGAAGGCAGTATTAACAGCTGATAGGATATGGGGATTGAGAGGGGGCTCAAGGGTCATTCCAATGTCGTCAGCCTTGGTTGACTGAAATGATAGGGAAGTTTGGAGGGATGTGTTTTAGGGAAGATGTGTATTCTGTTTCAAGTTGAGCTTGACATGCTTATGGAACATTCAGGTAGAGATGTCCCATAGACAGTAGAAGATACAGCACTGGAATCTGGGAGAGACATAAAGTCTGGATACATAGATTTAAGAGACTGCAACAAGATGATAATTGAACCCATAGGAGGTGATTGGGACAGTAAGGGAGAAAGAATAGGGCCAAGGACACCAGCACTTAATGGGCAAGGAAGGTGATCACAGTCTAGCAAAAGAATTTGAAATGAACCATTTAGAACTCTAGAAGAAATAAAAGAAAGCTGTGTCAAGAGCCAGTGGCATAGTGGATAGTGCACTCAGCTTGGCATCAGAAAGTCCTGGGGAGCAGCTAGATGGCGTAGTGAATAGAGCACCGGCCTTGGTGTCGGGAGGACCTGAGTTCAAATCCTGCCTCAGACACTTAACACTGACTGGCCATGTGACCTTGGGCAAGTCACTTAACCCCAATTGCCCTGCCTTCCCCCCTCCAAAAAAAAAAAAGTCCTGGGTTCTAAACCTGCTTTACACACTTGCTAACTGTGTGACCCCAGGCAAGTCACTTATCTTCTCTATGTGGCCATTTCCTCTTCTCTAAAATAAAGTTGAACTAGCTGCCCTCTCAGTTCCCTTCCAATTCTAATTCTATGGTCCTGGGTAATTCAAGGGAGGAGGGAAAGAAGAGGAAAGAAAGGGACTGGTAGGTCAAAAGCTTCAGAGAGAGCAAATGGAATGAGGGCTGAGAAAAGGCCCATGGATTTAGCAGATATCCTTGGGAAGAGCAGTTTCAATTGTGTGCTGGGGTCAGAAGTGGAAACGCAAAATACTGAGAATTGAGTGGGAGGGGAGGAAATGGATATAGGGAGTTTATCTTGGAAAAGGAGAAATTACCAACTATAACTTGAGATAAATTGATCAATAGTTTGACAGGGAGTAGTTATTAAAATGTTAGTGTGTGTGTGTGTACATGTATGTTGGGGGGGTTGTTTTGTTTCTAGGATGGGTGAAACCTGAATATTTTTTGTAGGAATAACCCAGTGAATAAGGAGATCTTGAAGGTGTGAAGGACAGGAAACAATCTCTTCTGGAGGAGATAGAAGGGTTGGAGACAAGATTACTAGTTGCCGGGTTATCTGGGCGTGGAACAAAAGTAAAGTTACTAGGGGATAAAGGGCAAAAGAGGGATTTTGAGGGATGGAGGAGGGAAGAGGAAGCTTAGGATGGATGACCTTTAACTTTTCAGGAAGTGTTTTTCTTCTCTCCTTCTTTCCAATTCACCTCGGTTCTCTGCTAGTTCTCTTAACATCCCAATCTCATCTCTGGGTCCCTCGCTGCGCTCGCTCTCCTCCTCCTTTCCCTCCCCCTTTCTTCCTCTCTTTCCCTCATCCCGTCCCTCCTTTTACAGATGAGCAAACAGAGGGGCAGTGACATGAGGAAACTCTCCAGAGGTTTCCAGGCTCTGTACAGTCTCTTTTCCACGCCCGCACTCCGTCTCCTTTGCCCCTCCCTTTCACCTCCCTCCTCCCACTTCTGGGGCTCCTCCTTCCTCCCTCCGCCCCCCGCCGCGCACTCTCACGCCCCGCCCTCAATCGCGTCGACTCTCGGGGCCCCGCCCCCGCCCGCCCCCGCACCGTCCCCCTCCCCCGCAATTCTCGGCGGCGCCGAGGGGGGCGCTCTGGGCTCGAGCTGAAGCTCGCTGGGCTCGGGGGCTCGGGCTCCCGGCTCGGGCGGCAGGAACCGCGGCAGGAGCAGCCACAGCGGGCAGGGGCCGCCTCCGCGGGGCCGGGCCGGGGCTGCAGCCGGAGCGCCGGAGCAGGGGCCCAGAGCACGGGCCTGGGCCGGGGTGCGGAGGCGGCGGAGGCAGAGGCCAGAGCGCGGGCGGGGCAGGAGCGGGCCGGGCCGGGCTCCGCTCGGGCTCGGCTCCGGCTCCGCGCTCCAGCCCGCTGCCCTCGCTCCGCGGGCCTCCCTCCCCGCCCCGGAGGCAGCCGCCGCCGCCATGGGGACCGCCCGGGGCCGCGCCCCCGCCCCGTCCCGCCCGCCGGGCCTCCTCTGAGCCGCATGGGCCGGGCCGCCCGCCCCGGGACCGGGACCCGCCGCCGCCGCCGCTGCCGCGCGGGTGAGTGGGGAGCCAGGCCGGGCCGGGCTGGGGCCGCGCATTCCTGAGGGGGGAGGCCGGGCCGGGGCGCGGGGCGCGGGGCAGGCCCGGGCCCGGAGAGGAGCCCGCCGGCCCAGGAGCCGGGCCCATTGTAGGGAGCCCAGCCGTCGTGGGAAGGTCAGGGCCCGGCGCTAGGCCCGAGCCCGGCCGGAGGGAGCGCGAGCCCCGGGGAGGAAGGTGAAGGGAGGGAAGGGGAGCTGGGGGTCCCTGAGAGGAGAGGGAAGGGGAGCTGGGGGTGTCCGAGAGAAGAGGGAAGGGGAGCTGGGGGTCCCTGAGAGGAGAGGGAAGTGGGCACCTGGGGGACCCTGAGGGAAGGGGGCACCTGGGGTGTCTGAGAGAAGAGGGAAGGGGGTCCCTGAGAAGAGAGGGAAGTGGGCACCTGGGGGACCCTGAGGGAAGGGGGCACCTGGGGGTGTCTGAGAGAGGGAAGGGGAGCTGGGGGTCCCTGAGAAGAGAGGGAAGTGGGCACCTGGGGGACCCTGAGGGAAGGGGGCACCTGGGGTGTCTGAGAGAAGAGGGAAGGGGAGCTGGGGGTCCCTGAGAAGAGAGGGAAGTGGGCACCTGGGGGACCCTAGAGAAGAGGGAAGGGGGCACCTGGGGGTGTCTGAGAGAAGAGGGAGGGAGCTGGGGGTCCCTGAGAAGAGAGGGAAGTGGGCACCTGGGGGACCCTGAGAGGAGAGGGAAGGGGAGCTGTGGGTGTCTGAGAGGAGAGGAAAGGGGGCACCTGGGGGTGTCCGAGAGGAGAGGGAAGAGGAGCTGGGGGTCCCTGAGAAGAGAGGAAGGGGGCACTTGGGGTTCCCTGAGAGGAGAGGAAGGGGAGCTGGGGGTGTCTGAGAGAAGAGGGAAGGGGAGCTGTGGGTGTCTGAGAGGAGAGGAGGGGGCACCTGGGGGTGTCTGAGAGAAGAGGGAAGGGGAGCTGGGGGTCCCTGAGAAGAGAGGGAAGTGGGCACCTGGGGGACCCTGAGAGGAGAGGGAAGGGGAGCTGTGGGTGTCTGAGAGGAGAGGAAAGGGGGCACCTGGGGGTGTCCGAGAGGAGAGGGAAGAGGAGCTGGGGGTCCCTGAGAAGAGAGGGAAGGGGGCACTTGGGGTTCCCTGAGAGGAGAGGGAAGGGGAGCTGGGGGTGTCTGAGAGAAGAGGGAAGGGGAGCTGTGGGTGTCTGAGAGAGAGGAAAGGGGGCACCTGGGGGTGTCTGAGAGGAGAGGGAAGAGGAGCTGGGGGTCCCTGAGAAGAGAGGGAAGGGGGCACTTGGGGTTCCCTGAGAGGAGAGGGAAGAGGGCACCTGGGGGTCCTTGAAAGGAGAGGGAAGGGGAGCTGGGGGTGTCTGAGAGGAGAGGGAAGGGGAGCTGGGGGTGTCTGAGAGGAGAGGGAAGGGGAGCTGGGGGTGTCCGAGAGGAGAGGGCAGGAGGCACCTGGGGGTCCCTGAGAGGAGAGGGAAGGGGAGCTGGGGGTGTTTGAGAGGAGAGAGGAGGGGGCACCTGGTGGTCTGGAAGTGCCTGAGAGTAGTAGAGGGGAGGGGGGGACTGGGGGTGCCTGAGAGGAAGAGAGGGGAAGGGGTGTCTGGGGGTGCCTTAGGGGAGGGGGGCTTGAGAGGGCCTTAGGAGAGAAGGGAAGGGGGACCTGAGAGGAAGAGAGGAAAGGTAGGTATGGGGGGGGGTGCCAGAGAGGGAGGAGTGGACCAGGGGGTGCTTGAGAGGAAAGGGGGGACATAGGGTTACCTGAGAGTAGAAGGGAGGAGGGCACCTGGGGATGCCTGAGAAGAGAGTGAGGAGACCTGGGCATGTCTGAGGAGTGAGGATAAGAAAATAATATTTGGGAGAAGTGTCAGGAGGCATGGGGATGCTTAGGCAGAGGAGTGTAGGGTAGACTTGCTTGGCTCTCATGGAAGAAGGCCGAATGATGGTTTTGGAGGTTAGTATGAAGATGTAGGGTAGAAAGGGAGAGGCTATTGGGGGCCTTAAGAGGAGACTGTGGCAGAGGCCAGAGCAGCTCGTTAAGCATAACTAGTTTTGTGTATGTAAAATGGATCTAGGAATTCATAAGTGGGGGGCTATTTGAGCAGAAGGCTCTGAATTCACATACCACCCAACCTTGTCCTCTGACCCCCCCCCCCCCTTCCACCTGCAAATTTTTTTTCCCTGAGTGAGGAAAAGCTTGAGTTGTGAAGGGGGAGAGATGGTTTAAATGTCTCTGCATTTAAATGTAGAGCAGTGTGAAGAAGAGATAGTCCAAATAAGGAAACCTGAGGCTAGAGTAGGGTGGGTATCCATTTGGAGTCAGTCCCATAGGTGGACTGGTGAGGGTGGGGAGAGGGAGGATTGAAGAAGACATGTGAGAGGATACTTAATTTGAAGTGAGTTGGAGATTTGTTGAATCTATTGTTCGAATCCCAGAATTAGACCTAAAGGAGGGAGATTAAGAGACTGTGGCATAGAAATAATCCCAAATTGGAACAGAAATATTGTTGTTTTTCTATACAGCATGTAGTACTAGATGTGGTTTGACCTCAGAATTCAGGGGTTGTCCCTTGCTTCTATATAACCTTCCAAGATGATAGGTAACAAACCTATCTTTGTGGCCAAAGACTAAACCTCACCTAGGGGTGGGTTCTTTTTTTTTTTCTTTAGAAGTTAACCCGCTGCCCCCCAAGGAAGCCTTAGGAATAGGCAGCCTCAAAAACCAGTGTTAGAGGGAGTCAGTAAAACTTTAACTTCTGAAGACAAAAGAGTAAATACACCAGTGCTTTGGTGGTTTCATTCAGCCCAACTCTAAAATATTTTTACAAAGGGTTTTTATTGTGGGGATTAGCTTTTTTTTTTTTGGCTGCACAATAAGGTTCTATGCTTCTCCCTGCAGGAAGTGTCTCCAGTTTACTTGGATCCACAGGCCCTTCCATGGGAGTTCACATATAGTCTGGTTGGGTGGGAAACTGTGCCTGACCTGAAACAATATGTAAGAATAGCTCAGTTTCAATTCTAAGAAATTCAGCTGGGGGAAAAGGTTAGGATGTCACTTAAAAGACCACATTCCTGTTTGATTTTCAGTAGCTTTTGAATTGTCATCCCTTGGTCTTGTTTGAAATATGTTCTTGGGCTTTTTCTGTGGGGGGAGAATCAAGTTAGTGATCACATCACTTTTTAAAGAGTCCAGACACATGGTACTCAGGAAGGGAGCTTATGCAATCCTTAAATTATAAAGGCATATCAGACTTTTAAAAGCACATTCCTTTCAAGGAAGAACTTTGTTGTTGGAGGTTACAGGCTCTGGGCCAGGTTGCATATCTGTGGTTACTTTATTCTAGCATGAATTAATTTAACTGCATTTTATTTATTTATTTATTGAGTGAGTGACTGAGTGGACTTTGTATTGGTTTACTTCTGTGTTGGAGACCTGAGAATCAAAGAATAGAGTATGTTTTACCAGTCTACATAATTTGGTGGGAGATATTTCCCTTTTGGTACTTGGAGAGATAGCAAGGGTCTCCTGTCTTGTGTTAATTGACAACCCTTGTAAGTAGAAAGAATCTGAAATATTTCATTTGTGTGGAGAAAGATAAGCTTAACATGATCATAGCATGTTAGAGCAGAAAAAGAAGGGAAGGTGATCTAGTCCAACTCTCTCTTTTGACAGATGAAGAAATTGAAGCCCCTAGTGATTAAGTGCTTTGCCCAGGGTCACACAGTTCATTAATGGCAAAACTACCTATACAACCTGGGTCTTCTGATTTCTAGTGTAGTGTTCATTCCATTGTCCTATGCTTGTTTTGTTGTATTTAATAAACACATTTAATTAGTATATTGATGTTTTAACAGCTTCAGTTTTGTAATGAAACATTTGATGATAATTTTGTTACCATTTCCATAATATAGTTCAAGAAAGCAAGAGATCTTTAATACAAAGGAATATCCAAAGTTAAGCATTTTAGAAATTTCACTTAAACAAATTAGTTAACAAATATTTGTTGAATGTCACCATTGTGCAAGGCATTGCTATATTGTAAATTAATAAGATGTATTGACCTTTTAAATTCACTGTGCTATGTAGCACGAGTACAAAACAAATACAAAACAAGATATTCACAGATTAAATTGTAATACAAGCTTTAGAAAATAATATAGTATAGTAGAAAAAAATACTGGAGTAGGAGTTGGGAAGCTTGGGTTCTAACCTCTTTTGCTACCTTTCATGTTAGGCAAGTCACTTCACTTTTTTTGGTCCTCAGGTTTTCCTATTTGTAGGGTGGAGAAAATCCTGTCACTACCTACCTCACAGGGTTGTTGTGAGGATCAAATAAGATAATAGATACAAACCACATAACCATAAAATGCTATTTTGAATTAGCTATCAACAGTAATATGTTGAAAAAGGTATTGGGGGCAGCATACAGTCATCAGACATTTTAGGGAGTAATTTAGCAATTACACTTTCAAAATTAATTTTGTTCTGGCATTTCTTGAGGATTGCAGCATGTCTAGTATATTCTAATTCAGGGGTGGCTAATTGCCTTAGCCCGCTTTCACAAGATGGCATTGTGGACAATAGTACATTACAGATTGATAGCCCAGTGAAATCTTTTGCACACAGGTGCTCAGTAAATGGGAACTGGTTGAAAAAATTAATTTTCAATTGAAGTGGTCTCTGAACAGCTGGATACCAAAACATAGGGATATTTGACCTTAAGAAATTGGCTGTCCCTGCTGAGATGGAGATTATAGCACAGCCAATCATTTTTTAGAAATCATTAGCAACAGAAATGCCATTTGGGTCATATAATTGTGACCTAACTCACATTTATCAGTGGCACTCACTCCTAGCCATCTGTAAGCGCCCTGTTCTCTATCTCAAGCAAACAAAATGATACCCTCATAAATATAGATTCCCATGGAGAGCCATACAAATGGATGAAAGAAGAAGAAGAAGAGACAATGTAGTATTGTGGAAAGAGCATTGGGCTTGGTTGTAATCTTGGCTCTTTCTAACTCTTTGACTTCAGACAGATTTTTTTCATTCTCTTGAGTGTCAGCTTTTTCATTTGTCAAATGGGGATTAATAATACTTGTACTTCCTACCTCACAGGGTTGTTGTGAGGAAAATGGTTTATAAACTGTAAAGTGTTATAATTTTGTACTTGCTGCCTAATTTTCTTTAGGCCAACCCTGATTTTTAAAGGTTCTGGCCATGGTTAATTTGCAAAGCTGCTTGAGATCTGCTTTGTAAAGCAGTGATCTCTCTTTCAGCACTTGACCCACTTTAAATGTCTAAAATATGTGGTCAAACCACATGGGAATTTTACAGGTCATCAACCCAGTATTTGGCTTAGCACCAGAGTAGGTGGCACTGGTGGACTTGGGCTTAACTAGATGTCTCATGTGTGGATCAGGGAAGTATTTAGATCTTAAATGAATGTTAGACACCTGCAAATAGCTACATCTAGAGACTGCTTGAGAGGGAGTCTTTTTTAGCATCTTGGTCTATAAAATATAATCAAATATTTAGTAACATCTTGTTATAAATCTAGTGTATGATAATTTGGTTATCAAAATCCAGAATTGGCTCATGAGAGATACTTCTTTAGCTAGTAGCCAACTCTTAATTTCACTTCAAGGATTTTTTTTTACCTTGTTGGAATTCTTCAGATTGCTTAGGGCCCTCAGTTGCTGACAATATACTTTTCTGGTGAGAAGTCTTAAGACTATCAGGCATGACTCTACCTTAGACCACATTTCATGGTGTGTGTGTGTATGTGTGTGTGTGTGTGTGTGCAAGTGCATAAAATTTAATTACAAGAATAATTTATAATTAAGCTACCTGTCGAGCTAAAGAAAGCATTATATATTCATTGTTCCAAATAGTGGAGCAGATATGGGCAAACTAAAAAATATTTTTTTGAAAACCTGAGAAATACTTTATTTTCAATCCATGTGGTGGGAGGGCAGGGTACTGTAGTCTTGTCTTGTAAAAAAAAACCTAAAATAACTTTATTTCTACAGGACTACTTTTCCTAATCCTTGTCCTCTTAATGGTTTCAACAGGACAGATTGATTCACTTTGGAACTATAAGTACTGGTGTACTGAGATTAGGGTGCTGCAATCATTATCCCTTGACGAACACAGAGCCCCAAAATGAATGTCCAAGAACAGGGTTTCCCCTTGGACCTTGGGGGGAGCTTCACTGAAGATGCTCCCAGGCCCCCAGTTCCTGGTGAGGAAGGTGAACTGGTTTCCACAGATCCCAGGCCAGTCAGCCACAGCTTTTATTTTGGGAAAGGCGATGGGATTAAAAGTGAAACTTCCACGGCCACCCCAAGGCGATCAGATCTGGATTTGGGGTATGAGCCTGAAGGAAGTGCTTCACCTACACCCCCATATTTGAAATGGGCTGAATCACTGCATTCTCTGCTGGATGATCAAGATGGAATAAATCTCTTTAGGACTTTCTTGAAGCAAGAAGACTCTGCAGATTTGCTAGACTTCTGGTTTGCCTGTAGTGGCTTTAGGAAATTGGAGCCCTGTGACTCCAATGAAGAAAAGAGGCTCAAGTTGGCAAAAGCTATTTACAGAAAATATATTCTTGATAATAATGGGATTGTATCTCGTCAGACTAAACCAGCTACAAAGAGCTTCATAAAAGATTGCATCATGAAGCAACATATTGATCCCGCCATGTTTGACCAGGCCCAAACTGAGGTCCAATCCATGATGGAGGATAACACCTACCCCTTGTTCCTTAAATCAGATATTTATTTGGAATACACGAGGACGGGTTTGGAAAGCCCTAAAATCTTTAGTGATCAGAGCCCTGGGTCAGGGACAGGGAAGGGTATACCTGGATATTTGCCCACTTTGAATGAGGATGAGGAATGGAAATGTGACCAAGACACAGAAGAGGATAATGGCAGAGATTCAGCTCCATCTAGCAGGCTAACTCAGAAGTTGCTAATGGAAACAGCACCCCAACGAGCCTCATCAAATAGGAGATACAATGAAAGCAGAGAATTCAGGTAAGTTACAAATGTGATTTTCATGTTTTATGCTGATTTCTGAAATCTAGGGAAAAACTTGGGGAAAACTTCTTTCAATTGATTGGGAACTGCTGGTGAATTTCAGCTCAAATTGAATTGTAGTACTTTTATTTTTTTATCCTGATACTGAATGTTGTTTTCATCTCTTCCTCAAATCCTGTTGAAATGTTAAATATCTTGTTTGTAATTAAGAGTTGATTTAAAAAATATGACTTAGTGATGACAAAGAGTTTTCATGTTGATAGTCATTATTGACACTGACAGTAAATCAGTACTTATTTGTGTAGAAGATGGTAAATTTATGTGGTAAAAATAGCCTTTCTCACTTAGGGCAAGTGGGAATGAATATTCCAGTGTGTATATGCACTTGAGATAATTCTGTGTTGTTAATTCTGGTGTTAATTCTGGAATCTGGATTTACTTTATTTTTTGATACATTAAGATTCCCTTTCTTAGGAAAAGAATAGTTCTGAGGTTTCTGTGTGTTGAGTTGATGATACATAAATATAATACACTAAGTAAAAAAACCATTACAACTGGAGAACTTTCTGTCTCAAAAAGCATTTTGCAAGTTTTCTATGGCTTCTGTTGCAAGGTTTGGAGGCAGAGAATTCATTTTTTTACCATCAAGATGTCTAAATATTGTTGGCTAAGCACTGTTTACAGTTGAGATTTGTTAATCTCAATAATTGTTTAATTTTTGATTAAGCTATCTTTTATTTTCAAACTATGATCCATAAACATCCCCAGGGCAGCTTGTGCCAGTATGTAAAACTGGATGTCTGATCATCAAGTTGGTGTAATTTTGGAAAAACATTTCTGATTTTGTCCTTTTATTTAATCTTTGGAGTGGGAATTTATTTCTTCTTATGGAAAAGGGTCCACTAAAGATATTGGAGTATTTAAATTTTCCCACTTATTTTCTTATAGATTATGAGGAAAGACTGTTGTTTATGAAACTTTGAAAGCTGGGAATTCATATGATACCCTGCTGGCTTAATCAAGTATGAAAAATTCCCAAGTCCTTCGACTTGCCTGTGGAGTTAATAAAAAATCTCCATCAGTTCTTGAAGTATAGTTTGAGAGGGAAATTGACTATTTGTTAATATACGAAGGATTAGCTATATCTAAGTGTTTAAACATACTTTTATTCAAAGGATACTTGTAAGATTGATCGTTTGAAGTATAATTTTGTTTCTCTTACAGCAAAAGCCTATTTATTTAGCAAGGTGCAGCAACTCTTTTAGGGCCACAATGCCTAGGAAAACTGACCTCCTGGTTGAATTTATCATGCTTTAAAATTTTTGCTAATTTGAAAAGCTTGAAAATTTTCAGAATTGATCAGAAAGCTTTCAGATAAAATGGAATTAAACATGCAGCACTCAGTTCAGGAGAAGCATTTGGTCATTCTCTGGCTTTTAGTTGTTTTAATATGTTTTGTGATCCATGATCCAGCATATTTGGTACATCTTTAAATTCTTAGTCATAAATTGATTTTGCTTCTCTCTCCAAGTTAGGTGTAACCTAACTGTGACAGGTAGTTTTGTTGTCAAGTTAGTAATAATTGTTTTTCTCCTTAGAAACAAAGAAGTTTAGAATTGGAATGAATTTGAGAAATAATCAAGTCCAGAATCCCCATTTTACTTTTAAAGAAACTGGAACCTAAGTACAGAATGTGATTTGTCCAAGGTCACCACCTTGAGAAAGGAGTGGCAAAACTGGACTAAAGTTTAGATTCTTTATTATAGAGAGTCTAATAATGTTTCAAAAGTAATTAACAGTGGGTAGAGTGCCTGCCCTGGAGTCAGGAGGACCTGAGTTCAAGTGCTGCCTCAGATACTTACTAGCTATGGGATCTGGGCAAGTTACTTAAGCCCTGCTCCCCACCTCACAAAGTAATTAAAATACAGAAAGCATTTCAATACTTACATTGTACGTACCTTCTATGTTAAGCCTTGGAAAAGAATGGCCTGAAGCTCAGGGAGATGTGTTAAGACACAATATCTACCCCAAGGTTAGTCTAGTAATAAAGTAAGTAATATAACTCAAAAATTAGTTTCTGAACTTATTTATTCCTTCTTTGGTTATAATTTGATAATAAATTTGTATCTTTATGGTCTCAAAGAATCTAAAATGTTAAAATTTGTTTAATGAGTATTCATTGAATAGATTTAATGAAGTCTTTGCGCAAATGTCCTGCAAAAAAAAAAGTTTCAAAGAAAATTTAAGCTACAGTGTTCAGTTTTATATGAAGAAATGTAACTTTAACATTATATGTGATACTGCAAATATATTAATCATTTGGTCAGTTAAAAAAAGGTTTTATTGATGCATTTTTTCATTAATTTCTTTCCAGTTTTACTCTCCCCCCCATCACCCCTCCAAGAGAATACTCATTTGTAACAAAGAAAAATGACTGAGTAAAACCACCCAAAACAGGAACTATCTGAGAGAGTATATGCAATATTTCACACCCATATAATCAAAAGGAGGGTAGATCCTTTTTTTATTTGTTGCCTGGAACCAAGATTGGCCATTGAATTTAGTCCTAATTCATTCTTTTTATAGTTTTATTTGTATTGCCATAGTCATCATTATTATTCTCTTGGCTCTGCTTTCTTTGCCCTGTATCAGATCAACAGATATTTTAATTTTATTCTGAATTACTCATATTTGTTGTTTTTTATGGCACAATATTCTATTATATTCATATACTGCATTTTTTCCCAGCCATTTTCCAGTTGATGGGAAGCTGTTTTGTTTTCAGGTTTTGCCACCACTAAAAGTGCTGCTATGACTGTATTGGTGTACATGAGGCATTTCTTTATTTGACCCAAAGGAGGGAAATTCTGTGTATTGATTCACAGATTTTAAATGAGTAATGATTAAACTGAATTCCTTACTGATGACAGTTAATGGTGGTGATGATGATGATGATTTTGGAAACTGTTAAAAATGGAAGATTTCTGAGTAATCTTATATATTTGGATATTTTAAAATATAGTTTGAGCATTTTGAAATGCTGGGTTTTAAAGATTTTAACGATCCCAAGTTGCTGCCTCGGAAGCTTATCTTTTTAATGTTGTATATTCTCTTGGTGATGCTAATTGTTGGAGAATTATAGAATATCATTTCCTCAACAACTGAGGATAGTGGATAGGTAGGAAAAAAACCTGTTGGCTGTAAGGAGGTATAGCATCCTTATATAACAATGAACGATAACAAATGGACAAACCTAAGTGATGCTGGTTTTCCTAAAATAATAAAAGAACCAGAAGAAGGCTTTTTTGGGTACATCTCTATGGAATATTCACTAAAAGTCATAAGAACTGCACAGGATGAGAAAGCATCAAGAGGTTGTAAGCTGCATTGGTGGAGGAAATACCCACCCATAGAAGATCACAGATCCATTGAAGTGTTCCTTTTAAAAGAGATGACACCTTATTGCTAGGTATAACAGTGTTGGACAAAATGCCACCAATTTCCCTCTTTTTGGCTTTGTGTATTCCTTTCTTCCTTCCCTCCAGTATTTAAATTCCTTCTAGGAACTGGGAGGTATATAGATAAAAATAAGATAAGAGTTTTCCTTGCAAAGCTCTCAGTCTAACCATTGTCCTTAGGCTTACAATCAAAATATACTGTGGTTTTGTGTTTGTTTTACCCCTTCGAGCTTTCTCACTATGATAATCATGGTTAATTTAGCTTCTCTGTGCCTTAATTTGTTCATCTAAAAAAAAAAGAGACTTGTATTGTGTACAGATTATTAAGATTCTTTTTGTTTCTAAGATAGTTTGCTTCAATGTGCTAAGGATTTAACAGCATATGAATTTATTATAATATTGCCCATTATTATGTAGTGTTGAAGATGAAATCTGTTTATTAGAAGTTACTGAGTTTCTGGCATCATGTCTAGCATTTCAAGTGGACATGTATTGGAGAGGCAAGCATTTTATTTGTGTGAGATGATGGTTAAAAGGTATGTTCAGATTAGTTAAAAATATTACTTTATTGCTTCATGACTGTGTATAGTTTTGATGTAGGTAGGCTTTCAAAATAAAATTATTTACTTCTAGAAAAATTGAGTGGCTAGCTTTCACTTGGATTTTTAAGAATAGGTTATCAGAAGAAAATTTAAAAAGATTAAAGAAGAAAATAATAGATATTCAATTAAGGATTAATAGGAAAACTAAAGGCAGTAGTTCACTGTTGCTAAAAGAAAGATGTTTTTGTTTTCTTTAAAAAGAAATATTAAAGAGAATAAACTGCAAAAGACTCAGCCAGTTCTTTAATGATAGTGACATATTAAATGACTGGGTTTTTTTTTTTTGTTGGGTTTTTTTTTTGTTGTTTTTTTGCTTTTTTGCCTTTTGGAGGGCAATTGGGGTTAAGTAACTTGCCCAAGGTCACATGGCTAGGTTTTTGTTTGTGTGTGTTAAGTGTCTGAGGCCGGATCCGAACTTAACTCAGATCCTTCTGACTCCAGGGCCAGCGCTCTACTCACTGCGCCACCTAGCCACCCCTAAATTACTGTTTTTAATGGGCTATATGTTTTGTCTTTTTTTTTTTTTTAAAGAGAAATATGGATAAAGTCTTCCCATCTTTGAAGACCCACCTTCTTGAACCATTCCTTCATTCATTTCTATCAGTTTTAAACTATAAAACTTAAGAGTTTGTATTATATATCTTAGTATTATATTTATTGTCAGCCGTGGTTTGGGTCAGGTGTGTTGGTCTTACCTCTTCAACGAGGTTTTTAGATCTTTGAGGACAGGAATAATGGCTTATATTTTAGTACTGCCCTGTAGATCCTAGCACAGTATTTAATACATTATTACTCATTATTTGACTAATTTACCTATTGTTGGAAAATAGAGCTTATCTTTTGTGCATATAGCATGAGTAGAACATGGTAAAACACATAGAGCATCCATCCAAGTCTTACCATACAAGTTGTAGAAGAAGGTTGCCTCCTTTTTGTTGCTGTCATTACAGTTTAATGGTGTAGATAAATGGCCTTCTATAAAGTTTTGCCCCAGTACTTCATCTTGGTGTGGAGGGGACCCTAGATTCCCTTTTTAAAAAACATGTTTTATTGATGCTTTTTATTTTTATGTCATTCCTAGCTATACTTCTCTTCCTCTCAAAGTCCTCTCTTGAAACAAGGAAAAAGAGTTACTGAGTGTCTGGCAGTATAAGCAGTAATCTGATGCAATAATTTTCCAAAGCTTCATTCTTTTTATTGCAGAGATGACACATTTAATTTTGTGATTTATTTATTTGCTTATTTTTATTGATGTTTTGTTTTGTTACAAACATGTCCCAAGAAATACTCAAACCTTCACAACCTCAAGTTTTAGTCAAATAAGTATAAACTACCTAATAGTGTGATTGTTATTGATGGTACCTACCACTTTCCAGTTCTATAGTTGAGAGAATAGCAGAAAGGAAGAGCGTGTACTTTAACCTTGATGAAATGTTACCCATTTTTTTTTTGGATGTGACTTGAGTTTTGTTGGTATGGTTTCTTCACATTGCATAGCTTCATACAAGTCTTCTTAATGTTCTGCTTGTTATTGCTTATAGCAGTTTATATTTCATTACATTGCTATACTACTGTTCGTCCATTCCCTGATTATTGGTTAAATTTTGTTTTTAGTTTTTCAAGCATTACAGTGAATAATTTCATGATTTTTCTTATTCATTCATATAAAACTCTAAAATTCTCCAAGCCTAAATCCCTCTTGAAGAAACTGAGGCCCAGAGAGATTGTTATCTCGCCCAAGTTTTACCCAGCTAGTAAGTAGCAGAATTGTAACTCAGGTCCCTGTGCTCATTGTACTATATCATACTGAGGGCTAACTGAATAGGTTAGCCAAGAAGCTGATTATTGGCAAAGCTTTTAGGTAAAAGCCTTAGTGTTTAGGGCTGTGGGATTCTGGAGAAGATAATTAAATCTTTGTTTTCAGATGTCTTGCTCATTAACTTACATTTGAACTTGCCTCAGGTCTATCCTATGAAGTATGTTCTCATCTAGAAGTTCTTGGATAATACTGATTATGAGGTAGTGTTTCCTGGCCCAGAGTGTTTATAGTAGTGATTACTGTGAAAGTTGAAAACCTATTTCCATTCTACACTTCTTTTCTCACTTCTTCATAACTTTCTCAGATGTTTTCCCTTTGGGTGGAAATTTTTCATATTTGATCTCAACCCAGAAATGAATATTTGTTTGGAGAAGTCTAAGACAAATCTTTTCCATTACTCTTGCATTAGGTGAATGGGAGAAAAATACTTTTCTCCTTAACCAATTTTTATATTTTTGGGGAGCTCTCCTGACATATGGTAAGATTTCAAGTCACCCAACTTGTTATCTCCCAGTGAAAGCTATTTGTTAAATTTGGGAAAAAATAATAATCTCAGTTGTAAATGAGATTCTAGGGTAAAAAAAAATCCATGTGACTTTTAAAAAATTACTAACTTAGTGAAAACGATGTATGTGTACTCTACTTTGAAGAAACATACATGATTTGCTAAATCTGAGCCTATCATATTTATATTAGGATGTCATTGCCTGTCACCGTATGAGTGTAGAGATCTGATGATTGTGGGCATCCTATTTCTTCTATCTTTATTTAAAAATGGCTTTTTTCTTACTGAGGTTTCAGCCTCAGTCAACTTTTTCATGGCCCTGTAGCAACTAGTCAGACACAGCTATTGTTTGTCATCCTAGCTATATGACTTACCCCATCTTCTCATATAAGCTGCCTCTGTGATGCAGTTGTTTTAACCCAACAGAGGCTAAGTTAAAGAGGAGTCTTGGCAGACGCACATTAGCACTTGTTGGGAAATGAGTCCAGTTCAACCTTCCCTGCCATTTTAGAGATAGGGAAACTGAACTAAGGAAGGGGAAAGAAAGGGAAGAGAATAATCATTTATATAGGGTGTGGCACATAGTGTGGCTTAATAAAAGTTTATTCATTGCCTTATTTGATCCTCACAACAACCCTGCAAAATAGGTACTGTTATCCCCATTTAACAGTAGAGGAAATCGGGGCAGACAGGGTAAATGACTTGACCAGAGTCACATAGCTAACTAGTGTTTGAGGCTACATTTGAACTCAGGTCTTCTTGATTCCTGGCCCAGCACTCTGTGTGCTGTGGAGCCACCAGCTGCCTCACCTAAAGAAGTAAGATGATTTGCACAAGATCAATTAAGTATAAAGCAGAGTCTGGTTTCAAAATTGAGTGTCTTGACCCAGTTCAGTGCTCTTTCCAATGTGCCATGCAAACAGGTATAGTTTTTTGGGTTTTTTTTGCTTTTTTTTTTTGGAGGGAGAAGGCAGGGCAGTTGGGATTAAGTGACTTGCCCAAGGTCACAGGGCTAGTTTTGTGTTAAGTGTCTGAGGCCGGATTTGAACTCAGGTCCTCCTGACCCAGGGCTGGTGCTCTATTCACTGTGATACCCTAGCTGCCCCAGTTTTTTTTTAAAGGCTTTGTGGTATCACCTGAGTGGGACGGAAGATACAGCTGACTTATGCAATGTGCCCCTTCTATCATAAGAGAAGCTTCATGCAGTTTTTTCCATTGAACAATAAGTTATTCTCTTCTGCTTTTTTTGTAGACAAGCATTCTGATGCTCGTGATCTTGTGAATATCATTCTGAAGCAAAGTGTTTCTGCCCTCATCTTTATTGAACCTAGTAATCAATACACATTTATTAAATACTTAATGTTTTGCGTTGTGCCTTATCCTGTGGGGAATACAAAAGTAGTGCATCTGATCTCTGCCATTGAGGAGCTTATAGTCTCTTTGAGGAATTAAGGCTAACACACCAAACAATCCAAGAACAGTAATAACGGCTCATATGTAGGATTTTTACAAGTATATAATATCAGTTTTTCAAACTTGAGAAAATTTAAGCAATACAGAAATGTAGTCTATTATATATGAAACACTCTTCCTTGCTACCTCCTGCCTTAAGTTTTTATTTAGGTCTAACACAGGTTTTCATTAATATTGGTGAGCTATCCCCCTTTACTAATGCAAATCAGCCACTGTGTGTGACTTTTATTCTTAAGAGAGTTACCTTGGCAATGAGAAGTTAAGTAATTTGTCTAGGGAACACAACTAGTATGTGTCCTAGGCAGGACTTCAGCCTAATTTTCCCTATTTCTTAAGGATTTTTCCATCATTCTTCCATATTGCCTCTTCTCCCTTATGGTTTTGCCTTCTGAGGCTGGAGCTTCTGTTATATCTTTGTTTAAATTGTATAACTAGTACAGTTATTGTTCAGTAACCACTCCTAGCCATTTAACACATCTCTTTAGATATAGAATTTTTCAATTTGCTTTGAACAAGATTGTCTCTTTCACTATTTGTTACTTCTGCTTTAGCACAATGCCTGGCTGTAGGAGCTTGATAAATACTTTGTTGACTGACTTTATTCAACAAACTTCTAATTAAGTGCCTTCAAGATAAGCCATCTGGAAAGCTTTAGATCAAGTTTCACTCTGGTAGATGCTGACTGTTCAACTATGGACTCATCATTTAGCTTCTCAGTGTCCCAGGCAACTCTCTAAAGTTATGGGCAAGTTATTGCTTTGTATCAGTGGAGGGGGGAGTTTTCAAACCATTCCCTGTGCTGATGAAATCACCATTCCTAATTCCTGACCCTTTCTCTCTATTTTTCTCTCCCTATTCTCCCCACCAGAGTGAAAAGTACCTTTAGGCATTGAAAGAGATAGGAATGTAAATAAGATACCATCTCTGGAAGTTTGCTGGGTATTAGAAGAGAGAAAACATACCAGAATACAACAAATAAAGTTTAAGTGTGTAAGAGAAAATTGAGTTTACACAAATGGTATGTTGGAATACAGACTAGAAAAAGTCCAGTAACCAGCATTCTTGTCTCTACTCTACCACTGTTACCACTGCATAACTTTGTGACTTTTGGTGAGTCATTTAAGGCAAGGTTTCTAGTTTCTTTCCTTATGAAAATGATATGCTGGGTTGAATATTGAATGACCCCCTAAAATGACATTTATTTGAAAAGAAAAAAAGTTAAAATATATAGATTAAAAACATACAAAATATATTGAAATATATTCACTATGCAAAAGACTTGTTTATCTTTGCTCTTGTCATCTTTATCACCTTGGTTGTTGTATTATTAAAGGTATCTTTGTGCTTTGATCAGATTTTTATACAAGCCAGATTTGGGGGGAAAAGTATGGTTTGTATCTAATGATAATACTCTATCTTTGCCCTGTGGGGTTAAGAAGTTCAGATGAGTGAATGCTTTTTTTTTTCTTTAATTTAAAAAAAATTCTAAACTTTACAGACGCCAAAAGAGAACATTTCCATGTACAAAGTGGAACAGGAGAGGATTATATAAGAAAGATTATATAAGAATTCATGATTATATAAGAACTCTGTAATTTCTATTACTTATAGTTTGCTTTTTTTAAAAAGATACCTTTTGTTTTTACATTACTTAAAATTCTCTATCTCTTTCCCCAGAAATTTTTCTAAAGAGAAAAATCAGAATAGGCCAATATGTCCAAAAAAATCTGATAATATATGTAGTGTTCTATACGTGTGTAATCTGCTCCCCTCCCCCCCAAAGGAGTGAGAGGACAGTATTTTAAAATCTCTCTTTTTTGGGGGATCAGGCTTGTTCCTTGTGTTAAAGCAAATAGAACATTTACAGATTTTAAACAGTTTTCAAAGGGTTTTAAAACATTCTTCAAACTTTTCAACTTCATTTCTTTACCAAGTGACCCAGGTAGAGTTTGGAAGCACATGGTTATTTAATTTTCCAGGATTTCCATAGGAGTCATTATTGATATAGTGACCACAGTTTTATGTCTGCATGCACCAAGGGAATGGGGAAAAAAAAGCAGGATCCTTGCTCTCTGTATTAGTGAAAGTAAAGCTAATTGGATTGTGAAATTGTTTTCTTTTAAAAAAGATTCAAAGCAAAAAAAAAGTGATTCCATAATACAAACTTGTATTATATGAATTCGGAGCAAGAAACAGCTGCTCTGAGTATTAATGAGAGGTATAATGGAGGAGTTGGGTCTTGAAAGGGGCCTTATAAAACAAAATTTTAGTAGTGATCATTTGTATTTCTAAACTAAACATTACAAAAATTTATTAGTATTCTTGTAAACAGCTGTACTAGTACATTAAAATGATTTTGTTTATAAAAATCAAGTTTATACATAACTTTTTTTTTTGCTTTTTTTTGGAGGACAATTGGGGTTAAGTAACTTGCCCAAGGTTACACGGCTAGGTTTTTATTTGTGTGTGCGTTAAGTGTCTGAGGCTGGATCTGAACTCAGGTCCTTCTGACTCCAGGGCCGGCACTCTACTCACTGTGCCATCTAGCCGCCCCTATACATAACTTTTCAGTAATATATTTTGAAGGTATATCCTGGGGCAGCTAGGTGATGCAATGAATAGAGCACCAGCCCTGGAGTACCTGAGTTCAAATGTGGCCTCAGACAGTTGACACACTTACTAGCTAGCTGTGTAACCTTCAGCAAGTCACTTAACCCCAATTACCTTGCCTTTCCCTCTCTAAAAAAAAAAAAAAAAAAAAAAAAAGAAGAAGGTATATCCCACCTAATGTTGTTTTCACAAAAGCATGATGCATGAGAACAATGTTAGAGAACAGTTAGTTCCATAGGAAAAAAAAAGTTCTAAATGACATAACAAGTTGACTCAATAGAGTCAGTATGACTGAAGGCAAAGTTCTAGCTTGACTTGTTACTGATAACCTAATTTACACCTCTGGTATTTGGCCAGAATTATGATGGGTTTTCTAATGTAAAGATGAGCTTTGTTTTAATTTTTTTTAATATCAGCATTGGTTGGGGCAATGGTAACTAGGGTATGCCTCAACTATATAAATTAATATTCTTGTACTATAGGTTAGTTGAAATACTGAACTCATAGCTAAAACATAGGACATTATTTCCTCTTGTACAGTCTTGTGGTTTTCTTATTCAATCTTTTAGAGAACAGTTTGTTCATCTTTAAAAAGAAAATTAATCTTTTTTTTCTGTGCTGTGGAAATGTTATGTGATCCCACTGTATCTTAAGTTGAAGAGCAAGGAAAATGAATGGTGGGTAATGAAGGGACAAATAACACATGTGAATCTAAAGGAAAAAATGGCATTAATCATAGTAAAACTCTGGAAAGAATCTGTGTATTAGATTCAGAGACAGGAATTGGGATCTGCCTCTGACACCAGTTATGTGATCAGATTTAAGTCACATAGCCTCTCTAAGACTCAGTGTCTTCCTTTGTAAAATGGGGTAATAACTTACCTTGTAGACAACATAGAGCAAATGAGATTATGTAAAGTGTTTTATAAACCTTAAAGTGCTATATAAATGCCAACTGTTACTGTTGTGATCATCAGACATCAAATACTCCTTCCCAGTTTAAAAAATTTGACAGTGCGTCTAGTTTTCTACAAACATAAACAAAACAATCTACTCATTAAGAGGTCCTTGTGGGACTTAGGCTTTTGAGAGCTTTGCTGTGATAATTTGAAACTGTACTTGGGCAGGGCTGATCTGGTCATTCTATTTGGATTCTAGGTGTGACTGTAAAGTAATGATACTGGTTTTCATGTGTGGTTTATGGAACCAGCTTCATTGCTTTATGGTCATATCATGTACATGGAAATCTCTTCTACTTGCCTCTCATCCTCACCCCAATCTCTTCTTTATGAAAGCTTGCAGGTAAGGACTGTAGTGATGGATTCAGTTTGATTAAGAGTCCAATTTACATATTGCTTTTGTGATATATAAAGATATATATTTATGTGCACACACACAGAGGATTAGGCTTGGCTCTGATTATTATGGTACATAAGTTCATCTAGTTCTTTCCATGAGTTCTTTTGTTTCTGATTCTCCCTTGTCCAGTCTTTCCATTGATTTATCTCTATTTTTTAACCAATGCCAGATGGTTTTGATGACTGCTGCTTTGTAATACAGTTTAAGGTCTGGAAGTGATATTTTCCTTTCATCTCTGCTTCTTTTCATCATTTCCCTTTATGTTCTAGATCTTTTGTTTTTTCAGATGAATTATGTTATGTTATCAAGTTCTGTAAAAGTCAGTAAACATTTATTAAGGGCCTGCTATGTGCTAGACACTGTGCTGTTTGTTGACAATAAGAGATTTTATTATAAAAGATTTGATTTGATAAGATGCTACCTTAAAAGACCATTTCCCCAGTAAATTTCTCCTGTATATTTTGTGAGGTTATATAAGATTACTTAATAATTTTTGTTCAGTTCGCTGATCATTAATAACAAATGAGGCATAAAGCAGGAACATAAGGATCTGTCAAATATGTTTGCCACTGTCATGTTCAACTGGAAGGGTTCCTTTTAATTGGTGGGCCCCTTCAGATGCTTCTGTTTGTAGATTACATTTTTTTTAAGTGTTCAAGTCCCTGGAACACTGCAGAGCCTCCTAAAAAAGATTTGTAATATCTCAAAAGAGTTCAACCTAACAATCTAAACCAAAAATCCCCACCAAATCATGTGATTGAAGAATACTTATTGCTAAGCCTGTGATACACAATCAGACAAATAGCCTATCGAGGTTCCTTCTTTCTATCTGTCTCTTTCACAGGTACTGCAGATGGATAATATACTGGTCCCAGAATTTAATAGGAAGAAAAGAGTGGGCTAGATTATATTTTGGAAATGACCAAGCACTTTAAACAATACCAGGATTTCTGGAACAAAACTTTTAAAAATAAAAGCACCACAACCCTTCTATTGATGCTGTGTTGCTGTGAATTATGTAGTAATACCACAGTCTCTAAAGCATCAAAACAGTGGGTGACCCAGAATACAAAGAAAAGAAGGGTGTTTATATATACCACTGCCTTGTATGCGAGAAGTGGTATAAAAGATGTTATTAAAGTGATCTTTTAGTTTAAGAGGGAGGTGAGCCAGTAATGTAACAAAAGAAAGGGCTAACCTAAACAGCTCACATGCCACTCTAGCATACCTGTAATGTTATAAGACCCAGAGGAAGGCCCGTGTTTTCATTGGGTGGTCACTTTATTGCAGAATTGATGAGGAGACGTGGACAAGAATTAGTATAAGAAGGTGTGGATCTTTATCTTTATTAGGAATATTTTTGTCATTGAGATCACAGATCTGGTTATATCAAAGTATTAAAGTAAGGTTCAGTTTGAAAAGAAGGGCAAGGAACAAATTCCAGATTTAGGGCACAACATGAGCAAAGGTCCCAAAAGTATGCTCAAGTATAAGCATACATTTTAAAACATATGTATTCCTATATACATTATGTCATTGTCCTCTTGTGTTAGTTTTGTAAGTCTGTGTCCCAATCTCCCTAGGTACTAGTGGCCTGCCCTCTGAAATTACTTTCTATCTACTCTGTATATATCCTGTATGTACTTAGTTACTTTCCTGTTTGTCTCCTCAATTAGAATGTGAGTTTCTGGAAAACGGACAGATTTTGCCTTTCTTTTTATCTCTAGGAATTACCGTAGTGCCTGGAACGCTAAGCACTTAATAAATGCTTGTTGATTGGCTTTGTTGACGTTTTCTTTATATGAAAATTTAGAAATGAAGGGGCCCTCTAAGCTATCTTCTCTTTCGTTTTGCTAATTAGAAAGCTCAGGCCTAGAAGGGTGGAAGTATCATTGTAGGAATCATCTGTGGGAACATTTACTACCTGGGAGTTTACCAAGGACCTTGTTAGGTTCTTTTGATTTACATGTGGAAAATGGTACTGTTATGTCTATGACTGACAATTCCATTAAAGACAGCCCGAAAGTGTGCATTGTTCCTTCTGCCAGGTGAGATTTCCAACTCTTTGAAGAGATGGCAAGGGGGTGGGACACAGTGCTATGAGCTTACAGAGGAACCTCAGTAACGGGAGCTAGTTGTGGGTCTTTTTGGCAAAGCCAAAGTCTTCTAGCGGCTTGAAACTGTTGAGTCTTCAGTGTTAAAAGTGTTTGGTGCCTCAGTTAAATTCCAGGAAATGCTCTAGTCAGCATTTATTAAATAAGCATTTATTAAACACCTCCTTTATGCCAGGCTCTGTGCTATACTGTAGATTAAGTTTGGAAGTTGTTTGATATACATAGAAGTTAAGTAACTTGCCCCAGGTCACATAGCTGATAAGTGTCTCAGGGAGGATTTGAATGCATTTTTTTTTTGGTACTTCTACCTAGTATTCTGTCTTTTATATCATTCTGCCTCAAAATTAGTAGGCATAAGATTCTGTAGATAATTACTACTGAAAACCTCTTACTATTTCTTTGAGTTACTATGTGGATATTTATAGCTGAAGCCAGTATTAACTATGTATCTTGTGAAGGGAAGAAGGAATTTCTTAACATGAACATTGATTTATAACTCTCTAAGCTTATCTGTATGTAGTGGATATTAATGGAGAACTCTCTTCTACATAATCTATAGGGTAGTATTCAAGTGATTTCTAATGACAATCGAATTTTATGAAGTTTAAGTTACTGTTGATAGCAGTTATTGCCTGGTTGTTGTCCTTTGCATATGTGCTAAAAGCACATGGTTGGATTCAGTAGGATTCTGGAAATCATAAATGAGAATCTTTCTTTTTTATAGATACCATTCTTTCTTTATCCTGTAAAGCAAAGTACAACAAACCCTGTTGGGTGGCAGGGAAAGAAACGAGGAATCCTATTGTGGTGGTGCATAGGCTTGTGGTCACGTGGTCATGCTTCTTCATAGTACTTGACTTTGGATGAGGAAATGAACACACTTTGTAATTGGAATATTATATTCTAGGTGTTCCATATAAAGATGAATAAGACATGATTCCTGGCTTCATTTACCAAATGGGATAAAATTTGAACACATACTGTAATACAAAAGCAGAATATGATAGGTGCATAGGAGAAGAAAAAGAAGTACAGAGTACTATGAAAGAACTGAGGAAAGGGAGCACTTCCAGTTGCAAGAGGGCACTTCATTGCAGTTGGATTTTGAAAGATCTGTGTTGTCAATTTCAGCAGGCAGAGATTGGGTTGGAGGCTTGGCCTTATGAATTCCAGGAATGAGGGAAGGAGATACTGCAAAGAAACAAAAGGATGCGTATTATAGCTGGTAGGATCATTAAGGTAGTAAGTAATATGAAATCAGGCTGGGAAGATTAGGAAAGATTAGTCAGAGTCAGATTGTGGAAGACCTTGAATGGGCTAAGGCATTTTAACTACTTGGAAGGCAGTGGAAAGGTTTGATTGAAGGTTTAATAAACAAAGCTGTGTATGGTAGAATCCTTAGCTGTGTTTCAGTGTGAAGGATGTCTTGGAATTAGGGAGAACAATTAGGAAGTAAAACGCAATATGATCCTGAATTTATTTGAGTGGTAGGAGTGGAAAAGGAGAGAATTAATGTGGAAGAAATTTCAGAGGTAGATATACAAAGTGAGAGAGAAGGGAGAAGCAGAAATGAACGCAGAATTAAAAAAAACAAGATTTTGAAGCCTAACGATTGAAAGGATAGTGGTTCTATGAACAGAAATAGGGAAATTAAGAGAAGTAGAATGTTCAGGGGGAGTAATAGGTTTGGGTTTGGACAGATTGCTATTGAAGGAACATCTACATGCTTCTGCACGGAGACAGTTGGAAGTATGGAAATGGGTTTGAGGGCCTGCGAATCCTCTACATAGAGGTGAAAGCTTAATAATGGAAATATATCATCTTAAAGAGAGACACAGGTACAAAGAGAAAAAACACCTACTGCTCTTTGTTCAAAGAGCTTTACTGAATAGAAGAATCAAGGAGGCTTGCTTAGTCAGTCATAATGATTGACAGGTAATAGAGTCCTGAAAACCTTAGATAAAAATTGTTCAGAGATACAAAAATAAAATTAAGTGTAAAGTTACTCTTATCTTCTCTTTTCCATTGAATAATATAATTTTCATTTCTCCCTCAGCTAATACTGAAGCATTTTTTTGGTTCATAGAGGTACAATTTAAATAAATTCATATTCTACTTTTGTGAGACCTTGTTGTTTTTTAATAATGATTTTCTTACTTAAATCTCTGAAGTATGCAAGTTAGCAAACTACTTCACAGATCTGAAAATTCTATTAAGTTTAATAATCAACCCTTTGTGTAGTATCTCAGTGTCAAATTTATCTTCCATAAGACAGTTTGATCCTTTTGTCTTTAGCCTTAGTTCTCTTTCCTACATCCTTCTCTGTTCTTTTAAATTACTTTCCTTTTTCCTATTTTGTCTCTCAGATTTTCTACATGATCTCTGGCAACGTAAAATCTTGTTTATATAACCACTTTATAGCCATACCAGGGACTATGTTGCTTTGATCACTCATTTAGGACTCAGCCAGAGACAGTACAAGCTTTTATACCCAGTCTTTGCTTTCATCCTATGTTCCATTATCAACCTGAATAAACCAACTAGAGCAGGGGTTCTTAACTTGGGGCTCATGAACTTTTTTCCTTTTTTATATGTATACTTTGATAACTGTATTTCAATATAATTAGTTTTCTTTGTAATCATATACATTTTGTGCATTTAGAAACATTGTTCTGAGCAAGGGTCTTATAGGTCTCACCAGATTGCCAAAGGTGGTTCATGATACAAAAAAAGTAATGATCCCTAGATAATGGGAGCAGGATTTGTGGTATGTCAGCTCTTTTCCTTTCTTTTTTTGTTTTTCTTTTTTTTTTCTTGAGAGGGGAAGGCAGGGTAGTTGGGATTAAGTGACTTGCCCAAGGTCACACAACTAGTAAGTGTTAAGTGTCTGAGGCTGGATTTGAATTCAAGTCCTCCTGACACCAGGGCTGGTGCTCTATTCACTGTGCCTCCTAGCTGCCCCAAGTCAGCTCTTTTCAAAGAATTGTAAGTGTAGTTTGTATTTTGAATATAGATTTATCCATTATTGCATAAAGTTGGTGGATTTCTGTCTGGGGCTTGGAAATCTTTTTGTCATTCAATGGTTTGATTTGGCAATATGGAACTTGATGTATGTATGTTAGAGCCTTTATGGTAGGCACTAAGTGTACTTTTTGATTGTGTAGCATGGCTTCTACTGGAATACTTAGAGCTTAGATGGTGATTTAGTAACCTCTGGGTGATATATCAGTGTTTGACATGTATTGAAATTGAAGTATGGAATTGCAAAAATGCTTTGTGTATAATTATTTTAAATCTATTTAATTTTTAAAGTGTTGATTTATTTAACATTGTAGAGAAAATTTCTTAAAACACTGACATTTAATACCTACAATGTTTATACACCTGATGAAAAGGCTGCCTCAGCAGTTTGGAACTGTTGAGTGTTTGGATCTGAATCATTTCCAAGATAAGGATTATCACTTTTTAGGATGACTGTCAGATTACATTGTGTTGAACTTAACCTTAACCCAGTGGTTAACTAGTTTTTCAAGGCATCATCATCCTTCATTGAATCTCTTGCATACTTGTCCTCCCGCCATTCATGTCCTACTAGTCCTTAACCCTGGGCACCTTTACCATCTACCTTCTACCATTTCTACTTCTCCCAAACTGCTGGATATTATTGGAAGAAGTCATGCAACTGAACGTTTCAAATTTCATGTTATCCAACTTCATCTGGTCCCTCAACTGTTACATAGTAATCTTTATTCATCACTGATTGACTCTGAATCATTTTTCTAAGGCATTCTTCTCCTCATTGCCCTTTTGGGCCTCCTTTGCCATTTCAGTTAGTCTATTTTTTAAGGTGTTATTTTCCTCAGTCAGGCTGTTGACCCTCATTTCATACTTTTCCTGCATCCTTCTCATTTCTCTTCCCAATTTTTCCTCCACTTCTCTTATTTGATTTTTAAAGTCCTTCTTAAGGTCCTCTATGGCCTGTAACCCACTCATATTTTCCTTTGGGGCTTTTGAAGCAGGATTTCTAACCTCGCAGTCCTCCTCCTGTTCTATGCCTTGATCCTCTTTGCCCCCAAAATAGGAGTTACATTTTCTGTTTATTTTGTTTCCTTTGCCTTGGCATGTTGCCACTTAATTACTTGACTTTTGGGCTTGTTGCCACAGTAGGACTCTGCCACCAGACAGGGGAGCTTCCATCCCAAAGCTGGAGTCTTTACAACTTCCGTTTCTGGCAAGCTGGATACCCACCCCACAATCTCCCCCTCAGACCACAAACCAGATCCAGGGAGGTTAAAGCAAGAGCAGTTACCCCCCAAGATTTATCACTGGATCTCCCTACAGTTCTCAGGCCAGGAGCTGGAGCTGCCACTGAAACTGCAAAATGGCATGTTTCCTCAGCGGCTTCCAGCCCCTAGGGGAGGAAGCCGAGGCGTTCCCCAAATACTGGTCCCAAAGTCCATAGGGCACTAACCTCTCACTTTGTCCTAGGCATGTCTGTGTTGATAATTCTGGAATTGCCACAGCTGCTGGTGTTCTGGGGTCCCTCCAGCCGGCTGCTGGCCTGGCTGCCCTGGGGCTAAAATTGGGGCTCAGGCGGACCTGAGCTCGGCTCTCCGCCCACTGCGTGATGTGCTGCCAGCTCCCAGAGTGCTGCGCTGGCCCTTCCTGCAGGGCTGCTGGGCTGTCCTCAGCAGGAGGTTAGCTTCTCTGTGTCATTCTTTGGGTGCTGGGGCTCCAGAAGTTGTTCAGAGTCCCCTTTTACATGGTTTGGAGGTGATCTGGGGGGAGAGTGCCTTGGAGATGCTGTTTCTACTCCGCCATCTTCCTGAATCATTTTTCTGCAACAACTTTCCTAAAGCCTTCCCTCCTCAGGTTCCCAGAAACAAAGTATGGCATAGTGCTGGACTTAAAGTCAGGAAGACCTGGGTTCAGCTCTTTTCACAGATACTAAGTATCTCTGTGACCCCAGCCAAATCAGCCTGTCTTGGCTTAAGTTTGTATTCTGTAAAATGAGAAGGCTGGACTGGGTAGCCTCTTAAGTTCCCTTCCAACTCGAAACCCGTGGCTTTGTGACTTGTACTTTTTCTCAGTAGAAGGTCTTCTCTCATACTTCATCCAGAAAATCCATACTTTCAGTCAAGGTAGCACAGCATAGTAGAAAGAGAGCCAGGCAGTTAAGTGTGTGACAGCCAGCAAGTCCCTGAACCATTCTGGTCCTCAGGATCTCATCTGTAAAATGGAGATGACTTCTGAGGCTCCTTCCAGCTCAAAGCTTCTGATGCCGTGATCTCTCATCTCTGGTCTGTTCCTCAGAACCTTACCACATCCTCACTTATCCTCTCTTTTGTTCTGTTCTCAGAGGATAAAATGGTCCTTTTCTTTGATTGCAAGGCTTTTTCTTACTCTTTTTCCCTTATTAGCAATCCCTTCCTGTCTCTGGGAGCTTACCTCATCTGTCATTCTATTAGTCCTTGCTGCTGGGCTATTTGTTTCTTCCTCAGTGTTTATCCATGGAATTATTCCTCCAACACCCCATTCTGTCTGAACTCTTATCCACGTACTTATATTAGAAGAAATGAAAAATGGGAACATAGACTAATAAGTTGTAGTTTTTGAAATGCAGTCCTTACCATTCTTCTCTCTCCTGCCCAAGTCTGGCTTATATAAAACATGAGTGAGGTTCATAATTGTGTTCTGATTGACTTTTGTCCCTAGCCTTCTGTGTTAAGTGGCAGGGTCTATGTATAATTTGTATATTAATTTCTATGAGAATTTGCCAACTTTTGAGTGATTGCCATTAAGATCTTAGAGCCCTTCTCCTTAGAGGCACCCCCTCCCCAGCTTTTCTCCCTCAACTATACTGTATCTTCACAGAAGGCATACTTTTTTCCTCCCAGTAAATCAGTAAACAAATATTTATTCATTACCTATTACGTTAGCTCCTGGGACTACACAGACAGAATGAAACAGTTGCTACTTTTAAGGAGCTTGTATTTTAATCAAGATAGATAACATGTACAGGTATAACTAGCCCCTGACTAAATACTTAGGTCAGCTGTCTCTGGACTGTCTGCCCTTTACCACCTACCCTCTTACTGGTAGGTCTCACACTAGCAGGTTTGGCTTCCTAGAGGACTGTAACACTTGATCATAACTGAAGCTCTTAGGGTCCTAGTAGTAGTAGTGAGTGAGTGAGTGTGTGTGTGTGTGTGTGTGTGTGTGTGTGTGTGTGTGAGAGAGAGAGAGATTCCAAGTATTTGTCCCTGTAGCTCATGAACTCATATAGACGTGCTTCTTCTGTATACAGAATCAATCACGATATCATCAGCTCTTCAACATAAAACATTTACTAAAAGATAAAGCAAAAAAAATAGTAATTATAACTTCACAGTTACCTGATCAGTATAAGGGTAATGAAATAATTATACATTACAGTTTACACACATATACAAACCCAGCAGAGAGGTATATTAGTGAAGAGAACCTATATAATCAGGACCACTCATAACCACATTGCAGACCTTGATGCCTTTGTTTCTTTTAGGAAAAATCTGTCCTCCACAAAGCTGTTGCTGTTAGCTGCTCCCCTATTTGTCTTCATCACTCTTTTGTTGAACCCGTTTTCTCCTTTGAAAATGATGAAACTGTGACCAGCTCTTTTAACTCATAAATAAAACTTGAAAAGGGGCTGAGAAAATGTTATAATATTTTTTTGACAAGCAGTTCCATTATGCCAAGGAACTTGAAAGTTTATTAGATTGGTTCTCTGGGTAATTCAAACAAGTGCATCCAGTTCCTTAGTCAGTTGGATTCCACATTGTCCAGTCAGCTATCAACCTGTTGTTACAACAGATCAGAGCTCCCTGAAGACTCCTTAAGGTTGACACTCTGGGCAATACAAACAACCAGTTCTTCACTCAACAGGATGCTACACTGTTGAATCATGTTCATAGAAAAGCAGCTGCAAAATCTGTTTTTTCCCATTAAACAGTTTAAGACTATACAGCACAAACAAAACCAATGCAGGCAACATTAGAAGGAATGCAGACAGCATGCAAATAATCTTTATAGCAGGTGTCTTTGATAAAGCTTTCATTTCTCAAATATATAGAGAGCTGAGTCAAATTCGTAAGAATACAAGTCATTCCCCAGTTGATAAATGGTCAAAGGATATGAGCAGGCAGTTTTCAGATGAAATTAAAGCTATTTATAGTCACATGAAGAAATGCTCTAAATCACTATTGATTAGAGAAATGCAAATTAAAACAACTCTGAGGTATCACTTACACCTCTCAGATTGACTAATATGACAGAAAAGGAAAATGCTAAATGTTGGAGAAGATGTGGGAAAATTGGGACACTAAAGCCTCAGTGGTGGAGTTGTGAATTGACCCCAACCATTCTGGAGAGCAATTTGGAACTATGCCCAAAGGGCAACCAAACTGCATACTCTTTGATCCAGCAATACCACTACTAGGTCTGTATCCCAAAGATTTCATAAAAAAGGGAAAAGGACCTATATGTATAAAAATATTTATAGCAGCTCTTTTTGTGGTGGCAAAGAAAGGAAATTAAGGAGCTGCCTACCAATTGGGGAATGACTGAACAAGCGGTGGTATATGAATGTAATGAAATATTATTGTGCTATAAGAAATGATGAGCAGGTAGACTTCAGAAAAACCTTGAAAGATGATGAATTGATGCTGAGTGAAGTAAGCAGATTCAGGAGAACATTGTACACAGTAACAGCCACATTGTGTGATGATTAACTATGATAGACTTAGCTCTTCTCAGTAATATGATGATCCAAGACAATTCCAACAAGACTCATATTGGAAAATGCCATACACATTCAGAGAAAGAACTGTGGAGTCAATGCACATCAAAGCATACTATTTTCACTTTTTTTGTTGTTGTTTTTCCCATTTTGTTCTGTTTCTTTTTCATAACTAATATGAAAATATGTTTAACATGATAACATATATCAGATTGCTTGCTGTCTTGGGGTGGGGGAGGGAGAAAGATTTGGAACTCATAATCTTATTAAAAATTTATTATATTCTTGAAGGAAATCACTTCATAGTCTTGTAAATGCTGAAAACTGCCTTTACTTGTAATTAGAAAAAAAATCAAATACTATTTTTTTTAAAGTGCAAAACAAAGAAAAAGATTTAAAAAGTGTGCCCCAAAGAGCTACCAGGTACTTATGAGGGCTTTCACCTTTCAAACTGTAGCTGGACTTGAAGCCTAGTAGTTGAAACTGCATTAGAGTATAATATCTAATCCAGTCAGCAGGTTCCTAGCCTTTTCTTCAGCCAATCCCTAAATGATATTTCTCTTTTAATCAGAAGCTTTCCATATAAAGCAGTTGAAACCTTCCTGTCACCTACTGCTGTTGATGTCTTAAATTCTCTGCTGTTGCCTTCTTAACTGTTCCCCTTATCTCCTCTCCTGCTGGAGTCTTCACTTTCAGTTCCTAATGGTTCAAATCAGAGCCTCATTGACTCCTCTTTCTTTTATGAGAGAAATTAATGAAATCATCTTTCTTTTAATTTTGAAATCCATGAACTCTGATTCAATCTTCCCATAGTCCCAAAACACTTATTTGATTTAATACTTACTGAGTTTTAACTTCTCAAACTCTTAAATCAGTCATGTGAAAAAGCTGATAGACTACAATTCCCTGTAGCCTCAGCCATTTCTCTGTCTTTAAACAGGCCCTTTCAAATTTTTTTCTTCCTTTTTCAGTCAGTGGGCATTTATTTTTTCTACCTTCTCCTCCCTGCCCTCATGCTCCCCAACCCTTACCCCCAGGAAAAAAACAAAATCCTTCTTACACATATGTATAGTCAAGCAAATCAGATTTCCTTGTTGACAATACCCAAAAATGCATGTCTCATTCTACTTCTTGTGAGTGGCATGCTTCATCATCAGTCTTCTGGAATTGTGGTTAGTTATTGCATTGATGAGAGGTCTTAAGTTTTTCAATATTATTTATCTTTACAATTTTGTTACTGTATAAATTATTCACTTGATTCTGTTTACATCGCTCTGTGTCACCTCATACAAGTCTTTAGGTTTTGATAAAACCATACCATCTCTTTTATCCTGTCTTAGGGCACAGTAATATTCCATTATGTTCATTTACCTTAATTTTTTATGCTGCTCCACCCATAGTTTCCAGTTCTTTGCTACAACAAAGAAAGCTGATACACATGGTAATTTTGTGTGCTTATGCTTGTTTCAGTGTACCTTTACTTTTATTCTTTTAAAGACATTTCATTTTAGAGGTACAGTCTGTATTATGACATATATAATGCTGCTGCTAAAGAGCAAATAATAACTCGTATTTATATAGCAACTGACAGTCTGTGGAGCAGTTAATTCAAAACAATTCTGGGAAGTATAAGTAGCATCCCCATTTGACATCCACAGAAACTGAAGTTTAGAAAATTTGTATATTGACAGTTATACAGTTAATCAAATGAGATAATATATGTGAAGTGCTTTGCAAATCTTAACTCATTATATAAATGTTAACTGTTATAATGTATAATATATAAATATATTATTACATAGTTGTATTATATATTTATACATATAATTATACCTAATATATGATATATAATATAATATGAAATAAATTATTGTTATTGTTAGGTGGAAGAGAGTCTGAACTTAATACCAATTTGTTTGACATCAAGTGAGTTCTCTTTTTCATTATACCTTGCTGCCTCTTGACAGTTACAGTGGTATGATTTTTATCTTGGCTAGTGTTAATTATATTCTGGAAGAAAATCACTTCATAGTCTTGTAAACCCTGACATTCATCTCTTGTGTCCTGCCTGTTTGAGGTGCATTTTTGTCTTGACCTTGAATATAAGCTGGATGAATCCCATTTCTGTATAATGACTGTGATTCAGGCTTCTATTAAAGACAATGAGACTGAGTCAGTAAAATCTATCATTTTGAAATCAAGGAAGGAAGCATTCCTATATTCTTATGCAATAGAGACTTGAGTAGAGATAGGAAAAGATGTCATCTATGTAAATGACTCTAAATTACCAGCAATTTGTTGGGAGTTGCCATTTCTAAATAGTTATTGCAACGGTGAATATTTGAGGAAGCATTTGATTGTCTTGAACTTGTAAAATGTAATTGTCCATATCTTAATTGGAAGCCTCTGAAAAGATTGGTTAATTATTTGAAGCAGGTAATACTTTGTCTGCTGGTGCTGTCTTTGGAGTAAGGGGATTAAAATGGAAGTCTGGACTTTACAGGATGCTTGTATACAGTGATAACAACTAGAATCATTTAAAATTTAGAACTGGGAGGAACTTTAAAGATCATTCAGTCTAACCCCCTTATTTTTCCTGAGATGAGGAAACTGAGACAAAAAGGAGTGAAGTGACGTCTCCCTAGGGTCACAAGCAGTAAAACTGAGATTTGAATCTGGGGCCTAGTACCCTTTCCCTTATGTAATATATTATCTAGTCCTACTATTTGAAAGTTATTTATTGCACATGGCTTTTGGCTGATGTGATTTCTTGTATACTTATTTTGGGATATTTCTTAAAATCTTACCTTATAAAATTCTTCTTTATTGTAGTTCAAGGAGATAAGTTAACTCTGAATGAAGCCAGGCAGTGGACAGATGGAAAGTGTGAGAGTTTGTGAGCAGTGAAGAAAAGATTATGGTCTTTTTTCTCTCCCAAAGTTTCC
The DNA here is from genome assembly GCA_011680675.1 of Gymnobelideus leadbeateri. Lineage (NCBI taxonomy): Eukaryota > Metazoa > Chordata > Mammalia > Diprotodontia > Petauridae > Gymnobelideus > Gymnobelideus leadbeateri. The sequence goes on from WOXC01003603.1 coordinate 768,918, forward strand.
TTCCTGTATTATAGAGGTAACCCCTGTGCAAAGTGGAACAATGGGTTATAATTCTGGAAAGGTAGGTTGAGAAAAGTTTCTGTGGGACCTTGAATACTATTTTAAGAAATGAACTTTAATCATATGGGGAGTAGTTTTTTCAAGTAGGCTATTGACATCATAATGTTGGTGTTTTATGAAGATTGATCTGATAGCAGTGTAAGCCATAAATTAGAAGTATGAGAGACTAGAAATTGGGAGCCCAATTAAAAGTATGCTGGATAAGAGTGTTCACTAAGAATTATTAGTAGGATTAGAAAGATAAAGATTTTATTTGCTGTTTTTCCAGCTTCTCTGTATCTGTCACATCTTTTGAATTAGGTGAAGTGAAATGAATGTTTATAAGCTTTGGTCACTTAACATGCGAAATGTAGGTATTATGTATTTGAAATAATTAAAACACAGAAAAATTTTCAGTTATTTTCATCCATGCAGTTACAGGCAGTTCTGCTATAATTTAGCATGAGTTCCTAAAAATTACCTAACTATGCAAAATATCAAAATAAAAGCCATAGGACTTATAGGGAACATGGGATTAGGGGCCAACACTCAAACAGTATTTAAGGGGATGCCACCTACAGTCACTTGACAAAGGGAACTCCCACTGTGGGATCATGGGTCACCACATGTAATGCCAGCTACTCTGCTGCTCCATGAAGGATATAGGTGGCATCACCCCACAAACAGAAGACCTTTGGGCATGGAAATGTCCTCTGGGGCACATGCTATTTAGACCCATTTCCACTGAGTTGGGACTTTTCCCTGGGCAAGTGACTGGGGATAGTGAGGGTCAGAGTGGCCCGAAGTCATTGTTAGACTGTTTTGGGATGGATGGGAGTGTATTGAGGATCCTTTCATCATTCCTTCCCTTCCATACCTGCCTCTCCAGAGCCCCATCTCTCACTACCCAGAATGTTATACCTATTGCCCAGTAGCTCGCACTACATCCAGCAGTTTCTATCAGTCTGAGCCAGACATCTCTCTTCTCACAGGTCCCCTGTATGCTGTTACCTCCACTCTGTGTGTGGAGGTCACCTTCACCCCATATACACTCTGCAAATCATATATAAACAAACATGAAATATGTGTTATGTTCAAACTGTTCCTCAATATATCAATCATGTTGGTGTTTTCAAAACAAGTGTCAGAATAGCTTAACTTTTATTTTGTTTATAGTAGATGCTGTGATTTACCTCATTTGGATAGTGACATTCATACATCTCTTACCTACAAACAATAAATATTTAACAGGTGAGAGAATACAGACCTGAAAATAAAATAAAATTTAAAAATATATGTCTCTCCTGCTCTAGCCTTGTGTCCTCCCTCCCTCCCTTCCTTTGTCCTTCCTCCCTTCCTTCTTCCCTTTTTTCTTTCTTCTTTCCTCTCTCAGTCCCTTCCTTTCTTTTATTTCTTTCTTTCATCCTTCCTTCCTCAGCTTTTCTCTCTTAACTAGATCTCTGAAGTCCCATCTAGTTCTCCTGCATCTTGTGTTCTTGTTTCAGGCTTGGGTACCTACCAGATTGTGTTTTTTAAAAAAATGCAGATATGGTTGCTTTAGGTTGTTAATATGTGATTTTGTACTTAGGAGTTTTGAATATCACTCAGGTTTTTTTTTTGCTGGTTTTTAAAATTTTTTTAATTAATTAATTTTTGTTCCATTTTAAGTTCTGAGCTCTCTCACTCACTCCCCCCTCCTTTTCCATCCCACATTAGAGAAGGCTACCATTTTAACACAGATACCCAGATACACACACACACACACACACACACACACACACACACACACACACACCCTCTAATATGCATATTTCTGTTTATCAGTTATTTCTCTGGAAGTGTATTACATCTTCCTTTATAGCTCATTTGTAATTGATTTGAGTATTTATAATACTCAGAATAACTTAATTGTTCTTTGTTGTTTGAACAATATTACTATTATTATATACAACATTTTCTTGGTTCTGCTTGTTTCACTTTTCATTATTTCATACAAGTCTGCATATTTTTCGAAAATCAATCTGCTCATCATTTTTTATAGCACAGTACATGAACATTTTTACACACAGAACAGAAAGAGGATTATTTATGAAACTATAAATTTCTACTACATGCAACTTGGGTTTTTTAAAAATACATAATTTTCATCAATTCTAAACCTATCTTGCTTTTGTCTCCCTTTGAACTTCCTTCTGTTATTTTCTATTGCTCCATTTGATTCTATTTCCTTTCTTTTCCTTTTTTTTCCTTTTAGGTCACTGTTGGAGCTTTTCTTTTTTTCAAATTCCTCAACCCCCAAATATCCCTCCCTTGTAACAAATATACATAGACAAAATAAATGTACAAATTGGCCATGTCTAAAAATGTGTAGTTTCATTCTGCACTTATCTCAACCTCTCTGGCAAGAGGTGAGCAGCATACCTGCTTTATCATCAGTCTTCTGGAGTCATAATTAGTTATTTTTTTATTGTTTTCAAAGTTATTTTTCTTTATAATGTTTTATCCATTGTAGAAATCATTCTGGTTTCTTTCACTACACTCAGCATCAATTCATACAAGTCTTAGAATTCTCTCAAAACTTCTAGTTTGTCATTTCTTATCGCACAATAATATTCCTTTGCATCCAGATTACAATTGTTTTGGGGCAGCTAAGTGACAATGAGTAGAACACTGGCCCTTGAGTCAGGAGGATCTTTGTTCAAATTCGGTCTTAGACATTTAACATTTACTAGTGTGATCTTGGGCAAGTCACTTTATCCTAACTGCCCTTCCTCCCCCTCTCCAAAAAATAAAACTCTACTAAAATAAAACAAACCAGATTACAATTGTTTTGCCATGCCACAATTGATGGGTGCCCCCTTAGCTTCTAGTTGTTTACTCAGTGAGTCTGTCAGTAAGCATTTATTAAGTGCCTACTCTTTGCCAGGCACTGTGCTAAGTGCTGGGAATTTTTTTTTTTTTAATTTAAAAAGGCAGAAGACATTCCGTACTCCCAAGGAACTCACAGTCTAATGGGGCATGCAATCTGAAAACAGCTGTGTTAGAGCATGATACATAGGGGATAAATTGGAGATAATCAGCAGAGGAAAAACTAGCATTAAAAGGGATCAGGAAAAGCTTCTTGTTCAGTAGTTATTCCATTACATTCATATACCATAGCTTGTTCAGCCATTCCCCAATTGATGGGTATTACCTCAGTTTCTAATATTTTGCCACCATGAAAAGGACTGCTATAAATATGTTTGTACGTGTAGGTCCTTTTTTTTTTTTTAATCTCTTTGGGATACAGGTCTAGTGGTGGTATTGCTGGGTCAAAGGGTACGAACAGCTTGACTTCCCTTTGAGCATAGCTCCAAATTGCTCTCCAGAAGGTTTGGATCAGTTCACAACTCTGCCTTTGATGCTTTAGTGTCCCAGTTTTCCCACGTCTTCTCCAGCGGTTATCATTTTCCTTTTCTATCATATTAACCAGTCTGATAGGCGTGAGATGATACCTCAGAGTTCTTTAATTTGCATTTTTCTAATCAAAAGTGATTTAGAGCACTTCTTCATTTGCCTATAAATAGTTTCGATTTCTTCCTCTGAAAACTGCCTGTTCATATCCTTGGACCATTTATCAATTGGGGAATGACTTGTATTCTTGGAAATTTGACTCGGTTCTCTATGTATTTGAGAAATGAGGGCTTTATCAGAGACACTTGCTGTAAAGATTGTTTGCCTGTTTTCTGCTTTCCTTCTAATCTTGGTTGCATTGCTTTTGTTCCTGCAAAAGCCTTTTAGTTTAATGTAATCAAAATTATCTGTTTTGCATTTCAAAATGATCTTTCTTATCTGGCCGTGAACCTGTAACTCATTTAGCTTGTCTTTTAACAATTTGGCTGCTATACCACTTGGTGCATATATATTTAGTAGTGATATTGCTTCATTGTCTATGGTACCTTTTAGCAAGATGTAGTTTCCTTCATTATCTCTTTAAATTAGGTTTGTTTTTGCTTTTGTTTTTTTCTGAGATCAAGATTGCTACCCTTGCTTTTTTTTTTTTAATTCAGCTGAAGCATAATACATTCTTCTATAGTTCCTTTACCTTTACTTTGTGTGTGTCTTTCTACCTTCAAGTGTATTTCATATAAACAATATATTGTAGGATTCTGGTTTTTGACCAGCTCTGCTGTCTGCTTCCATTTTATGGAAGAATTCATCCCATTCACAGTTATGATTATGTCCTTCCCTCAAATTCACCTTATACCTATACTTTCTTTTTTCTTTTTTTTCTTTTTGGAGGGCAGTTGATGTTAAGTGACTTGCCCAAGGTCACACAATTAGTTTTTGTGTTAAGTGCCTGAGGCCAGATTTGAACTCAGGTCCCCCTGACTCCAGGGCCCATAGTCTATTCACTGCACCACCTGGCCGCCCCATACTTGTACTTTCTTTTTTTTTTTTTAAACAAATGCTTTATTAACTTCTGTTTTACATCATTCATTTCCACCAGATTTTGAGTTACAATTATTTTTCCCCTACCCACCCTCCCAGAATAGCAGTCCCGCAAGATATTGCTTCCTCCAATCTGCTCTCTCCTATACCTTCTCCCATACCCCCTTCGACTTTTCCATTAGAGGAAGGTGAACCACATAAGATGTGCCTTCCTGCACATCTTATCTCCCAACTGCAAGCAAAAGAGTATTAATAATAGTATTTATATATATTTGAAACATTTAATGTTAAGACCTCGAATTTCAGATCCATTTCCTTCCTCCCTTGTCACCCATTCCCTCTGGGAAGATAAGTAATTCAGTATATGATGTACATGTCTAGCGATGCAAAACATTATCATAGTAGATATATTGTACAAGGCTGCTTATAATTCCCTCCCACTCATCCCACCCCCCACCTGGTCCATTCCCTACATGATCCTGTCCCTCTTCTATAGTGGGTACTTCCAACCTCCCCTCCCCCCAAGGATGCCCTCCCATCCATCATCCTTCCTCTCATCCCCTTCCTCCTATTCTGCTGTATGTTGAGATATCCCATTTAGTATGTATGTCATTCTCTCCCTGAACTAAATTCAATGAGAATGTGGTTTTGCCTTTTTGCCTTCCTATTCTCCCCCTCCCTTGCAACTACTTCCCCTTGCTTCTTCTACATGAGATAGTTTACCCTACCCTGTCTCTCCCCATCTCCTCTTGCCACTTTCCTCTCTCACCTCATAATTTCACCCCTTGAGTATCCTCCCTTCCCAACAAATTCAACCTATGCCCTCTATCCATATATAACTGTAACCATATATACACACATTCACATATGTATTCATATGACCACACACCTTTCTTCCGTTATTTTCATAGTGAGAAAGATATCATCAGTTATAGTTATTGTTTTTCCATATAGGAATGTAAATAGTTCAACTTTGATAAGTTCCTTTTGATTTCTTTTCCCTAATTACCTTCTCAGGCATCTCTTGCTTCTTGTGTCTGAATGTCAAATTTTCTATTCAACTCTGGTTTTTTCCTCAAGAATGCTTGAAAGTCCTCTATTCCACTGAATGACCATATTTTCCTCTGAAACAAAATACTCAGTTTTGCTGGGTAGGTGACTCTTGGGTTCATTCCCAGCTCTTTTGCCCTCTGGAATATCATATTCCATGCCCTTCGATCCCTCAGTGTAGAAGTTGCCAGGTCCTGTGCTATTCTGATTGTGTTTCCACAATATTGAAATTGTTTCTTCCTGGCTGCTTGTAGTATATTCTCCTTGATCTGGGGATTCTGGAACCTGGCTATAATATTCCTGGGAGTTTTCTTTTTGGGATCTTTTTCAGGAGGTGATCTGTGGATTCTTTCAACCTCTGTTTTGCCCTCTGGATCTAAAACATCAGGGCAATTTTCCTTGAGAATTTCTTGAAGGGTGATTTCTAGGTTCTTTCTTTGATCGTGGCTTTCGGGTAGTCCAGTAATTTTTAAATTGTCTCTCCTGGATCTATTTTCCAGGTCAGTGGTTTTTCCCATGAGATATTTCACATTGCCTTCTACTCTTTCATTTGTTTGGATCTGCTTAACAGCATCTTGATTTCTCATAAAGTCATTAGCTTCCATTTGCTCCAGTCTAACTCTGAAGGAATGAATCGCCTCATTGCCCTTTTGGGCCTCCTTTGCCATTTGAGTTAGTCTGTTTTTTAAGGTGTTGCTTTCCTCAGTCAGGCTGTTGACCCTCATTTCATACTTTTCCTGCATCCTTCTCATTTCTCTTCCCAGTTTTTCCTCCACTTCTCTTATTTGATTTTTAAAGTCCTTCTTAAGGTCCTCTATGGCCTGCAACCCGCTCATGTTTTCCCCTGGGGCTTTTGGAGCAGGACTTCTGACCTCACAGTCCTTTTCCCGCTCTGTGCCCCCAAAATAGGAGTCTAGGGTTGCATTTTTTTGTTTCCTTTGCCTTGGCATGTTGCCACTTAATTACTTGACTTTTGGGCTTGTTGCCACCGTATGGCCTGGTGCCAGACAGGAACTTTCGCCCCAAACGTGTGAGGGGGCCAGCTTCCGTTTCTGGCAAGCTGTAAACCCACCCACGACCTCCACCCCAGATCACAATCCAGATCCAGGGAGGTTAAAGCAAGAGCGATTACCCCCCAAGACTGATCGCTGGATCTCCCTACAGTTTGCAGGCCAGGAGCTGGAGCTGCCTCTGAAAACTACAAAATGGCGTGTCTCCTCAGCGGCTTCTAGCCCCCAGGGAAGGAAGCCGATGCATTCCCCAAATACTGGTCCCAAAGTCCATAGGGCACTAACCTCTCACTTTGTCCTAGGCATGTCTATATTGATAATTCTGGAGTCGCCACAGCTCCTGGTGTTCTGGGGTCTCTCCAGCTGGCCACTGGCCCTGCCGCCCTGGGGCTAAAACCTTAGCTCACGGGGACCTGGGCTCTGCTGGCTCAGCTCGGCTCAGCTCCCTGCGCGCTGCCAGCTCCCAGAGCGCTGCTCTGGTCCTTCCTGCAGGGCTGCTGGGCTGTCTTCAGTGGGAGGTTAGCTTCTCTATGTCGTTCTGTGGGTGCTGGGGCTCCAGAAGTTGTTCAGAGTCCGCTTTTACATAGTTTGGGGGGAATCTGGGGGCAGAGTGGCTTGGATGAGCTGTTTCTACTCTGGCATCTTGGCTCCGCCCCCATACTTGTACTTTCTATATATATTCCTTCTAGCTGTACTATTAGTAGTATAATTTTTAAGAATTACAAGTATCATCTTCCCATGTAAGGATATAAACAGTTTAGCCCCATGAAATACCTTGTTTTCTTTTCCCTTCTTACCTTTTTAGGCTTCTCTTGGGTCTTGATATTAGAGATCAGGTGTTTTGTTCAGTTCGAGGCCTCTCCCTATGAAAGTTGGCTCTTATTTCATTGAATGACCATTTTTTTCCCTTGAAGTATTGTGTTTACTTTCATCAGGTAGATGATTCTTGATTGTAATTCTAGCTCCTTTGCTTCTGGAATATCATGTACCATGACTTCTGATTCTTTAATGTTGTAGCTACTAAATCCTGTGTAATCTTGATTGTGGCTCCATGATAATTGAATTGTTTCTTTTCTAGCCACTTGCAGTATTTTTCCTTGGCTTGATAGTTCTGTAGTCTGACTATAATATTCCTTTAAGTTTTTATTTTGTGGTCTATTTCCTGAAGTGATCACTGGATTCTTTCAATGCCTATTTTGCCCTCTGGTTCCAAGATATTAGGAGTTTCCCTTGATAATTTCTTGAGACATGCTGTCTAGGTCCTCTTTATGATTATGGCTTTCACATAGTCTGATTCTAACATTGTCTTTCTTGGAGCAATTTTTCAGATCAGTTGTTTTTCCAATGAAGTATTTTATATATTATATTTTTTTCATTCTTTTGAATTTGTTTGACTGATTCTTAATGTCTCATTAGTCATTAGGTTCCACTTACCTAATTCTAACTTTTAAGGTGGTGTTTTCCTCAATTAGTTTTTTACTTCCTTTTCCACTTGGCCAATTCAACTTTTTAAGCAGTTGTTTTCTTTTTCCAAGCTATTGACTCTTTTTTCATAATTTTGTGTTACTCTCATTTCTTTTCCTTGAAACTTCTTTTTGAGCTCTTCCATGAGTTCTTTCTGGGCTTGAGACCATTTCTCATTTTTCTTTGGGGTTTTTTATATATGTTTTGACATTGTTGTCCTCAGTTTGTGTTTTGATCTTCCCTTTCTATGGTCATAACTTTCTATGGTCAGATTCTTGTTTTGTTGTTTTTGTTCATCTTTTTTGGTCTTTTCCCTTTCTTTTACATTTGCATTCTGTTCCTGGGGTGGAAAAGGCACTGTCTCTGGCTTCTTGGGCCAGAGACTTTAGGCCCTTGCTGTTTACCTGGTACTTCACTAATGTCGCCCTGAGGCCTACAGGGGACCCTTGTGTCTGGTGCTGTGGGGGGCGGTTTGTGGGGGATTGTTGGTACTGCTGAAGGCTATAGGGGTCTGGCAGCTTATGTGGTGTTAAACTGGGGTCCTGTTGCTGGAATCTGTCATGTGCTGAGCCTGGTGGCGTGTTTCTACATTTCCTGGGGCTACACTGAAGCATGGCCACTGGAGGTTGCCTGTTTGCCCTAGGTTATGCTAAAGCACATGGCGGTTCTGCTGATGGTGGCAGTCTGTTTGTCCAGGGCTATGCTGAAGCATGAGGAGGCATCCTGGTATTGGCATTTGCCTGCTCCACTGCACTGGGGTTCTGGATCTCTCACTGCCTTGCTGAGATGAGGCTTGCTGCTGGCTTTGTGGGATACTTCCTGTCTTGAGCTATGTGCCCCTTCTGCCTGAATGAGATAGCTATTTCTTGCTGATCTTCCAAGTTTCTTGGGCTAAAAGATTGTTTTGCCTAGCATTTTGCTAGTTCTGCTGTTATAGGATTTATTTTGGGGCAGTATTTTGTGGTTGTTTGGTGGTGTATATGGGAGAGTTACAGTGATTTACTGCTTATCCTGCTATTTTAGCTCCTGGAAGTCCCTGAAAGGCTTCTTATAGAAAGTGAAATTTTAACTTGGTCTTGAAGGAGGCTGAGAGGTAGAGATGAGGAAGGAGAGAATTTAAGGCAAGGGAAACAGTCAGTGAAAATGCCCTGAGTTTGGAGATGGAGTATCTTGTGCCAGAAGCAATAGAGAAACTGGGACAGAGCCCTTGGAAACAACCTCTTTTATGAATATCTTTTGTACATATGAGTCCTTTCCCCCTTTCTTTTATCTCTTTGGAGTATATGCTTGTTAGTGCTATCATTTAGTCAAAGGCTTTGTGCATTTTTGTGATTATTTTTAAAGAGTATAGTTCTATATTAAATTTGAGCCTCTATTTTGTCTACTCATTGACTTTTTTTGCTTTTTGGAGGGCAGTTGGGGTTAAGTAACTTGCCTAAGGTCTCATGGCTAGGTTTTTTGTTTATGTGTGCATTAAGCGTCTGAGGCTGGATCTGAACTCAGGTCCTTCTGACTCCAGGGCCGCCGCTCTACTCACTTCGCCACCTAGCTGCCCCTACTCATTGCCTCTTAAGATTTAGAAGGCATCTAGACCACTCCCCTCATTTAACACCTGAGGAAACTGAGGCCCAACAAAGTGAAGTCACACAAGGTAGTAACAGTGATTTAATTTTTGCAGAGGATCTCAGATTCCTCCAGTTCCTATTCTGTTGTCCACAGTTGAGGTTGCAAGGCTTAACTTTGAACCAGTGGGCAACCCTAAATTAAATCTTTCCTTCTCTTTGTTGTGCTTCCCTTTAAGTATTAGTAAAAGTTAATTGCTGAAACCCCATGGCCCTACCTTGGATCTCATTATCTGGTTGCCGTTGCTGCACCCAGGAGACAAGCCAGTATACTGTAGAACACACAGTCACTCTTATCTTATTGTTTAATTTTGGTCATAAAGTGTCTTTGATGTGTTGTGCAATTCAAAGTTCACTCAGAGTGGGTGGGTGGGGTGCTACAGGGTATTATAAAAATAAAGAACATGCCTGGCAGTGGTTTGAAACCACTTGGTCAATCTTCTTTGTGGCAGATAACTTGATTGTGGAGCAAAAAAGATCTTGCTTAATACCTAACTGGTAATTTATTTCTCCTTAAGCCTTTCATCTCCTAACCCACTGAGTTTATCTCTGACTTCTAATCTGATTGTTTAGAGTGTGATCAAAGAAGCTATGAATATGTTTTATTTTCCCACCGTATGAATAGAATGTTGTTTGTTCAGCATATTACATCACCTGTTACTGCTACTCCTGAATCCTATACCAAATGTTTGTGTTATAAATAGAACTCATAATAGATTTGTAAGATGGGGGCTGGGGTTTTGAAATTCATTCCTCTTATGAGGTAAGCTTTACCCTAATCACCAGTCATTGCTCACAAACATTTGATTGGAACTACTAAACAGTGTGGTGTTTGTTGCTTATAATTAGGGTAGAAGTAAATGTTTGACTTGAGAGAGGAAAAGATTCTGGGGTTTCTTCTGAAAATGAGACTTCAACTTCTTGAGCTTTTGGATATAAAATGAAAAACCAAGGTATCTCAAAAGTCTTAGTACAGTTTTGTTTTAATAATATTAGTAAAATCAATAATTTAATATTAATGATTTGATATCAGTTTAATAACATTAAAACTGGAAATGGCACAAAGACTTTTGGGACACCCTTATTGTTTTAGTAGTTTTTATGGGGAAGAATACATCAACACATACACATTTGCATAAATAACAACTCAAAACCTGAATATTAGTTTAAAATTATTTATGTTGTACTTTTGACTAAGTGATTTACATTTTATTTTAAGCAGGGCTTCTTAACCTAAGGTTTGAGTACTAGAATTCAGGGGGTCCATGAGCTTGATGGGGGGGGGGGAATTATCTTTTTTTCAATATAATTGATTTGTTTTATAATCCTACATATTTTATGCATTTAAAAAACATTTTTTTTCCTGAGAATGAGACTGAGAGTTTCACAAGACTGCCAAATGTGTCTATGACACAAAGGAGATTAAGAACCCTTGCTTTTAAGAATTGAGGCAGTTCTAAGTAATTTCAGACTAGGGGATTCTAATTGTATCTATTGTAATGATTTTTTTTTAGACTTTTTTTTTAGGAGTTTTGATGCTTTCATGAACTATACTGTAAGGAGTGATTTGAAATAGATTTTTTTAATGTAAGTTGTTGGTTTTCATAATTTCATTAAGTAAAGTCTATAAGAGAAATTTAAAATAAAACTAATTTTGCAGTTGACTCTGCAGTACTTTTTTTCTGTCAGAAATTTGAAGTGTTTTTCTGAAATAGAGCTTAGATATTCTTTTTACTTATTATTTTTTTTTCTTCTTGTAAATGATTTGGACTTTTAGGAACAGATGGCTCATCAGTACCCAGTAAATTCAAAGACTTGGACTATGGGAAAGACTAACCTTTAAAAAGGCTAATAACTATGTTTAGATTTCAGAAAAGTTTCAGGTGTTAGTTTGCTTGGTTTGCCCTTATTGTATAATCACTTGATTTTACCAGACTAATTTATTTCATTATTAGCTCATTTCTTAGAATCACATAGTTTGTGTTGGAAGGGATGTCAGTGCCATCTGCTCCCCACCAATCCAACCCAATCGACCCTTCTTAAATTCCTATTATGTGCCAGACACTGTGTTAAACACTGGGGATACAATTAATAAAAAGAAGGAATCCCCAGTAATAAATAACATATCCAGCAAGTGGTTGTTCATCTTGAAGGTCTCCAAGGTGAGAGGACCTAGCCTAGTCTACTTTTGGACAGCTCTACTTTTCTTTCTTCATTTGTAGGTAGTAAGATGAATAAATTTGACGTATTTCCAGCGTAGCTGTGACTTGGCTTTGTACAAATTGCTGCTTGCAAAGATCTGCTCATGTTTGTATGACTCATACAGCAAATTTTGAGTTTTGGCCTTCAGGTCTTGCAGGTGTCTAATAATCTTTAGAAAAATGTTTCTTGGATGTATCTATGATCTTATAGATATGGGTATTCTCTTTCCCTAGGTATAAATTGCTCTCCATCCATATCTTGTCATTCTGTTACATTCTTGTCCATGCCTTTGCCTGAGTCTTCGATGAAAAATCTGCCATGAAGAATGTTGGAGACTTAATTTGGTTCTTTTTTATAGATGTCAGTGCAGTTCTTGGGCTGTTACATTCTCAGTTACTTGAGTCAAGTTTCTTTTTTTTCTTCCTTTAGGTAGAAGACTACTAAAATTAAGCATATTTACAGTGGAACAGAGAAAGGTTAGGGCTATGATATTTGTTATTATAATCAGGTACTTGAAAGGTTTTCATAAGAAAGAAAGATTAGACTTCTGTGTTCTAGTAGAAGCAAAAGGGCAGAACTAGGACTAGTATGTAGTAAAACTTTATGATAATCAGTGTTTCCTCCAAAGAAATGGGAACATACTGGTTAGGTGATACCCGTTGAGTCGTAAACAGAGAATGGACTCCCCAGGCAGTTCATTCCATTGTTGGATGTTGTTTTTCAGTCTTGTGCAACTCTTTGTGACACCCTTTGGGATTTTCTTGGTAAAGATTTGGTTTGGAGTGAAGTTTCTTGGTAAAGATTGGTAAAGGAATGGTTTGCCATTTCCTTCTCTAGCTCATTTTACAGGTGAGGAATTGAAGTAAACAAAACAGGGTTGTGACTTATCCAGGGTCACACATCTAGTGTTTGAGGCCAGATTTGAACTCTGCAAGAGAAGTCTTTCTGACTCAAGGCCCAGCACTCTAGCCACTGTGCTACCTAGGTGTCCCATTATTGGATAGCTTTAGTTTTTAAGAAGCATATGTGTTGAACCAAAATCTGCTTCCCTACGACCTACTTGTTCTGGTGCTGACCTTTAGGCCCATCCAAAAACTAATCTTTTTTTTTTAAATAAGAAAAACTATTTTAGTATTAGTTTAAATGAGAGGGAGCTAGGTGGCTCAGTTTATAAAGCATAAGGCCTGGAGTCAGGAAGACCTGAGTTCAAGTCTGGCCTCAGACACTTGTTAGCTATGTGACCCTGGGTAAGTTACTGAACCTGTTTGCCTTAATCCACTGGAGAAGAAAATGGTAAAGCACTCCATATCTTTGCCAAGAAAACCCCATGGACAGTGTGGTCCATGGGTCACAGAGAGTCAGGCAAGACTGAATGACAAATGAGTCTAAAAGGAGTGACTTCTGAGATTTGTTTCAACTCTGAAATTCTGTGGAGGAAAATTGTGTGTGAATGTGTGTGTGCATGCACATGCACATGTGGTTAGTTTAAGGACCTTTTAATGAGAAAACTCCCTGTTTTTCATTTTACAATCTTAGAAGAGTTGTCTGGGCAATGAGGTTTCAGTGATTTGCCCTGATCACTTAGCCAGTATTCATCAGGGGCATGAGAGGATGGTAGAAAATGAGCCCCAGTCCTGAGGTCTTCTTCACACAGAGGCCATTGCCCTATCTGCTACATCATACTACTTCCCTTTGTGACATTTCTTTCTTTCTTTAATTTTTAAGCTCTATTTTGCTTTGCTAGCCAGATGTAAAAGAGCAAATTATCTGCTCAGTGCCAGTTTTCTCAAAACTGCCTGCTACCTATTGACAAACCATCATGCAATTACCTTCTGAAATGTTCTGTTTTAAAGCTTTTAACAGGCTTTGAAATAAAATCTCTAGTACTTATTAGCTCTAGCCATTTACTGTCTTCTCCAAGCTGGATTTTGAAAGTTTCTCATTGTATTTAAAGAGTCAGAAATGAAGATAAGAAAGTCTTTTCATTTAATTGTTTAGTTTAGGTCTTAAAGGGGTTTTTGTATTTAATTCTTTAAAAAAGAGCTGGCAAGTAATGCTTTCTTACTAGTTATAAACTTTTTTTTAATAGACTGGTCAAATAATATTATTTTCCTATACATTTGATCCATTTTTCCTAATTTGACATGAAGTCCAAAATATACATTAAGATAATGGTAAAGTTGTACCTTCCAAAAAAAGGACAAATGATTAGGTAGAAACCAAACAACTTTCTATCTGGATTCTTGTCCTTTGGCCACCCACTAAAGTTCTTCCTTTGAGCTTAGTGGGTGGGATGTTTACAATTAAATGGCATTGCAGCTGGTTCACAGAATAGTTTTGTTTAGGTTTATTCTGGTGGCCAAGACTGTGTTCACTAAGCAGTCTATCTCTGGTATGGTCTTGGGGCTCTTTGCCCTTGTAAATAAAAGAGTATCAGAACCAACCAAATTCACATTTTAGCCCTTTACCTTGACTTCCCATTCTCAGCTTGACATCTAGACTTAAGATAAGGATGCTGTGTGGTACAGAGTAACTTTAGGCTTTAGAATCAGAGTACCTGGTGTTTGAATCTGGGTACTGCCACTTAGTAGCTTTTAGGGAAAGCTTTTCATTTCTCTGGGTTCCATTTTCCTTATCTGTATAATAAGGGGGTTGGATTATTTGACCTTTGAAATTGTGTTCTAAACCTATGAACCTATGATCCTGTGACTTGGTAAAAGTTAAAAATATAGCTGAGTCTAACAAAACAGGAAAATTAGGAAGAAATTTGGGATATGAATAATTATTTCTTTTTGACTTCTGCTTAGTTAAAGTGTTAAGGATGTGAGAGGAAAACTATTGGATTGATCCAGTAGGAAAGAGAAAATATCCAGAGCTAATTAGTTTATGAAGACAAAGTAGGGAGTAGGGTAGGAAATCAGTTAGGGATGAGTAAAAGAATTGCCTTGCTGCAGTGAGGGCCCAGTTGAGGTTAGTTAATATAAATTAGCATACCCAGTGAGCTAATGCTCAGCAGTAGAAGAGGAGGTATTTAACTAGTATTTATTTTATATTGAGTATGCCTACCATAATTCAGAAACCTCTTTAATGTCTTTCACATAAAATCTTTTGCTGGCGCTACAAGCTTATAATAAAAATGGTATTTAGCTTTTTCATTCTTTAATGTTAACACTTGAAGTCAGGAAGAAATAAAATCTTTTGCTGGAGCAACAAGCTTATAATTAAAATGGTATTTAGTTTTTTCATTCTTAAATGTTAACACTTGAAGTCAGGAAGAAATGGATTTGAATCCTGCTACTTGTCTTTGAAAATAAGTTGGTTTTCTTTTCTTTTTGCTTTTTTTTTTTGGAGGGCAGTTGGGGTTAAGTAACTTGCCCAAGGTCACACGGCTAGGTTTTTTTTGTTTGTTTGTTTGTGTGTGTTAAGTGTCTGAGGCCAGATCTGAACTCAGGTCCTTCTGACTCCAGGGCCAGTGCTCTACTCACTGCGCCACCTAGCCGCCCCTGAAAATAAGTTGTTGATTGATGTCTTTTGTTTTTGTGGTTTTTTTCTGTTGACATTTTTTTTATTGTATATATTTTCTTGGCTCTGCTCATATTTCTTCAGTCATTTTAGGTTAGTTCATGTGGATCTTTCCATGCTTCTCTGTATTCATTCACATTCATCATTTCTTATATTACAGTATTTTTTACATGTTCAATACCCCAATTTGTTTAGCTGTTCCCCAGTCAGTGGACATCTAATTTTGTTCTAATTCTTTGCTATCACAAAAAGTGGCATTTAAAATATTTTGGTGTATATGAGGGCTTTATTTTTATTAATGACCTCTTTTGAAATATAAGCCTAGTAATGGAATCTCTGGCACTAAGGGTACTAAGGTATTTTAGTCACTTTATTTGCATATTTCCCAATAATTTTTCAAAATGGTTGTACTGGTTCACAGTTCTTCCAGTAATGCACTAGTGTGCCTATTTTTCCCTCAAATAGACCAACATTGACTATTCTCATCTTTATTTATCTTTGCCAGTAGACAGCAAATGAAGTAATACTTGAATTGTTTGGTGTATGGATTGTTTTGATTTGCATTTTTTTTCCTTATTAGTGATTTAGAATGTTCTTTTACATGGTTGTTAGTAGTTACAAGTCTTCTTTTGTGAACTCTTTGTTCATTACCCATATGTATGTATATGTATGTGTGCATATATATTTGTATATGCACATACATATGCATGTGTGTATGATTTAAATCTTTATCAAAAATTGATTTAAAGTTTCACATTTGATCTTACTTATGCAGAAGCTTTTCAGTTTCATGTAGTAAAAATGATCTATTTTATCTTCTGTAATTGTCTTCTATCTACAGTTAATGAGAGACACATCTTATTTTTTTTAAAATAGTATTGTCTTTAGTATTAAGGTTACATATCCAATGCATTCCTTATGGAATATGCTGTAAGATGTTCATATAAGTCAAATCTCTACCTTATTTCTTTCTTCTTCTTAAGTAATTTGTTTTTGGTTTTTTGGTTTGTTTTTTTTTTTTTTCTTTTAGGAGGGGGGAGGGCAGGGCATTTGGGGTTAAGTGACTTGCCCAAGGTCACACAGCTAGTAAGTGGTAAGTGTCTGAGGCCAGATTTGAACTTGGGTCCTCCTGACTCCAGGGCTGGTGCTCTATTCACTGAGCTACCTAGCTGCCCCTAGTAATTTGTTTTATACCTTACCCTACCTTGGGTTATTGAGTACCTTTGTTTCTGATTCTACCTTGTCTAGTATGTTCAATAGATCTCTTGTATCTTTAACCAGTATCAGATGGTTTTGATGCTTACTGCTTTATAATGTAGGTCTGGAAGTGCTGTTCCCTTTTTATGTGTATGTTTTTTATCATTTGTCTTTATAATTCTAGATCTCTTATTTTTCTCAATGAATTTTGTCATTATTTTATCAAGTACTATGAAGTTGTCCCTTTGATAGCTTGATTGGTATAACATTAAAGTTATAAATTATAGTATAAAAATTATAAAACTATAGATTTGGTAGTATTATTTTTATTATATTGGCATGGCCCCACCATGAACATTGAATTCCTCTAGCTATTTAAGTTGTTCTTTATTTCCTTGAGGAGCATTTTGTAATTCTGTCTATACAAGCATTTTGTATGCTTTGGTAGATTGATCCTCAGATGCTTTATACATTTTGTAGTAATTTGGAATGAGATTTCCCTTTATATGATTGAATTTCAGATTTTGTTATTATATAGAAATGTTGAATTTTCAGGTTAAAATTTGTATCCTGATGGGGCAGCTAGGTGGCGCAGTGAGTAGAGCGTCGGCCCTGGAGTCAGAAGGACCTGAGTTTGGATCCGGCCTCAGACACTTAATGCACACAAAAAAACCTAGCCATGTGACCTTGGGCAAGTTACTTAACCCCAATTGCTCTCCAAAAAAAAACCCAACCAAACAAACAAAAAATTTGTATCCTGAAACCAAGCCATTAAAATTGTCTCCACTAGTATTTTTACTGATTTTCTAAGTCAGCCATCACATCATCAACAGATACAGATAGTTTTACCTAACTTTATCAATCTTTATACCTATAATATCTTTCCCTTGTCTTTTTATCTAGAACTATATAAAATCATAGCAGGAGAGTGAGTATCCTTGCTTTACTTTTGCATTTATTGGGAAAGGTTCTACAGTTATTTCTTATGCATCCCAAAGGTTTAGGAGCATGGGATCTGGGAAAACCTGCTTAAGTTTTTTTGGCCCTCTCTTTGTACCAGAGAGAATGTCTGAATTTTTTCTTTTTCTTTTATGGGGTGTTTACAATACCTTATGTAAAATTTGGATTGATATTATACATGTATTTTATACCTGCTGTTCTTTGGCTTTTGTGAAAGTCCCCCTAAATTCCCTTTAAATTTCTTATGTTGTTCCTTGACGTATTGAAACTGTAATAGGGAAAGTTGCCATGTGGAAGGGATAACTGTAACATATCTCCATTGCATATGATCCTGGCTTTGGGGTTTAGATATATATTTTTTATGTTTAAAAAAGATCCTTCTATACCTACATTTTATAGAGGTTTTTTTTAGCATAAATTAATGTTTTAGTTGTCAAAGGCTTTCCTTTCCCCACATCTATTGATAATCATGTGGTCTTGAATGTTTTTCTTTTCAATATGATTAATTATGTTTTAGTAATGTTATATCATTCTTTCATCTCATATAAATCCAGCTGGTCATGAAGAATGATTTGTTGGATGAATCACTTTAATCTGACAGAATTTTATTTAACATTTTTGAATCCGTATTCATTAATAATCTTGGGCTGCTTCCCTGGTTTTACTGATTTTTTTTTTCTTCTAAAGCAGTTGGGGTTAAGTAACTTGCTCAAGGTTACACAACTAGTATAGTATTAGTGCTAATTGTTCTTTAAAAATTTGATAGAATTCTGTGAATTAATCAGGACCAGGATTTTTCTCCCATTTGGTAGTTACTTTACAGATAATTCTGTCTCTTTTTATGAAGTTAGATTTAAGATCTCTATTTGTTTTTTACTATAGGTATTTTACATTTTTGAAATTATTCCTGCATATGTGTGTGTTCTTATTTTGTTAACATATAACTATACGTAGTAGGAGTCAATGATTCTTTTTATTTTTTCTGATTTTGTTGTTATTTTGCTTTGTTTGCTATTTTGTTAACTTGATTTTCTGACCTGGTTCTCTGTTATTTTGTAGTTGCCCTTGGTTGTTCTGTTTCTTTACCTTCCTTATATTTCTAATCTTGGGTGTTTGAAAAGCATATAATTTCTTTAGTACTGATTTTCTTTCTAGAAATGCTTCAGATGTCTTTTTAAAACAATTGAACATTTATCCTTTTTCATTAATAGCTAGGCTTAGGTTTGCAGGTTATGCCATCTTAGGTTACTTCTTACTTCCTTTGCACTTCAGAACAAATTATTCCATTCTGTAGTTTCTATTGGGTACAAAATAGTCTTTTATTGTTAGAATTTTTAATTTGTTTGCAGAATTTGTTGTTTGTAAAATTGTTAAATTTAGCTACTACATATATATATATGTCTTTATGTTTTTAGGCTGAAATTTTTTCTTTGGAAACAGTCTGTGGATTAATTTGATTAGTACTTTATTATTATTATTATTTTTTACTGTGGTCAGAAGGGCTGGACAGTTTTCTTTGATTATTTCTTTTTTTTTTTTTTTGCTTTTTTTTCAGAGGGCACTTGGGGTTAAGTAACTTGCCCAAGGTCATATGGCTAGGTTTTGTTTGTGTGTGTAAGTGTCTGAGGTCGGATCGAACTCAGGTCCTTCTGACTCCAGGGCCGCCCCTCTTTGATTATTTCTTGCATTACAAATGATATTCAAGTTTTTTTTTAACTTATATTCCTCTGGGAGCTGTATAGTTCTTAAATTGTCTCTACTCATCTTATCTTTGATATCAGTCAGTAAACATTTATTAAATGCTTACTACATATCAGGCACTGTGCTAAGAACTAGAAATAAGAAAAAGAAGACAGTGCCTACCCTTAAACAATTTACAATCTAATGAGGGAAGACAGTACACCAAAGGAAGCTGAAAAGTGAGGATGATGTGGAGGTATGTTGGAATCCAGTTCAAGTGGTGTAGGTGGTGGCTAGTGGTAAATGATTTGGGAGGAGTTCTTTGCTCCTCATTCCAGATCTCCAGTCTGAGGGGCAAGCAGAGAGTGCTGGGAGTACTTGTTTCCTTTCCTTTTTGAAGAGGACCAATGACATATCTTGACTTGTGCTTGAATTGGATTTAAGTGAGGCAGAGTTGTGCAGAGTAGTCAACTTCACTCTGTCTTCTAGAGTTATCAAAGTCCAATGCAAGACAAAAGTCAAGATAATTGATAGTGACCTGGGAGGGAATGGATGATCTTTGAGTTTTCAATAATAGATAGATAGATAAATTATGACATATGAGAAAGGAAAGGAGGACCTAAACTAAGCAATAGGAGCCAAAGAAAGTGAAGCAATTCATTTGAAATAGCTTAGATGAAAACTAGAGTACTGACAGGGTAATGAATATAAAATCTGATGTAATCTCAAAAGATGATCAGTTTTCTGGTCATGAGGATCCTTGGGGCATGACCATGAAGGAGTCTAGTCCAGAGTGGATTGGTGGAAAATGATCACTATATGTTTGACTCATATGAAGATCATGTTTTCTTTTACTGTTAATTTTTTTTTTTTTGCTTCTCTTCCAGATTGTCCTTTACTTTTGTGATTTGCAATTCTAATCAGTTATTTTTTCTTCTATCACTTTGATGAGACTTGCCTCTGTGGATTCAATTTTTTTTTAATTCTGCCAAGTTTTTCTGCTGTGCAGGTCATACATTCTGCTTTCAGAATTCTTTTCATCTTTTCTCTCATTCAGGAATATTCTGATATAGTTCCCTGTTCTCTTGGCCTCATCAAGTGTTGATTTATTTTCCTTTGTCTTGCATTGTTTATTCATAGATATCTGGACTCTTATCTGATTTGGAGGCCTTATTCCCTTTTAATAAAATCTTCCCTGTTGGTTTATCTATTCTTCCTGACAGTTTTGGTAGTTTCTGTATTTTTATTTTTTTGGAGGGGGGAAGGCAAGGCAATTGGGGATGAGTGACTTGCCCAAGATCATATAGCTAGCAAGTGTGTCAAGTATCTGAGGTCAGATTTGAACTCGGTCTTCCTGACTCCAGGACTGGTGCTCTATTCACTGCGCCATCTAGCTGCCCCTACTTTCTGTATTTTTTTCTTTTATTCCCTTATTGTTAACTTTCTGACCTCTTCTTTAATCATGGTTTACCTGGAGACTGGGCCTGGAAACCATCCTGGTTTCCTCCTAGGCAATTAATGTTTCAGGGCAATTCACATTTCTTGGACCTCTCTTTCTTCCTCAAGTGACTTCTTGGGGCAGAACTGGCCCCAGATGGATGCTGATCTCTTTCCCTCCTCATGCTTAGTGAAGTGTCACTTAGCCTTATTTATACATGTGTGACTCTGTTCCTCAGTTCTCTGACTCAGCTCTGTTACAGTACAGAGTGGTGCCATACTGCTGTCCAAACAACCAAATGTTTATTGAATTAAAATAATATTCTTTGCAAACTTTAAAATGCTATATAAATAGCAGTTGTGATTTTTTTTTAATTGAGGAGCTGAGCTTGAATAACAAATGAATGTCCTACAAAGGATGCTCAGCTATACACTAGTTGTACTCTGTAGCTCAGTACCATCATCTGTGGTGCCACTTCATTTTTGAGGACCTAGGACTTAGACTCCTAACACAGACTTGACAGCTGTGTCTTGGATGTACTCTCAAGAAAGTTTGGGAAGGGTTGTGTTATTTCCTACATTTCCTGTCCATGGGAAAACTGAGAGGATCCTGATTGAATTTAAAGGTACCTGAAGGTACCTGAAGCATTTTAGAACTGCTAAGGATTACCTTGATCCAGTTTCTCCTACTCCCTTCAGGAACCCATCAATCGAGGAATCTTTTTGAGCCAAACATGAATGTATTTTTAATGCCTACTAGGCTAATTTGTTATTTGAGCTTTCGGTTACCCTCTTTAGTGCTCAGCTGCTTCAAAAATATTCTTTTTATGAAGATGTAGTGTGATTACCTGTGAAGTTTTTAAAAACCTTGTAAGTTATTATAAACTAATTTTTACAAAACTTTCATTGAAGAGTTCTAGCAAACAACACTTAGTATATATAAAATGTTTTAATATTACATATCTAAAGTAGGGTATAGTGAAAAGGTGATGAAAAGGTAGCCAACTGGAAAGAGGAGAGACAAAGGTATCTGGTTGGTTATATCTTGAATTATGAAAGTTAACTTAATTTGACAAGATTTAGTGGCATGGGTCTAGGTCAGAATGCTCTCCTCAGATTTTCTCAAAAGACTCAGAACATTAGAACAGGGAAGTGAACCTAGAGAGCATCTTATCCAACTCCCCTTGTTTTACAGATGATCAAATGCTATCCTCCTGTTTTGATTCATAGAAATATTTTGAAAGGCTGTACAGTGAATATATAATGAAATATATCTTACTAAGATGAATAAGGGAACAATTTACTAGTAAGGGGGAGAACTTGACTTTTGTTTCCTAGTAAAATACTGGAAGGCAATTAAGAGACATTTATTGAACTGGTTAGGATACCCTGTTACAGGAGTGTCATTTGCACTCACATTGCACTGACATCTTTGGAATTTAGGGGGGTGGCTAGGTGGTCCAGTGAATAGAGCACTGGCCCTGGAGTGAGGAGGACCTGAGTTCAAATCCGGCCTCAGACACTTAACAGAAAAAACTAGCCCTGTGACCATGGGCAATCAATTAACCCCTATTGCCCTACCTTCCCTCCTCCACAAAGAAAAAAAAAAGGAATTTAGGGAGATTTAAAAGAATGGTGAAATATCAGTTTAACTGCTTGCAAAATTAAAGCATTTCAGTTTCAGCTGCTTTTTGTTTAGAACTTGGCAAATAATTTTCTAAATCTGGATTAAATTTACTGGCACTCAACAAATAAAAATTATGAAGTTTTAACTAGAATTTTTCATTTTAAAAAAATTTTGTTTATTTTTAGTTTTCAACATTGACTTCCATGAGATTTTGAGTTCCAAATTTTCTCCCCATCTCTTACCTCCTCACACCCCAAGACAGTATGTAATTTGATATGGACTCTACATATACATTCATATTGAACCTATTTTCATATTAGTCATGTCGTAAAGAAGAATTCAAACCAATGGGAAAAACCACAAGAAAAAAGCAAAAAGCGAAAAAAAGCAAATAATTTGCTTTAATCTGCATTCAGACTCCATAGTTCTTTTTCTGGATATGGACAGCATTTCCCATCATGAGTCCTTTGGAGTTATCTTGGATCCTTGCATTGCTAAGAAGAGAGAAGTCTATCAAAAGTTAGTCGACACACATTGTGACTGTTACTGTATACAGTGTTCTGGTTCTGCTCACTTCACTCAGCATCAGTTCATGTAAATCTTTTCCAGGTTTTTCTGGTCTGCCTGCTCCTCATTTCTTATGGTATTTTCCATTATCTTCAAATACTACAACTTGTTCAGCCTAGAAATTTTCATTTTAAACCTAGATATCAGCAAGCATTCAGTAGATATTGATATGTTGTCTTTGAATTTTGCATTTTATTCAGCAAATATTTATTTATTTATTTTGATTTTAATTTTATTTTTATTATTATTTTTTGCTTTTTGGAGGGGGAAGGCAGGGCAATTGGGGTTAAATGACTTGCCCAAGGTCACACAACTAGTTTTTTGTGTTGAGTGCCTTGAGCTTGGATTTGAACTAAGGTCCTCCTGACTCCAGGGCCAGTGCTCTACTCATTGTGCCACCTAGCTGCCCCAGCAAATATTTATTAAGATGTTAAACCCCAAAGATGCTATAACCCCACTGTATGGTGAGTCTGGGAACTTGGATTCTAGTGGTTCTATATGGTACTGTTGTTCTGTGTTTTAATATTAGGCAAGTCATTTAAGTAAGCCTAGGGCTCCGTGTTTGCTCTGTGTAATGAAGGGGTGAGACAAAGTGATCTTAGTATTCCCCCTCACTCAGGTTTGAAACTCTGGTCATATTCGTTTCTCTTTTCTCTCATCTAACCCCACCTGCCCTCTATCTATTACCAAGCCCCTTTCATTCTAATGCCATAATATTCTTATGTCTTTCAACTCCTTTTTATTATGATTGCTTACTGCCCTAGGCATGCCCTCATTATTTTTCCCCTGAAATATTATAATTGTTTGCTAGCCATATAACATTACCAGAAGGTTATTGGTGCTAAAAAAAAAAATAGTCTCCCCCTCCCCAATCTCAAGAAGTTGTAAGTATTGCTTACTTTCTCAGAAGAGCTCAGTCCACTGTCCAGTTGTCATTGTCTACAATACATGTACTGATAGTTCATTTCACTTGGTTTTTCATCTATACATCATTGTCTGTAGAAATAGGTAGTCTTCATTTAACATTTACTGAGTACTAGGTACTGAGGATACTCAGGCAAAAATTAAACAGCCTTTACTCTCATGGAACTTAAATTATTCAGTAGAGAAGACATATACACGTATAAATGCATACAAAGGTATATAAAAATAAATTCAGAGTACTTATTTTGAAGCAATTGGGGGGACACTATAAGTGGAATGATTTTTATATACAATATGTTACTTGAGCCAAACTTTGAAGGAAATTAAGGCTTCAAAGAGGCAAAGTGGGGGAGGGAGTAAATTCTAGACGTGGGAACACCTGGTGAAAAGTATAGAGATGGGAGATGAAGTACCTTGTGTGAAAAACAGGGAAAAGGCTAATTAATTTGACTGGCTCACAGTTTGTGTGAAGGGAAATAACATAATAAAACTGGAAAGATATATTTGATACAGGATGTAAAGGGCTTTTAATTTCCAAAATGGAATGTGTACTTCATCCCTAAGGAATTAAGAAGCTAAATATCAAAAAGCATTCAGTAGGTATTAATATGTTGTATCTGCATTTCATTTATCAAATACCTGTTAAAATGTTAACTCCAAAAAACTGTGTGACCATGCTGTATTGGGAGTCTGGGAACTAGGATTCTGGTGGTTCTGTGTTGTAACACTGGCAAATCTAGAGTATATTGAGCAGAGTAGTGACATGGTCAGATCATATTTTAGGAATATAATTTTGTTAGCTATATGGAGCAGAGATTGGAGGGGAAATATTTATTATACCCCTGATCTCTTGTTGCTGGCAGTTACTAGTCCTGGCAAGAGGTGATAAAGTTCTGAAACAGTGATGGCTATATGAGTGGAAATAAGAAAGCTAATGTGATTGGTGATAGAAGTGACACAATTTCAGGACTGGTTGTATATGGGGGTTAGGAAAAGGGACAAATCAAGGGTAAGTTAGGTTATGAACCTAGATGACTAGGGAAGATTTTTGAGAATGGTCAGGTTTAGGAGGAAATGATAATGAAGTCTATTTTTTACATTCTGACTCTGAGTTGTCAGCAAGATATCCAAGAGATGTACAGATGTTGAGCAGGCAGATGGCAATAAGGGACTGGCATCCAGAAGAAAACTTAGAACTGTATATATAAATTTGGTAATTGTTTGCTTAGAAATCATATTTGTGCTTAGAACTTAGAGTATAAGAGCTGTGACAGCCTTTAGAACGTAGAATAGATGATATTAGAATTGGGATGGGCCTTGGAACATAGAATATCAGAGTTTAGACCACAAAAATAACTCCCATTCTTATAGTAGTTTTCCTTACAGCAGGTTTGTGAAGGAGTACAAATGTTATCCCTAGTATTTAATAGTTTCTAGTCAGTTCATCAAATGAGATAATATTTATAAAAAGTACTTGACATGGTTCCTGACATATAGTGAAATATAAATGCTTTCCCCTTCCGCCCTTTTCCTCTCTTCTATTCAGTTCTGGCCTTTTCTCTAGGAATATTTATTTAGAAAGTCTCTTATATTGTATTATATTATCATATTACAGTGAAGGTCTATTTTTTCACTTGTAATATTATACTCATCTTATTAGTTAAATAGGTCATTCTTGGTTAAAGGCCTTTTTTTCTTTTGCCTTTTGGAATGTCATATTCCATGTCCTCCACTCCGTTATGGTGGTAGTCACTAAATCTTGTATGCTATTGACTATTGTTCTTTGGTACATGAACTTTTTCTTTTTGACTGATTGCAGTATTTATATTTGTAATCTCTGTATTTTGACTGATATCCTTGAGAGTTTTCATTTTGGAAATTCTTTCAGGGGGGGATTGGTGTGGAGGTTGGTTGATTCTGTTTTTACTTTTCCCTCTTATTTCTAATATGTTTGGGTGGTTTTCTCTCATGATTTCTTGAAATAGGATATACAGGCTCTTTTTAGTCCACCAACATTTAAATTAACTCTTTGCTTGTTCTCTAGATCAGCTTTTTTTTTAGTGAGATACCTTATATTTTTTATATTTTCCCCAATTTTCATTCTTTTGGCTTTGTTTTGATATTGTTGTCTTGTGGAGTTACTAATTTTAGCTTAGTCCATTCTAATTTTCAAGGAGTCTGTTAGATAAAATTTTGTACTTCTTGTGCTAAGCTGTTAATTCACTTTATAAGTTTCTCATCTTTCGCCCTCATCTTTTACAGTTCTTTCCACTTGCACTTTCATTTCATTTATAATATAATTTTTAGCTCTTAAAAAACTCTTTTAGTAGTTAATCTTTTGTCATTTTGCTTGTTTGCTAAGTATGAGTTAAAACCTTGGGGTCATTTTGATTTGCATTTATCTTATTAGTGAGTTAGAGTATTCTTTTGCTTGTTAATAGTTTGTATTCTGATTTTGAGAGCTGTTCATGTCTTTTCACCATTTATTTATTAGGAAATGACTTTTGATTTTAACCTATTGCTATTGTCTACATAGCCTTTTTATCACTCTTTCAGAGATATTTGATACAAAGATTTTTCCCCCTTCCCCTTAACTCCTTCCCTTCTTATCCTAGTGCATTATGCTTTTCTATTTTATGTAATAAAAATTAACTGTTTTAGCTTTTGTACTTATATCTATTAAAGGAACACAGAGATGGTCCAACAATATTAAAACAACATAATCACATTAAAATCCTGAACATCCCAAATCACATGATTAAATAGATGTAGAAAAAACTTGGCAGAATGCAAGTCATAAGTGCTAAAATAGGGACAGCTAGGTGGCGCAGTGAATAGAGCACTGGCCCTGGAGTCAGGGGGACCTGAGTTCAAATCTGGCCTCAGACACTTAACACTTACTAGCTGTATTACCTTGGGCAAGTCACTTAACTCCAATTACCCTGCCTTCCCCCCTCCAAAAAGCAAAAAAAAAAAAAAAAAGCGTAAATACTAAAATATAGGTATAAAGGGTTTTTTTGTTTGTTTTTAGTATGACAAAAATGTCTGTTAGAAACTGATAGCTAGCATTATATATAATGGAGAAACACTAAAAGCTAAATATAGGAATCAAGTAGATAGATTATGGCCTCTTTTCCTGTTGTTATTTGACATAGTTCTAAAATGCTAGTAATAATAATATGACAAGAAGGAAATTGAAGTCACAAAGATAGGCACAGAGGAGATAGAATTTTTCTTATTACATGATGGTTTAACTTAGAAAATGCCAGGAAATCAGAAAAAGAAACACAACTAATTGAGGCAATAGCTTTAGTAAAGTTGTAGGCTACAAAATAAACCCACAAAACCCAACAACATTTCTATATAACAAGTAACAAAACCTGGAAGGTATTACCTCTATTCAGCTAACTATATATGTATATCTAGAAGCACATTCAGTACCTGTATAGATACAATTAGAAAGTGTTCCTTAAAAGAAATAAAGAACAGCTTAAATAACTAGAGTATATATTCAGTGCTCATGGCTATCCTGTAGCAATAAAATAAAAAATAATAATGTCATCAAAGTTAATTTGCAGATTTAATGTTTTACCACCAAAGGATTACTATCCAGAGGTAGACAATAGAATTCCTGTGGAAGAACAAATAATCTAGAATATTTGGGGCAATAATGAAAAAAGTAGGAATAAAGTTATTTG
This sequence comes from Gymnobelideus leadbeateri, assembly GCA_011680675.1. Taxonomy (NCBI): domain Eukaryota; kingdom Metazoa; phylum Chordata; class Mammalia; order Diprotodontia; family Petauridae; genus Gymnobelideus; species Gymnobelideus leadbeateri. Next base: position 796,348 of record WOXC01003603.1, read on the forward strand.
GTACTGGCTTAAGATAATGTAGATCAATTTAACAGAATAGACTAGGGAAAATCAGAAATAATGGAACTCAAGCCAATGTTTGATAAACCCCAAAGCAGAGATCCCCTAGTTAAGAATTCCCTATATTGGGGGGCGGAGCCAAGATGGTGGCATAGAAACAGCATTTCCAATGTGCTCTGCCCCACACAAATTTCAAACAATGTGAAAGGGAGCTCCAAACAACTTCTGGAGCCACAGCACCCACAGAACGGCACAGAGAAGCTAACCTCCTGCTGAGGACAGCCCAGCAGCCCTGCAGGGAGCGGCCAGCGAAGCGCTCTGAGAGCAGGCAGCACAGCAAGCTGGGAACCCACAGCACAGCCCGCAGAGCCGAGCCCAGGTCCGCGGTTTTAGCCCCAGGGCGGCCGGGCCTTCAGCCGGCTGGTGGAACCCCAGAACACCAGCAATTGTGGTGATTCCAGAATTATCAGCACAGATATACCTAGGACAAAGTGAGAGGTTAGTGCCCTATGGACATTGGGACCAGTATTTGGGGAACACGTGGCTTCCTCCCCTGGGGGCAAAAAGCTGCTGAAGAAACAGCTGCACAGAAGCCATTTTGCAGTGTCAGTAGTGGCTCTAGCTCCTGGTCTTCGAACTGTAGGAAGATCTAGCAATCAGTCTGGGGGTTAATCGCTTTTGCTTTAAACTGCCTGGATCTGGATTGTGGTCTGGGGGGGAAGTTTGGGGTGGGTATCCAACTTGCCAGAGTGGGTGGAGGCTTTACAGAGGCCACCCAACTGGCGGAAGTTGTGAAGACCCCACGTTTGGGCGGAAGCTCCCCTGTCTGGTGGCAGAGTCCTACTGTGGCAACAAGCCCAAAAAATCAAGTAATTAAGTGGCAACATGCCTAGGCAAATGAAACAAAATAAACAGAAAAGTTCAACATTGGACTCCTATTTTAGGGGCAAAGAGACTCAAAGCATGGAGGAGGACTGTGAGGTCAGAACTCCTGCACCAAAAGCCCCAAATGAAAATACAAGCTGGCTACAGGCCATAGAGGACCTTAAGAAGCAGATAAGAGAAGTGGGGGAAAATTTGGGAAGAGAAATGAAAAAGATGCAAGAAAAGTATGAAATGACAGTCAACAGCCTGACTGAGGAAAATAACACCTTAAAAAATAGACTAACTCAAATGGCAAAAGGGGCTCAGAAAGGCAGTGAGAAGAATGCCTTAAAAGGTCGAATTTGCCAGATGGAAAAAGAATCTCAAAAGCTCACTGAGGAGATTCATTCCTTCAGAGTTAGACTGGAGCAAATGGAAGCTAGTGACTTTATGAGAAATCAAGATACTATTAAACAGATCTAAACAAATGAAAGAATAGAAGGCAATGTGAAATATCTCATGGGAAAAACCACTGACCTGGAAAATAGATCCAGGAGAGATAATTTAAAAATTATTGGACTACCTGAAAGCCATGATCAAAGAAAGAACTTAGAAATCATCCTTCAAGAAATTCTCAAGGAAAATTGCCCTGATGTTTTAGATCCAGAGGGCAAAATAGAGGTTGAAAGAATCCACAGATCACCTCCTGAAAAAGATCCCAAAAAGAAAACTCCCAGGAATATTATAGCCAGGTTCCAGAATCCCCAGATCAAGAAGAAAATACTCCAAGCAGCCAGGAAGAAACAATTTCAATATTATGGAAACACAATCAGAATAGCACAGGACCTGGCAGCTTCTACATTGAGGGATAGAAGGGCATGGAATATGATATTCCAGAGGGCAAAAGAGCTGGGAATGAACCCAAGGGTCACCTACCCAGCAAAACTGAGTATTTTGTTTCAGAGGAAAATATGGTCATTCAGTGGAATAGAGGACTTTCAAGTATTCTTGATGAAAAAACCAGAGTTGAATAGAAAATTTGACATTCAGACACAAGAAGCAAGAGATGCTTGAGAAGGTAATCAAGGAAAAGAAATCAAAAGGAACTTATCAAAGTTGGACTATTTACAGTCCTACATGGAAAAACAATAACTGTGTTTGATGAAACTTTTCTCATTATGAAAATAATTGAAGAAGGGTACATGGCATATGTTCACAGGTATACATGGATAGAGGGCACAGGTTGAATTTGATGGGAAGGGATGATTATTATTTTTTTTTTGGAGGGCAATTGGGGTTGGGTGACTTGCCCAGGTTCACGTGGCTGGGTTTTTGTTTGTGTGTTGGGTGTCTGGGGCCGGATCCGAGCTCGGGTCCTTCTGGCTCCGGGGCTGGCTCTCTGCTCGCTGCGCCACCTAGCCGCCCCAAGGAAGGGATGATTCTTAAGGGGTGAAGTCAAGAGGTGAGAGAGGAAAGTGGCAAGAGGAGATGGAGAGAGACAGGGTAGGGCAAACTATCTCATGTAGAAGAGGCAAGGGGAAGTAGTTGCAGGGGAGGGGAAGAACAGGAAGGCAAAAAGGCAAAAGCATATTCTCAATGAAGTTGGCTCAAGGAGAGAATCACATACATACTAAATGGAATATCTTACCCTCACTCACTCTCCTGAGTAGGGGAAAGGGGGATGAGAGGGAGGATGATAGAGGGGAGGGCATTCTGGGGAGAGGGGAGGTTAGAAGTACCCTCTATCAAAAGGGACAGGATCAAAGTAGGGAATGGACCAGGTGGGAGGTGAGACAGGTGGGAGGGAAATATAAGCAGTCTTTTACAATGTATCTACTATGGTAATGTTTTGCATAGATATACATGTACAACACATACTGAATTGCTTATCTTCTCAGAGGGAGTGGGTGACAAGGGAGAAAGGGAATGGGTCTGAAAATCGAAGTTTTAAAATTAAATGTTTCATAAGATGTCCAGGCAGTGGGGCTCAGAGATTCACCTTGCCCTAATGGCAAAGTCGAAGAGGGTGTGGGAGAAGATATGGGAGAGAACAGATTGGATGAGGGGATATCTAGTGGGACTGCTATTCTGGGGTGGTGGGTAGGGAAAAAATGGGGGAAAATGTAACTCATAATGTGGTGGAAATGAATGATGTAAACCAGAAGTTAATAAAGCATTTGTTTAATTAAAAAAAAAAGAATTCCCTATATTAATGAAGGTTTCTGGGAAAACTGGAACCAAGCAATTTGACAGAAATTAGCTTTAGACTAACATATTATACTGTATACCACAATAAATTCAGATATAGATATCTGACCTGAATTTGCTCTTTAGAGCACAGCATAGATATTTCAGAAGAGAAGCAGACCCTTTCACACAGATATGGTTAGGGAGTGACTTCTTAACAAAGCAGGGAATAAAAGTGATTATAAAAGAGAAAGTAGATTAATTCTTTTACATGAGATTATTGTCATTCTCGTATGGATACATGCAAATATTGAAGTGATATCTCCAAATCATTCACAGAAACCACACAAACAACTAACCATCAGAGAATAACTATTATTCACTTTCCTCTCTTCCAGGAAAAAAGGCACATCAGTAACACATTAAAATGTGTGGGTGTTTGGTTCAGACTGATCTAGATCCAGAATCTTTTTGGCAGAGTTTCTTTAACATGCTGGAAATCATCCTGAAAGAACTGGACAAATATTTAGCCTTTAGATTCCTGAGAAACTATGCCTTAACTTAAGATGAGAAATATCACATTGTTCAGCAAACTGAAACAACCAGATGAAAGATGTCACTGTCCCAGTTATCTTTAGAATCCTCTGTCTACTTAAATTCTACAGCGTATGTAACAGATCTCTTTTAAGAGATACTTTGAAGTATTTTAAGTATTATTTTATTTCATTCATTCCATTCATTATTATTTCATTCCATTTTAATGATTAATAGTTTGCAGCATATCGTCCAGGTTTATTGGTTTTTAGAAAACTTTTGCTTAGTAGACTTTTCTTTATTGAATCTCTGGGTATGTTCTCTTTAGCTCAGCTGGTAGACATTGGCACCCATTTGCCATGTTTTTAGAAATTATATAGGACAAGGGAACTACTAAGTACCTTGAAAGATAAGTTATTTTCCACACCAAGCAAGTAACATGGTGGAATATAAGGAACACCGGATTTTTAATCAAAGCACTTTGGTCCAAAGCTCAGCTCTGCCACTTTCTAACTGTGGGACTTTAACTTCTCTGAGCTTTGCTTTTTTCTTTCATGAGCTTTAATATGAAGTGACTGAGCTAAGGTGACTAGTGTGTTCTCTTCCATGTGTGATCTGTTATCCTATTGGTGCATGTCTCTGGCTTACCAGCTGTAGGAAGGAGTGCACATGACTCATTTTGTGTGTTGTAGTAAGTAACTGTGCAGTAGTCATGATAATTTTTCTTAGAATGTAACTTAGGGGAACTGTCATAGTTTACCACTGATTTAAAAAAATAGAAGTGTTTGCTAAAAAAGCCCATTGGTTTCACTTAAAGAATAGAGTCATAGTAATGGTATCTTGACCAGAACCATTGGCTTTCCTTAAAACCAGCAACTGCAGGGAAATGACCTAAATTCCTGAGTACCAGTTTTTTAATTGACATACAGATTTTGTTTCACAATAAATAAAAAAGTGACTTTAGAGAAAAAAGACTAGAGAATTCCCATTTTTCTTTCCCAATGTCTAACTTATTTTTCTCAGTGTTTGTCTGAGTGCCTAAGTCTGGTGCTAGGCACCACAAAAATACATAGATCATTTCACCTCCTGTGCATGTTGCCTTAATTATGTTCTTAAAGAAGGGAGGGACTTTGTAGGACTCAAAATGTCTCTGTTCATCTTTGAGCTTGTTGAGCTGTAACATGTTTTGACTTCCACACCCTACTTTTTTGCCTTGCAATTGCTATTTATTAACATCCTTATTCCCTGCCTCATCATCCAAGCAATCAGTACTGGTGACAAGAGTCACAAAAAAGGTTTAACAGGTAACATTTTTCTTTGAACTCATTGCTATTCCTGGCATGTTCACTGCCTTTCAGAAAAGGGGAGGGAAGGGGGAAAGAAGCTTGCCTACCACAATAACTGTAGTTATTTAAACTAAGTAAAGAGACATTTCCCTGCATGGCTTTAAACAGAACTATCCAAAATATTCTTTTAATCATAGAATGGTCTTTGAGAGTGGAATATATGACTCAGTTCTATTCTTTAATGCAGCATATAGATATTGTTATTTATATTTTCACCCACAGTAATGTATTCCAGATGAAATGACATTATAGAATTTCTTAAAGCAGACATACATCTGAATGATGTAGTATGTAAGGGCAGAAACTCTGATGAAAAAAAACAGTAAAAGGAACTCTCAAAATAGAAACTTGGAAGCAAGAAAATTTCAGGAGCCTGCTATTTCTTGGAGAACAAAAGGCCTGGAGAAATGGTGGAGACAGAAGAGAGATGAGGAAGGAATCTTGGTTTTGACTTGAGTTTAGCAAACTCTAGTCTGAGTTCTTTAAGTGCCTTCCCCTGGGATTGATGATTCTTTATTAACTGGTTGACTTAAGTGAAGATAGTAAGAGGTACTTTACATTTTTTCACAATGATTAAACCAGCAGTTCTCAAAAGTGTGGACCAAAGTTCCCGAAGGCGTCTGCAAAGTTAAAGCTATTTTCATAATAATATTTGCCCACTAAATATTCTGTTTTCCAACCTATGTATATGCTTAAAGACAGATTTTTATTCATATACTTAAAATAAAGCAACATATTGTAAACAGATTGAATGCAGAAGCAGATATGAGAATCCAGCTGTCTTCTATTAAGCCAGACATTAAAGAGATTTCCAAAAATATGTAATGCGGTGACATTCTTCTCACTAATTTTTGTTTTGTTTTGGAAAAGTTATTCATAAAAATGTTTGTGTTAACATGTAATGAATTTATTGTTATTTTCTAATGAATTGATATATTTAAAAATATATAAATTTAAATTTCTAATACAGTAAATATAGGTAGAAATAACTCACATAAGCAAAGCTCTTTTGGGTCTTAAATAATTTTTAAGAGTGTAAAAGGGGTCTTGAGGCCAAAAATGTGTTAAAAACCTCTAGACTAAATTTTTTTTTTCTATCATCCCCTCATAGAACCTAGTAACACTGAAGTAATTTGTTTTCCCTTGACCAATCAGTGGAGACATCTGAAATTTTTATACTGTTATTTTATACATTTAAATAGATGAGTAGCTTTACATGTTTAATTTCTCTTAAAATTGTCTGTTTTTATATCACCTAGATTTCTCTGTCTCCCAGAGAACTATCTCCTAATAAGAGTTTTTTAAATAAAAAGAGGAAAAGGAAAAATATTCAGCATAACCAGTAAATACATTGAAAAATATCTAACATTCAGGTTTCCCATTGATGCCCCATTTCCCTAGAGAGTTGTGGGAGGTAACGTATCTCTTCATTGGAATAGAGCTTGTTCTTTATAATTTTACAACATTAATTTTGAGTTATTTTGCACTTCTTTCCATTTACATTGTTATAGTCTTACATTATTATTACATTATTTTTAGTGCTTACTCCATTTTTATCACTTCAAATAAACCTTTCTAGGCTTATCTATTTTCATCATTTCTTACAGCATAGTAATATTCCATTACCTTCATACACTATAAACTGATTAACCATAGCCCAGGTGATAGTCATTTTTTCCTGTTCTTTGCTACCAATAAATATGATACTACATATATATATTAATATTTTATATATACGTGATATATATTTTACTATAAAGATTACTTAGGAACAAACTCCCTATTTAATAAGAACTTTTGGGAAATACGTATATGTATATGCAGTCTTTCTTTTTCTGTCATCTCCTTGGTGGGTATGTGGGTGTATGGGAATGTGTGTGCATGCACTAGCAGTGGAATCTCTGAGTCACAGGGTTTGAACATTTTAGCCATCTTATTTGCACAATTCCAAATTGACTTCCAAAATACTTATACTAATTCACAGCTTTACCAACATTTCTTATTGGGCAGTGGCTCTTGGTCTTGATATAGTTCTGTTAATTGCCTATATATCTTGGATAGAAAACTCTTACCATAAATACTAACTGCACATTTTTCCTCAGTTGACCATATCCCTTTTTATCCTAAATGCATTAGTTTTGTTTGTGCAAAAAATTTTCAGTTTTGTCTAATCAGAATTAATCTGCTTTGTCTTCTGTAATTACTTCTTTCCCCTTTTGGTTAAGAATTCATCCCCCCTTGGGGCGGCTAGGTGGCACAGTGAATAGAGCACCAGCCCCAAAGTCAGGAGGACCTGAGTTCAAATCCAGCCTCAGACACTTAACACAAAACTAGCCCTGTGACCTTGGTCAAGTCACTTAACCCCAATTGCCCTACCTTTCCCCCTCCAAAAAAAAGCGAAAAGAATTCATCCCCCTACCATAGCTATGGGTATATGTATTGCTTCTCTTAAATTTTTTAGGATATGTCTTTTAACATTCAGGTACTGTGTCCATTTTAATCTTTTATGGAACATGGTTAAGAGGTTGGTCTAAGCCTGATTTCTGCCAAACTCCAGTTTTCCCACATTTTTTTTTTCTCAAATAGGGAATTTGTTCTAAAGCAATTTATGTTTTGGGATTGTATCAAACATTGGGTTAGTGAGTTCCATTATTTCTGATTCTCTTGTCTAGTCTGTTTTATTGATCTACTTTTCTCATTTTTAACCAGTGCTAAATGGATGCAGTCATTGTTGCTTTATTAAGAAAGTTCAAATTCTGTCATATTTAAATTATAATGAAAAATGTTGGAAGTCTTAAGTCTATATAGGACAGTGGTGGAGAGTGAAGAAAAAGAAACCTTGGTTTGTATGTGTTTCACGCCAATCTGATACTCATAGCAGCTGCTATGAATATGCATATGTGTTTCTAGGGTAGATTTGCAAAATATAGTAAACTCTATTCTTCAAAGACAAAACTAAAATATTTATTTGGAAATTAGGATACCAGGAGGTAAGATTTAACAAGGTATTCATCACTAATCCAGAGAGTGCTGACATCTCAAGTCTTCTTTCTGTTAGGCCTTTTCACAAACAAGTTCCCCATGGCAAATTCCTCCCTTTGCCCATTCACAGCTTCTCTCTCTGTGCTGCCTTGTTCTCTGCTCTCTTTCCTCCTTGGGCAAGCTCCTCCCATTCTGGGCTCCATGTGACCCAGGCTCCACGGCACTTAAGCCTAATGGGGGAAGATCTTCCTATTTCATTAACATTACAACATGATGGCACCAGTTTCTAAAATGGAAAGGATTTTGTTTTTTAAGCCTTGATACCGTCACATGTATTGTGTAATGTTTGGAGCTTATAATATTTTTTGTTTTTATTTTAACTGGACCTGTGATTTCATCAGCATAGATAATTCCTAGTCAGGAAAATACCACCATTTGTGTAGATCTTGTACTCTCTGCATGTCATGATCTTATCAAGTTGCCATAACATCCTGGCTCTCAGTATCTCTCTACCCAGTATTCCATGCTTTATGTCATATATCTTTAATTTTTTGTGGGGGATAGTAGCTGTTCTGTAATCATGGGGAAATTTTAATTTTGTTTATTCTAGGATCTTACCAAACACTTTTTGAAATAACATTTATTGCTTTTGTTGACCTGTGGAATTTATCTCCTGGAGAGAGTGCCCTTGAAATCATTTTCTTCAACTAAGACTTAATTTAAGTGCTACTTTCTCTATGAAACTTTCCCTGAAATACAAACTCAGTTCTGTTTGACATTTAAAACTCTTCACCATCTGGGTCCAGCTTACCTTAACAGGCTTGTTACACATTTCTCATTTTCATGCATTTTTTGTTTTAGCCAAACTGGCTTCTTTGTTCCTTGTATAGGTCAAACCATCAAATTCTATTTCCATCTCATTTTACCTTTTTTGTATCCCCTTAGCATACAGTTTCTGGCACACAGTGGGTGCTTAAATGTTTCTTTGTTGACTGTCTGACACTTGTATTGGTTATCTTCCCTCCTCTGGAACATACACCCTTTTTACCCCTGCTTTTTAGGTAGCTTAGCTTCCCTCAAAGCATGTGAAGCTTTTCTTAACATTTTCCCACAAATCCCTTCTTCTAAAAACAACAGCAAAACCTACTTTAAATATAGAGGTTGTTCCAAAAGTCTCAGTACAGTTTTAAGCTCTCAGAGCTTTAAGAAGGTAGAGCTTAAAAGTGCACAAAGACTTTTGGAGCACCCTGTATAAGTACCTTGTTTGTCCTTTCTTATCCTCCTAGATAGGAGGTCTTGGAGAGTAAGGACTGTTTAGTTTTTTGTATTTGTGTCCCAAGTACTTGGCGTATAAACACTAAATAGATGCTTATTGATTAATTGCTTGGTTCATTCCCTAAGCCTTTCCCTCTTCTGGAATTCTGTAGAAGCTGGGATCATGGGAACATGGATTTAGCAGTGGAAAGAGACTTTTGAGGTTATCTAGTCCAGCTCCTTCATTTTACTAATGAAGAAACTGAGGCCCAGAGAGGTTTTGAATCACCCAAGGGTGCATAGGGGATAATTAGCTCAAGACTACAACTTTAGTTCTCTTGATTCCAAATGCTTTTATATTACTCTTTGCTGAGGCATTTAGAGCCCTAACCTAACAAGCCCTAATTAAGGAATTAGCACAATGCCTTTCACATGGTGGGTATATGGTTAATGTTTGTAGAATAACTTGAATGAAAACTTATATTGTAGTTATTTCTGTGTATATCTTATATGTCCCTTAACTTGAAAACTCTCTTAAGAGCAAGGAATTTGTCTTTTTAAGTTTATCTCTACTCCTTTGCTCATAAATTTGCTTAGTACATGTTGATTGAATTGAAATTATTTTTGGATTTTACTTAAATTTTTTCTTTTCAAAATATTCTTTTCTTTCTTTCTTTTTTATTTTTTGGAGGGGGGAAGGCAGGGAAATTGGAGTTAAGTGACTTGCCCAGGTTCACACAGCTAGTAAGTGTGTCAAGTGTCCGAGGCCCCATTTGAACTCAGGTCCTGACTCCAGGGCCAGTGCTCTATTCACTGTGCCACCTAGCTTCCCCAATATTATTTATTTTTAACATTCTTTTCTTTTTACATTTTGAGTTTCAGATTCTTCCCCTTCCTCCCAGGCCTCTACCTACTGAGGAGGCAAACAATATATCAAATATATATGTGAAATCATGCAAAACATTTCCATATTGCAAAAAGAAATTATTCCATATTGCAAAAAAAAATCAAGAAAATTATACTTCAATTTATACTTGAAGTTCAGCAGTTCTTTCTCTGGAGTTAGATCACATTTTTTTCATCATGAGTTATTTGGAAGTATCTTTAGATCACTGTATTGATCAGAATAGCTATGTCTTTTATAGTTGACCATCATTACAGCATTACTATTACTGTGCACAATGATCTCCCAGTTCTTTTCATTACTTGAATTTGCATTAATTCATATAGATCTTGCCTTGGTTTTTTGTTGTTTTTTTTTTTGTTTTTTTTTTGCTTTTTGGAGGGCAATTGGGATTAAGTCACTTGCCCAAAGTCACCTGGCTAGTAAGTGAGTCAAGTGTCTGAGGCCAGATTTGAACTCAGGTCCTCCTGGCTCCAGGGCTGGTGCTCTATTCACTGTGCCACCTAGCCGCCCCCATGTTTTTCCTGAAACCATCCCCTTCATCATTTCTTATAGCATATTAGCACTCCTGTCACAATCATAAACCACAACTTGATCAGCCATTCCCCCATTGATGAGCATCCCTTCAATGTCCAGTTCTTTGTTACCACAAAAAGATCTGCTAGTGAATATTTTTGTACATTTAAGTCCTTTTATTTTTCTTCTATGTCTTTGACGTATGGATCTGATAGTGGTATTGCTGGATCAAAGGATATGCAGTTTTATAGCCCTTTGGGCATATTTCCAGATTGTTCTCCAGAAGAGTTGGATTGGGGCAGCTAGGTGGCATAGTGAATAGAGCCTTGGAGTCAGGAGGACCTGAGTTCAAATCCGGCCTCAGACACTTATTGCTTACTAACTATGTGACCTTGGGCAAGTCTCTTAACCCTGATTGCCTGCCTTTCCCCGTCCAAAAAGACTAAAAAGAAACGAGAATAGTTGGATCAGTTCACTACTCCACCAACAGTTCATTATTGTACCTGTTTTCCCTCATCTCCCCTTTAGCATTTTTCATTTCTGATAGGTGTGAGGTGGTATCTCAGATTTGTTTTTCTCTAATTTTCTCAAGAGAAATTTGCTTTCCTCTAATCAATAATGATTTGGAGCATTGTTTTTAATATGACCATAGATAGCTTTGATTTCTTCTGAAAACTGCCTACCCATAGCCTTTGACCATATATCAGTTGGGGAATGGCTCTTAATTTTATAAATTTGGCTCAGTTTCCTATATATTTGAGAAATTAGGCCTTTATCAGAGAAACTTGCTGTAAAATTTTTTTATATTATTGTCTGTGGCAGTGCATTTAGAGTGCTGAATCGAGTTGCAAGTGGGAAAAGTTTAAGAAACCCTGGTCTATGGTCCCTTTTAGCAAAATGTAATTTCCCTGATTATCTCTTCTAATTAGGTCTAATTTTGCTTTTTCTTTGTCTGAAATCAGAATTGCTACCCTTGGTCTCTTTACTTCAGTTAAATTATAATAGATTTAACTCCAGCCCTTCATTTCAACTCTACTTTCTGTTTTAAGTGTATATCTTGTACACAACATATTGTTGGATTTTGATTTCTAATCCTTTATACTATCTGCTTACATTCTGAAAGGTTAGCTCATCCCTTTCAAATTCACAATTATGATCACTAACTCTGCATTTCTGTCCATCCCCCATTTTCCTCCATCTCTCTTTTTTTATCCTGTCCCTCCTCAAAAGCCTCTCTTGCTTTGGACCACCACCTCCCCCAATCCACCCTTCCTTTCTATAAGTCCTCCAAACCCTCCTGTGCCCTCCCTATCTTCTTCCCCTCTTATTCCCTTCTCCTCCTACTTCCCTATATGATAAGATAAATTTCTGTAACCAAATGAGTGTGTATGTTATTCCCTCTTTGAGCCAGTTCTGTTGAGAATAAAGGTCAAATATTGTCCATCACCACCCCATCTTTCCCTTTATTGTAAAAGCCCTTTTATGTCTTATGTGAGAAAATTTATCTTTTCCCTTCCCCCTTCTCCCAGTGATTCCCTCTTTCTTATCCCTTATTCTTATTTTTAGATAGCATCCCATCATAGTCATCCCTCTTTCTTGCCCCTTAATTTTATTTTTTCAGATATCATTCCCTGATAATCAACTCACACCTGTGCCCACTGCCTGTGTATACTGTTTCTAACTGCCTTAATAATGATAAAATTCTTAGCAATCACAAGTGTCATCTAGGAATATAAACATTTTAACCTTATTCAATCCTTTATGATTCTTCTTTGCTGTTTACCTTTTTATACTTTTCTTGAGTCTTGTGTTTGAAAGTCAGATTTTCTATGTAACTCTCTTCTTTTCATTAGAAATGCTTGGAAGTCCTCTCTATTTCGTTGTGTCCATTTTTCCCCCTAAAGGATTCTGCTGGCTAAGTGATTCTTGGTTATAATCATAGCTCCTTTGCATTCCAGAATATCATATTCCAAGCCTTCTGATTCTTTAATGTAGAAGCTGCCAAATCTTGTGTGATCCCGACTGTGGCTACATGATATTTGAATAGTTTCTTTCTGATTGATTGCAGTATTTTCTCCTTGACCTGGGAGTTCTGCAATTTGGCTATACTATTTCTGGGAGTTTTCATTTTGAGATCTTTTTCATGAGGTGACCAATAAATTTATTCAATTTCTATTTTACCCTCTAGAGCTAAGATACAGGAGGAATTTTCATTTAAAGTTTCTTGAAATTTGATGTCTAGGTTCTTTTAATTTTTTTTATCATAGTTTTCAGGTAGTCTAATATTTCTTAAATCATTTCTCCTGGATCTGTTTTCCAGGTCAGTTGTCTTTTTCCAGTGAGATATTTCAAATTTTCTTCTTTTTTTTCATTCTTTTGATTTATTGTTGCTGTTTCTTGAAGTCTCATGGTGTCATGAACTTCTACTTTCCCAATTTTAATTTTTAAGGAATTATTTCTTTCTTTTGCACATCCTTTTCCATGTGGCCAGTTTTTTTTTAAAGGAGTTCTTTTGTTCAGTGAATTTTTATGCCTTTTTTTTAACCATTTGGCCTATTCTGTTTTTCTTTTGTTTGTTTGTTTGGTTGGTTGGTTGTTTTTTTTGTTTTTGTTTTTGTTTTAGTAAGCAATTGGGGTTAAGTAATTTGCTGAAGGTTACACGGCTAGTTATATTTATGTGTGGGTTTTAATTTTCTGAGGCTGGAACCAATCCTGGGTCCTCCCGACTCTAGGGCCGGTGCTCTTACTCACTATGCCACCTAGCCACCCCTGGTTTTTTTTTCTAAGGTGTTATATATGATTCTTTACCATGCTGCTGACTCTTTTTTCAGGATTTTCTTGCATCACTTTTATTTCTTTTCTCAGTTGTTTTCTACTTCTCTTATTTTATTTTAAAAAGTCTTTTTTAATCTCTTCCAGGAATTCTTTTTGGGCCTAAGACCAATTTGCATTTTTCTTTGAAACTTTAGAGGTAGCTGTTTTGACTTTGTTTTCTTTTATGCTTGTTTTTATTTTCCTTGCTACTATAGTAACTTTCTGTGTTCATGATCTTTTTGTTGTTATTGTTTGCTCATTTTTCAAACCTATTTCTTAACTTTTAATTTTATGTTAAAGTTGGACTCTGCTCCCAGGGTAGAGGAGCACTGTCCTAGTCTTCAGGTTTGGGTTTTTTTTTTGTTGTTGTTTTTTTTTGCTGCTTTTCTAGAGATAGTTCTGGGGGTCTGTAAGTTTTCATTTCTCCCAAGATTGTATGCTCTAAGGGGAGGTGTGGTCACTGCTCTGGCCTGTTCTCTGGCCTTAGAACAACTACAAGTACTCTGCTCTGGAACTGTGACCAGGGTCTCTACACTTCTTCAGCCACATGCTCTAGTGAGCTAGTGCTTGTCTTCCTCACCCTGGGACTCAACTAAGAACTACATATAGGCAGTACAACAATCTTGCGTCCAGTGTCAGCAAATGGTTCCCTATAATCTCCTTATCATCTGTAGCCTGAGAGCTCCAGAAGCCATTGCATTTAAAGTAACTTGAAGGGAAATTTAGAAGAGCTTACACAAGTCCCTGACTATATTCTGCCATCTTGGCTCCTTCTTTCAATACCTTTTGAGGAACATATAATATTCTGAAGGGATTTATTTTTTCTCTTATTATTAGAATTTTAGCTTGCAATACATTTCCTCCCAGTGGCTTAAGTAAACTTACCTTTCTAGGTTTTTCTGCACTCTTGTAATTTATATTTCAAACTTACTGCTCAGCCCTGGTCTTTTCATCAAAAAAAAGCTTAGGAGTGCTTTCTTCTGTTAAAGGTATAATTTTTCCCCCTGTGTTATATATTTGACTTTTCAATCTATTATTGTTCTTAGTAAGCCCATCTCTTTTGCCTCTTAGAATTTTGTATTCTGTGATCTCCTGTTGTTTATTGTAATAGCTGCCAGGTTTTCAGATTCACTTAAACCTATCAAGGGCCCAAAGGGCAGGGAAGATCTTCAAATTCCCATTACCATTACACTAATATTCTAATATTTCTTTCTGTTTCAGGGTAATTGATTTCTTTTTGGTCTATTTTAATTTTTAGGTATTACATTTCTTGGGTAAGGTTCATTGCTTTGTCTTCTAACCTTTCTCCAGAACTTTAATTTCATTTTTTAAATAACTTGCTTCATGTTTCATTGGTATTTATGTAGTCCTTGTGGAAAATCCATTTTTTTCCTTTGTGTCTTTGCTTCCACTTGTTTTGGAGTTTGGGGACAAGTAGGAACAGAAAGCTTGATCTGAAGTTGAAGTTTTTCCTTATGCTTATGCTTGTATAGCTTAAAAGTAAAGGCTAAAAGGACAAGAAACAGTGATTCAAATAAATAATCAGTATGGATAGTGAAGTCACCAAGGATAATAGAAAGGATAAACAGAATAGAGAAAGAAGAATGGGAAATCATTTGTGAAGTTAGGCATAATTCGGAGTTGTCAGTAAACAAGGGATGGTAATGTTATAAAAGTTTGGGTTAGATTTCAAATGATGAAAAGAAAGGAGAGTGGTTAGGTTTAAGTGACTTGGGTAACAAGGAGACAGGCTTCTTTTTTTTTTTTTTTTTTGATTAAACAAATGCTTTATTAACTTCTGGTTTACATTATTCATTTCCATCAGATTTTGAGTTAAAATTTTTCCCCATTTTCCCCCATTTTCCCCCTACCCACCACCCCAGAATAGCAGTCCCACAGGATATCCCCTCATCTAATCTGCTCTCTCCCATATCTTCTCCCATACCCCCTTCAACTTTACCATTAGGGCAAGGTGAATCTCTGTGCCCCAATGCCTGTACATCTTATCTCCCAATTACATGCAAAATAGTATTGATAACAGTATTTATATATATTTGAAACATTTAATTTTAAAACTTCACATTTCAGATCCATTCCCTTCCTCCCTTTTCACCCACTCCCTCTGGGAAGATAAGCAATTCAGTATGTGTTGTACATGTATAGCTATGCAAAACATTACCATAGTAGATATATTGTAAAAGGCTGGGGCTAAAACCGTGACTCAGCCGGGCCTGGGCTCGGCTCCCAGAGCACTGAGCTGTCTGTTCCCTGCTGGGCTGCCGGGCTGTCCTCAGCGGGAGGTTAGCTTCTCTGTGTCGTTCTGTGGGTGCTGGAGCTCCAGAGGTCGTTCAGAGTCCACCTTTTACATGGTTTGGAAATGGTGTGGCCTGGAGTGCTGTGGGGGTGCTGTTTCTACTTCACCATCTTGGCTCCGCCCCCAAGCAGACCGGCTTCTTCCCATATTTGTCTTGGGAAATGACGGCGGTGGGGGGAGGTGTGTGAAGCACACAGTAGGGAAAACAGTGTGATGTTCTTGGTTAAGGAGTTGAAGAGATGAGGAATGGATTTAGAGTAAAGGAAAATTTGCTCATAAAGAAATAGGTTTTTGAAGGTATTAGAAAAGTAATAGGTATGGGGTTAATGGCTTAGAGTGAGGACAACAGGAATGAGAAATCTGTGTCTCATAGGTATGTATTTATGTGAAACAGGAATGAAAGAAGGCTACTGTGATGAAGGTACATGTTTAAGAAGTGAGGAAGAATGAAGTGATGAGATGCTGTTTCTCATGGAGCAGGGGAAATGAAAAAATAATTGGACACTAGGTACATGAGGAGAATGAAGAGGAAGACATTTCAGTATATACATAGGTTTAATTCTCCTAGGTGTGCCCATGATATTCTGATCAACAATTCAAATGCCTTTTAAAATAATCTTTAAATGTGCATGTTGGAAGATTGTATTTTTTTTTTACAACTTTTTAGTCATTTGTTTTGTTGTAAAGTTGTGGTCTTCTGTGGAATATTGCTTTTGAAAGCCTGCCAGTTTTCTTTTCATGCCCTTGTGTATAGATTATTCTCATAAAGATTTTATATAGGTATGAAAGTAGGCATACTTGGGTCAGCAATTATGTATAGTCAAGTAAAACAGATTGTTTCCATGTTGACTAGGTCCAAAAAAGGGTCTCATTTTGTATTCCTAATCTTTTACTTCTATGTCAGCAGATGGGTAACATGTTTCATCATTAGTCCTCTGGAATTGTGGTTGGTCATTAAGATGATCAGAGTTCTTGAGTCTTTCAAAGTTATTTGACTTTACAGTTCTGTTCCTTTTTATATAAATTGTTCTCCTGGTTCTGCTCCTTTCCTAGGTTTCTCTGAAACCATCCCCATCACTGTTCCTTACGATATAACTGTACTCCATCACATCGTAAGCCTTTCTCCATTTGCCACTGCAAAACAAGCTATAAATGTTTCTTTAATCCTCAGTTTGTTTTACTTAAGAATATTACTTCTTTTTCTAACTCCTTTTCTTTTTTCCCTGTTGAGTATAATATATTTCTGTACCCAGCTCTGTGTGTGTGTCTATCCCTTCTCCTTTTTCATATAAGGACTTCTATTCTTATATTTCAGTTATGTGATGTAATTTTCCCTAGCCTTCTCCCCCCTGCCACTAGTGTATTTTTTTCCTCCACTTTTCCATTCTTTTAAAATCATCCAGATACAACAGAACCAATCTAAGCTTTCTGTCAATTATATTCCTTTGATCCCTGATGAAAATAAGAGTTCAGAGGTAATACATGTATCATCTCACCTTATTAGAATGGAAGCTATCAGGGGCGGCTAGGTGGCGCAGTGAGTAGAGTGTCGGCCCTGGAGTCAGAAGGACCTGAGTTCGGATCCGGCCTCAGACACTTAACGCACACACAAATAAAAACCTAGCCATGTGATCTTGGGCAAGTTACTTAACCCCAATTGCCCTCCAAAAACAAACAAAAAAAAAAAAAAGGAAGCTATCCATGTTTTGTTCCATATGGTTAGTGCTCATTCATGTTTACCTTTTTCTATTTTTCTTGACTCTTCTGTTTGGACTTAAAAGTTTTTATTCTAATTTTTCATCAAGAACTCTAGAAAGTTCTTATATTTCATTAAAGGTTTGTTTTTTTCTCCTTTATGGTTATTCTCAGTTTTCCTGGGCAAGTTATTTTTGGTTGTAAGCTTTTATCCTTTGCCTCAAAGGCTTTAAACCTGAGGCCCATTGCAGCAATTCTGGATTAGATTAAAATGTAATTACAAAATAAATTAAAATATGATACAACACAGATAATGTTAATTTGTGGTTTTCTAAGTCACTCTGAAGCTGCTATTTATTTGTATTTGAGTTTTGACATCCGTGTTCTAAGTTCTCACTTTCTTTTTAGTGGCAGCTACTCCTCAGTCATGTGTGATTCTCACTGGCTCCTTGGTACTTGAATTCTTTCTTTTTGGCTGCTTTTAGCTGTGTTTGTTTTTCTTTGACTAGAACACTCTAAATTTTGTCTCCAAATGGTACAGAGCATTTTCATTTTGGGGTTTCTTTCAGGCAATGAGCAGGGGTTTCTTTCTGTTTCTCTTTTGCCCTTAAGTTATAAAAGTTCTGGACATTTTTCTTCTGTGTTGTCTAGGTTCCTTTTTTTTGGTCATGGATTTAAGATAATCCATTGATCTTGCATTTTCTCTTTGATCTTCTCCCCAGATCAGTTATTTTTATTGTGAAATAACTTAATTTTCTTCTTGTTTTTTCAGTCTTTTGGTTTTGTTTTACTATTTCTTACTATCTTAATGGAATCATTGGCTTTTCTTGGGTTCATCCTAATTTTCAATTTGCTTTCCAATTTTTTCATTAGCTCTCATTTCTTTTCTTTTCTTTTCTTCTTCTTCTTCTTCTTCTTCTTCTTCTTTTTTTTTGCCTTTTGGAGGGCAGTTGAGGTTAAGTAACTTGCCCAAGGTCACACAGCTAGGTTTTTGTTTGTGTGTGCATTAAGTGTCTGAGGCCGGATCCGAACTCAGGTCCTTCTGACTCCAGGGCCGACGCTCTACTCACTGCGCCACCTAGCCGCCTCTCTAATTTCTTTTCCAGTTTCTTTTTGTCTAGAGCTCTCATTTCATTAAAAAACATTTCTTAACTTTTTTTTAAACCTTAGCTTTATCTCTTCCAGGAAATCTAGTTAAATTGTGCTCAACCTGGGATTTTATTTGAAGTTTTGTAGACATTTTGGAGTCATTATTTTCTTGTGAGTTTGTGTCCTGTGGAACCTTGCCACTGTAATGCAGCTTTATGGTAGGATTATTTTTTGTTTACTCATTCTTCCAGCCTGCCCCCTGATTTCAAACTTCACTTTAGGGCCAAGCTCTTTAACAGTTTCTGGAGCTAATGTCTGGTCTGATCCTTCTGCTTCTTTCTTGTTGGTATTGAGTGTTGTTATTTTAGTATCTCAAGGACAGCTCAGGCAGGGGACCTGCTAATTTTCAGTATTCCCAGAGTGATCTGATCCAGGGCAAAGTGTGATTGCTGCCCCCTTCCTTCTCTGCTATCTTGGCTCTGCCTCACAACAAGCATTTTATGAGTGTTTATTTTGTATGATGCTCCATGCTAAATCTTGGAATATTTACCAATTTCTTTTTTTTGCTTTTTTTTTTTTTTTTGGAGGGCAATTGGAATTAAGTAACTTGCCCAAGGCCACACAGCTAGGTTTTTATTTGTGTGTGCATTAAGTGTCTGAGGCTGGAACCAAACTCAGGTCCTTCTGACTCTAGGGCCGACACTCTACTCACTGCGCCACCTAGCCACCCCTTTACCAATTTCTTATACTTTGAAAATCAGTTATTTTGTGCCATCAAAATTTTATCATCTCCAGAACAGGCCTCTCCTGCATAGTGATAATCCAGATGGTTTTTATCATCCTTGTTTTTCTTTAGCATAATTTCTACCTGCTAACACATATTGGGACTCTGACATTAGAATTCAAATGTGTTGTCTCCATTTTCCCCAATGATGAAAAGAGTTACTATAAAAATCTTGTTATCTTAGGGGGCAATTAGGTGAAGCAGTGAAACCTGAGTTCAAATCCAGGCTCAGACACTCAACACACTTACTAGCTATGTGACCATGGTCATGTCACTTAACCCTAACTGCCTTGCCTTCCCTCTCCAAAAAAAAAAAAAAATCTTGTTATCTTTCCCATTTTTGTTGCTTCCTTCCACTTTCAGCCTGAGAGAAATGTGGATTAAGGATTTTACATATAAAATTGCATTGATAATTGTAAAGAAAATAAAATTATTTTCCCATTTTTAACAAGTCAGACTCATGAATTTTTTTTTAATTCTTACGTCAGATACAGGGTTTAAGTCATGAGAAATGAAACTTCAGGTTTGGAAAACCAAATTTAGGAGTTGTACTTGTTAAGTTGTTTTTCAGTCCTGTCTAAATCTTCTTGATCCATTTGAGGTTTTCTTGTCAAAGATGCTGAGTGGTTTATAATTTCCTTCTCTAGCTTATTTTACAGTTGAAGAAACTGAGGCAAACAGGTTTAAGTGACTTGCCCACAGTCATACAGCTAGTAAGTATCTGAGGCTGGATTTGGACTCTGGAGAGGTCCAGTACCTTCTCCACTCCACAACCTAGCTTTCCTGCTAGGAGTTGTACTACATTGTATTAAGTCTTGTTACTGGCAAATTGAAATAGAATTATCTAAAGATTTCTGCAGGTGATTTGGAACCAGAGAAACAGAGCCCCTTCAAAGCTGATCTGAAAATGCAGCCTATATCAGAATGTTCAAGAGAAAATATTTCCAGGGACCAGATGACTACAAGGGGACATCTGGGACTCAAGACAAAATTTGATAATTAAATTGACATTGGGAGTGGGTTACTAGGACACAAAGGGACTTGATGTTATTTAATATTGATGGATGATCATTGTATTGCTTTGACCTTTTGTTTTATGGTATTTATATTTGCTGAGTATTCCTGGTGACATATAAATCTCACCTCTCAAAATTAGTCCATTGTGAGACCTCAAATAGTTTAATCTGTAGCCTGACTTACTATACTTACAGAGTCTATTTAAAAAGGTTTGTACATCATCATTATTGTTCTTCAGATCTGTGTTAGCTGTTGTACTGAGTTATGCAAGACAATGCCTCCCAGTGGTCTTTTCTTGGTATGTAATGTTGGTGTGCACATAAGTACATTAAAAATCTTATAAATTTGGCTTATAAGTAATCTGTGGGAGGTTTGGGTTGGTCTCCTCCCTTATGAATCAAAGTGGGAAACTGAGAGAATTATGGGAATTATGCGAACCAAACTTACTCCATCTTGTAAAACTGACTCCATCTTGAGACCTAAGTTTAATTTTCCTGTAAATTGTACCTGCTTGCTAATGGTGGGAATTGAGTGACATCCTGTTTCATATCTAGAAAAAGCTACCTGCTCACTATCCCCCCCCCCAACTCTTGAAACTCACTTATCCCTCTCCGAATTCAGAAAGTCTCTAATCTTTCCTCCAGTGAGAAATCAGATTACCTAATCTTGTATCCTAGTGTATATCCTGTTAATTGTTTTCTTTTAATGCATAAAAATCTATCTCTCCCTGTATTTGGGGTCGAACTGAGAAGGCATTCTCCCAATTTGTTATGTAGTTGGCATGCATTGCTTAATAAATCAGTATGTTTGGGCACTTGAATCTTTTTTTCCTCAGTTATTTCAGATTTCACTCATCACAAGCCTTAAATACACTTGGAAAAACTTTATTTAGTTGGGTCTCTCACTAAGCTTTCTTTTTTAAAAAATTATTTTTAATTTTTATTTATTTTGGTTTTTCTCTCATTTTTCTCAATTATATATACAAAATTTTTAGACATTCATTTCTTAAAATTTTAAATTCCAAATTCTTTCTTTGCCTCCCTCCTTTACCCCTTTTTGAGAAGATAAGCAATTTGCCATAGATTATACATGTGCAATCATACAAAATGTATTTTCATATTAGCTATGTTGTAAAGAAAAACAAAAATAACCTCCCCCCCAGGAAAAAAAAAGTTAAAAAAATAAGCTTCAGTCTTCATTCTGACTCCATCTGTTCTTTCTCTGGAAATGGGAAGCATTTTTCATCATAATTACGTCTTAGATCATTGTATTGCTCAAAATAGATAAGTCATTCACAGTTTATCATCATACGGTATTAACGTTACTGTGTACAGTGTTCTGGTCTGCTTACTTTAGTTTGCATTAGTTCATCATGTAAGTCTTCCCAGGTTTTTCAGAAAGCATGCTACTCACCATTTCTTCTGGCACAATATTATTCCATCACAATCATATAGCACAACTTGTTTAGCCATTCCCCACTTGATGGGCATCCTATCACTTTCTAATTCTTTGCCACACAAAAAGAGTTGCTGTAGATAGCTTTTACATGTATAGATCCTTTTCCTTTTTCATTGACCTCTTTGGCACACAGACCTAGTAGTGGTATTGTTGACTCAAAGAGTATACACAGTTTTATAGCCCTTTTGGACATAGTTCCAAATTGCTCCCCAGAATGGTTAAATCTGTTTACAATGCCACCATTGATGCTTTAGTGTCCCAGTTTTCCCACATCTTCTCTAACATTTATCATTTTCCTTTTCTGTCATATTAGCAAATCTGATAACACATGAGGTAGTACTTCAGAATTGTTTTAATTTGCATTTATCTAATTAATAGTGAGTTAGAGCATTTTTTAAATATAACTATAGATAGCTTTGATTTCTTCTTCTGAAAACTGCCTGTTCATATCCTTTGACTATTTTTCAATTGGGGCATGATTTGTGTTCTTATAAATTTGATTAATTTCTCTATGTATTTGAGACATAAGGCCTTTATCAGAAAAACTTACTGTAAAACTTTTTTTCAAGTTTCCTGTTTTCCTTCTAATCTTTGCAGTATTGGTTTTATTGGTGTAACCCCTTTTTAATTTAATGTAATCAATTATCCATTTTATATCAGTGCTCTCTATATCTTGTTTTGTCAAAAATTCTTCCCTTAGGGAATAATTAAGGGCATGTTCCATGCTTCCCTAATTTACTTATGATATCACCTTTTATATCTAAACCATATACCCATTTTGACCATATCTTGGTATACAATGTGAGAGGTTGGTCTATATCTGGTTTCTACCAAACTGCTTTCCAGTTTTCCCAGCAGTTTTAGTCAGGTAGTGAGTCCCAAAGACTTGAATCTTTGGGTTTTTCAAACATTAAATTGCTATTGTCATTTAGTACTGTGTATTATGTACTTAATCTATTCCACTGATCCATCACTGTATTTCTTATCCAGTGCTAGGTTGTTTTGATGATTACTACTTTGTAATGTAGTTTGAGATCTGGTGTTACTAGGCCACTTTCCTTGACGTTAAAAAAAAGTGATTTCCTTGACATTCTATCTTGACCTTTTGTTCTTCCAGATTAATTTTTTAAATTATTTTTTCTATCTCTATAAAATAATTTTTGGTAGTTTGATTGGTATGGCACTAAATAAGTAAATTAATTTAGGTAGAATTGTTATTTTTATTATATTGGATTGCCCACCTATGAACAATTAATGTGATTATATTTGTGTGAAAAATGTTTCCTAATTGTTTTCATGTAGTTCCTGGGTTTGTCTTGGCAGGTAGATTTCTAAGTGTTTTTTATTGTCTGCACTTCTTTTAAATGGAATTTCTCTTTTTACATCTTCCTGCCGGACTTTGTTGGTAATATATAAAAATGCTGGCAATTTACATGGGTTTATTTTACATCCTACAATTTTGCTAAATTATTATTTCAATTAATTTTTCAGTTTATTCTCTAAGTGTATCATCATATCCTCTGCAAAGGGTAATACTTTGTTTCCTTATTGCCTGCTTCAATTTCTTTTTCTTCTTTTGTTGCTATAGCAAGCATTTCTAGTACAATAGTAAATAATAGTGGTGATGAGGAAATTAAAAAAAATAATGAGGAATTATTTTTCCCAATTGTATGCACATAAATATGACAATCTTAGTGAAATGGTTGAATATTTACAAAATCACAAGTTGCCCAGATTAACTGAAAAGGAAGTGAATTACCTAAATAACCCCATCTCAGAAAAAGAAATCAAACAAGCCATCAATGAACTCCCTAGGAAAAAATCTCCAGGGCCAGATGGGTTTACTAGTGAATTCTATCAAACATTTAAAGAACAATTGATTCCAATACTCTACAAACTATTTGGGAAAATTAATGAAGAAGGAGTCCTACCTAATTCTTTCTATGACACAAATATGGTACTGATTCCTAAATCAAGAAGAGATAAAACAGAGAAAGAAAATTATAGACCAATTTCCCTCATTAATTTAGACGCAAAAATTTTAAATAAAATATTAGCCAAAAGATTCCAACAACTTATCACAAAAATAATACACTCTGATCAGGTAGGATTCATTCCAGGAATGCAAGGATGGTTTAATATTAGGAAAACCATCAGTATAATTGAGCATATCAACAATAAAACTAGCAGAAACCACATGATCATCTCAATAGATGCAGAAAAGGCTTTTGACAAAGTACAACATCCATTCCTATTAAAAACACTAGAAAGTGTAGGAATAAATGGAGCATTGCTTAAAATAGTTGATAGCATATATTTAAAACCATCAGCAAGTATTATATGCAATGGGGATAAACTAGAAGCCTTTCCAATAAGATCAGGAGTGAAACAGGGGTGTCCACTATCACCCCTCTTATTCAATCTGGTTCTAGAAACACTAGCAGTAGCAATTAGAGAAGAAAAATCAAAGGAATCAAATTAGGCAAAGAAGTGACCAAGCTATCACTCTTTGCAGATGATATGATGATATACTTAGAGAACCCTAGAGAATCAAGTAAAAAATTACTTGAGACAATAAATAAATTTGGCAAAGTTGCCACCTAGCCGCCCCGGGAAAGAATTTTTACAACTTGTGTCTCTGATAAAGGACTCATTTCTAAAATTTATAGAGAATTGAGCCAAATCTATATGAATACAAGTCATTCCCCAATTGATAACTGGTCAAAGGATATGAACAGGCAATTTTCAGAGAAAGAAATTAAAGATATCTATAAGCATATGAAGAAATACTCTAAATCACTATTGATTAGAGAAATGCAAATTAAAACAACTCTGAGATACCACATCTCTCCAGTCAGATTGGCTAAGATGAAAAAACAAGAAAGTGACAAATGCAGGAGAGGATGTGGACAAATTGGAACACTAATACATTGCTAGTGGAGTTGTGAACTTATCCAACCATTCTGGAGAGCAATCTGGAATTATGCCCAAAGGACTATAAATAAATTCATACCCTTTGACCCAACAATACCACTTCTAGGGTTATATTCCAAAG
Source organism: Gymnobelideus leadbeateri (assembly GCA_011680675.1). Classification (NCBI taxonomy): domain Eukaryota; kingdom Metazoa; phylum Chordata; class Mammalia; order Diprotodontia; family Petauridae; genus Gymnobelideus; species Gymnobelideus leadbeateri. The sequence goes on from WOXC01003603.1 coordinate 821,161, forward strand.
AGATCATAGAAATGGGAGGAAGACCCATATGTACAAAAATATTTATAGCAGCCCTTTTTGTGGTTTCAAAGAATTGGAAACTAAAGGGGTGCCCATCAATTGGGGAATGGCTAAACAAGTTGTGGTATATGAATGTAATGGAATATTATTGTGCTATAAGAAACGAGGAGGTGACGGATTTCATAATTACTTGGAGAGACTTATACAAACTGATGCTGAGCGAGAAGAGTAGAACCAGAAGAAATTTGCATACAATCACAGACATATCATATGTGTGATGACCAACTATGACAGACTGGACTCTTTTCGGCAATGCAGTGATATAAGTCAATCCCGAAAGACTCAGGAAAGAGAGAAATGCACCATCCAGAGATATAACTAGAAAGAACTGAGCCTGAATCCTGATGGAAGCAAACTAAATGATCTTGTTCTTTTCATTGTTTGGTTTTATTTCTTCTTTACCATCTTTCATCCCACCTAGTACAATACGCCTTTGTAATTGGAATAATGTCTAATATGAATGTATTTGCAGATCCTATACCGGACTATATGCTGTCGTGGGGGGTGGGGGGAGGGAAGTAAAGGAAATTTGAAAATCAAGGAACTATGGAATTGAATCTTGTTAACTGAAACTAAACTAATAAATTAATAAAAAAAATAATAGTGGTGATAATGAGCATCCTTGCTTTACCCCTGATCTTCTTGGGAAGGCTTCTAGCTTATCCCCATTACAGATAATTCTTGCTGATGGTTTTACATACATACTACTTATCCTTTTGAGGAAAGCTTCATTTATTCCTGTGCTTTTAGTGTTCTTAATAACAATGAACTTTGTATTTTGTCAAAAGCTTTTTCTGCATCTATTGAGATAATCATATGATTTTATTGACTTGTTTTTCTCTCTGACTTGCTGCAGGATATTGCTCATAATCTTCTACCTTCCTTCTATAATATTTTTACAAACAATTATGTTTTAAATCAGTGTTGTCCTTAGGGCCACCATAGCTCTATACTATACAAGGAGATTATTTGCTGACTGAGGCAATTTCTAGACTCATTTGGTATCAGTCTTATGGCAATTGATTAAATTTCTGTGTGAAACTATTTTGACTTGACATCCTTTTCTCCATACATTTTTACATCATTACCTGATTGAAGTAGGTCAGTTTAGAGCTAGCACAGTGCTTGGCACATAATAAGCAATTAATAATTTCTTATTGACTTATTTTAATTGCACACAATATTGTTTAATTTTTTTATTAAGAGACTGAACCCAAAGTAATCCTTCTTTTGGTGGCGGACCTTTTCAAACTTAGGTAAATTCTTTTTCAGACCACTTTTTTCCAGCTTCCAGCTACACTGGACCTGCTGTAGCTTACATTCCATCAGCATTGCCTTTAAGAATCTAGGGCCCCTTCTAAATTACAGTGAGGTGTTGATGTATTATTTGGGTGGAGTTTGAGTTGAATGAGAAAACAATAATTTCTAAATTCTCTATATGCCAGGGAACAACAAGAAAGGTATTCTTCATATCTTAATTGATGACATGGCCAATAACATCTTGTAGCTCTTTAATACTTCTAAATCGACCTTTGAATATTGGCCTTTTTAATTCTCTTATGCAGTATAGGCAGACCAGCTCTGTCCAGGACATTGAAACTTAAATTCATAGGTTTTTTTTTTTTTTCACATGGCTTAGCTTTAAATTTGATACTTCAATAAATTTGATAGAGATATGAAGTCTAACCATTTTAGGAAAATTGTGCTCTCTTTCTCTCTCATTCTGTGTGTATATGTGTATATGTGAATATCTATATATATATTTATAGATACAGATAAATTTTTAATTGCCCAGTAGGTTTTTTTTGTGGGCTAGGGGAACTTGAGTGTTAGAGAAGGGTATTGGTGTTACAGAAGAAAAAAAAAATCTCATTTCTTTAGTGATTCTTTCCTCTAGCAAAATAAAGTCTGGTTCCTTGAAGAAAACTTACTAATATAGAATGTCTTCGTTATGACTCAAACATCTGGAAATACTGATCCATCTTTCTGCATATTTAATATATTAAATGGGACATCTTTAAAAGTCTAGTATATTTCTTAAAATAGATTCAACTTATTTACTTTCCATTATGTGTAATTCATTCTTCCAATTTGAAAATAAACTCCTTCATTGCCCGAGGGGAGTATTAGAAGGGAAAATACTAAGTGGAAAATTAAATCTATTTTTTTTCTTTTGCCCTGTAAGTAAATAGGCTTTCATTTACTTTTTTTCCTCCTTCAATGATAATTCAGTATTAAAGATATGATTGGCTTTTAGGAGAAATCAGCATCACAAATTACTTCCCTATGTGCCTTACAAATACTAGTAGCTCATATTTAGAGCAGTACTTCTTAAAAGTTTTCTTTCTGTAACAATTCACATTTCTGTTGTGCTGTAAGATTCCTAATAACAAAGGTAAGTAGTACAGGTAGTATCCTTGTTTTAGATATAAAAAAACTGAAGTTCATAGAGTTTGTCAGTTGCTTAATCACTTAGCTACTAAATGTCAGACCCATAATTTGAAAACAGGTCTCCTAAATCCAGAATTCTGCATTACACCTAGATAATACTTATAAGCTTAGTTGTGTCACTCCCAGCCTCCTAAGCATTTCTGTATTCACTCATGCTATCACCATTCCTTGTCCTACTCATAGTACCCATATACCAGAACTACCTTTGTGTTTTGGCTCCAATCCTAAATCTCTGACTCTTTGCTTTTAGAAAAATAATTTGGAGTAATTCTTCTGCTAGTAGATAGTAGGATCATATATTTAGGACAGGAAGGGACCTCAGACTAATTAATCTAAAATCTCCTTTTTACTTAGCAGGTATCCAAAGCCCAAAAAGGTTAAATGATTTGCCCAGCTATACTTACAGTAAGTAGCAGAGCTATTGGATTTAGGTCTATAATTTGGCCTCTGGTCCATTACTTTTTATGTTGTTTCTTTCATCACTCTCATTTTTCTGTTTTTGTCAGATTTCTCTACCCCTGTTAAATTCAGAATTGTATATCATCTAACTAAGGGATCTGAAGAATTAGACTTTTCCTTGAGAAGTTAAAAAAAATTTAGTGGTCTTTTATTTTTATGTGATCCATATTTCCCTCTCTTCTGCTTTTCCAGAGAGCCATCCTTTATAACAGAAGAGGGGGAAAAATTCAACATAACTAACACATAAAAAAAGAAATCTGACTTTAAATTTAGTATTCCACACAAAGTTCCACACATCTCCAAAGTGGAGGGGGAAGGGCTTCTCTTCTCGTTCCCTCTTTGGATCCAGTTTTGGTCATTATAATTTTTAGTTATTTTCAATTATCAAGCGTTTATTTTTCTCCCTCCCACTTTTCCTGCAGCTAATAAAAAAAAAAGAGAAAGAAAAAGAAAAGAAAATGCTCATGATAGATATATACACAACTGTGTGTTTGTATATTTAAGAGCAAACAAGATAATTTCCCTTATTGGCAATGTCCAAAAAATGTTTCTCTTCCTGCAAATTTAGTCTAGATTGGTTCCATATTTTATAGCACTGAATTTCAATTGTTTTATCTTTATGCTGTTCTTTCCCTTTTTTCATAGAAGCAGTCATTGTGTAGAATGTTTCTGGTTCTGCTTACTATACTTTGCATCAGTTCATAGAAGACTTACCATCCTTTTTTAAATTCACCATTTTTATAATATATTATAGTATTATTCCTTTACATTCATTTATTAAAACTTGAGTCAGTAAAAAGATATGGGAAGGTAAGGGGCCTAGTAATACTAGATCTCAAACTATACTACAAAGCTGTAATCATCAAAATTATTGGTACTAGATAAGAAATGAAGAAGTTGATGAGTAAAACAGTTTAGGCACACAATTTATAGAAACAAATGCACACAGAAACTTAGTTTTTTTAATAAACCTAAAGATCGTAGCTATTGGGACAAGGAAAATTGGAAAATAGCCTTGCAGAAACTAGGCATTAGAGTCTCACACTATTATCAAAATAAGTTCAAAAAGGATGTGAGATTTACACAAAGGGTAAAAATATATTCTTTTTATCTTTCTTTTCTTGTCCTTTCCCTCTTTCCACTCAGATCAACATCAGTGTAGAATTGTTTTGCTTGATATGTGTAATATCATTGTATTTCTTGCCCTCTGCAAGGGTTGGGGAATGGTGAGGGAAGGAGAGAATTTGGAACTGAAAGTAAAATTGAATAAAGATAAATAGGAAGGGGGCGGCTAGTTGGCGCAGTGAGTAGAGTGTCGGCCCTGGAGTCAGAAGGACCTGAGTTCTGATCCAGCCTCAGACACTTAATGCACACACAAACAAAAACCTAGCCATGTGACCTTGGGCAAGTTACTTAACCCCAGCTGCCCTCAAAAAAATAAATAAATAAAAGATAAATAGGAAGGAAGGAAAGAAAAAGGAAGAAACTAAAGACAACCAGTTTTAAAGTAAGAAGACCCCACCCCAGGGGCGGCTAGGTGGCACAGTGAGTAAGAGTGCCGGCCTCGGAGTTGGGATGACCCAGGATCAAATCCGGCCTCAGAAAATGAGCACTCACACATAAATAATTACTGGCCGTGTAACCTTGAGCAAGTTACTTAACCCCAATTGCTTAAAAAAAAAAAAAAAAGAAGAAGAAGAAGAAGACGCCCCACCCCAGTTTTATTACTATCTCCACTATCTATCTTAATGACTAATAATGCAGACATCCAGTGACTAGGGAATGGTAAAAAGTCCTGCCCCCGCTTCTAACTCCACACCCTAAATTAGCCACATTCCCCTGCCCCCCCCCCCCGAAAAAATGCTTCAGTTTGTACTCTGATTTAATCAGTTCTCTGTCTGAAGGTGGAGAGCATTTTTCATTAGCCACCATTTAGAATTTTAGTGAATCATTATGTTGATCAGAATTAACAGGTCTTTCACAGTTGATTATCTTTACAATGTTACTTTTGCCTTTATAAATTGTTCTCCTGCTTCTATTCACTTTACTTTGCATCAGTTCATATAAACCTCTCTAGATCTTTCTGAAATCATCCCCTTCACTATTTCTTATAGTACCAAAGAATCCTATCACATTCATATACCATAATTTGCTCAGCCTGAAGGATATCTCCTCAGTTTCCAGTTCTTTGTCACCACAAAAAGAACTTCTATAAATATTTTTGTACATATGGGTCCTTTTCCTTTTCCTTTGCGCTCTTTGGAGTAAAGACCTAATAATGGTATTGCAGGAACTATGCATAGTTCAATAGTTTTTAGAGCATAGTTCCAAATTGTTTTCTAGAATGGTTAAATTTTCCCCAGGTCCAATAACAGTTCATAGTGTACCTATTTTTCTCACGTACCCTCCAGCATCTTATTTTCCTTTTCTGTCATCTTAGCCAGTCTGATGGATATGAAGTAGTACCTCAGATTTTATTTCTTCCTCTGAAAACTGCCTATTTTTATCCCTTGACTATTTATTATTTGGGGAATGGCTCTTATTCTTATAAATGTGACTCAGTTCCCTACATGTTTGAGAAATTAGACCTTTATCAGCGAACCTTGCTGCAAAGTTTTTTCCCCCTGTTTTCCTGATTTTCTTCCAATTTTGGCTGCATTGATTTTGTTTGTGCAAAACATTTATAACTTTATATAATCAGACATCCATTTTATCTCCCACAAACCTCTCTGTCTCTAGTTTAATCATGAACTTTTCATTTATTCATAGGTAGGTAATTTCTTCTGTATTACACTAATTTGCTTATGATATCACCCTTTGTATAAATTATATACCCTTTTTGAGCTTATCTTGGTATATAGTGTGAGATGCTAATGCCTAGTGTCTGCAAGGCTATTTTCTAGTTTTCTAAGCGATTTTTGTCAAACAGTGGGTTATTGCTAGGATCTTTAGGCTTATCAAGCACTAGGTTTCTGTGTGCATTTGTTCTATAAATTGTGTACCTAAACTGTTCCATTGATCAATTTCTCTATTTTTTTATACAGTACCAAATTTTTTCTATGATTACAACTTTGGAGTATTCTTTGAGATCTGGTTAAGGCCCCCTAACTTTACATTTTTTTCCCATTGATTCTCTTGATCTTAATGATTTTTTATTCCTCCAAATGAATTTTATTATTTTTTTCTAACTCTGTAAAATAATTCTTTGGCAGTTTAACTGATGTGTCACTGAATAAGTAAATTAATTTAGTTAGTATTGTCTTTTTTATATTTCTCTAATTGTTTATATATGTTTTTATTTTAAGAGTGTTTTGTAATTATGTTCATATAGTTCCTGTGTGTGTCTTGGTAGTCTCCCAAGCATTTTACATTGTCAGCAGTTATTTTAAATGAGATTTCTCATTGTATCTCTTCCTGCTGGATTTTGTTGTTAATATGTAGAAATGTTCATGGGTTGTATACGTTTATATCCTGTAATTTTGCTAAAGTTAATTGTTTCACCTAGATTTTTAGTTGATTCTAAGTAAACCTTCATGTTATCTTCAAAAAATGATAGTTTTGTTTCTTCATTGCCCAAGCTTATTCCTTTAATTTTTTCTTGTCTTATTGTTACAGCTAGCATTTCTAGTATAATATTGAATAATAATGGTGATAATACATTATTTGCTTTGCCTCTGTTCTTACTGAATAGGCTTGTATTTTATTCCCATAACAGATAATTCTTGCTCTTAGCTTTAGATAGATACTATTTAACATTTTAAGGAAAGTTACATTTATTCTGTGCTTTCTAGTGTTTTTAATAGGAATGGATATTTTGCTTTGTCATAAGCCTTTTCTGCATCTGTTAAAATAATCATGACTTTTATTGTTTTTATTACTGATATGTTCAGTTATGCTCATAGATATTCTAATATTGAACTAGCCCTGCAACTGATGTTCTTTGACTCCAACTCCTAACTCTTTGTATATTCCCAAACCTCTCATTTTGAATTTGTATAAATTAGTATTTTTACCTCATAGCCTTATTGAAAAAAAGTAAAATAAAATAGTGGGTAACTTATGAATTGTCTTAGGGTGAACTAGGTGTGGAAAAGACCTTGGAAATAAGGTACTACAAATCCCTCTTTGTAGTGACGGTTACTGTTCTGGAGACACACCTTTATAAATAGGGAACCTTTCTTTGTAGTCCCCCGGTTTCTGAGAAGACTGATATTATAGTTATTCTCTTTTTAAATCATTTTTATTTCTTTTCAATTAACAAAAATCTGTCCTCTCACCTCTCCCTCCATAAAAAAATGACTTTTCTAACAAATATATCCAGTAAAGCAAAACAAATTCCCATATCAGCCATGTCCAAAAAATGTCTTATTCTGCATCCCGAGTCCATGACTTTTCTGTCAACAGGTAGATAGCATGCTTAATCATTGGGCCTCTGTGATCATGGTTGGTGATTACATTATAACAACTATTTTTAAAGCCTTCAGAAACATTTTAATACTGTATAAAATTCTTCTTCATACCTTAAATAATGGTATGGTTAGATTTAGAATTATTTGTATCAAAAAAGTTTGGACTTGTTCTTTTAAGAGGTAAATCTATCGGAATCAGTTCAGGAGTTAAAATATCATGGCACTTCTGTAGGAAAAGGATGCTGTTATCCATGGGACATTAGGTAACTTATTTACATATCTGAAAAACCTGGATCCTGTTAAGAAGGTTCCTCTCTGTCTGGAAAACAAAGTGCTTGCTTGCCTGGTTTAGTCATTAAATGAATCTGGCTTGGTTGAAGCTAACAGTAATCAGGAAAAGCTGTTGAAATTCTGGGCTTAATTTTATAGTTTGCTAGTACTGATATTTGTAAGCAAAATACCTTCTTTCTGTGGGGTGAAAGTTAACTAGGTAGAGATCTGCTCTCCCACCCCTCACCCCTACCCTCATCTCAGCCTGGTATCCATTTTCACCATACTGAGCATGAGCAACTGGCATTTAAAATTAATTCATTTGGGGGAAAGCATACTCTTGTCCTCCTCTTCTCCCGGAGAAGAGGAGCACATGAGTATGCTTGTCTCTGTGCTATAAGCTGGTGCAAGAAGCCTAGCTATTTTCCTACACAAAACCTGACAACAAGAAGCTGCTTCCATCCTTATATTTGATCTGCAGTAGTTCTTCCTCCAATCTCAAATGACATAAGAATGGCAGAAGAATTTATCCATTCCATCACACCAGTCTCCTGCTGGGAGAGAACACAATCTTCTGCTTGACCTTCTGCCTCTCCTGATTTGCCTGAGTTCTGAAAGTATTCCATCTTGAGGCCTATATACATTAAACCCTATAGACCTGGAAAATCTATCTAAAATCTTCCCTTATTAATATTATTATAATTGCATATCATAATTAGTATTATTAATAAACTTTTCTCATTCCAGTGGTTCTGAACCCCATTCAGACCCATTTTCTACTTTGTCTCCCTTCCCATCCCTTATTCCCATTCCTCTCAATCCACTCCTCTCTGCAGTGTCCTACTCCAAAGCTTCCTGTCCCTTCCACTGTGGTATCTGGAATTCACATTCTATAGGCTATAAACTTGCTTTCATTTTAATCCTCTCTGTCCTACTCTTTGCATCTTCTGATTCTCGCTAAGACCTGTCTCCTTTCTGATGGCATTACCGCTCTGACAGCTCTTCCAGCACTGGCTGCTTATCACCCCACCCCCACTCCCCAGCCCCTGACTCCCTGGTCTAGATAGGGAAATCAGAATATTCCTTGTCCCCATTGTCTCTTTAAAGTTTTCCCTCTGTCAACATTACTCAATAACCTCTCCTCCCTTGAGGTCCATTTAGTCCTTATCTACCACACTGCGGAGGGCAGAGGAAGCAATATAAGAATATAATGTTATGTACAGAGTCTCAGAACTTTAGAATTGATTTTGAGACATGGGAGACACTGGCACAGGACCTCCCGTCTTGGGGTAGCCACATCCAAGAAGGTGGTGTGTTCTGTTATCAAAACAGAATTTCAGTAACTCAGAAGAAACATAAAATATGCACATTTAGAGATATCTTCACTCCAAATATTCATATTGACTATTTGTGCCTTATCTGTGTTAGACCCTTCTAAACTCATATTGGTCTGATCAGCCACAGTCAGACACATTGTTCCCTGACCCCAACATAGTGATCAGTCAAAATTCTGGTAGCTAGTTGTTGTCTACTGACCTTCAGGATTCTCTTCTTCTTTTGTAGATTAATTCAGTACCCAAATTACAGTCTTTCTTTCCTCCCCAACTCCTGCCCTCAAACTAGGAGACTTCTACAAAATAATTCCTCAAATACCCTAAACTCCCAGTTCCTCAGTTTACTCATTTTGCATGACCTGTTATTCCACCACACCTCAGCCACACACAAAGATAGTCATACCCTTGATCTTAGTTACCACCCACTATACCACTTCCCTCTTGACAAACTCAGAAATTTCTTTATCTGATCATAGTTTATTGGCATTCCTCTTCTCCCTACCTACTACAACCCCTGTTCTTTATCCACATTTTCATCTCCAGTCCCGCCACCCCTCAGTTTCTTTCCCAGGCTATCATCCCTGCAGTAGCTACTTTCTCCTCCCCAAATCCCAGGGCTTGACACCCAGCGGTGTCAAACTCAACCCCTTATTCTTGTACATCCTTATCCCCTGTACATTCAGTTTGTTGACAGCACCTCTTGAACTTACCTTTATTTTCTTGAATCTGCTTGCTTCTCTTCCTTTCATACTGCCCCCATCCTGGTGCAGGTCTTCATTAATTTATTCCTTGATTATTGCAATGGCACAAATCGCTCTCCACTCAAGTCTATCTTTCATTCAACTGTTTAAATAATTTTCTTTAAGCATATATCTGACTGTCACTCCTCACTTAATAAACTTAAATGTCTACTTGTTCTTTCCAGGATCAAATATAAAGTCTTGTTTGGCATTTACACCTCCCTTCTCCTCCCCCGCCCCCCCACCAATGCATTTTTCCAGTCTTGTTACAGATTACTTTTACTCTTCAATCCATTAACACTGTCCTCCATGCTATTCTTGCAACAAAACTCCATCTCCTGCCCTAACTCACTTTAATTCTTCGATCCATTAACACTGGCCTCCTTGCTATTTGTATAACAAAACTACTTCATCTCCTGCCCTATCCCAACCCGTTAAGTCCACTGAACAAGTCGTTGAAATAACCAGTAAAAGTTAATACCTTTGTGAAGAAAACTCCTGTGTATTAAACATCTGAGATTACATATCTGCCAACTTTTGTTTGGCAGAGATAGTCTAGGTAACTTAAATGGAGTTGGTTTTAGACATAATAAATTTTTAATTGAGTATTGAGTGACCTGTGCATATATATGAAAGTAAAGGATCTCTAAACTTGATATGAAGAGATAAAGAAGGTTATTAAGGAAACAGAATATTAACAAATCTTATGATTTCATGTAAAAGGAAGACAGAAAAGAATGTATCTGCCAGCCAAAGTAATGGAGACAGGCAAGGCATGCACAGGAGTGTGTATGTATATATGTGCATTTGCATGTACATGCGTGAATGTGTGTCTGTTTATATACATACACATAAACAGGGAGTAGTTTACTAAGGGAAATTTGTCCAGAAAAGACCTAGAGGAAAAAAGATATGAGACAAAAGATGTGTGTCGATGCACTCTGTAGCCGCAAAGTGCTACATGGGCACTGGGGATCACACATAAATGCTTAATTCTTGTAAAACTGGATACAATTAAGAAAAGGTGCTAATAAGGGTGCCCCGGTTTTGCCCTCTGACACCACCCAGAGCAAGTCTAATCCTTTCATATAAAAATCCACTCTGAGTTTATGACATAAATTTTATTTGTAAATTATATTTTGCTTTTGTAGTCACTAGATCTACCATGATACCAGTTTTGTCCTTAGTGCATATAATAAAATTGCCCATTGTCTACTCAAAAAGCATTATATACTTACTCATTCTTTGTGGTATTCTTTCATGTTGTTTCCAGCAGTCTCTATTAGAAATAGCTAGCATCTATAAAGCACTTTACACGTTATCTCATTTAATCCTTACAGCAGTATTCTTTCCATTTTATAGATGAAGGAAGTAAGGGGAGGAGAGAAGCTCTATTATCAGCTCAGGGCAATACCAGCGAGTGTCTAAGACAATCTTCTAAGTCATCAGAATCCTAGTGCTCACCAACTCATGCCATGTATTCTCTAAAACTGATATAAGAAAATACTTCATCAGTTTTAAATACATGTGAAGATAAGATATCCCTGTAATTTTATTGTTTAACGTGGGAAGTAAAAGGATTTTGTGTTTGAAGTTATTATAACGAATTGATCAGTAATTGCCTCCTTTATATTATACCAGTTACAGGTCCTCATTCTGTAAATCAGTGTTTATTATTGTCTTATTAATTAGTTTGTCCACTTGCTCATTTAACAACATGTAACAAATATTTTTGTCACACTAACTTAGGTGGGCATTACAAGAATTATCAGACTTCTTTTTAAAATAGGGAAACAACCCTAGAGAAGAGCACAAATGAATAAATGAAAAGGCATTTATTAAAAGATTACTTTGTATATAGCACTGTGTTACTAGTGAAGATACAAGTAGAAAGTCAAGATAGTCTCTGTTCTCAAGGAGCTCACATTCTAATAGCAAAAGGCATTATATAGGTTTCAACTGCAAGCTAGATAGACCTAGTTGTAGATTGTAGCATATGGCAAAATTGATGGTAATGAATCTTCTTTAATGTCAACCATTGATAAAAAACCACTTCCATTTCTTTCTTTGTTTTTTTGCTTTTTGGAGAGGGGAAGGTAGGGCAGTTGGGGTTAAGTGACTTGCCCAAGGTCACATAGCTAGTATGTGTCTGAGGCCGAATTTGAACTCAGGTCCTCCTAACTCCAGGGCCAGTGTTCTATTTATTGCACCACCTAGCCACTCCAAACCATTTCTATTTCTAATATTGAGCCATTTAAAAATATGAGTGATACTAGGGTGAGAACTTTTTTATTCTGGGAATTTAGTAGTTATGCCTTCTTGAGTATTTGAGCCAAGTAGCCAGGGCTCGGTGGATAAGAGCTGTGCCTGTAGTCAGGAAGACTCATCTTCCTGAGTTCTAATCTGGTCTCAGACACTAGGTTTGTGACCCTGGGCAAGTCACTCAAGTTTCCTCATCTGTAAAATGAGCTAGAGAAGGAAATGGCAAACCATTCCAGTATCTTTGCCAAGAAAACTCCAAATAGGTAATGAAGAGTCAAACATGACTCAAAAATTACAGAAATATAACAAATGGTTAGAATCCAAATCTCCAGAATCATTGTTCATGCTAGTACATTATACTTGCATAGCCTGTTAGTTGTGTGTTGGAAAAATATATGGGAACGTATAAATGCATTATAGTATTCTGCTCTTGGAATTTGTAGTCTTATTTGGGGATACAAGATGCACCTAGGAAAAGCTAATAATACTTAAAGAGATACTCATGTGTGTTTATACCAAGTGAGCAATATGAACCATATGTATTGGGTATTTAGGCAGGAGGGGGAGATCAGTATTTATTGGAGTGGTCAAGGAAGACTTCCATGAAGAGGATTTGGCTTGAGGTGGTTGTGGACATATAGGTAGAATTTGGATAATTATAAAGGAGAGGGAAGAAAGCCATTGCCTTCTGCAAAAGACATCTAGTCCTCTGATTTTATAGATGGCAGTCTGTTTTTCATGTACTCTGTCTTCTGTTGCTACCAAACTAGATGCCTTTATGTCTTTGGTTTTTCTAATGAGGAAAAAAGAATATTAAAGAATGAGCTCTACTGATTGAAGAATAATGACTCAAGAGTCTGCTTCCCCTTATCTACATCTTGCTAAGGAACAGCATAAGATCAAAGCAAAAAAGAAACCCACACTGAAGGCTTGATAGCAGATACAGGATTGGTTATGGTGTTAATTAAACAGAAGTTGGGATAGAATGACCTTTATTGTACCATCCAACTCTGACATTCAGTTCAACACACATTGAATGCCTACTGTGTACAAATCATTGTGCTAATTACTGGAAGTATAAAGAGAAAAACAAAGCAGTCTCTGACCTCAAGGGACTTACATTTTGGAGGTAGAAGGAGGTTTAAAAAAAAAAAAAGCAAACAATATCCTGTTTTGAAGAAATTGTGTGTGGGGGTATTTTACCTTTTTATTTTATGCATTTAAAAGCATTATTCAGGGGCGGAGTCAAGATGGCAGAGTAGAAACAGGACTTCCTGGGGGCTCTACCTTCCACCACCTCCTGCAATTCATGTGAAAAATTACTCTAGACAAACTTTGGAGCCACAGAACCGACAAAATGACACAGAGAAACTAACCTGCCGCTGAGGATAGGCTGGCAAGCTGGCAGGAAGTGGCCAGCACAGCGCTCTGGATGCTGAGCCCAGCCTTGTGCGAGCCCAAGGTTTTAGCCTCAGGGTGGCCTGACCAGCAGCCAGCTGGAAGGACTTCAGATCACCAGGAGCTGTGGTGGTTTCCAGAATTATCAACCCATAGCTGCCAAGGACAAAGTGAGAGATCAGTATAGACTTTGTGGGAAAAGGAAATTTGGGAGTGCGGTCCGGCCTTTGACCCTGGGGCGAGAAGCAGTTGAGGCTCCAGGGGTGTGCAGCTGCCTGCCCCATGGCTGCTTCACAGCCCTGGGACTGCAGATTGTAGGTGGACCAAGCAACCAGTCTGAGGGGTAATTGCTCTTGCTTTAATCTGGTTGGATCTGGATCACTGTCCTGAGTGGAGGTCTTGGGGTGTGTGAACAGTTTGCCAGAGAGTGGGTGGAGCTTCAGAGAGGGCACCCAACTAATAGCTTCAGCAGCTGTGAAAGCTGCAAGGATTGGGATAAAGCTCCTCCTCCTGGTAGCAGAGTTCTACTGTGGCAGAAGGCTCAAAAGTCAAGTAATTGAGTGGCAACATGAGCAAGCAAAGGAAGCAAAGCAAACAGAGAAATCCAACATTAGACTTTTGTCTTGGGGATAAAAAGGTTCAAAGCATGGAATAGGAGGAAGACAGCAAAGTCAGAACCCCTGCACCAAAAGCTTCCAAGAAAAATAAGAGCTGATCACAGGCCATAGAGGAGCTTAAAAAGGATTTTGAAAACCAAATAAGAGAAGTGGAGGAAAAATTGGGAAGAGAAATGAAAAAGATGCAAGAAAATTATGAGAGTCAACAACCTGACTGAAGAAAATAACACCTTAAAAAATAGACTAACCCAGATGGCAAAAGAGACTCAAAAAGGCAATGAGGAGAAGAATGCCTTAAAAGACCGAGTTTGCCAGATGGAAAAAGAATCTCAAAAGCTCACTGAAGAGAACCATTCCTTCAGAATTAGATTGAAGCAAATGGAAGCTAATGACTTTATGAGAAATCAAGATGCTGTTAAACAGATCCAAACAAATGAAAGAATAGAAGGCAATGTGAAATATCTCATGGGAAAAACCACTGACCTGGAAAATAGATCCAGGAGAGATCATTTAAAAATTATTGCACTATCCGAAAGCCATGATCAAAGAAAGAACCTAGAAATCATCCTTCAAGAAATTTTCAAGGAAAATTGCCTTGATGTTTTAAAACCAGAGGGCAAAATAGAGGTTAAAAGAATCCACTGGTCACCTCTTGAAAAAGGTCCCAAAAAGAAAATTCCTATAGCCAGGTTCTGGAATTCCCATATTAAGGAAAAAATATTACGAGCAGCCAGGAAGAAGCAATTTCAATATAGTTGAAACACAATTAGGATAACACAGGATCTGGCAGCTTCTACACTGAGGGATTGAAGGGCCTGGAATATGACATTCTGGAGGTCAAAAGAGCTGGGATTAAAACCAAGAATCACCTACCCAGCAAAACTGAGTATCATGTTTCAAGGGAAAATATGGTCATTCAGTGGAAGAGAGGACTCTCAAGCATTCATGATGAAAAAAACAGAATTGAATAGAAAATTTGACATTCAGATACACGAAGCAAGAGAATCATGAGAATGTAAACATGGAAAAGAAAAGGAGAATAAGGAACTTATTCTCCTTGAGCTATTTACATTCCTACATGGAAAAACAATAATTGTAACTTATGAAACTTTTCTCAGTATGAGAATAGTTGAAGGGAATAGAAATGTGTGTGTGTGTGTGTGTGTGTAAATATATGTATACATACATATATGTGTCTGTATAGGAGGGTATATGGACATATGAATACATATGACAGAGGGCACAGGATCAATTGAATAGGAAGGGATATACTTAAAAGGTGAAATTAAGAGATCAGAGAGGAATATAATGAGAGGAGATGGGGAGAGACAGAATGGGGTAAATTATCTCTTATAGAAGAGGCAAGGGAAAACTGTTAAAGTGGAGGGGAAGAACAGGAAGGCAAAAGGAAATGAGTCAACCTTATTCTTATTGAATTTGGCTTAGGGAGGGAATGACATATACACTAAATAGGGTATCTCACCCTACAGGAGTGTAGGGGAGAAGGGGATGAGAGGAGGGATAATGTAAGGGAGGACAGGCAGTGGAGAGGGAAGTTGGAAGCACCCACTTTTGGTTTTTTTTTTGGTTTTTTGGAAGCACCCTCTTTTGGAAAGGGATAGGATCAAAGTAGAGAATACAACAAGTGGGGGGTGGGATAGGATGGAGGGAAATATAGTCAGTCTTTCACAATATATCCACTATGGAAATGTTTTGCATAGCTACACATGAACAACTATATTGAATTGCTTATCTTCCCAGTGAAGGTAGGTGATGAGGGAGGAAGGGACAGAATCTGGAATTCAAAGTTTTAAAATCAGATGTTTTATATATATATGTAATATTATTTTATATGTAACTGGGAAATGAGATATACAGGCACTGGGGCATAGAGATCCACCGTGCCCTACTGGAAAGTTGGAGGGGGCATGGGGGAAGATATGGGAGAGAGTAGATTAGGGGAGGGGATATTCAGTGGGATCGCTGTTTTGGGGTGGTGGGTAGGAAAAATGGGGAGAAAATTGGTAACTCGAGATCTTGTGGAAGTGAATGATGTAAACTAAAAAATAAAAAAGAGAAAATACTAAAAAAAGCAAACAAATATAAATAAATCGTAATTTATGGAAGGAGAGAATACTAACAACTTGGGCAGAATGAGGAAAGTCTTCAAGGAAAAGGTAGTGCTTGAACTTTGAAGGTAGGAGATTCAAAGAGGCAGAGATAAGGGAGTACATTCTAGGCACCCTCGTACACAGACATGGGAGATGGAATGCCAAGTTTGAGGAAAAACTAGTAGGCTGTTTTGAGAGGGACAAATATGAAATAATTCTGAAAAGGTAAGTTGGAGCCATATTGTGGGGGATTTAAATATACCGTATTATTGAATTTTTATTTATCTTAGTGGTAAAAGAAAGCTACTGAAAATTTTTCAGCAAGAAAGTGACAGGGTCATACTTTTGTTTTAGGAATATTAATTTGGTAACTGCAGGTGGGGGAGGATAACTTGAAGAGTGGAAGCAGGGAAACCAATGAGGTTTTTACCATAGTATAGGTGAGAAGTGATAAAAATCATAACCATATGAAAAGGACTGATACTGAAAAGTGTGGTGGAGGTAGAACATAAAGGACTCAGCATATGATTGAATAAGAGTATTGGGGAAAAGGAAGTTATAAAATGTGATTCCAGTATTGTAAAATTTGAGTTTACCACTAAGACCAGAAGAATGGAAAGTGGTGCCTTTGACAGCACTAGGGAAGTTTGCAGGCTTGGCAGGCTTTTGGAGAAGGTAGATGAATCTCATATCATGTACTCTGAATTTGTGATGCCTGTGAAGTACATGGAGATGCGAGATTGGGAAAAAGAAGAGAGATGATTGGAAGATACATAGATCTGGGGTATAATCAGTGTAGAAACGATTACCATAGTAACAGCTTTGATTGCTAAGGGAGAGAACGTGACTTGAGGCTCATTTGTGATTGGGGGTAGAAGATAATACAACAGAAGAGAGCAGTAGGTTAGGCAGAAGTGACACAGAAGCTAAAGACGAGAGGACAGTATTTAGGAAGTTGTCAGCATTGTTAAAACCCAGGCAGTTGATGAGAACTATGGAAAGGCTATCACATTTAGCTATTAAAAGATTGGTATTAACCTTGCAGAAAGCAATTTCAGTGTCTTGGTGAGGTCAAAAGCCCAAGTTCCCATAGGTTGAAAAGTGACTGGAAGGTGAGAAAATAGAGGCAAAAAATACAGAAATTCTTTCTGTATTCTATATTCTTTTCAAGTGTTGAGCTCTGAGACATTCTGTCTTAGAGATCTTTCTAAAAGATCTTACATTCTCACAGTGTTTGTTAGAGAGATCAAGATTCAGAACTTCACACTTGCTAATGTGCAGGCTCTGTGTTTAAGTCAGGGGGTTTTGAAAGGTTCAGGGGGAAAGAGTAGGAAATATCCTTTTAGTTTGTGTGATGTACTTGAAAGAGCATTAGACAAAGCAGTCAAAAATCGGAATTCCAATCCCAGTTCTGCCTTTCTCTCAATGTGCTGTGTTGTTTTATCATCCCTGGCCTCTGTTTCTTAGACTAGATGACCACTAAGGTTTCTTCCAACTCTAATATAATGTTGCTTTATGATTCTTAGTCAAAGGGAAACACTAATAGGACGTGAGTTTTGAAAGGGGTAGGGAAAGCTTTTTAAAGCTTGATCTGAAACTGTTTACCACCTATGGTTGATATGAATCCTGGATCTTTATGGCAGCACATTTGGCCTTTTGCCAATAGGAAATGAATGATTACAACTTAATTTAATCATGCAGTATAAATACCAAAGTGTTTATTCTTTATCTAAGCAAAGTTTAAACAACGCATTTGAATAATAGTAGTTAATCACAATACTAGTAGAAGTATTATTATCAGGTGAGTTGTATATCTTCCGTTTTATACTGCTACTTAATTGAAGCAGCTATTAACTATTTGGAATATTCTTTAGATCTTAAGACCAGCCAATGGAATATAGATTTTATATACTTGTAAACTTGTAAGGTTCAAGCAGTATTGTTCAAGAAATAATATACTGATCATTACCAATTCTAATAAAGTTTGGAGATAATGGTAATGTTACTATGCAGAAAAAGTTGGCCAGAGAGTATATTTTATATAGTTATCGAAGGTGCCCATACTCAACCTTTTTTTTTTCTATCAACATAAATTTTTTATGTACATGACTCTCTGAAGTTTGATTAAATGCAAGACCTTCTCCTACAGGAGTTTATAGTCTCTAGTAGGTAATAACATTATTCTTTGATTCTGTATTTCCTACTAAGTTTGTCTTTTAAAGTTTAAACAAAAATGAACAGAACCTTTCTTAATTGTTTTCTAAGGCCTGTATTTTGAGTTAGTTGAAAAAAAAAAAGCAGGGAAGATGACCCTTTATTTTATGGTGATATTAAACTAAAAAAATATCAAAGACCACTAAACCTTACGTAAGGATACCTGTGGGCCACATATTGACATAGAAAGCTACATATTAACATTTTCTCTAGTCTATTGTATTTTCGTTTTGTTAAATATTTCCAATTACTTTTAATGCGGATGGGGCTGCACTGGGAAGTTTGATACCTCTACTTTACTGTACTAGATTTTAAACTCCTTGAGAACCTGTACAATTTCAT
Organism: Gymnobelideus leadbeateri; assembly: GCA_011680675.1. NCBI lineage: Eukaryota > Metazoa > Chordata > Mammalia > Diprotodontia > Petauridae > Gymnobelideus > Gymnobelideus leadbeateri. The sequence goes on from WOXC01003603.1 coordinate 839,828, forward strand.
ATTGTGGACTTTGTTTTTCCAATTCAGATTACTTCATCAAACATATATTAAATAGAACCTACCATTCCCAAGTCACAATGATAGACACTGGGGGATACTATAGATAGGACAGAGGCCTTACCCACAAGGACTTATGGAACTAATGGGAAGAAAGACAGATATACAGATAACTATGACCCAAGGAAGTGATGTGAAATGCTATGAGAAATTTAAGGATCATTTTTACCAGGAAGAACAGGAGACTTTTTGGAGTAGGTGACATCTAGAGACTATTAGTTTTTGAAGAAGGAAGTAGGTGGGGGGGAAGGGGGAAGGTTCAATTCCATACTTGGATGAAAGTATAGAGATAAGAGACCTGGGCAAGAAAAAGGGATGAGGACTAGGTTGTCTGAAACATGAAATGGAATGGTATGAGATAAGGCTGCAAAGGCACCTTGAATGCCACAATCAGAAGGTTATATATATATATATATTTTTTTTTGCTTTTTGGAGGGCAATTGGGGTTAAGTAACTTGCCCAAGGTCACATGGCTAGGGTTTTTTTTGTTTGTTTGTGTGTGCGTTAAGTGTCTGAGGATCCAAACTCGGGTCCTTCTGACTCCAGGGCCGACACTCTACTCACTGCACCACCTAGCTGCCCCATGGTTATATTTTTTTGATAGGCACTGAAGAACCAATGAAAATTTTTTAAGAAGTGGTGATTATAGTAATATATTAGGAAGATTACTTGGGCATCAGTGTAGAAGATGGATTGAAGAGGGGATAGATTGGATTCAGGAAGATTATTAAAGGAAGATATTATAATAGTTTAAGAGAAGGCACCACAGCTAGAGGTGAGTGGGAATAGAGAGGGAGAATTAAGTATAACAGATGTTTTGGTGATGGAAATGCCTGAACATAATAGCTAATTGGAAATATGATATGAGAAGACAGAAGAAACAAAGATGACTTTTTTTACATTCTAAAATTTAATCTTTATGACTAACATTTTTGCATCTTTTCTAGACAACAACAAAACAATAAATGAAACCTTGATTGGTAGTGTCTGCTGATTTTGGTGATATGAACACTCACTACAATTTATTATTTTTTCTTTTTAAAAGTATTTTATTTTTCCAATTATATATAAAGACAATTTTTAACATTCATTTTTTAAAAAAAATTTGCATTCCATCTTATCCTCCCATTTCCTTCCCCACCCTTCTCCTTAAAATGGTAAGCTATTTGATATAGGTTATATATGTGCAGTCATGTAAAACACATTTCCATATTAGTCATGTTGTGAAAGAAGAAATAGACCAAAAGGAGAAAAAAACAGTGAAAGTAGTGTACTTCGATTTGCACTCAGACTACTACATCAGTTCTTTCTCTGCATGTAGATAGCGTTTTCCTTCATGAGTCCTTTGGAATTGTCTTAGATCATTTTATTAAAGAGAAGAGCTAAATCATTCATAATTGATCGTTGTACAATGTTGCTGTTACTATGTACGATGTTCATCTGGTTCTCGTTTCAATTTGCATGAGTTCATGTAAAAAAGACAACACTGGGGCGGCTAGGTGGCACAGTGAATAGAGCGCCGCCCCTGGAGTCAGAAGGACCTGAGTTCGGACACTTAACACACACAAACAAAAAAACCTAGCTGTGTGACCTTGGGCAAGGTACTTAACCCCAACTGCCCTCCAAAAAAGCAAAAAAAAAAAAAAAGACAACACTTAAGATTCTAAATCAAGGAGAGGATGGTGTTATGAACCATTTAATAGAAATAGGGATGTTAGGAGGGAAAATAGAATCTTAGAAGATTCAGAGCTAAAAAGGACATTAATTATTATCTAGCTTTAGCTCAACGCTTCATTTTACAGATAAGGAAACTTGAGTTTAATAGTAATGATTTCATGCTATCATGTGAGAAATGTAAAAATTGTTTTATTTGAGAACTCTAGTGTTTTGCTACTAAATGAATCTAGATAGAGGTAGTAGTAGATCCTAGCATCTCTACTGAGGATGTTAATTCACTTGAGCCATTCACTTGGTAGCACCTCCTGGAATCTTAACCAGAGATCAGAGAAGATAATATATGTCAATTTTTTTTTATTTTATCTTAAATTTTTATTGACATATTTGGTTTTCATAATTACCTTCATTTTTATATGTATCCCTCCCCCTCTTTACTTCCTAAAGAGTTATTCTTATAACTAAGAAGAAACAATATTATCAAAACTTGCCACATCAACTAAGTCTAACAGCATTACATTTCTCCATTCCTGTATTCCCCAGCCTCTTCAAAGAAAGGAGGGAAGTACATTTTCTTATCTCTTCTTGAGGTCCAAACTTGGTCATTGTAATTACACAACATTTAGTTATTTTTTTCTTTCCATTTGTGTTGTTGTAATTATTGTATATGTATCAAAGCTGTGGCTAAGGGAGAATTCTTTTTTTTTTTTTTTTGGAGGGCAATTGGGGTTAAGTAACTTGCCCAAGGTCACACAGCTAGGTTTTTTTGTTTGTGTGTGTTAAATGTCTCAGGGCAGATCCGAACTCAGGTCCTTCTGACTCCAGGGCTGACGTTTTATTCACTGCACCACCTAGCCGCCCCTTAAGGGAGAATTCTTAATCAAATCAGGTATCCCTGCAGTCACAAAAAATAAAGCAGTATTCATTTTGATTATGTAGGACTGAAAAGTTTTTGCACTAACTACGTTGGAACAGCTAAGATAAGAAAGAAATCTGTGGGTTGTGGCAGGGGAGGGGGATTTTTATATTAGATATCTATTAAGAAATATCCAGGGTGGCTAGGTGGCACAGTGAGTAGAGCGTAGGCCCTGGAGTCAGAAGGACCTGAGTTCGGATCAGGCCTCAGACACTTAACGCACACAAAAACAAAAACCTAGCCATGTGACCTTGGGCAAGTTACTTAACTCCAATTGCCCTCCAAAAAGCAAAAAAAAAAAAAAATATATATATATATATATATATATATATATCTCCAAACTATACCTATAGGGCTATAAAACTGTGCATACCCTTTAACCCAGTAATACCACTACTAGGTCTGTATCCCAAAGAGATTGTTTTATAAAAAGGAAAAGGAAAAAACCTATATGTTCAAAAATATTTGTAGCGGCTCTTTTTGTGGTGGCAAAGAATTGAAGATCGAGGGAATGCCTATCAATTGGGAAATGGCCAAATAAGTTGTAGAATATGGTTATGATGGAATACTATTGTGCTATAAGAAATGATAATAAGCAGAATGCTTTCAGAAAAACCTGGGAAGACTTACATGACATTAATGTGAAGTGAAATGTGCAGAATCAGAACATTGTATACTGTAACAGTATATGATGTTCAATTGTGAATGACTTAGCTTTTCTGAGCACTTTAGTGATTCATGACAGTGCTAAAGGACTTATGAAGAATTCTGTCTACCTCCAGAGAAAGAATTGATGGAGTTTGAATGCAGATTGAAGTATACTTTTAAATTTTTCTTTATTTTTCTTGAGCTGTTTTTTGTGTTTTCTTTTGCAGTTTGGCTAATATGGAAATATGTTTTGCATCACTGCATATGTATAATCTACATCAAATTGCTTACCTTCTGGGGGCAAAGGGGCTAAAATTTTTTAAAAAGTAATTGTTTTTATATGCAATTGGAAAAATAGGGGAAAAAAGATATCCAAGAATTATGGGAAACTAATATGTATATGACCAAGGTCCATTTCCCAGTGAATAAATAGTCAAAGGATACAAACAAACAATTTTCAAAAAAACAAATTATCGGGGCGGCTAGGTGGCGCAGTGAGTAAGAGTGCCGGCCTCGGAGTTGGGATGACCCGAGATCGAATCTGGCCTCAGAAAATGAGCACCCACACATAAATAATGACAAGCCGTGTAACCTTGAGCAAGTTACTTAACTCCAATTGCTTTAAAATAAAAAAAAACAAATTATGAACTATTAATAACACTATGAAAGACTTATCCAAATAACTAATAATAAGAGAAAGACAAATCAAAACAATTAGGAAGTTTCACTTCATACCTACCCAGTTGACAAAGATGGCAAGGTTTGGAGAGAGTCAATGTTGTAGGGACTGTGATTTGGGTACATTAATTAATATTCTGTTGGTAGAGCTGTGAAGTTTTCCAGCCATCCTAGGAAGCAGTTTGGAATTGCGGTTAAAAGAAAAGCAACTAAAATGTCCCTTTCTTTTGACCAAAAAATATTACTACTAGACATTTAACTCAAGGAGATCAAAGATAGAAAAGTACCATACATACCAAAACATATCTAGCAAAATTTGTGGTAGCAAATTACCAGAAACAAAAGATATCTTTCAGCTGGATGAACTGTGGTACATTTGTGTAAATGTACTACTTATTACTTGAATATAGGAAACTGACTATTGAAGAACAGAGAGGCATGGGAAAGAATGAACTGTTGCCAGTGGGTAGTAAGCAGAGCCAGGAAACTAACATACACACAAAAAAGTGATTTATAAATTGTAAAGCTATATAAATGTGCCCTTCTGTTACCACTGAACTAAACCAGCCGGCATTGACTAGGGCATGACAACATCATTGGAATAAGTGTATGACTCCCAGAATGACTACTTTGAAGGATGTACTACTGAGATTTTTTCCTCTTTAAAATACTACTGTATGAGTGATCCTGGAAGGGGAAGGGTTATTGGAAATAACTGATGATACAAAAAACAGATGACATCAATAAAAACTTTTTTTTAAAGAATTCTTTGGTCATTTCAAACTTATTAAAAAACATTGCTCTTAAAAGTACTCTAGTGCAACTAGTATGTGGATGGTGAAGAGAGTCAATCTCCTCCTTATTCCATTTACTTTTATGTTTTTAAATTGCCAAGCAGCATTTTAAGTTCATCTTTCCTCCTCTAGTTGGAGTCCAACCTTACTTATTAATTTAAACTCCACAGCATTTTCCTAATTGAATTGGTAAACTCTCCAAAAAGCAGGTAGGTGAGTCAAAACAGATTCATATCTTATTTTACTTCCCAGAGCTCTTTCACACCAGTCAAATAGCATCTCAGGTTCTCAGGTTTTTCCATTAAAAAAAATGATCATACTCCATTCATATCATTTTGTACATTTTTTTATTTGAAATATCTTACAGTGATAATATCACATCTCTCCAAAGTTCATATATTTGCCTTTTGTCATTCTCCTGGTATGTTAAGGATCACACAGTTGCCAAATTTCACATTTAGAGAAGACATTGGAAGCCATCATGCCCAGTTCTTTCATATTACTTTTAAAGAATAAAGGACCCAAGGTGATAAAGTGATTTGACTAAGGTTACAAAGTTGGTTACTTGCATAACTAAGTCTCTGGAGCCCAGGGATCCAAATCTGAGGTCTATTTTTCCCACAAATCATAGTTTCCTCATATACCATAGAGTTTTTGCCTGTCTGATTTGGAATATTTTTTCCTCATCATTTCTTTAGCCAAAGGCACAACCAATCTCTTAATTTTATCACCCTTCATATGGTGGTTTTCATGTGAGGATTTGGCACAGGTCGCTTAAAGGTTTTGACTCCAACTCTTATCTTCTTGATTTTTTTTTTTATAACATTGCAGAACATATAACTCTGTGCCCTATATTATAAAAAGGCTTTTTTTTAAATTGTGTCAGTGGACAGGAAGAATATTAGTATTTACTTAACAAAACTTTTGTGGTAGGAGCTGACTTTTGTTTAGAGTCTGTGCCATGTGGTAGGTATGATGGTGCTCTTGGTACTATTTAGGCTTTATCTCAGTTTTTAATGGAGAATCCTTTCACCAAACAAACTCAGTGTTTGTTGCCACAGTAGTGTTTCCTAAATAAGCCAGACATAGTCATTATTTCATAAAGATAAGGATAATATCACCTTATTTTTTGTCACCTATATTTAAAATTGCTTTCATATTTCATTATCTTGCTCAGGGGTCACACACACTAAGCTAAGCTGTACAGTCCTGTAGGGTAGGTTGAACAGATAATATTATTCCCATTTTATAACAGAAAATTGAGGTTTAACAAGCTTCAGTGACTTCAGTGACAGAGCCAAAGGTCATAGAAGTAATAAGTGTTAAATCCAGGGAAAAACCTAAATTTCATTATAGTCTTGGTTCTAAATTGTTCAGTGGACAAGCACTGTATTAGATGCTGAGAATACAAAGACAAATGACTTGATCCCAGTCCTCAAAGAGCTTACATTCCATATGGGGAGAACAGCATTATAACATTAATGCATATAAGTATATGCAAAATAAATAAAAAGTAACTTGGTTGAAGTATCTGGTGGGATCATGTAAGCCGAACTTGAAAGGATACTGAGAATTCTAAGTGGAGGAGAGGATGTACTACTGCATTGAAGTAAGTATGGCCAGGGTGGGGAATGGACAACACAACCTGTGAAAAGGTATAGAGACAGGAGTTACAGTGTTATATATAAGGAACTTTGGGGAGATGAGTCTGCTTATACCATAGAGAACGGAAGCTTAGAAAGGTAAAGTGGAGCAAGGTTGGTAGGTATTTAAATGACAGAAAGAGAAGTTTGTATTTTATTCTAGAAGTACTACAGGTTAATTGGAGTTTATTGATCAGGAGTCAGTGACACAGTCAGATTTGTGTTCTGGGATTATCATTTTGGAAGCTGAGTGGAAGGTATATATGTGAGCCTGAGATACCAATGAGGAGGCTCTGGTACTAGTTGAGAGGTGATGAGGACCTAAACTTGGGTAGTGGGTGTATGAATTGAGAAGGGGACAAGTATGTGAGACTGTTGATAGATGACATTACTAAGACTGAACATCTGTTTCACAGACATTTAAAATAGCAGTGTGTGAAGTTGTGAACTGATCTAACAATTTTGGAGAGCAATTTGGAATTATGTCCAAAACGCCATAAAACTGTGTATACCCTTTGACCCAGCAATACCACTACTAGGGCTGTATCCCAAAGAGATCCTAAAAACAGGAAAAGGACCCACATGTACAAAAACATTTATAGCAGCTCTGTTTGTGGGGGCAAAGAATTGGAAGTTGAGGAGATGCCTTGGTTGGGGAATGGCTGAACAAGCTATGGTATATGAATGTAATGGAATACTGTTGTTCCCTAAGAAATGATGAGCAGGCAGACTGCAGAAAAGCCTGGAAAGACTTGAATGAACTGATGCTGAGTGAATTGAGCAGAACAAGAACACTGTACACAGTAACACCAACTGTGATAGACTTAGCTTTTCTCAGCAGTGCAAGGATCTAAGACAATTCCAAGAGACTCATGATGGGGAATGCTATTAAAATCCAAAGAAAGGGGGTGGCTAGGTGGCGCAGTGAGTAAGAGCACCGGCCCTGGAGTTAGGAGGACCTGGGATTGGTTCTGGCCTTAGTTACTTAGCACCCACACATAAATAACTAGCCATGTAACCTTGAGCAAGTTACTTAACCCCAATTGCTTTAAAATAAATAAATGAAGGAGTGAATGAATCCAGAGAAAGAACTATGGAGTCTGAATGCAGATTGAAGCATACTATTTGCTCTCTATTGTTTCTTCTTTCTTGTGGTTCTTCCTGTTGGTTCTAATTCTTCTTTACAACATGACTAATGTGAAAATATGTTTAATATGAATGTATATGTATAGCCTCTATCTGATTTGCACACCATCTTGAAGAGGGGAGGGAAGGAGAGAAAATTTAGAACTCAAAATTTTACAGAAGTGAATACCAAAAACTAAAAATAAATAAAATAGCAATGTATGAAGGGAATTATTATTAAAATCATATTAACAAGTGGAAATTTGAAATCAAAGTACATTGTTTCCCAGTTCTGCTATTTAATATGCTGGTCACCTTGGGCAAGTCACTAAACCTTTCTGGACCTTGACTTTCTCATCTCTAGAATGGGGGGATTGGACTGACTGATCTCTGAGGATACCTTCCATCCTGAAGTTCTAGTTATTTCCTGGCTCTGTAATTTTTCAGAGGTTGCTGTATTGGGAAGCTTTACCCTTCTCACCTCTTGGAACCCTTCATGCTTCAGCTCAAGTGTCCCCTCCTACCAAAGACCTTTCTTTCCTTCCCTAATTTTTTACTCTCTCTCACTATCCACCCTCCACTCTGTGACTTTTTGTTGTTTTATATTTGGTCATTTGTTCTGTTTCCCCCAAGTAGAATGTAAACCTTTAATAAAGCAAAAACAAAAAGCGACTTTGTATCCCCTGTGCTTCTCATAGTACTTGATACCTAGTAGGAATTTAATAAATGCTTATTGAATTAAATTAAATTGCTTACTTTGTGCAAAGTGCTGTGCTTGATTGAGGAGCTTAGGTTCTACTGAATGGATACACTGTAAACACAAGGTAAGCAATTCAGTTCAACAAGCATTTATTAGGCTCCTACAGGGTCTTAGGCACTGTGCAAGTAATTAATGGGGGATAGGAGGGTGGTAAACATGCCCATGTTTATTTCATCCTTAAAAATTCCTTAATTGGCCCAACTCAAGTTATTTCATTTCCCTTTGAAAGCCCTAGTACAAGGTGACTACATTTGTTGCCTCCACTACATCTCACTTCTCATTGTTTTTCAGTTGAGAACCTGATGTCATCAATCAATTTAAATTATTCTTTTCAAAATTGTTAGTGATCTCATAATTGCCAGCTCCAACTTCCCTTTTAACTTCTGTGCAGTGTTTGATACTGTTGACCAGCCTAGCTTATCTCTCCTCTCTGGGTTTTCTCTACTATTTTAGAAGTCATATCTTTTCCAGGGAAAATAAAATGTATTGCCATGAATAATTACTCCTTAATCCTGTTACTAAGAATCTTATTTTTAGGTCTTTAACTTGGTGTCATAAGGAGTGTTAGTAGCATCTGCTGACTAGCAACACACAGCAGGTACAAGTCAGTTACCAAGGGAGCAGAAGAAACTTGACTTTGTCTAATATGCTTACACCTGATTGGGGGAACAAGGTTAAAACAAAAGAAAATATGAGATATAAACCTGTACTTTTGTGTTTCTTCACATGAATCATTTTATTGTAATAATTGGTGATAAATCATTAATCTTAAGTCTTCCCAAAACAGAGATTTACTTTAGAATGTGGGACATACTGATGTCACTGTCACACTAAGTACCTCTAATTTCTGGTCTTTAATGGTAGTTTAGTGAGTACAGTACTATTAATTGGTTCTTGCAGATTTAATATTAGTAGGCATTCCTGGAAAATGTTAAGATTGTCTCAATAATTTTGGCATTATGGTTTTAGCATTTATACTTGAGCTAAACTGTTCCTAAAATAAATGCTTGTTAATTCCTAATAGCTGAACTAAATAATGACTGGAAAAATGTGGACAATTAGAGAAGACTCCATGGAAGAGACTTCCCTACTTTAAATAGGGAAATAGTTAAACAGAATTTTAATAGAGGACACTTTTTTAAAGTGATAATCTTGGCCAAGCATCATTAACAAAATAGCTTTTTTTCAAAGTTGATAAATGTCACATTTAGGAATTATTATGGTGCCATATTCAACATAACATGGTAGTGCTTTTTGGGGATATACAATCCCCAAATATGGCTGTTTTTCCTCTAGGCTTTTTTTTCCCCAGAGTACTTCAGATTTATGAGTAATTCTTTTTACTTATCAGCATTTAATACCATGGAGCTTGGCAACATAAGATAACATGACTACATATCAGTAAAAAAGAAATGTGATAACACAGTCCATAGGCATGTAACTAATATGTCTGAATTGGAAGAGACCTTATTGATGATCTTATCCAGCCCCTTCATTTAGGAAGTCTGGAAGCTGAGGCACCAAAGGTAAAATGAATTGCCTTAGATCATACAGTTTTAGAAAGTAGCAAAGCCAGGAGTTGATTTTAGGCTTTCAGAATACCATTATACCATGTTGTCATCTTCTGCGCTTTCCACTGGGGTATACATACCATTTTGCCCCAAAGAATACCTCATAGCATAGTCATTTGGAAACCATGATGTTTGGTCTAGATCCCAGAAGCAATATTAGGAGGAAGTTCTAAAAATTTTATTGCATGTTGTCAATATTAGTTACATTATCATTAGTTACAATATCAACTTTTCTCCCTAGGTTATTTTTTGTAAGTGAAGATCAATCTAAAAGGTGTTTGTTTTCTGCCTCTGTATATATTCTATATATGTTGTGCAGATTTCACCCGTGTGTTACTCTTCATTAAATTCATCACCACAGAACTGTGTTTGAAGATAAAGAGAAATTACTGTTCTGTGCACAGTTTACATTTTCATCCTGAAATGTTCAGAAGGTTCAGTTTAGAAACCAGCTGTCATTCAAGAGCCACATTTTTATGGGATTATTTACAAA